>CAKJTW010000016.1:5000-605000 GCA_917880005.1 Nanger dama | reverse complement strand
TGGGCGCTCGCCGAAAGCCTTCAGTGAGCCCCCTGTGTCCTGCCACCACACGAGCAGACTCCAAAGAGTCTCCGTGCCTGGATCTGAAAAGCAGTGTGCTTACCGTCAGGGAAAGAGTAAGGAAATGTCTTTGGTGGTGTTGGGGTAGGAATGAGCTTCTGACCAAGGCACAAAGGATAAGCTTAATTTTACTAAAATAAATGCAAGTTTTTAGATGGAAAAGACACCATCAACAAAGCAAACAGAAGATATGTGCAAAGCACAGAACTAACGGAGAATCCATATCTGGCTATAAAAGGACGTCACAGGAGTCAGTAGGAGAAGACAAAGATCTGAAATAGAACCTGAGCAAAGAATATGAGCAGGCAATTCAGAGAAAAATAAATCTAAGTGACAAACATGGAAACATAATAAAGCTCATGAAAACTCAGGGAATGCACATTAAGACAATAATAGGATGCTCTTCAACACCCACCTCCTCGTGGGAAATGTGAATTTTGGCAGAACATCAGGGTTGGTGGGAGCGTGGAGTAACGGGGGCTCTCCGCACATGGAGGAGCGAGAGCTGCCACAGACCCACCGGGAACAGCAGGTGTTGCCCATGTGGCCGAGGGTGTGAACACGCCCCATGACCCAGGTGTCCCACTGCTGGGTATCAGCCTAGAGAACCCCTCACGCGTGTGTAGAAGGACAAACAGACAACAGTGGTCGCTATCTGCAACCACCAAAAATGCCAGGAAGGAAGCGGGGAGCCGCCCGGTGCTCGTCAACAGGAGAGCGGATGCGCCTGCCACAGGCTGTGCAGGTTCTGCAGCAGAGATGACGGCGGAACGCACCGGCATCCGCGGAGCCGCGGAGCCCAGCGGGCGTCGGGACGAGCCGCACAGGCTGACGGCACACGCTGTGCATGGACATGTCTGCGTGCAGTGAAAGTGTGAACGGAATGGCCCAAGAATGAGAGCAAAGATTTGCAGATCACTTCCTGGCAATGAGTCATGTCCAGGATGCAGAGAAAGCTCCTGAAACTCAACAACGACCAAAAGCCTGAGAGAAAACGATGCAATGGGCTTGACTGGGCTTTTCTCCAAAGAATAGACATGGGCGGTTACAGGCGGTACAGACGGCAGTTAAAGCCGCACAAAAGAGGCTCAGCGTCACGAACCCTTAGGGAAATGCACGTGAAAACTGTGACGAGCTGTCACCTCTCACCCACTAGGATGGATCCTCTCAGAACAGCAGAAAATAGCGAGTGTTGGCAAGGGTGTGACGAAGCTGGAACCCGTGCACTGCTGGGAATGTGAAACGGGGCAGCCACTGGGAGAGCAGTACTCGACAAGTGCAGCAAAATGTCCCGCGACTCAGGGAATGCCACATCTGGGGACGCACCCACAGAGCTGAAGGCAGGGTCATGAGACATGTGTGCAACCCCGGGCCAGAGCAGCGCTGTTTACGACGCATAAAACGTGGAACCACCCAAGTGTCCACGAGGGGACGATGAGTAAGCAAAGGCGGTTTATCCACGGATCTGGAGGCAGCAGTGGGGTAAGTCCACAGAGAAAGACAAACGCCGTGGGATCCCCCTGCCATGAGGTCCCGCGAAGAGTTGTGTCCGCAGAGGCAGGAAGTCGGTGGAGGGAGGGGCTGGAGGCGGGGTCGGGGTCAGTTTCACAGGACAGAGAGCTCTGGAGAGCTGCACACTCAGAGACGGTTAAGAGGGCAGGGTTATGCTATGTGTATTTTATTTTAGCACAGGAAGAAAAGACAGAAAAAAAACCTGAATGGCAGAATAGCAAAGGAGGCACAGAGAAAACAGATTCGAGAGGAACAAAAGAGACTTCAAGTGTAATGTGTTTAAAAATTGTCGAAAGAAACCACGGCATAATACCACGTCTGTTACAGTTGCCAGTTATAGTGGTAAGTACATGGATATTTGTCATCTTGCTCTCTTCACTTTTCAGTGTTTAGAGATTTCATAGTGAGAAAATAGATGAAGTACATCATGAAATCTAGAAAAGAAACAGCGATAGCCTAAAAGGGGAGGGGAAAGTACAAGGGAAAATTACTTTTGTGTTTTAAAATTTCATTGGTATTTTCACTGAGAAAACCAAAGCTTGCAAGAGACTGAGAAAGCTGGCCATCAGCCAGTCTTTGTGAGAGGGGACATGGAGGGGCGCAAATCTGTCAGGAAAGAACGGAACTTCAGGTAGAGAGGAGATTTCCCAAAACATAAGAATTCATCCGGTACAACTACTGTCATACATTTTAGATGACCAATGAAATGGACAACTTTCTAGGAAAATGTAAATATTCAAAACCAGGCCAAGAGAAAGATGATTTGAAGAGCTTAGTTATGTGTGACCCCAAGACCCACGTGTGGAGCACCAACCGGGGGCGATGGTTTTGAGTCTGGAACGTGGAAGCAGGGCGCCTCCCAGAGCTTGCTGGCGGAGGAAGGACATGTGTCCCGAGCCCCTGAATTCCCAACCTGACCACCAGGAGAGGCGGGAAGATGAACTCTCACACGACTGGAGTCCCTGCAGCGGGGGCTCCCAGAGCATGAGCCACTGAGACACACAGACGCTTTCTGGGAGCCACAGGGCAGACGCTTTCTCGAGCCAAGGGGAGGGCCTCCTCCTCCCCCAGGGACCTGGGGCCTGGGGCCGCGGCGGCCACCTGAACCCAGGGACACACAGCCAAGGGGACACAGAAGCACCTACCTCTACGGTTCTTGTCGACACCGTGGAGAGGTCTTATTTATTACTTATGGCTGAGTTATCTCTAAAGTAAGTGCCAACCTGATATGAAGCCCAGTCAGAGACACTGAGAAACTCACAGCCAACCTCATAAACAGATGGAAATAATCTCAAATAAAATATTAGCAAGTCAAAGCCAGCAGTGCATTAAAATAAAACGCCAAGTAGGGCTTAGTCCAGGAACCTAAGGATAATTTAGCATCACAAAAGCCATTAATGTTCACTTCATTTACAGACTAGAGCAGAGAAGCTGTATGTTCGCCTCAGTAGATGCTAAAAAGCATTTGATGAAATCCAAAACTAATTCAGAGTAAACATTCGTAGTGAACCAGGTGTAGATCTGGTCTTCCCTAAATGAACAAAACTTTTATCCAAAGCCTGCAGCAAACATCTTACTGGGAGGAATGAAATTCTCATGACAGCCAGTGCAAGCGCACAGGGAAAGAGAAGCAGCGTCGTTTTGGAAGAGAGAGAGAGCCGCCAGTATTTACAGGCAAAGCCATCGATTAAAAAGTCTAAGAGACTCTACAAAGAAGCTCCTTTCTGTGGCCTCTTTATCAAGGCTATGAAATAGAGCTCCTAGAAGCATGCACTCCATGGACTTCTTAACACAATTAATTTCATACGTGTAAGGACCTCAGGTGGGTGCCTGCACACGGCCATCTGTACCAGATCAACATATAAAAATCAGTGACAGTTCTACAGGCCAGTAATAACCAATCAGAAATGAAGAACACTTAAAAATTTCCTTCATAAGCAACCTAGATTCACCCCGAGAAAGATGTGGCTCAGGCATTGGAGGCCCAAGCTCTGTGAAGGAGGCATGGCCTGGGCAGCGGCCCCGGCAGCGGGGGTTGGGGGCTGGGGGGACACTCACCATCAGGAGCCCTTCCCTGGGGCTCAGCGGTTCTGTGGAGAGTGGAAACCCACGGATGCCCAGGACAGGCTGAGAACCAAGCAGAAGCCCGGGGCCCCGCGTGACTGGTCTGCTTCCCCCAGGGGGCCAGCCTGAGTCGAACAGGTGGACATCCGGCATGTGCAGACCCCAGCAGACCCTGCTCCCAGGGCCCGCTGCCCCCGCAGTGATGTCCAAACTCACCAGGCACTAAGCAGGAGGGCCACTCCCGCCCAACACAGCGGATGCTCCCTAGGTCTAGTGTTTGACAACCGATCAGTGAAAAATGATACCCCACTCCTCTAAAAATGACCAAGGAAGCCGCCCACTGCTTCTGGAGACTAATGGGATTGGATTATCTGCTTTCCTGCTTACCCTCTGGCCCCACAGTCCGGGGCTTGAGGCAGAGGCCCAGAAGACATGTGACTGAGAGCAGAACTGCCAGATCGCTGGGAGTCCTGGCTTCTGCGTCTGTCCCCACCAAGCAACCTTCCGGGGAAGGGCCGCCACACACTCCTATCCATGCGTCAGCAGCCCAGCACCCTCGCCTGCTCCGGGAGTTGTCAGACGCTAGCCTCAGCCACGTGGTGGGTGTGTGGGGGCATCTCACTGTGACGTCAGTGTGCATTTCCACAGTTCCCTGTTCGTGGTCTTATTAGCTTTCAGACTCTCTCGTGAAGCTTCTGCCAACCTCTGACCTGTTTTTCACTTTCATCGCAGGCCTGGGGTTTGGGCCTCACGGGAGGGAACGTCTCAAGTCTGCGCTGTCTCCCCCCGCTGCCTGCTTCGCACCTTCCTTCGATGCCCGGACCCTAGGAGCTCTGGTCTGTGATGCAGGCATCACCTGCTCCTGAGAACATCTGGACATCACCACCCTCACCAGCTCAGCCCAGACCCATCCATCTCCCACCCCCGATTAGAAGCCTCCCAGTTTGTACCTGTGTGCTCACGAGGCTGTAACCCAGCTGACAAAAGTTCCATCATTCCCTGGGAGAATCTAACCCAGAAGGAAATGTCCCCTATCACTTCAGAACCGCCTTCTGTAACCGGGTGTTCGGATCTGCACCCGTGTCCAGCATGACAGGTGGTGCTTCTGTCTCTAGTCTGAGGACGTCTCTGCAGCCTTCTCTCTAAGCAGGTGATGTGCAGCAGACTTAGCCTCCCTTAGACCGTCCCACGCTCTGGACCTTCGTTCTCCTTCCCATGTTCTGTCCCATGTTCTGGACCTGTCTCCTTCCTTCCTGAGGGCATCTCTCCAACAAACAGTGCTGATGTCCACACGCACAAGAATGAGGCTGGACCCTTATCTTAATACCACATACGAAAAGGAACTCGAAATGGATCAAAGACCTGAAAGTAAGACCTAACACTATAACACTGTAGAGCAGAAAATGTGGAGGGAAACGCCACACCATTGGCTCAGGCGCTGCTTTCTTGCCAACACCAGAAGCATGGCTGGCAAAGATAAAAAGATAAACTGGACTTTGTCAAAATTAAAGCCGTCTGTGCATCAAAGGACACAGTCAAAAGAGCGAACAGGCAACCTCAGGAACGGGGGAAATGCTCGAAAAACATACCTGATGGGGGTTAACATCCAGAACATACCAAGGACCCCAAAACTCAACAGCAAGGAAAAGTACTTTCAGATGGGCAAAGGACAGGAATAGCCATTTCTCCAAACAAGACAGGCGGATGGAGCAAACAGAAAGATGCTCAACATCCCTGATCACGAGGGAAAGGGAAACGAAAACCACAAAGACGTATGACTTCACACCCATCCAGGTGGCTGCTCGAAAAGAAAACAAAACACAGAAAACAGCAGATGTTGGCGAGGAGGCGGTGAAACTGGGGGCCCGCGTGCATGTTGCTGGGAGTGCAAGCAGTCGCCAGCCTCCGTGGAGAGCACGCCGCTGGCTTCTCAACAGACAGAACCACACGGCCGGCACTGCATCCACCCCAGAGAGCTGAAAGAGGGCCTCACGGAGACACGCGCAGCGGGCGAAACGTGGACGCACCCTGCGCCCACTGACGGGCAGCTGGAGACCAAGTGTGGCCCCCCACGTGCGGTGCGACCTGGCCCCGGCTTTGAAAGGAAGGGCGTCCTGACACCCTGGAGGCCACTGCAGCGAGAGAAGCCAGTGCCGCGGGGGCCAGCCCTGCACGGGCCTCCGGGAGCTCCGGCCGGGCGGGGCGGGGGCGGGGCGCTGTTTACTGGGCGGGGGCTGCGGTTTTGCCAGAAGGATGCATTCTGGAGACGATGTGATGATGGCGGTCACACACTTTGGAATGTACTTAACGTCACTGAAGGGAGAGGCTGCCCACTCCAGCATTCTGGCCTGAAGAATTCCATGGACTGTGTAGTCCACGCGGTCACAAGGACTGAGCGACTTTCACTAATGTCACTGAACTGGACATTTCAATTGATTAAGATGACGAATTTTATGTCCTGTGTAGTTTATCACAAAAGCATTTGGGAAAGATGATAAACTACCAGGTTTTTAAAAAAATATGCTGTGCCTCTCGGTCACGACTCACCGGCTGTGTGAGCCGCTCTGTGCCCCTTAGGCTGGGCGCCCGTCACCAGCCAACCGGGCTTTTCAGTCCATGCACTTACCCTCTCAAGTTCATCCTGCGAGTAACAGGGCCCTTATCAAGTGATTTATTTCATTTAAAATTGCTGAATTAACAGATCCTCATTATCAAAACCAGAAAATGTGTCAGAGCAGAAGCGGGGCGAGCGCGATGAGCTGTGATTCTGTCCGCCAGGCCATCTGCCACGCTTTGGAGCCACACACACTCCAACATCGTTCTCTCACACAGATGTGTTTCGTTTTCTCACCAAAAAGCAATCAGCTTGTATAAACTGCCTTGTAACCTGCATTTTTATTTCATAATATATCATGGAAGATTTTCCTTGCTAATCAATAAACTTTATTAGCTTTCTCCAAGCCCTCCCTGTATAATTTTCTGAGCTAATCTCCTATTGTTGGAATTGATTAGATGAGTTCATATTTGGAAGGTATTTAGGATGATGTCTGGCACCTGATAAATGCTATATAAATAATTTCAAGTGTTTTAAACAGCCACGAGAATGTGGGAGAAACTGGCAAATCCCGAGTCATATAGGAAGGCTTTTTAACACTCGCTTCTCGGAAAGCTGCAAATCAAGTTCACGAAAATGGAGGAAGCTAAGAGAACTGAATGTCGTGGGTGACTCAACGGTCCCTGCAAAGCCAGCTTCTCCCGGGCCGCCCTCCCGGCCCCGCGCCTCTCCTCCACAGTCACCTCCACCTTCTTTCGGTGGACGCTGCCCAGCCTCCTGGCTGCTGCCCCACATCTGCCAGGCCCATGGCCCACGCACGGTACACACTCCGGTAACTCAAACTCCTGCCCATCTCCCCTTCCAGCCCAGCTCCGCCGGGGCCCCCTCACTCTGGCCTGAGGGCGCCTGACCAGCCCCCAGCCCCCTGACTTGGGGCTCTCCACTGGCCTTGTGGGCGCCTGGAGGGGTGTGGTCCATGCTGGGGCCCTGCCCACCAGGCTTCCTTTGCCCCTAAGGCCCCGGCTCCTGGACCCTTTCTCCCAGTGGGGAAGGATGTGATGAGCTCTTCCCAGAATAGACCCCCCACCCACATCCTGCCTTTTGCCTGCAGAAAACTTCAGTCAAAAAATAAATTTAATCAGAGAAGTGAGAAAATGCATGAGGAAAGGAAAACTATCAAGCAAGACAAAATAATAGTTGAACAAGTTTGGAAAACTCAGCAGTGGCCACAGGACTGGAAAAGGTCAGTTTTCATTCCAATCCTAAAGAAAGGGAATGCCAAAGAATGCTCAAACTACTGCCAAATTGCACTCATCTTACACGCTAATACAGTGATGCTTAAAATTCTCCAAGCCAGGCTTCAGCAATACATGAACCGTGAACTTCCAGATGGTTTTAGAAAAGGCAGAGGAACCAGAGATCAAATTGCCAACATCTGCTGGATGATCGAAAAAGCAAGAGAGTTCCAGAAAAACATCTATTTCTGCTTTATTGACTATGCCAAAGCCTTTGACTGTGTGGATCACAATAAACTGTGGAAAGTTCTGAAAGAGATGGGAATACCAGACCACCTGACCTGCTTCTTGCGAAATCTGTATGCAGGTCAGGAAGCAACAGTTAGAACTGGACATGGAACGACAGACTGGTTCCAAATAGGAAAGGAGTACGTCAAGGCTGTATATTGTCACCCTGCTTATTTAACTTCTATGCAGAGTACATCATGAGAAATGCTGGACTGGAAGAAACACAAGCTGGAATCAAGATTGCCGGGAGAAATATCAATAACCTCAGATATGCAGATGACACCACCCTTATGGCAGAAAGTGAAGAGGAACTAAAAGCCTCTTAATGAAAGTGAAAAACGAGAGTGAAAAAGTTGGCTTAAAGCTTGACATTCAGAAAATGAAGATCATGGCATCTGGTCCCATCACTTCATGGCAAATAGATGGGGAAACAGTGGAAACAGTGTCAGACTTTTTTGGGGGAGCTCTCCAAAATCACTGCAGATGGATTGCAGCCATGAAATTAAAAGACACTTACTCCTTAGAAGGAAAGTTATGACCATCTTAGACAGCATATTAAAAAGCAGAGACATTGTCAACAAAGGTCCATCTAGTCAAGGCTATGGTTTTTCCAGTGGTCATGTATGGATGTGAGAATTGGACTATAAAGAAAGCTGAGCACAGAAGAATTGATGCTTTTAAACTGGTGTTGGGGAAGACTCTTGAGAGTCCCTTGGACTGCAAGGAGATCCAACCAGTCCATCCTAAAGGAGATCAGTCCTGGGTGTTCATTGGAAGGACTGATGTTGAAGTTGAAACTCCAAAACTTTGGCCACCTGATGTGAAGCGCTGACTCACTGGAAAGGACCTTGATTCTGGGAAAGATTGAAGGCAGGAGGAGAAGGGGATGGCAGAGGATGAGATGGCTGGATGGCATCACCGACTCAATGGATGTGAGTCTGAGTGGACTCCGGGAGTTGGTGATGGACAGGGAGGCCTGGTGTGCTGCGGTTCATGGGGTCGCAAAGAGTCGGACACGACTGAGCGACTGAACTGGAAGCGAGCCATTAAACAAAGTCAAGGACGTTTACTTCCTCCTCAAGGACCATAAATACTATTCTGAGCCGTGTCCTTTGAACTGTGTTTCAGACGCCAAAACCCACTCCAGGTGGGAGACGTTAACTGTACGTTGCCCGCAAGGATGTAGACCCAGACTGGTTGGAACTGGAAGGCTGATGATGCTGACTCCCAATGACGTCACCACCAGCCAATCAGAAGACTCGCTGACCCCGCCCTGCTCCCTGAGCACTTTGGACTCCTGACTGTCCCCTCGGGGGACACAGAGTCCTGAGGGCATTAGCCCATGGCGGCCCCTCTGTCTGGCAAAGCAATACAGCTACTCCTCCCTACTTCACCTGAAACTCCGCATTTCCGTGGACACAGGTAAACAGGTGAACGAGTGAGTGCTGAGTGAGTGAGTGATAATTGCTCAGTCCCGTCTGACTCTGTGCGACCCCCTGGACTGTAGCCCGCTAGGCTCCTCTGTCCATGGGATTCTCCAGGCAAGAATGCTGGCATGGGTTGCCATTTCCTTCTCCAAAGTGAGCAGAGTTCTGGCAGCAACTTGACTTCCGGACTAGCTCCCAGCCCCTCCCTTGTCTCACTGACCTCTGCAGCCAGGTCAGTTATGCACCCGGCCACTCCTTGCCAGCTCTCAACACAGTTCCTCTGTGCCTTTGTTTCTGGGGGTGAACCCGTAACTGGATCAATCAACCGGCTTCCGGGCTTCGTTGGAGTCACGGGAGGTGGGCCACTGACCGGCAGTCACATCTGGGGTCACATCTGGGGGCCTGGCGCCCCCCTCCTCACCTGCAGACCCCGCCCTCCACCCTCACTGGGGCGCCAGGCGGGGGCCAGCACGCAGGTGTGGCGGCTGCTCCTGCCAGGAGGCTGGAGACTCGCAGCCAGAAAGCAGCGCTGACTGGGGCTTCCCTGGCCTGGAGACCCCCAGGACCCCGCTCCTCCTCCACGCCAGCATCTCGGCACTGAGAAGAGCCCTCCGGAAAGGCAGGCGGGTGGGTGGGCGTGGCTGCTGTCTGCAGGGGCGGGGGGCGGGGGCGGCTCTCCTGCTTTCCTGAGAAGGGACTCTCTGTTGCTTCCTCAGCACCTGGGCCCCGGTCCTTCCTGGTCAGCAGCCTCCCCTCGTCAGTGCGCAGTGATTCTCTGTCTCCATCGTCTGGTAAACGTGCACAACTCCCCCAGCCCCAGCCAGCAGCCTCCCACCCCTCCTGCAGGCCCAGAGCCCTTCCCCCAGGAGGAACCTGGGGTCTCCATCAGGAAGGGGAAGGGAGCCAGAGGCCAGGCATCTAACCCCTACATCTGTGCTCTGTGCACCCAGAAGTGAAAGGGAAGCCGCCCAGGCGTGTCTGACTCTCTGCGACCCCATGGCCTGCAGCCCACCAGGCTCCTCTGTCCCTGGGATTCTCCAGGCAAGAGCCCTGGAGTGGGGGTGCCCTTTCCTTCTCCAGGAGATCTTCCCGACCCAGGGGTCGAACGTGGGTCTCCTGCATTGTAGGCAGACACCAGAGGCACCTTTACTGGCCCCCATGAATGCCAGCCTGTCCACTAGAGACACCGAGTCCCTCTCACTCTTGCCAGGAGTGGCCCTGTGCCTCCTCCAGCCACCCGTGCTGCCAGTCTTTTAACCCTGGGCCTCTGTGACGGTGCAAGCTGGAGCCTCAGGGCTGACGTGATCTCAGGAGTGAACAGCGTCTCAGAGCGGGTGCAAGAGGAGCCGCTCCCGTCCAGGCAGATATTAGCAGCTGACATCACCCTGACCAACCTCTCTGGAACCCCCTCCACAAATCCAGATGCCATCCTCTGTTTCCAGCTCCTTGGCCCCGCCTGCTCCCACACCCCACCCGCGTCCAGGCACCTCCGGCTCCTCCCAAGTGCGTCCAGCCCAGCATCCGTCCAGCGTGCTGGCTCCTGACCAGCCTGGCTCACAGCATCATCCTTGGCCCCAGAAACACGAACCCTGCAGCAAAACAAATACCAAAATAAACGGAGTCACATGAATTCTTTGGTTTCCCAGTGCTTATAAAGCTTGTGTTTGCACTACACTGCAGCCTATTAAGTGTGAAATTGCATTATGTCTAAAAAGTACACAGCTTAATATAAAAATACTTGACTGCTGGAATACACAGCCATCATCTAAGCCTTCGGAAAGTTCATCCAAGTTCGCTGATTGCCAATTGCCATAACAAACAAAATGATAACACAAAAGCTTGAAACACCACGACAAATAACCAAAATGTGACACAGAGACACAGAGGGAGCAAAGGCTGTTGGAAAACCAGCGCCAGAAAAGTCACTCAACGCAGAGGCACCACAAGCCTTCAATTTGCAACAACAGCAACAGAAAGCTCGCAGACTTCAGAAGCGCAGTCAAGCGAAGCTCCGTGAACCGCCCACCTGCGTCCCTGCCATCTCCTCTCAGACAGGCACCGGCAGCCCCACGGGAGTGGATGTGCTTGCAGTTTTCTGAGGCGAGACACACAGGAGATGAGCTCAGCATCTTGCAAGTCTTACGTCCTCACTCCTAATTTATATTCTGCCCGGGCTCAGACTTCTAAGCTGGAAAATCACTTTCCATTAAAACGTTGGAGGTGTTGCTCTATTCTGCTAGACGAGGGTGTCGTCTGAAGCTGCTGCAGCTCTGAAACCAGCTTTGTTTGGCCTGGGGACCTAGGGTTTCCCCTGTCCCTGGTCCTGAAGTTCCGCAGCACTTTGTGTGGCCTGGGAGATTTTCCTGAGTCATATCTTTGCTTAACTCTCCCCATTGCCCAGTCTATATTCTAGAATTCTTTTGTTTTGTTTTGTTTTGTTTTTTAACGTGGACCATTCTTGAAGTCTTTATTGGATGTTACAACACTGCTGCTATTCTGTGTCCTCACGCTTTGGCCGTGAGGCACGTGGGAGTTTAGCTCCCCAACCTGGGCTGAGAGCAGCAGCCCTGCACTGACAAGGTGGAGTCTCAACCAGGCGACCCCCAGGGAGGCCCTGACTTCTTACTGATGTCTAACAACCCTTTTTCTTAGTTTCTCTCTCATTTTTCTATCCTCAGGGGGACTTTCTTCAACCTTACCTTCCAACACTTGTGTTTCTCGTCTCAGCCATTTTAACTTGCAAGGTCTTTGCTCTAAATGCCTTGAGAGACCAGATCTTGCTTATGTTTCAGGGGCACAGTCTCTCTGAGGACAGTTTCAGCGGCTTTTCTGACCTTGTCTCTGCGTCATCTCTGTCCCACGAGCTCTGTCGCCTCGTCGTGTTCTGCTCTCTGTCTTTGTGGCAGCTGCCGTAATGGCATCTCTGTCTGGTTGTGGCGGTTCAGTCTCTATCGTGTAGCCATGGGCTTTCCCGGGAGCCCAGTGAGCTTGGCCGTGGTCTCCTCACTAGGAGAGGGCACTGTGAGCTGTGAGCACAGCTCAGACATGCTGGCCTCATCCTGGGGAGTCACCAGAGCCCCCACCTCTGAGCCCAACTCCCCGGAGGAGGCGTGTCCACTCCCCTAAGGGGAGCGGGGCCCACGCTGCGTGCCCAGGGGGCTGGGGTCTCAGTAGAAGGCAGACGCCTGCCCACCCCCACCCCCTGCTTCCACTTCCAGGCAGAGAAGGGATGTGTAGCCCCCTCTGTCAGGGTAAGGAGCTGTCTCCTTCTGGATCGACTGCTCGTCAGTCCCTGAAAGCTTAGCCCACCCCGTTTTCAGCCCCCTCCACCCCTTCCTCTTGCCGCCACCAACCCCACAGCTGACGACGCTCGGCTCTGCCCGCTGCAGGCTGGGGCGGCCCCTGCTCCCCCTCCTCCAGGTCAGGGCTGTGTGGCTCTGCCGCCCCCAAATCCTGCCATTTCATCTCATGTGATTGCTCTTTCTGTTGCCTGCCTTTATAAATAAAGCCCCCTTGGGGCTTCCCTGGCAGCTCAGACGGGAAAGAATCTGCCTGAAATATGGGAGACACAGGTTCAGTTCCTGGATTGGGAAGATCCCCTGGAGGAGGGCATGGCAACCCTCTCCAGTATTCTAGCCTGGTGAATGCCCAAGGACAGATGAGCCTGGAGGGCTACAGTCCGTGGGCTTGTGAAGAGTCAGACATGACCGAGTGACTGTCACTTTCACTTTTCACTTAGTCGTCTGTGAGTGTGGGAGGAAGTGCTTGGCAATCTGTGCACGCAACCTCTATTTACTAGTCTGAACATCGTTGGGGGCATTTATTGGCATCTTGTCTCTACCCCCACTTTCTGTGACTTTTTTAGGTTCTTTTCCCATTTCTCCATGGAGTTGTTTCTCATTATTTCAATACTGTTAAGACACTTGCTCCTTTGGAAGAAAAGCTATGAAAACCTAGACAGCATATTAAAAAGCAGAGACATTACTTTGCCAACAAAGGTCCATCTAGTCAAGGCTATGGTTTTTCTAGTAGTCATGTATGGATGAGAGAGTTGGACTATAAAGAAAGCTGAGTGCCAAAGAATAGATGCTTTTGAACTGTGGTTTTGCAGAAGACTCTTGAGAGTCCCTTGGACTGCAAGAAGAGCCAACCAGTCCATCTTAAAGGAAATCAGTCCTGAATATTCATTGGAAGGACTGATGCTGAAGCTGAAACTCCAATACTTTGGCCACCTGATGCGAACGGACTCATTGGAAAAGACCCTGATGTCGGGAAAGATTGAAGGCACAAGAAGGGGACAACAGAGGGTGAGATGGTTGGATGGCATCACTGACTCAGTGGACGAGTCTGGGTAAACTCAACTCCAGGAGTTAGTGATGGACAGGGAGGCCTGGCATGCTGCAGTTTATGGAGTTGCAAAGAGTTGGACTCGGCTGAGCAACTGAACTGAACTGACCTGACCTGACCTGACCTGTATAAGAACTCTTGTCTGCCCCATCTTGCTTGTTGGGGACCATTCTCTCTGGTGATTGGAGGTGCTCAGTGTCCCCCACCCTCCGTGCAGCGGGTTGTCCCCTCGCTCTGTGCACAGAAGCCGTCTCTGGGTCCATGCAGGTCTCTTGTGCAAAGCATCAGATGGGTCCATCTGGAGCACTGGCTGTGCACCACCACCCCCGACTCTGCTCTCCCGTCCCCAGCCTCTGTGGTCTCTGGCATCCATGGAAGCCTCACTTATACCCCCTGTATCCCAGGGTTTGGTTCATGATCCAAACTCTCCTCTGCACCCTGACCTCGCCTCTGCAAGTGTGTGGGCCCAGCCACGGTGCATCCGCTCCTTGGTCCCCTCCACCTCAAAGGGCAGTGCTCACTCTCCCAGCCCTCTGCCAGCTTCCTTCCTTCCTTCCCCCTGTCTCCCCGCAAGGCTGTTCTCATGCAGCTGCCACGCTACCCGGGCAGGAAGGAGCACAGCCCCCTCTCCCTCGGAAGGCGACCTGGAAGGAAACGAGGCCCAGTCGTGTTCTTCTCTCTGATTTTTTTCTTGCATAGCCTTTGAAGCACCAGTTGGAGCACCAGGCCTGTGCTGCCTCTGCTGGGCTGGTGCCCGTCTGCAGTGCCCAGCACCTGGGCTGCACCGCAAGCTGGGGGCCTGTGCCCACCTCTGCTGGGCTGGTGCCCGTCTGCAGTGCCAAGGTCTGCACAGTTTCCCACGCTCAGCAGGCTCTCGAGGTGGCCGTGGGAGGCTCTGGCCAGACTGAATGAGCCCCTGCAGATCTCACACCTGCCGACGTGCCGAGCTTGGATGCAGGGGCTCCCGTGACCTGGGGGCGTGGCCACAGGAGGGAAGGGCTGAGGCCTTCGGTGCTGCCCACCTGCTGGGGGTGCTGAAGGGACGGTTCCGCGTGGCTGGCTGCCGCGGGACTTCCCACCCGTTTGCTGCCCATGGTGCCCTGGGGGTCCTCGTCTGCTAGGCTGTGGCTTCAGTACCTGCCCCCAGGGCGATGGGCGGCCCCTACTCTCACCGGAGCCCCCGACCCTGGCTCTGCCTTCCTCTGGGGACAAGCACTCCTGGTCCAATCTCGTCCTTTGGTGGGTGGACGCGGGTTGCTGACACACGGCCCTGAGCCTGGTCCCCTCAGCTACCTCTCAGGGAAATGGGGGCCACCCTGCCCGGGGTGCTCCAGAAGGTGGAGGGTCCCTCTGCCCCTCGGAAGCCCCTCTTTCCGCCTGTCTCCACTGCTCTGACTCTGGCAGGGGAACCCTTTCTGGGGGTGCTTCCTTTCATCTCCTTAGGCCTCTGGGCCCTTGTGGAGCTAGGCGTGGATTCTCCCAGATTCCGTTCTGCAGACCAACACTGGCTGGGGCTCCAAGCCCAGGAACGGATGGCTCAACGTGACCCGCGCCTTTGCCTGAAGCCTGCTACACAGCCCGCCCCCAAGCTGCAGCTCACGTGGGTGCCCCAGGGTCTGCTCCTCACCCCCTGCCTGACCCGTCCTCCTCCTCCAGCCTCAGTCTCCTCCACAGGTGGGAGCCGGGGCAGCGGGCTGGCCACATCCAGGAGGGGGCAGCTGCCTCCTGGAAGGAGCCAGGCAGGCCCCTCAAGATCCCCAACCAGCTCTGGAGGAAATCCTCAGGCCTCCAGCTGCCTCCAGGGCAGATGCGGCGCCTGCCTGCAGTGTCCATACCTATGCAGGGAACTCCCCTCTAACTGACCCCCGCCACCTGGCCAGATGTGGGGGGCCCCTGCGTTGTTGCCCCCTGGCTGGAGCTCTCCCCAGCTTGGAGTTCCATCTGGGCACCTTTCGTCCTGACCCTCTGGACGGGCACCGCCCCTCCAGCTCCATCTGGGCCCCCAAACTGCCCTCCAGCCCAGAACTCTGCCCTCTGTCCCTTTCCCCAGTGGGGACCCTGGGACGCCACCTTCTCCTCCTGCCTTCAATCTTTCCCAGCATCAGGGTCTTTCCCAATGAATCAGTTCTTCGCATCAGGTGGCCAAAGGATTGGAGTTTCAGCTTCAGCATCAGTCCTTCCAATGAATATTCAGGACTGATTTCCTTTAGGACAGACTGGTTTGATCTCTTTGCAGTCCAAGGGACTCTCAAGAGTCTTCCAACACCACAGCTCAAAAACATCAATTTATTGGCGCTCAGCTTTTTTATAGTCCAGCTCTCACATTGATACATGACTACTGGAGAAACCATAACTTTGACTAGATGGACGTTTGTTGGCAAAGTAATGTCTCTGCTTTTAAATATGTTGTCTAGGTTTGCCATAGCTTTTCTTGCAAGGAGCAATTGTCTTTTAATTTCATGGCTGCAGTCATCATCTGCAGTGATTTTGGAGCCCCAGAAAATAAAGTCTGTCACTGTTTCCGTTGTTTCCCCATTTATTTGCTATTAAGTGATGGGACCGGATGCCATGATCTGTCTTTTGAATGTTGAGTTTTAAGCCAACTTTTTCACTTTCCTCTTTCATTTTCATCCAGAGACTCAGAATGGCCAGACAGAATGGCTATCATAAAACCCACAAATAATAATTTCTGGAGAGGGTGTGGAGAAAAACAGACCCTCTTGCACTGTTGGTGGGAATGTAAATTGGTACAGACACTACAGAAGACAGTATGGAGATTCCTTTAAAAACTAAGAATAAAACTACTATATGGCCCAGCAAGCCTACTACTAGGCTTATACCCTGTTGTTTTCAGTCACCAAGTTGTGTCCAAGTCTTTGCAACCCCATGGACTGCAGCATGACAGGCCTCCCTGAGGAAAACCAAAATTGGAAAAGACACATGTACCCCAATGTTCATTGCAGCACCATTTGCAATAGCCACGACATGGAGGCAGCCTAGATGTGCACTGACAGACAGATGGATAAAAAAAAGCTGTGGTGTATATACGAAGGAATAGTACACAGCCATAAAAAGGAACACACCTGAGTCAGTTCTAATGAGGTGGATGAACCTAGAGACTTTTATATGGAGTGGAGTAAGTCAGAAAGAGAGAAACAAATATCATATATTAACGCATAATATGGAATCTAGAGATGGTATGGATGAACATTTGCGGGGCAGCAGTGGAGACAGAGAGAAGAAACTTGTGGACATGGCTGGAGGAGGAGGGAGAGGCTGGGACAGATGGAGAGTGCAGATTGGACGCTTACACTGCCGTATGTGAAAGGAGACAGTTGGTGGGAATTTGCTGTATGACTCAGGAGACAACTCAGAGCTCTGTGACAACCTACAGGGGCAGGAGGGAGCTTCAAGAGGGAGGGGACATACGCATACCATGGCTGATTCACGATGTATGGCAGAAAGCAACACAATATTGCAAAGCAATTATCCTTCAACGAAAAATAATTTTTAAAAAAGTAAATACACTGGAAACACTCCCTTTAAATCCAAGATAAACACTCTCTGCCAGTGACTCAGTCCTGCGTTGATCAAGAAGACGTCCCCTTTCAGACCAACAGGTTGGGTGGGGATGATAACTGAGCAGAGCCCTGGGCAAGTATGGTAACTGTGGGTTTGAAGCCTGGTTCTGGCACTTCCTGGCATGTAGTGAGCAGGTCCTGACACTTCTGCGCCTTGGTTTCCCACCTGACTTCCTGACCCACATAAAGCTCTGCAGAGGGTGCTGATCCAAGTCAGCTGTGTCCCTCAGGTTTCCCCAGCGCCTGCCCTGGCCGAGTGCCAGGGGCACAGTCAGACCACTGGGAGCATCGGCCACCAGCAGGAGCGCTCGCACTGCCCACCCTGTAGGGGCCTGTGGCCTGAGCTGGTCGAGGCCTCAACAGGCGCATGAGGAGCTCGACACACACGTGTCAGGGTCCCAGCCCCAAGCCTGTGTTATCCAGCCGGCCCGTGGGCCTGTCTGCTCACTGAGTGACCCCGTGAGCCCCGTCGTCCACGCTGGAGATGAGCGATGAGCCAGTCTGCGCGGGGGTGCACCTTCAGAGGCTGCTGGGGCAGCCGGGCCCAGGCCCCCAGCGCCCACGTCGTGGGAAGCAGTGACCGGCAGGCAGTCAGGTGGGCCCGCAGTTCCCTCCTCACATTCCCACGGTGCCTCAGCCTGCAAGGACCCCCGTCCAGGCCCTCAGCCTGTCCTGCAGGACACAAGCCCTGGAGGTCCTGTAACCTGGGGTCTGAGGGGCCTAGTTCTGGGCACTGGTCACTTGGGAGGCGCTAAGAAGCTGTGGGACAATGAGCCACCAGTAGGAAGTCTCAGGGCTGTGATGGGAGGTGGAGGGGATGTGCTGGCCTGAGATTCAGGACATCAGAGGGGACCCGGCCTCGGCAGGGCAGCCCAGGGGAGCAGGGGTGGCGGGGGCAGAGAGGGAGTCCGGCCACTTCTCCCACCTCCCTAGTCTCCAGTCTCCCCAGCATGGCCCATTGCTGACCCTGCGGGTAGCAGGCGAGCCAGGAGATGTGGTCTCTGGGGCAGCACAGAGCAGGGAAGGACATGGGACCTCGGCTTGTCCCCACTCTGAATCTTACAGTAGGGCAGGGCTGGCCCAGGCAGGCACCAGTCGCAGTGAGTGGAAGTGACCAACAAGGGGTGTCATGTTTGGGGGTTGCTTTAGCGGGGGCCATACTTCTAGGTGGGCTCAGTGATAAAGAATCTGCTTGCCAATGCAAGAGACGTGGGTTCGATCCCTGGGTTGGGAAGATCCCCTGGAGGATCATGGAGGTCATGGAATCCCACTCCAGTGTTCTTGCCGGGAGAATGTCAAGGACAGAGGAGCCTGGCGGGCTACAGTCCATGGGGTTGCAAACATGAGTAAGCAGCTAACCAACAAGAAACAACAACTAATGAGGGCTGCCTGGCCTTGAGGTCCAGCAGGAGACAGAGCAGGAGGGGGGACACCCACGTCAGAAGCCGGAGAGGAGGAACACAGGGGGCTCCCAGGGCTGCAGTTCAGCTCCATCTCCAACTTCTGTGCACCAGACGGAGCACGAGCTGTGCATGAGGAGCCGGGGCAGCGCGGGGTGGGGGCGAGGGGTGGCAGAGGTGGGCTCCCACGACCAGCATTGAAGGTGCAGCCTCCACCGGCCCAGGCTCTGCAACACTAGAGTCGCAGACAACAGTGTCCTCGGGACACCAGAGAGCGAGCAGGGGCAGGGTGGACGGCCCTAATGCCCATCCTGACGTCTCTCCCACTCACGAAGCCAGGCTGGCGGGCAGCCGGGAGTGGTGAGACATGCAGAGACGTTGACGTCCAGCCAGTTTCATCACGTTGTTCTACTTCATTACATCTGGTTTATATTCAATGTATGGCGAGAGACACCAAATTCCCAAGTACTTTAGTGATTATACTTAATATGTGACACTTCCTTAAAAAAATACACTAGCTGAAGTAACAAGAGCAAATTTAAAGTAACACACTGCACACAGGAACGTGGAAAGCCTTCAAAGTTGGCGTAAGAATGGCCAGAGGTCAGGACCGAGTGTCTGAATGTCCATCCAGGCACCACTGCACGGCGTGGGCTAAGCTGTGGAAGCTGGCCCCTGACCAGGCAGGAGGACCTCGCCACCCTGCAGAACAGATATAGCAAACGCAGCAGCTGCCCAGTCAGCGAGACACCACTAAAGAGGAATTCTGAGACACGCACATCACTTCCGGTTCATCACGGAGACCGAGAGCTCCAGTGGAAGTTAGAAAAGCAGCCACAGAAGAAACCCAAGGACACAAAATGAAAGAAAAACGCAAAGACAAAATCCACAAACATAGAATAATGGAGTGATTTTAAAATGTGAAAAACCAAAACCGTATTTGTTTTTAAAAAATATACAAAACATTGGGAAAACTAAGAAAGATGAGAGAAGATATATGTCTGTAAGCAAAACACAGAACTACACAAGCAGTTCACGGACTACGACATGTAAGTAGACATCATGAGCAAAATGATGGCACCCTTACGACTGAAGAGCCCCAGGCACAGACAGTTTCATGGATGAATGTCCCAAACTTCTTCATAAGAACACTCCAGAACATTTCTTTAAAAAGAGGACAATTTTGAAATTAATTTTTGGAAACTATTATTACCTTATATTCAGAACTGGTAAAGTCAACACAAGAAAACGCATCCAGGTTATTTCCCCTTTATGTAAAATATCCTAAATAGCACAGGAGCAAACCAAACGCAAAATGTCTTACAAGAGAAAACCTATGACTAGATGTGCTTTACCCCAGCAACGCAAAGACAATTTCCCACATGTAATAATTCGCTATGTTATTAGGCTACAGGAGACAAAAAATGACTACCTTAATGATTACACAAAATTGTACTTGGCAGATACGAGAAAGGGTTTGATAAGATTTCAGTATATTCTGAAGTGTTGGGAGCCAGTGTGAGGAACTCCGCCCATGGCAAAGGTCATGAGGAAAAAGAAGCTTGGCATATGCAAAGGCGTGATCAAGCCTCAGGAGATCCCCTGTTCCCGAGCATCTACCCCAAAACCAGAGTACTTTACAGGGAGCTTTCTCCCATAACCATTTCTCTCAGAGAAGGAGTTAACTTGCAGCCCCAGTTAATAAAAATTCCTGGGCGTGACAAGAGTGTTTCAGCTTACTAACTCTGAAGTTTCTCTGGCCTGCCTGATCAGGCTGTCCAGCCGCAGGTGATTGTTTACAGCCTCCCAGCTGTGAGAGGCATGGGATGCTTTAAAACTTTCTAAATACAGACTCTCTTGAGAAGTTAGAAGATTATTAGTATAGTGTTAGTGGGTTGATTAGGAATTATATTGGTGAAGGGTTTTTCATTTGTCATGCCAATAATTACTGCTAATTCCCTGCCTCGGGTGTGACAAGGGTGGCTGAGGTCAAACCTCTCTGCTGACAGACTAGCTTGTGTGACAACCTCTCAACCATAAACAGCACAGAGTTTGGAGTATTAGCATAGGGCTTTTCTCATTTGATTGCCGCCAGGCCTCCATATCCTTAGGCACCTGGGAATATATTAATCAATGTATTTGGAATATGGAAAAGGAAATATAGTAGTTTTTGATGTTAGCAATATTAGACCTTTTGAGTTGATGAATTTTCTCTTTTGTTATAGACTACTGTACTTTGTTATAAATCACTGTGTCCTTGCTATGCAAAACTGTAACCTTATCACTATCTTAAGACTAAATAGATTGCAAAGGGAACATTGGTGAAGGGTTTTCATTTGCTGGACTGATGTTTGCTGCTAAGTCTTCATATTCCCTGCCCTTATAATAAATATAACTAGCCTATAGGAGAAATAAGTATTAACCTTTAAGCATATAAGAGAAATAAGTATTAACCTTTAAGACTAATCATGTTAAACCTTAGGTTAAGTAAATTCCTTTCTTGACTGTAACTCACTACACCCTCACCCTATAGGAATGCAACTTTATTTGGAGGGTGGTGCCTGAGAAAATCACTCCTGGAAAAGTAAGCTTTCTGGTTAACTGACCAGTATCAGAAAGGGCCATAAAATGTCAGCGGACCTCATGGTCAGAAGATGATGTAAAAACTCATGAGACCTTTGTATAATTTTATATGAAACACCTGATTGTGACAAGGGTCAGGTCTGCTGACCCCCGCGTGACTCTGTATTCATCCCTATGTGTAACAAAAGGTATATAAGCAAACCCAAAATAAAGAAATCGGATCAGTTCCGGAAAGACTGATTCCCTCATGTCGTTCCTTTCTGCTCCCCAATTTTCTGGCTGAATTCCCATCTGGAGCGTGGGTGCCCGCCATTCAGATGGTGCAAATTCCTTGTCTGGAATTTTATTGGTACCCCACGTAAGCCAAGTTATTCAGCCCCTTTCTCTCTCTCTTACTATTTTCTGGCCGAATTCCCATCTGGCGCATAGGACCCACCAAGCCTACTAACTTTGCCTGGGCTTCTAAGATCGGACTGGGGGGCCTCAGTGCCTTCTCTCCTTCGGGAGAACGGGAAGACGCCTGCGGCCTTCGTAGGTGGTGATTGGTACCCTGTGTTAACCAAGTTATTTGGCCTCTTTTCCTCTGCTAAATTCCTAATCCCTCTCTATCTGTAATTTAATTAAGTTTTCTAGGACTCCTACTCCATCCCCACCTTCGAATTACCCTGGATCCACCGGGGCTGGACCCTGGCAAGTGGCACCCAGAACAGGCTACTCGACTGAAGTGTTAGAACTCTCAGAAAAATAGAATGGCAAGGAATAATGCTGAACTTGATAAAGCCTGTATACTCAATGCGTGCCTCTCTAAGAAAATGAGAGGTCAGGCAAACCAAAAATTAGCCAAGGATGTAGCAGTGAGCCACACAGTCAGCAAGCGTGACCTGATGGATACACGTGGAGCTCTGCTATCACTGTGTGTGCGTGAGAGTAAGTCCACAAACCTTACTGGGTTTACAACAATGATAAATTTTGAAGAATTGGTTTACTACAGGCCACATTCTCCAGCAGGGGAATCAGGTTACAATCCATAACAGAAACTAACGGTAGTAAGTATCTCAGTGTGGGCGTCCACGTGCTTTGCTCTCAAAGTTGTCCAATGTGTCGTCTTCCTTCTGACTTAGACTCCCACTAGAAAATGAAATGAAGAGATGCTTTACTTTCTAAAGAAAAAAATAACTGCCAACTTAGAAAAAGGGGTTGGCGAAATATCCCTTAAAAGTGAAGGGCCAAAAAAGACATTTTCCAGGCAAACATAAGCTGAGAGAGTAATTCACAAGAGCCTGAAGCCAAAGAAACACAGGAAGGAGAGAAAAACGATGCCAGTTGCAGGTGTGGAGATTCAGGAAAGAAAGGATGCAGGAATGGGAAACAAATGGAAAAATGCAAAAATAATGTTTATTTAAGACTAAGCAATTGACGCTGTCTTGTCAAGTTTATAACAGAGACATAGAGTGCAGCGTAGGTTACAGCAGCTAACAACAGCCCGCAAGGGAGAAGTGGGAGACTGGAGCTGGACTGCACGGTTTAGAAACTGGTGCGTATACTTGTATCAAGTAGACAGTAATCAATGGGGGTCTGTATTTTAATCTTTAGAGTAACCGCCAAAAGAACGACACACTGAAGAATAATCTAAAAGTAATAAAGAGATACAGTGGAGAGAGTTTTGAGCAGGTACAGGAGGAGGGATAGGACAGGAGAGCACAGTGGGATGGTGGGCAAGGGCAGCCGCGCCGGGCCCACGTGAGAGGCATATGGACTGAGCAGTCCAGCCAAGAGACAGACCGTGAGCCTGGGGCCAAAGCTTGCTGAGGACATGAGGGCCATCCGGCTGCAGCAGCTGCCACCCCAGTGACCGCAGGGCTGACTCAGCTGATCTGGCTGGCCAGGTGCATGTCCCCACCCTCCTCACCGCCCCATGTGGGTCCCTCCGGAAGCTGCTCACTCGGCCAAAGAGGGTGACCATTCCCAGCGGAGGAGGACCAGTCTTCCGTCAGCGCATACGAGCAGCTGCGCTCCCCTGCTAGAGCCTCCAAACAAGCTCTCAGGAAACACACTTGAATATAACAGCACAAAGCGCAAATAAAGCAAACGCTAAGTAAAAGAGCAGGCAGATTCCCAGACAGAGCAGACTTTAATGCAAGGAGCACTGAGCAATGCCAAGTGTGGCACTTTACGAGAATAAAAGGGACAAATAATCCAGACAATTAAAAAATAAAACAAAAAGTCCAGACAATGAAACGCAAAACATATATTTAATATATAAAGCAACGATTGACAGGACTAAAAGGGAAAATAGAAAAATGCAAAGCCATAGATTTTAATTCTCTCAATAAGTAATAGAACAAGAAGACATGAAAAAATAGAAGATGTGAACAAAATAATTATCTAACTTGACCTAACTGACATATGCAGCATATTATACCAAACAGCTGAAGAATTTTTAAGCACGCAAAAATGTCTACTAAAATACAGCATATGCTGTGCCAAAAGCTGGGAGTTAGCATGTTCCAAAAATTAATTTGAGATGGAAACATAAAAGGTAATACAACAAAACTCCAAGAAAAAAATGAGAATATGTTCATGACTTGGAAGTAGACAAAGAATTAAACAGGCTTAATAATTTTAAACAGATTGAAGAGCACTAATAAAAAATATTGACAAATCAGACTTCTATAAAATTAAAAACTTCTGTTCACCAAGAGACGCCATTTAAAAACCACAAAGAGGGCTTTCCTGGTGTCTCAGTGGTAAAGAATCTGCCTGCCGCTGCAGGAGACTCGGGTCTGATCCCTGTTCTGGGGAGATCCCATGACAGATAAGCCGGCTCACCACAGCTGCTGAGCCTTGCTCTAGAGCCCCGCACACCACGGCTGCTGAGCCCAGGAGCCGCAGCGACGGAAGTCCCCACGCCCTAGAGCTCAGGCTCCGTAGAAAGAAAAGCCACAGTGATGAGAAGCTCCTGCACCGCAAGGAAAAGAAGCCCCTGGAAGCTGCAGTTAGAGAGAGCCCGCACAGCGACAAAGCCCAGTGCAGCCAAAGGGGAAAAGCCACAAAGGATAGCCAACCGGCACTTGCATCTAACAAAAGACTTTGCTATGGAATATATAAAGAACTTTCTATAAGCAAGCACCCTCAAAGAGCACAGCCCCAACCCAAGGGAAAAGTGAGGAACTCTCACTTCTCCAAATAGGATACGAAATGACCATATGATCTACCCTAATCCCTTCCTCCCAAAAAAGCCAGGTATAAAATACACTGTTAGGCAAAAAAAAATTTTTACTTAAGAAAATTTAATTGAAGAAAATTTAAAAACACACACTTTTGAACACTTAAGAGAAACCCACACTCTAAGGCCGGCTGGGAATGTGTGTGCGCTCTGCAGACCACGCACTGTCAGGAGCGCTGGCGGCACGGCCACGCAGGGCAGCGCCCTCGCTCTGTAGAGACGCGCGAGGAAGGGCCAGGCGTCCTTAATTCACCATGACACCGCCACCAGATGAGCGGGGAGAGGACAGACAGAGGGGGCTGGGTGGAAACACAGGGACACCACCTGTGAGAATATTTATGTGACTAGAGACAGAAATTAGAGAGAAATTCACGGGAGGAACAATCCATGCAGGTGGGGGTACCTGGGCGTCCATCCTTCCTGTTACTCCTACCATTGAAATTCTCCAAACACAAACAAGAAGCAGGGGCAAGAAAACCGTGGGGGTGTGGGGTGTGGAGGAGCTGTGGGTCTCTGTGGCCTGCAGCCCCCGACAAGCCACTCGACCGAGGGCCCTGGCCCAGCTGGCAGGCAACATTTGCTGTTCTCCAGGCACTGATGTGCCTGGGGTGGACGGTGGTGACAGCCCAGTCCAGGCTGGCCCTTGGAGACCTGGGACAAGTGGCCTAGCAGCCTAACTGCCGGAGCCACGCCCACCCTGTGGCCTCCCGAGGGGCCGCTCCCCGGGCACCAGTCACCAGAGGTGTCTCAGATTTGTCCAGACTTTTGCAATCAGTGCAAAACGAGAAAGTCACCGTCTGCATCCTGTATAAGAGATAACTCAGCTGAGGGGAGTGAGGCACGTGCACCCTCTGTAGAAGCATCGTCCAGAGCCCTGGGCTGGGGCACCAGGAGGAGCAGAAAGCTTGACCTCCACGCTTGACAAAGAAACTGCTTCCAGAGCTAGGGCTGAACACCATCACCTTCAGGTCCCAGGAGACATGGGTTCTTCAAGCTTAACAAACTTCTAACATAGCGATTATGCCAGATTCCAAAACTGTATCAAGCAACTTGAGCATTTCATTTTTACCCCCTTCAAAATGCACTTTTAATGATTTCTCTTGGAATCAGTAAAGAAAAATACTTCTGTTTCAGAGATTCATGTTGCACGAAATGCTGCTTGAGAAAGGGTAGCTTCCACGGCAAGAGCACATACAACAGTACATAAACATTCTTTTTTAAAAATTTTTATTTATTATTTTTTAAATTACAATACTGTATTTGTTTTGCCATACATTGACAGGAATCAGCCACAGGTGAACACAATCTCCCAATGCTGAAGCCCCCTCCCACCTCCCACCCCACACCATCTACCTGAATCATCCTGTGCACCAGCCCCATGCATCCTGCATCCTGCATTGAACATAGATTGGTGCTTCGTTTCTTATGAGAGTATACATGTTTCAATGCCATTCTCCCAAACCATCCCACCCTTTCCCTCTCCCCCAGAGTCCAAAAGTCCGTTCTATACCTCTGTGTGTCTTTTAATGTCTCGCATACAGGGTCATCATTACTATCTTTCTAAATTCCATATATATGTGTCAGTATACTGTATTGGTGCTTTTCTTTCTGGCTTACTTCACTCTGTATAATCGGTTCCAATTTCATCCATCTCATTAGAACTGAGTCAAATTTATTCTTTGTAAGGGCTGAGTAGTACTCCATTGTGTATATGTACCACAGCTTTCTTATCCATTCATCTGCTGATGGACATCTAGGTTGCTTCCATGTCCTGGCTATTATAAACAGCGCTGCAATGAACACTGAGATACATGTGTCTCTTTCAATTCTAGTTTCCTCGGTGTGTATGCCCAGCAGTGGGATTGCTGGGTCATAAGGCAGTTCTATTTGCAATTTTTTAAGGAATCTCCACACTGTTTTCCATAGTGGCTGTACTAGTTTGCATTCCCACCAGCAGTGTAAGAGGGTTCCCTTTTCTCCACACCCTCTCCAGCATTTATTGCTTGTAGACTTTTGGATCGCAGCCATTCTGACTGGTGTGAAATGATACCTCATTGTGGTCTTGATTTGCATTTCTCTGATAATGAGTGATGTTGAACATCTTGTCATGTGTTTGTTAGCCATCCGTATTTCTTCTTTGGAGAAATGCCTATTTAGTTCTTTGGCCCATTTTTTGATTGGTTCGTTTATTTTTCTGGAGTTGAGCTGCATAAGTTGCTTGTATATTGTTGAGATTAGTTGTTTGTCAGTTGTTTCATTTGCTATTGTTTTCTCCCATTCAGAAGGCTGTCTTTTCACCTTGCTTATAGTTTCCTTTGTTGTGCAGAAGCTTTTAATTTTAATTAGATCCCATTTGTTTATTTTTGCTTTTATTTCCAGTATACTGGGAGTTGGATCATAGAGGATCCTGCTGTGATTTATGTCGGAGAGTGTTTTGCCTATGTTCTCCTCTAGGAGTTTTATAGTTTCTGGTCTTACATTTAGATCTTTAATCCATTTTGAGTTTATTTTTGTGTGTGGTGTTAGAAAGTAATCTAGTTTCATTCTTTTACAAGTGGTTGACCAGTTTTCCTAGCACCACTTGTTAAAGAGATTGTCTTTACTCCACTGTATATTCTTGCCTCCTTTGTCGAAGATAAGGTGTCCATAGGTGTGTGGGTTTATCTCAGGGCTTTCTATTTTGTTCCATTGATCTATATTTCTATCTTTGTGCCAGTACCATACTGTCTTAATGACTGTGGCTTTGTAGTAGAGCCTGAAGTCAGGCAAGCAGATTCCTCCAGTTCCATTCTTCTTTCTCAAGATTGCTTTGGCTATTCGAGGCTTTTTGGATTTCCATACAAATCTTGAGATTATTTGATCTAGTTCTGTGAAAAATACTGCTGGTAGCTTGATAGGAATTGCATTGAATCTGTAGATTGCTTTAGGTAGTATACTCATTTTCACTATATTGACTCTTCCGACCCATGAGCATGGTATATTTCTCCATCTATTCGTGTCCTCTTTGATTTCTTTCATCAGTGTTTTATAGTTTTCAATATATAGGTCTTTAGTTTCTTTAGGTGGGAATATTCCTAAGTATTTTATTCTCTTCATTGCAATGGTGAATGGGATTGTTTCCTTGACTTCTTTTTCTACTTTCTCATTATTAGTGTATAGGAATGCAAGGGATTTCTGAGTGTTGATTTTATATCCTGCAACTTTACTATATTCGTTGATTAGCTCTAGTAGTTTTCTGGTCGAGTCTTTAGGATTTTCTATGTAGAGGATCATGTCATCTGCAAACAGTGAGAGTTTTACTTCTTCTTTTCCAATTCGGATTCCTTGTATTTCTTTTTCTGCTCTGATTGCTGTGGCCAAAACTTCCAGAACTATATTGAATAGTAGTGGTGAGATTGGGCACCCTTGTCTTGTTCCTGACTTTAGGGGAAATGGTTTCAATTTTTCACCATTGAGGATAATGTTAGCTGTGGATTTGTCATATATAGCTTTTATTATGTTGAGGTATGTTCCTTCTATTCCTGCTTTCTGGAGAGTTTTTATCATAAATGGATGTTGAATTTTGTCAAAGGCTTTTTCTGCATCTATTGAGATAATCATATGATTTTTATTTCTCAGTTTGTTAATGTGATGAATTACATTGATTGACTTGCGGATACTGAAGAATCCTTGCATCCCTGGGATAAAGCCCACTTGGTCATGGTGTATGATCTTTTTAATGTGTTGCTGGATTCTGATTGCTAGGATTTTGTTGAGGATTTTTGAATCTATGTTCATCAGTGATATTGGCCTGTAGTTTTCTTTTTTGTGGTGTCTTTGTCAGGTTTTGGTATTAGGGTGATGGTGGGCCTCATAGAATGAGTTTGGAAGTTTACCTTCCTCTGCAATTTTCTGGAATAGCTTCAGTAAGATAGGTGTTAGCTCTTCTCGAAATTTTTGGTAGAATTCAGCTGT
Source organism: Nanger dama (assembly GCA_917880005.1). Taxonomy (NCBI): domain Eukaryota; kingdom Metazoa; phylum Chordata; class Mammalia; order Artiodactyla; family Bovidae; genus Nanger; species Nanger dama. Next base: position 576,769 of record CAKJTW010000016.1, on the reverse strand, counting down.
GAAGCCGTCTGGACCTGGGCTTTTGTTTGCTGGAAGATTTCTGATTACAGTTTCAATTTCCATGCTTGTGATGGGTCTGTTAAGATTTTCTATTTCTTCCTGGTTCAGTTTTGGAAAGTTGTACTTTTCTAAGAATTTGTCCATTTCTTCCAAGTTGTCCATTTTATTGGCATATAATTGCTGATAGTAGTCTCTTATGATTCTTTGTATTTCTGAGTTGTCTGTCGTGATCTCTCCATTTTCATTTCTAATTTTGTTGATTTGATTTTTTTCTCTTTGTTTCTTGATGAGTCTGGCTAATGGTTTGTCAGTTTTATTTATCCTTTCAAAGAACCAGCTTTTTGCTTTGCTGAGTTTTGCTATGGTCTCTTTTGTTTCTTTTGCATTTATTTCTGCCCTAATTTTTAGGATTTCTTTCCTTCTACTAACTCTGGGGTTCTCTATTTCTTCCTTTTCTAGTTGCTTTAGGTGTAGAGTTAGGTTATTTATTTGACTTTTTCTTGCTTCTTGAGGTATGCCTGTATTGCTATGAATTTTCCTCTTAGGACTGCTTTTATAATGTCCCAAAGGTTCTGTGTAGTTGTGTTTTCATTTTCATTCATTTCGATGCATATTTTGATTTCTTTTTGATTTCTTCTGTGATTTGTTGATTATTCAGAAGGGTGTTGTTCAGCCTCCAAATGTTGGAATTTTTAATAGTTTTTCTGCTATAATTGAGATATAACCTTAGTGCATTATGGTCAGAGAAGATGCTTGGAATACTTTCGATTTTTTTGAATTTATCAAGGTTAGATTTATGACCCAGAATGTGATCTATCCCGGAAAAGGTTCCGTGTGCACTTGAGTAAAAGGTGAAATTCATTGTTTTGGGGTGAAATGTCCTATAGATATCAATTAGGTCTAACTGGTCTATTGTATCGTTTAACGTTTGAGTTTCTTTGTTAATTTTCTGTTTAGTTGATCTGTCCATAGGTGTGAGTGGGGTATTAAAGTCTCCCACTATTATTGTGTTATTATTAATTTCCCCTTTCATGCTTGTTAGCAATTGTCTTACATATTGCGATGCTCCTATGTTGGGTGCATATATATTTATAATTGTTATATCTTCTTCTTGGATTGATCCTTTAATCATTATGTAGTGGCCTTCTTTGTCCCTTTTCACAGCCTTTGTTTTAAAGTCTATTTTATCAGATATGAGTATTGCTACTCCTGCTTTCTTTTGGTCTTTATTTGCATGGAATATCTTTTTCCAGCCCTTCACTTTTAGTCTGTATGTGTCCGTTGTTTTGAGGTGGGTCTCTTGTAGGCAGCATATATAGGGATCTTGTTTTTGTATCCATTCAGCCAGTCTTTGTCTTTTGGTTGGGGCATTCAACCCATTTACATTTAAGGTAATTATTGATAAGTATGCTCCTGTTGCCATTTACTTGATTGTTTTGGGTTCGGGTTTATACGTCCTTTTTGTGTTTCCTTTCTAAAGTCTATCCTTTAGTATTTGTTGGAGAGCTGGTTTGGTGGTGCTGAATTCTCTCAGCTTTTGCTTGTCTGTAAAGCTTTTGATTTCTCCTTCATATTTGAATGAGATCCTTGCTGGGTACAGTAGTCTTGGCTGTAGGTTATTATCTTTCATCACTTTAAGTATGTCTTGCCATTCCCTCCTGGCCTGAAGAGTTTCTATTGAAAGATCTGCAGTTATTCTTATGGGGATCCCCTTGTGTGTTATTTGTTGTTTTTCCCTTGCTGCTTTTAATATTTGTTCTTTGTGTTTGGTCTTTGTTAGTTTGATTAATATATGTCTTGGGGTGTTTCGCCTTGGGTTTATCCTGTTTGGCACTCTCTGGATTTCTTGGACTTGGTGATTATTTCCTTCCCCATTTTAGGGAAGTTTTCAAGTATTATCTCCTCAAGTATTTTCTCATGGTCTTTCTTTTTGTTTTCTTCTTCTGGGACTCCTATAATTCGAATGTTGGATCATTTCATATTGTCTTGGAGGTCTCTGAGGTTGTCCTCATTTCTTTTAATTCGTCTTTCTTTTTCCCTCGCTGATTCATTTATTTCTACCATTCTATCTTCTATTTCACTAATCCTATCTTCTGCCTCCTCTGATATTCTACTATTTGTAGACTCCAGAGTGTTTCTGATCTCACTTATTGCATTATTCATTATATGTTGACTCTTTTTATTTCTTCTAGGTCCTTGTTAAACCTTTCTTGCATCTTCTCAGTCCTTGACCCCAGGCTATTTATCTGTGATTCCATTTTGATTTCAAGATTTTGGATCATTTTCACTATCAGTATTTGGAATTCTTTCTCAGGTAGATTCCCTATCTCTTCCTCTTTTGTTTGGTTTGGTGGGCATGTCTCCTGTTCCTTTACCTGCTGGGTATTCCTTTGTGTCTTCATCTTGGTTATATTGCTGCGTTTGGGATGGCTTTTCTATATTCTGGGAATTTGTGGAATTCTCTTTCTTATAGAGCTTCCTCTCTGTGTTTGGGGTTATATCAGTCGCTTGTCAAAGTTTCTTGATTAGGGAGGCTTGTGTTGGAGTTCTGGTGGGTGGAGCTGGATTTCCTCTCTCTGGAGTGCTGTGAAGTGTGAAGTAATGGGTTATGAGACGTCAATGGTTTTGGAGTATTTTGAGTTGCCTGTGTATTGAAGCTCAGGGGCTTGTTCTTGTGTTGCTGGAGAATTTGCGTGGTATGTCTTGCTCTGGAGCTTGTTGGCCCTTGGGCGGTGCTCAATTTCAGTATAGGTATGAAGGCGTTTGATGAGCTCTTATTGGATAATGTTCCCTGTATTCAGGAATTCTTTGATGATCTCAGGATTTGGACTTACGCCTCCTGATTCTGGTTTTCAGATTTATTTTTACAATAGCCTCATGATTTCTCCATCTATTCAGCACTAATGTTAAAACATCTAGGTTAATGATGATAGGTTTCTCCACCTTAAGGGTCACCCCTAGAGGATCGCTGAGTTACCTGGAGGAGAGAAGAGGGAGGGAGTAGTTAGAGGTGAGTGGAACGGGATGAGGTGGAATCAAAAGAGGAAAAAGCAAGCTAGCCCGTAACCACTTTCTTGTGTGCGCTCCGAAGTCTGGACCGCTCAGAGGTGGTCACAGAGTTATACATGGAAGAGGAGAGGGAGGAAGTAGATAGAGGTGGTCAGGAGGATAAAGAGGGAGATGGAAAGGAGGGATACAGATCCGGTCAGTGACCAGTTCCCTGAGAATTCTCCTCCTTCTGGAGCACACAGAGATTCATAGAGTTGGGTAGAGAAGAGGAGGGGGAGGGATGAGACAAAAGCCACCTGGTGGAGAAAAGAGAGATTCCAAAGGTGAGAGAGTGGTCAAGCCAGTAGTCTCGCACTCATGTAAAACTGGGTACTGAAGATTAGGTTTTTAAAAGTACACAATTGGCAACAAATACCAAAATGCCAAGATTAAAAATCTGGAGTAAAGATTGGATTTTTAAAGATAGATTACTGAAGAGAAGAAGAAGAAGGAGAGAGAAATTTTAAAAAAATAGAGAAAAAAGTAAAATATAATAAAAGACTCCAGAATTATTAAAAGACAACTTCCTCCACCAATAGGAGTATATACGGCGTTTGCTTTAATGATAGGGTTTTTTTTTTTTTTGAAAAGTAATATTAGGTTATAAAAATAATAAATAGAAATATAGAAGACTTAAAAATTTAAGCAAGTTTAGGAAAAAAAGACAAAAAAGAAAAGAAGAAGAAACAAATTTAAAAAGAAAAAAATTTTTAAAGAAAGAAAAAAAATTCTTAAAAAAAAAAATCACGCTTCCACATCACCACCCCCCCAAAAAAAAAAAATTTTGATCATAAAAGTAGTAACGGTATATCTGGCACTTTCTCTGTCGTTGAGGACTGTGTGGGGTCGCTACCAAGGCAGTTCCCTCTGTTTGACTTCCTCTGTTTGCTGGTCTCTTCCGTGTCTGATTTCTGTCTTGCCACAGGGAGGGTGGTGGTGAGCTCTGCACTGGGCTTGCCCCTTCTCGCCCAGCGGGATAACCGTGTGGGGCCTGCCCTATGCTTTGTGCACTTCCCGGTCTAAGCCGCTCAGGTTTGGCGCTCAGGAAGCCCCCTCTGGGTGTCGAGTTTGGTTGATCCTGGGCTACGTTCCCTTCCCAAGTCCGAGTGGCTAGGGAGTTTGGCGCGCACTATTGTTGCGTCTTCTGGGCTTTCCGGGTCGCTCAATTTTCTGGGAGCTCTGCCGGGGCTCTTTCTCAGGCAGATGATGACTGTTCAGAGACCCCAGAAGTCTCAGTAAAGAAACCTGCTTGCAATTTGGTAGGTAATGTCTCTCTTGAGCTGCGATTTCCCTCTTCCAGCGCTTAAGGCTCTGGCTGCCTGTCGCCGGTGGGGGATGGTCTGCAGCCAGCTATTGCCGATCCGTCCTTTGTTCTGTGCGCGGGGCCTGTCGGTGTCTTATGTTCGAGCGTTTCGCGTGTTAGTTATCCCACAGTCTGGTTTGCTAGACCAAGATAGTCCTTTCTAGCCACGCGCGGACCTGATTCTGGCCCCGTTACGCCCGATTCTCCCGAGAAAAGCCCTGCAGCCTACGTCTCCCGCGGCCCAATTCTTAGAAGGCTCTGTCGCGGGCGCGCTCCTCCTGCCCAGCCCCCCACTGCTGTCGGACGCAGGCATTTGCGCTGCTTATCTGCTGGGGGTTATACTGTTGAATTTGTAATCTGTTGGTTTTATTTATTTATTTATTCTTCCTTCCTGTTATGTTGCCCTCTGTGCTTCCAGGGCTCGCCCCATGCACAGCTGTGAGAAAGTTCCCCAATTTTAGGGAACCTCTCTCTTTTAAGAGTCTCTTCCTGGGACGGGATTCCCTTCCCGTGTCGGGGTTCCCTCCCTACCTCCTTTGTCTCTGTCTTCGTCCTTTAAAATAATTCCTACCTGGCTTTGAAGCCAATGATCTGCTTTGCTGGATGCCTGTTGTCCTCTGCCAGCAGTCAGAAGTTATTTTGTGGAGTTTGCTCAGCGTTGAAACATTCTTTTGATGAGGTGGAGAGGGAGAGAGTGTTCTCCCCATCCTATTCCTCTGCCATCTTTTTCGCTCCCCACAACAGTACATAAACATTCTAAGTGAGTAACTTCCACTTGACCTTCAAGCTGCATTATGTGGATCTGGTTTTCATTTTTATTAGTACTCCATTATAACACCTATGGTGAACAGAACAGTAATTGGAAGATTATAGACAGACCTGTGAGACAGATCCATGAAGAAGATTCTGGTTTGTCTGCTGGCAGAAAGAAGACAAATAATATTTACTTGATTTTCCCCTTAGTAAGAATTGTTTTAAAGATACAGAAATAAAACATCACATATTACTATGGAATACATCTCAAGTGATACATTTGAAGAACATTTTACAGCATTAAAAATTATATTAGAAAAGAATAAAGGCTAAAAATGACTTGAGGGAGCGCCACCTACATGGTGTTATGAAACAGTCAGCCCACAGTGAATACAGGGAGCAGAGAGCACCTTCAGAAGACACGAGAATTGCTGAGTGAACAGTGGGTTCAATAAAGCCAAGAGACCTACATTAAGATTTCTTCTTTTAATATATGAAATATTAAGGAAGAAAAGTGGGGATACCACAGATAATCAACAGAGTAGGAAATAATAACATGAAAAGCTTTCGGTGACAAACTTGAAAATGAGATGGAAGTGTGCGCATGTGAGGCTGGGTCTTTCTCACGAGTGAAACATGAACCCAGCTGACAGCACAGCATCGTTTATTTGAACGTAAGACGCTGACTATTGCACGTTTAATAAGAATGGCCCATGCTCCCCATCTGTCACAGCAGACTGGGACACTATCTGGGCAGCGGGCACAGCAGGGCTCACTGGGCCCCGTGGCCCCTGAGCACTGGAGGGCATGGTCCCCAAGCACACATCAGAGCCAGAAGAGGCGGCGGCGGGCCCGGGAGTGTGGCGGTGGGGCGGGGACCCTGGGGCTCCGGCTGAGGGTGCACGCAGGGGGAAGGGGGCAGCAGGCAGAGTTCCGGGCTGCAGGGTGGTTTGGGGGCCCAAATGCTGAACCTGGACAGCCCTCCTGAGGGAGGGACTTTGAGCGCCCTCTTCACGTGGGAGGCAGCTCTGGACGGTCTCCCCGCTGCAGCTGGGCGGGCTGCGCTGGGCGGGGGGCTGCCACCCCCGCTGGGCACCGGGCTCGGGGGTGTCCCCACCTGGAGCTGGAGGGGCCGAGGGGAATGGGGTGGGGGCTCCACAGGGTGAGGAGACCCCTGGCTCCCCACACAGCCAGCTTGGGCAGGAGGCCCAGGGCACTGAGGGGTATGGGGGCCGGGGTCCCACTGGGTGAGGAGCCCCCCGGGAAGCCGAGGGCCTGAGGGCTGGCTCCCACGAGGGGGTCGAGGCTGCAGACGCCCCGGCCCCGATGGAAGGCCCTGAGGCCGCTGGAGGGCAGCTCCCCACCCCAGGGTGGCAAAGGGCACCCTGGGAACCACAGGCGTCGGGGAACTCCAGCCGGGGCCTCCGGTCAGGCCCGCAGGCGGGGCCAGTTGCCGGCTGCGCTCCCCAGAGGCGACCGCGGGCACAGGCGGGGCCCACGACCGCCGAGGGGGTCGGGTGAGCGCGGCCAGCGCCCCACGGCCGCCTCCTGCGTGCGCAGCATCCGTCTCAGGGGGCCGCTCTCCTCCATGCGCTGGCGAGAGGGCCAGAGAGAGAGGGCCCGAGAGAGAGGGCCCGAGAGAGAGGGCCCGAGAGAGAGGGCCCGAGAGAGAGGGCCAGAGAGAGAGGGCCAGAGAGGGCCAGAGAGGGAGGGCCAGAGAGGGCCAGAGAGAGAGGGCCAGAGAGGGCCAGAGAGAGAGGGCCAGAGAGAGGGCCAGAGAGAGAGGGCCCGAGAGAGAGGGCCCGAGAGAGAGGGCCAGAGAGGGCCAGAGAGAGAGGGCCAGAGAGAGGGCCAGAGAGGGCCAGAGAGAGAGGGGCCAGAGAGAGAGGGCCAGAGAGAGGGGGGCCGAGAGAGAGGGCCCGAGAGAGAGGGCCAGAGAGGGCCAGAGAGAGAGGGCCAGAGAGGGCTAGAGAGAGAGGGCCAGAGAGAGAGGGCCAGAGAGGGCCAGAGAGAGAGGGCCAGAGAGAGAGGGCCAGAGAGAGAGGGCCCGAGAGAGAGGGCCAGAGAGAGAGGGCCAGAGAGAGGGGCCAGAGAGAGAGGGCCCGAGAGAGAGGGCCAGAGAGAGAGGGCCAGGAGAGAGAGGGCCAGAGAGAGAGGGCCAGAGAGAGAGGGCCAGAGAGGGCCAGAGAGGGCCCGAGAGAGGGGCCAGAGAGAGAGGGCCCGAGAGAGGGGCCAGAGAGAGAGGGCCCGAGAGGGCCAGAGAGAGAGGGCCAGAGAGAGAGGGCCAGAGAGAGAGGGCCCGAGAGAGAGGGCCAGAGAGGGCCAGAGAGAGAGGGCCAGAGAGGGCTAGAGAGAGAGGGCCAGAGAGAGAGGGCCAGAGAGGGCCAGAGAGAGAGGGCCAGAGAGAGAGGGCCAGAGAGAGAGGGCCAGAGAGAGAGGGCCAGAGAGGGCCAGAGCGAGAGGGCCAGAGAGGGAGGGCCAGAGAGGGAGGGCCAGAGAGGACCAGAGAGAGAGGGCCAGAGAGGGAGGGCCAGAGAGGGAGGGCCAGAGAGGGAGGGCCAGAGAGGGCCAGAGAGGGGAGGGCCAGAGAGGGAGGGCCAGAGAGGGAGGGCCAGAGAGGGCCAGAGAGGGAGGGCCAGAGAGGGCCAGAGAGAGAGGGCCAGAGAGGGAGGGCCAGAGAGGGAGGGCCAGAGAGAGAGGGCCAGAGAGGGAGGGCCAGAGAGAGAGGGCCAGAGAGGGAGGGCCAGAGAGAGAGGGCCGAGAGAGAGGGCCAGAGAGAGAGGGCCCGAGAGAGAGGGCCCGAGAGAGAGGCCGAGAGAGAGGGCCAGAGAGAGAGGGCCCGAGAGAGAGGGCCAGAGAGGGCCAGAGAGGGAGGGCCAGAGAGGGCCAGGAGAGAGGGGGCCAGAGAGGGCCAGAGAGAGAGGGCCAGAGAGAGAGGGCCAGAGAGGGCCCGAGAGAGAGGCCCGAGAGAGAGCCAGAGAGAGAGGGCCAGAGAGAGGGCCAGAGAGGGCCAGAGAGAGAGCCCGAGAGAGAGGGCCAGAGAGAGAGGGCCGAGAGAGGCCCGAGAGAGAGGGCCCGAGAGAGAGGGCCAGAGAGGGCCAGAGAGAGAGGCCAGAGAGGGCAGAGAGAGAGGGCCAGAGAGAGAGGGCCAGAGAGGGCCAGAGAGAGAGGGCCAGAGAGAGAGGGCCAGAGAGAGAGGGCCCGAGAGAGAGGGCCAGAGAGAGAGGGCCAGAGAGAGAGGGCCAGAGAGAGAGGGCCCGAGAGAGAGGGCCAGAGAGAGAGGGCCAGAGAGAGAGGGCCAGAGAGGGCCAGAGAGAGAGAGGGCCAGAGAGGGCCAGAGAGGGCCCGAGAGAGAGGGCCAGAGAGAGAGGGCCCGAGAGAGAGGCCAGAGAGAGAGGGCCCGAGAGGGCCAGAGAGAGAGGGCCAGAGAGAGAGGGCCAGAGAGAGAGGGCCCGAGAGAGAGGGCCAGAGAGGGCCAGAGAGAGAGGGCCAGAGAGGGCTAGAGAGAGAGGGCCAGAGAGAGAGGGCCAGAGAGGGCCAGAGAGAGAGGGCCAGAGAGAGAGGGCCAGAGAGAGGGGGCCAGAGAGAGAGGGCCAGAGAGGGCCAGAGCGAGAGGGCCAGAGAGAGGGAGGGCCAGAGAGAGAGGGCCAGAGAGGGAGGGCCAGAGAGGGAGGGCCAGAGAGGGCCAGAGAGAGAGGGCCAGAGAGGGAGGGCCAGAGAGGGAGGGCCAGAGAGGGCCAGAGAGAGAGGGCCAGAGAGGGAGGGCCAGAGAGGGCCAGAGAGAGAGGGCCAGAGAGGGAGGGCCAGAGAGGGCCAGAGAGAGGGCCAGAGAGGGAGGGCCAGAGAGGGAGGGCCAGAGAGGGAGGGCCCGAGAGGGGCCGCGGGGCGGAAGAGCCCCGGGCTGCCCAGCGGCTGATGGAGGGAGGGCCCGGCGCGGGGCAGACGGGAGGGGAAGCGGCCGCCGGCCGCCCTCTCAGCCGCGGCCGCACCTGGCCCCCCGGGGCTGCCTGCGCCCAGCAGGGCCCTGCGGCGCGCCTCCCGCTTGGGCCAGAGCAGCTGAGGTGTCCCGGGCGGTTCCGGTCCAGGAAGGCCTGAGGTCCCGGGGGCCCGGCTCTGAGGAGAGGCTCGGGTGTGAGGGGAGGTTCGGGTCTGAGAGGCCCAGGTGTGAGGCGGTCCCGCCTCTTGGGAGGCCCGGCTCTGAGGCGGCGCCGCCCGGGCCCAGCCGCCGGGCCGCCGCGGGCGCCGCGGGAGGCGGGCCTCTCCTGCGCGGGCGCGGGCGCGGGCTCGGCCGGGCGGCCTCCTGGTGCGGCGGGCGGCGGCGGCCCCGCCCCGCGCCCGCCCCGCGCCCGCCCCGCGCCCGCCCCGCGCCCGCCCCGCGCCCGCCCCGCGCCCGCCCCGCGCCCGCCCCGCGCCCGCCCCGCGCCCGCCCCGCGCCCGCCCCGCGCCCGCCCCGCCCGCGCCCGCCCGCGCCCGCCCCGCGCCCGCCCGCGCCCGCCCCGCGCCCGCCCCCGCGCCCGCCCCGCGCCCGCCCCGCGCCCGCCCCGCGCCCGCCCCGCGCCCGCCCCGCGCCCGCCCTGCGCCCGCCCCGCGGTGCAGCCCCCGGCCGGGCGGGCCGTGGCTCCCGTCTGGCGCGCAGGGAGCGCCGCTGTGCGCCGGGCGGGCGGCCGCGCCCGCAGCCCCCACGTCGCCCTGCGAGCCGCACGGAGCTCTCCAGCGGGCCCGGACGCCCCGCCGCGGAGAGGGCGGCGCTGCCCTTCCCACGCGGAGCCTCGGGGCAGGAAGAAGGCCCGGAAAGAGGCCTCCTCCGGGCGGAGGCGCGGGCCGAGCTGCGGGACCGCGGCGGGCAGGCGAGGGGCCCCCGGCTCCGCCGCCCGGAGCCCCAGGCGGCGTGGGGGCCCGCGCCTCCAGGCCGCACCCCGAGGCTTGTGCACCTGCCGACGCGCGCTGAAGGCCGCTCTGCACGAGTCTAACTCAGACTCCGCTGGATCCCGGACGGAGCCCTGCCGCCCGCCTCGCGTGGCCCCCGTCGGAGCCGGGCTCCCTGCGGGCACGGACGCCACTGACCGGCCAGTCCTTGCGGGACCAGAGTAGGGCCTTCGCCCCCACGGCCCAGCCCTTCGGTGCTCCCCTCATCTCCTCCCAGGCCTCTGAGGAGAGTCCACGGGTAAACAGAAAACGTTCTCCAGTGAACACTGCTGCATCGCACGCGGGTCCTGAGAGGTGGCCTCCCCCTGAGTCTTCGGCAGTCTTTCCCTTGATTTGCATGTTCTCTGATGCCCCCATCACCATATATGCTCCTGTGGAGTCGTCAGTATCACCTAACAGAACAGTACTTGTAGTTGTTCAGTCGATAAGTCATGTTGGACTCTGCGCCCCCATGGACTGCAGCACACCAGGCTTCCCGGTTCTTCCCTCCCTGTCTCCCCAAGTTTGCTCAAACTCAAGTGCACTGATGCCATCCAGCCATCTCATCTCTGTCATCCCCTTCTCCTCCCACCTTCAATCTTTCCCAGCAACAGGATCTTTTCCAGTGAGTCAGCTCTTCGCATCAGGTGCCCAGCGTAGTGCAGCATCAGTCCTTTCAGTGAATATTCAGGGTTGATTTCCTTTACAACTGACTGGTTTGAACTCCTTGCAGTCCAGGGGACTCTCAAAAGTCTTCTCCAACACCACAGTTCAAAAGCATCAATTCTTTGCCACTCAGCTTTCTTTCTAGTCCAACTCTCACATCCATACATGACTACTGGAAAAACCATACTTTGACTAGACTGACATTTGTTGGCAAAGTGATATCTCTCCTTTTAATACGCTGTTTAGGTTTATCATAGTGTTCCTTCCAAGCAGCAAGCATCTTTTAATCTCATGGCTGCAGTCACCATCTGCAGTGATTTCGCAGCCCAAAAAATAAAATCTGTCACTGCTTCCACTTTTTCTCCGTCTATTTGCCATGAAGTGATGGGACCAGATGCCACAATCTTGGTTTTGTTGATGGTGAATTTTAAGCCAGCTTTTTCACTCCCCTCTTTCACCTTCATCAAGAAGCTCCTTAGTTCCTCTTCGCATTCTGCTATAGGAGTGGTATAGTCTGCATATCTGAGGTTGTTGATATTTCTCCCAGCAATCTTGACTCCAGCTTGTAATTCATCCAGTGTTGCATTTTGCATGATGTACTCTATATATAACTTAAGCAGGGTGACAATAGATAGCTTTGACATGTCTCCATTTTTCTTGAAGAGCTCTCTAGTCTTTCTTGTTCTGTTGTTTTTCTCTACTTTTTGCAGTGTTCATTCAAGAAGGCCTTCTTTTCTCTCCGAGCTATTCTCAGGAACTCTGCATTCGGTTGGGTGTATCTTTCCCTTTCTCCCTTGCCTTTTGCTTCTCTTCCTTCCTCAGCTATTTGTAAAGCCTACCCAGTTCAGTTCAGTCACTCAGTCGTATCAGACTCTTGGCAGTCCCATGGCTGCAGCACGCCAGGCCTCCCTGTCCATCACCAACTCCAGGGGTTTACTCAAACTCATGTCCATCGAGTTGGTGATGCCATCCAGCCATCTCATCTTCTGTCGCCCCCTTCTCCTCCCACCTTCAGTCTTTCCCAGCATCAGGGTCTTTTCAAATGAGTTACCTCTTCTCATCAGGTGGCCAAAGTATTTGACTTTCAGCTTCAACATCAGTCCTTCCAATAAACATTCAGGACTGATTTCAAGGGACTCAAGGGTCTTCTTCAACACTGGAGTTCAAAAGCATCAATTCTTCAGTGCTCAGCCTTCTTTATAGTACAACTCTCACATCCATACATGACTACTGAAAAATCCATAGCTTTGATTAGATGGACCTTTGTTGGTAAAGTAATGTCTCTGCTTTTAATATGGTGTCTAGGTTGGTCATAACTTTTCTTCCAAGGAGCAGGTGTCTTTTTATTTCATGGCTGCAGTCACCGTCTGCAGTGATTTTGGAGCCCCCAAAATAAAGCCTTCCATTGTTTCGATTGTTTCTCCATCTATTTGCCATGAAGTGATGGGACCAGACACCATGATCTTAGTTTTCTGAATGTTGAGCTTTAAGCCAACTTTTTCACTCTCCACTTTCACTTTCATCAAGAGGCTCTTTAGTTCCTCTTCACTTTCTGCCATAAGGGTGGTGTCATCTACATATGTGAGGTTACTGATATTTCTCCTGGCAATCTTAATTCCAGCCCATGCTTCATCCAGCCCAGGGTTACTCATGATGTACTCTGCATATAAGTTAAATAAGCAGGGTGACAATATACAGCCTTGCCGTACTCCTTTTCCTATTTGGAACCAGTCTGCTGTTCCATGCCCAGTTCTAACTGTTGCTTCCTGACCTGCATACAGATTTCTCAAGAGGCAGGTCAGGTGGTCTGGTATTCCCATCGCTTTCAGAATTTTCCACAGTTTATTGTGATCCACACAGTCAAAGGCTTTGGCATAGTCAATAAAGCAGAAATAGATATTTTTCTGGAACTCTCTTGCTTCCTCTTCCTTTTCTAAAACCAGCTTGAGCATCTGGAAGTTCACAGTTCACATATTGTTGAAGTCTGACTTGGAGACTTTTGAGCATTAATTTACTAGTGTATGAGATGAGTGCAATTGTGTGGTAGTTTGAGCATTCTTTGGCATTGCCTTTCTTAGAGATTGGAATGAAAACTGACCTTTTCTAGTCCTGTGGCAACTGCTGAGTTTTCCAAATTTGCTAGCATATTGAGTGCAGCACTTTCACAGCATCATCTTTTAGGATTTGAAATAGCTCAACTGGAATTCCATCACCTCCTCTAGCTTTGTTTATAGTGATGCCTCCTAAGGCTCACTTGACTTCACATTCCAGGATATCTGGCTCTAAGTGATCGTGATTATCTAAGCCATGAAGATCATTTTTGTACAGTTCTTCTGTGTATTCTTGCTACCTCTTAATATCTTCTGCTTCTGTTAGGTCCAGACCATTCCTGTCCTTTATTGAGCCCATCTTTGCATAAAATGTTCTTTTGGTATCTCTAATTTTCTTGAAGAGATTCTAGTCTTTCCCATTCTGCTGTTTTCCTGTTTCTTTGCACTGATCGCTGAAGAAGGCTTTCTTATCTCTTCTTGCTATTCTTTGGAACTCTGCATTCAGATGCTTATATCTTTCCTTTTCTCCTTTGACTTTTGCTTCTCTTCTTTTCACAGCTATTTGTAAGGCCTCCTCAGACAGCCATTTTGCTTTTTTGCATTTTTTTTCTCTTGGGGATGGTCTTGCTCCCTCTCTCCTGTACAATGTCACAAACCTCTGTCCATAGTTCATCAGGCACTCTATCAGATCTAGTCCCTTAAATCTATTTCTCACTTCCACTGTATAATCGTTAGGGATTTTATCTAGGTCATGCCTGAATGGTCTAGCGGTTTTCCCTACTTTCTTCAATTTAAATCTGAACTTGGCAATAAGGAGTTCATGATCTGAGCCACAGTCAGCTCCTGGTCTTGTTTTTGGTGACTGTATAGAGCTTCTCCATCTTTGGCTGCAAAGAATAGAATCAGTCTGACTTCAGTGTTGACCATCTGGTGATGTCCATGTGTAGAGTCTTCTCTTGTGTTGTGGAAGAGGGTGTTTGCTATGACCAGCGCATTCTCTTGGAAGAACTCTGTTAGCCTTTGCCCTGCTTCATTCTGTACTCCAAGGCCAAATTTGCCTGTTACTCCAGGTATCTCTTGACTTCCTACTTTTGCATTCCAGTCCCTTATGATGAAAAAAGCAATTCAAGAAGGTCTTGTAGGTCTTCATAGAATCATCAACTTCAGCTTCTTCAGCATTACTGGTCAGGGCATAGACTTGGATTACCATGATATTGAATGGTTTGCCTTGGATATCGACAGAGATCATTCTGTTGAGCAAGCGGCCAAGAGGAGATACCCTATGTCCAAGGTCAGGAGCAGCAGCTGTGAGGAGATATCCCACATCAAAGGTCAGAGAAACCCCACTAAGATGGTAGGAGGGGCAAATTCTCATTTAGAATCAAACCCCATTCCTGCCAGAAACACTCAGAGAGCTCAAACAAATGTGTGCACCAGGACCCAAGAACCCCACAGAAACTCAGACAGAACTGTGTTTGAGCATCTCCTGTGGAGGTATGCTCAAACACCCTCTTCCAACAACACAAGAGAAGACTCTACATATGGACATCACCAGATGGTCAACACCGAAACCAGACTGATTCTATTCTTTGCAGCCAAAGACGGAGAAGCTCTATACAGTCAACAAAAACAAGACCAGGAGCTGACTGTGGCTCAGATCATGGACCCCTTATTGCCAAATTCAGACTGAAATTGAAGAAAGTATGGAAAACCACTAGACCATTTAGGTATGACCTAAATCAAATTCCTTATGATTATACAGTGGAAGTAAGAAATAGATTTAAGGGACTAGATCCGATAGAGTGTCTGATGAACTATGAAATGAGGTTCGTGACATTGTACAGGAGACAGGGATCAAGAGCATCCTCATGGAAAAGAAATGCAAAAAGCAAAATGGCTGTCTGGGGAAGCCTTACAAAAAGCTGTGAAAAGAAGAGAAGCGAAAAGCAAAGGAGAAAAGGAAAGATATAAGCATCTGAATGCAGAGTTCCAAAGAATAGCAAGAAGAGATAAGAAAGCCTTCCTCAGTTATCAGTGCAAAGAAATAGAGGCAAACAACAGAATAGGAAAGACTAGAGATCTCTTGAAGAAAATTAGAGATACCAAAAGAACATTTCATGCAGAGATGGGCTCGATAAAGGACAGAAATGGTCTGGACCTAACAGAAGCAGAAGATATTAAGAAGAGGTGGCAAGAATACACAGAAGAACTGTACAAAAAGATCTTCATGACCAAGATAATCACGATGGTGTGATCACTTACCTAGAGCCAGACATCCTGGAATGTGAAATCGAGTGAGCCTTAGAAAGCATCACTACGAACAAAGCTAGTGGAGGTGATGGAATCCCAGTTGAGCTATTTCAAAACCTAAAAGATGATGCTGTGAAAGTGCTGCACTCAATATGCCAGCAAATTTGGAAAACTCAGTAGTGGCCACAGGACTGGAAAAGGTCAGTTTTCATTCCAATCCCAAAGAAAGGCAGTTCCAAAGAATGCTCAAACTATCACACAATTGCGCTCATCTCACGTGCTAGTAAAGTAATGCTCAAAATTCTCCAAGCCAGGCTTCAACAATACGTGAACTGTGAACTTCCAGATGTTCAAGCTCGTTTTAGAAAAGGTAGAGGAACCAGAGATCAAATTGCCAGCATCCACTGGATGATCAAAAAAGCAAGAGAGTTCCAGAAAAAACATCTATTTCTGCTTTATTGACTATGCCAAAACCTTGACTGTGTGGATCACAATAAACTGGAAAATTCTGAAAGAGATGGGAATACCAGACACACCTGACCTGCCTCTTGAGAAATCAGTATGCAGGTCAGGAAGCAACAGTTAGAACTGGACATGGAACAACAGACTGGTTCCAAATAGGAAAAGGAGTACATCAAGGCTGTATATTGTCACCCTGCTTATTTAACTTCTATGCAGAGTACATCATGAGAAACGCTTGGCTGGAAGAAGCACAAGCTGGAATCAAGATTACCGGGAGAAATATCAATAACCTCAGATATGCAGATGACACTACCCTTATGGCAGAAAGTGAAGAGGAACTAAAAAGCCTCTTGATGAAAGTGGAGAGTGAAAAAGTTGGCTTAAAGCTCAACATTCAGAAAACAAAGATCATGGCATCTGGCCCCATCACTTCATGGGAAATAGATGGGGAAACAGTGGAAACAGTTTCAGACTTTATTTTGGGGGCTCCAATATCACTGCAGATGGAGACTGCAGCCATGAAATCAAAAGATGCTTACTCCTTGGAAGAAAAGT
Organism: Nanger dama; assembly: GCA_917880005.1. Classification (NCBI taxonomy): domain Eukaryota; kingdom Metazoa; phylum Chordata; class Mammalia; order Artiodactyla; family Bovidae; genus Nanger; species Nanger dama. The sequence continues at coordinate 560,776 of CAKJTW010000016.1, read as the reverse complement.
TATGACCAACCTAGACAGTATATTCAAAAGCAGAGACATTACTTTGCCAACAAAGGTCCGTCTAGTCAAGGCTATGGTTTTTCCTGTGGTCATGTATGGATGTGAGAGTTGGACTGTGAAGAAGGCTGAACGCTGATGAATGGATGCTTTTGAACTGTGGTGTTGGAGAAGACTCTTGAGAGTCCCTTGGATTGCAAGGAGATCCAACCAGTCCATTCTGAAGGAGATCAGCCCTGGGATTGCTTTGGAAGGAATGATGCTAAAGCTGAAACTCCAGTACTTTGGCCACCTCATGCGAAGAGTTGACTCATTGGAAAAGACCCTGATGCTGGGAGGGATTGGGGGCAGGAGGAGAAGGGGACGACAGAGGATGGGATGGCTGGATGGCATCATGGACTCGATGGACGTGAGTCTGAGTGAACTCCGGGAGTTGGTGATGGACAGGGGAGGGCTGGTGTGCTGCGATTCATGGGGTCGCAAAGAGTCGGACACGACTGAGCGACTGAACTGAATTGAACTGATGCGTAGAGTTGTCTCTTGTGTTGCTGTAATGGGTGTTTGCTATGACCAGTATGTTCCCTTGACAAAACTCTGTTAGCCTTTGCCCTGCTTCATTCTGTACTCCAAGGCCAAACCTGCTTGTTGCTCCAGGTGTGCCTTGATTTCCTACTTTTGCATTCCAGTCCCCTTGGAATAAGAGGATATCCTTTCTTGGTGTTAAGTTCTAGAAGATCTTGTAGGTCTTCAAAGAACCAATCAGCCTTAGCTTCTTTGGCATCAGGGGGCTCCCTGGTGGCTCAGATGGTAAAGAATCTGCCTGCAATGCAGAAGACCTGGGTTCAGTCCCTGGGTCAGGAAGATCCCCTGGAGAAAGGAATGGCTACCCACTCCAGTATTTTTGCCTGGAGCATCCCATGGACAGAGGAACCTGGTGGGCTACAGTCCATGGGGGCTGAAAAGAGTTGACACAAGTGAAGTGACTTTCTTGCACATGTCACCATCATCTTTTAATAAATAATTTTATACATTTATGTTTGCTTAGGGCCTCCCTCAGCTCAGTTGGTAAAGAATTTGCCTGCAATGCAGAAGACCTGGGTTCAATTCCTGGGTTGGGAAGATCCTCTGGAGAAGGGAATGGCAACCTACTCCAGCATTCTCCCCTGGAGAATTCCTTGGACAGAGGAGCCTGGCGGGCTACATCCATGTGGTTGGGAAGAGTCGGACACAACTTAGCAACTAAACCACCGTGACCATGTTTGCTTACGTTAAGTTAGTAAATCAACAGCTGTATTCTCCCTCTATGGAAACTAAATTCTTAGCATCACTTTTCTATTATCTTTCTAATAGCCTTTCTATATCCCTAATAGCCTATATTGATATTTGGAACTGTAGCTTGATCTTGGTACATATTTTTAACGAAGCATTGCTTTTATTTTTACTTTTTAAATATTTACTTATTTACTTGCCTGGGCTGGGTCTTAGTTGCTGCACACGAGATCTTGAGGTGCGGCTTGTGGGGTCCAGTTTCCTGACCAGGGGCTGAACACGGGCTCCCTGTATTAGGGGCACAGAGTCTTAGCCACCGGATCAGCAGGGAAGTGCCAGTGTGTGATCTCCTTGATCAGCTCTTATTCACATTTAACAGTAGCTGTCACCAGGGGCTGCTCTCTGCTGGGCTGTGACTTACACACTTTCTTTCTGGATTCATTTCTCTCACATGTTTACGCTGCGGTTTCTACAACATCACATACGATTTGCACGATCCTCTGATTTCCTTTCTGTCACTCATCCTGCACGTGTTTTGGAAAGTTTCTGCCTGTGGGGACTGGCCTCACTTTTGGCTGGCAGCTGGCTGGGCAAAGGACTAGGCCCAGAGCCACTCAGTCTCAGCACTTTGCTGCCAGTGTTCAGTGAGCCTCTCGCCTGCATGCCTGCCGCTGAGAGCGGCGATTCTTTCAGACCTCTTTCCTCATGAGCATTGGTTTCCTGACAACGGGAAGGCTTGTCCTCCTCCACCTGCCCTTTCACAGTTGACACATCAGTTCAGTTCAGTTCAGCTCAGTTCAGTCGCTCAGTCGTGTCCAACTCTTTGCGACCCCATGAATCGCAGCACGCCAGGCCTCCCTGTCCATCACCGACTCCCAGAATTCACTCAGACTCACGTCCATCGAGTCCGTGATGCCATCCAGCCATCTCATCCTCTGTCGGCCCCTTCTCCTCCTGCCCCCAATCCCTCCCAGCATCAGTCTTTTCCAATGAGTCAACTCTTGGCATGAGGTGGCCAAAGTACTGGAGTTTCAGCTTTAGCATCAGTCCTTCCAAAGCAATCCCAGGGCTGATCTCCTTCAGAATGGACTGGTTGGATCTCCTTGCAGTCCAAGGGACTCTCAAGAGTCTTCTCCAACACCACAGTTCAAAAGCATCAATTCTTCAGTGCTCAGCCTTCTTCACAGTCCAACTCTCACATCCATACATGACCACAGGAAAAACCATAGCCTTGACTAGACGGACCTTTGTTGGCAAAGTAATCTCTGCTTTTGAATATGCTGTCTAGGTTGGTCATAACTTTCCTTCCAAGGAGTAAGCGTCTTTTAATTTCATGGCTGCAATCACCATCTGCAGTGATATTGGAGCCCCAAAATAAAGTCTAACACTGTTTTCACTATTCCCCCATCTAGTTCCCATGCAGTGATGGGACCATATGCCATGATCTTTGTTTTCTGAATGTTGAGCTTTAAGCCAACTTCTTCACTCTCCACTTTCACTTTCATCAAGAGGCTTTTATTTCCTCTTCACTTTCTGCCATAAGCGTGGTGTCATCTGCATATCTGAGGTTATTGATATTTCTCCCAGAAATCTTCATTCCAGCTTGTGTTTCTTCTAGTACAGCATTTCTCATGATGTACTCTGCATAGAAGTTAAATAAGCAGGGTGACAATATACAGCCGTGACATACTCCTTTTCCTATTTGGAATCAGTCTGTTGTTCCATGTCCAGTTCTAACTGTTGCTTCCTGACCTGCATATAGGATTCTCAAGAGGCAGGTCAGGTGGTCTGGTATTCCCATCTCTCTCAGAATTTTCCACAGTTTATTGTGATCCACAGTTGACACATCACGAGTGCAATTATGGTTTCCCTGGTGGCTCAGAGGTTAAAGCGTCCGCCTCCAATGCGGGAGACCCGGGTTCAATCCCTGGGTCGGGAAGATCCCCTGGAGAAGGAAATGGCAATCCACTCCAGTATTCTTGCCTAGAGAATCCCATGGATGGAGAAGCCTAGTAGGTTACGGTCCACGGGGTCGCAAAGAGTCAGACATGACTGAGCGACTTCACCTTACCTTACCTTGTTTGCTCCATGGAGGTTTGTCCTGATACACCCTTGGTATGATCTTTCTCTTTGAAGAAAAATTTTTTTCTTCAGTTTTAAAAAGCACAAACATTTATTATGTTAATGAACCATCAATATCACCAAAGAAAATCTATTTCTGACATTTATAATGGGATTCAGCCAGAAATAGTCAAGACAACTTTCAGAAGAATAAAGTTGGAGAACTTACACCATCAGGTTTTAAGACCTACTGTGAAGTGACAGGCCGGCTACAGTCCATGAGGCCACGAAAGAGTCAGATCTGACTAAGCAGCAACAGCAGTAAAGCTAACGAGTCAGCGTTGCTTTAGGCAGTTGTCTTATGTAAGCAGTTCATGTTTTATGCAGCAGACAGTTAGGTTATGGAAGCAAAACAGTGATTCTCTAAACTAAAACCACTTAGGATCTGAGCTAAGTTACCCATGATTCACCAAATAATTGAAATATCTTTCAATAAATGGTGCTGGAGCACATGGATGTAGCCATATTAAAACATGTAACCCACACATCACACCACACACAAAATTAGTTTGAGATGGGTCACAGACCTAATTTCAAAGACAAAATAAGAAAGCTTATAAAGGAAACAATAAGAATGTCTATTCTTTAGTTTTGATAAAGGCATTGTGGTTCTGTGAAACGTTGGAATCGGAGCTGCGTGAAGTGTGTGTGAGTCCTCTGCACGAGTTTCACAACTTTTCTATAAATCTAAAATTGGTTTAAATTTACATTTAAAAAATAGAGCATAACTTTATAACTATGAGCTAGGCAAAAGATTGAATAATTTGTAAACTAAAGTTACTACCAAAAAAAAAAGACTGATAAGTTTGATGCCTTTGAAATTAAAGCCTGTTCATCAGAAGACACCATAGAGAGAATGAAGACACAAAACTAGGGCAGATGTTTATAAAACATGTACCGAGCCTAGGACATGTATGCAGGATACAGAAAGAATGCCTACAGATCAATACAAGAAGAGCACACAGCCAGATCAGAAGTGGGTTACACTTCAGACAGAGAGTTGATCAGCAGGAGCACAGAAGTGTGTCAGCGTCAGTCATCGGGGAAATACAACTTAGCCAAGGACACCGGCGCACACCTCCAGAAGCAGCTCACATCAGGAAGACTGAGGCTGGGACCCCCCCCAGGGGGGCTCCAGTGGGTAAGACGCCATGCTCCCAATGCAGCGGCCTGGATTCGATTCCGGGGCAAAGAACTTGATCCCTCATGCCACAGCTAAGAGTTCTCATGTCTCACTTAAAGCTCCTGCATGCCATAATGAAGACTGAAGACCCTGAGTGCTGCAACCAAGACCCGGCACAGCCAAACAAATAAAAAGAGATGTTGCAGAAAGACTGACATTACCCAGCGTTGACAAGCATGTGGAGGAGCCGGGAGTCCTCTGAAGTTGGTGGCGGGACTTTAAACTGGAATAGTGCTTTAGAGGAGGAGGGCACGGCAGCCCACTCCAGCATTATTGCCTGGGAATCCCCATGGACAGAGAAGCCTGATGGGCTACTGTCCACGGAGTCGCAAAGAGTCAGACATGGCTGAGCAACTAAGCACAGCACACAGTGCTTTACAAAACTGCTTGCCAATACTGTGCAATCCAGAAACTATACTCCTAGGTTTATATCTCAAAAAAGGAAAAAAAATTGCATGAATCCACATACACAAAAATATGTATAAGAAGGCTTTTAGCAACTTTCTTCACAAAGGTAAAATCAGAAGCAACTGAGATATCAGTCAACAGTAAAATGTATAAATACTCTGCTATGTGTTCATACAACAGAAGGACATGCAGCAATGAAAATAAATGTGCTGTTGCTACAGGCAACAAGCAGGAAAAATCTCACAGACAGCACAGCCAGTGAAGGAGTTCCTCCCGTGTGTCTCAGTTCTGGAGGCTCAGGAGCAGGAGAAGGTAGCCAGGAGTGCTGGTGGAAGCTGCCGGGGAGGGGTGGAGCGGCTGGGGAGCAGCAAGTGGGGCCTTCCGGGGCCGTGGGCCATCTGCGTCCTCATCTGAGCGGTGGGGCCATGTGTGTCTGCACGTGTGAACATTCACTGACATGATGAGACCCCAGAGACAGGAGTGCAAAGAAGGAGCAGAAAGAATATTTGAGGACACAATGGCTGAAAACCTAACAAATCTGACCAAAAAAACACACCAATCTCCGAGAAGCTTAATGAATTCCAAGTAAGATAAATTTAGAAATATCCATACCTGGAAAGATTATAATCAAACTAGGGAAACCCCAAAACAAAGAGAAACTCTTGAAAGCAGCTCAAGAGAAGCAACTCATCACCTACAAAAGATTCTCAATGAGATTGACAGAAATCTTGGTCACGCAGGGTGGAGTGTTCAGAGACCTGTCAGTCAAGAGTTCTATATCCAACAAAACTAGCCTTCAGAAATGAAGAATCAATGAACATATGCCCAGACCAGCAGAAACCAAGGAGGCACTGCTAGATCTGTCCTACAAGAAATACGGGGTGGGGGGGTGCTTCAGGACGAAATGAAAGGACATGCGACAGTAACTCAAGTGTGCACGGGGACGTAAGAGCTCCAGTTCATGCAAAAGCCCAGGTAAGTACACATCAATGAAACACCGTGTGAACGCACTTTTTTGTTTGTGACTCCTTTTATCTCTTCACCAATTTCAAAGATGACATCAGGGCAGGGGGGCTGGGAAGGTAGCCAAGAGGGGTGGGGGTGCCCTTGTGAGGGGGTGTGCGGAGGGGAGAGCTACCGCGGCTCACCCGCTGAGCATGAAACAGATGAAGGGCCAGCAGCCCTCTGCCTAGGGCGTGCTGACCCCCTTCTCCTGAGGCAACAGGGTCCCCCCTCCCCCCGCCCAGCTCGTCAGACAAAATCTGCTCATCACCCTGAGACACCTGCAGTCCTGGGAGGCCCCCTCTCTGGCTCTGTGCCTGGAGGGACTGGCCTCAGACCTTCTGGGCATCATGGCAACTACTGCTGAGGCTCTGGGGCTCCAAGCAGCAAGGCCTTCCCCCGACATCACTGTCCTCATCCAGGGGTGGAGGGGCCTGGGTTCACCAGGGGCGAGAGGCGGAGGGGTTGGGGTGGGGAGGGTGGGCTTGGACCAAGTGTGACTCTGACGGAGAGCATGGGACCAGCGTTCTCTGTAAACGGTCCGCCTCCCCGTGACCCCATCACTGGCCGGAAGCCGGTTAGATTGATCTGGTTATGGGTTTATCCTAGAAATAAAGGTAGAACAAATGGAAGCGTGTTGAGTGTCTGCAAGGAGAGGGGCTGTCAGAAGTCAGGGAAAGACAAGGGAGGGGCTTGGAGCTTGTCTGGAGGTGGAGAGGTGGGGATGGGGTCCTTGTGGGGGGAAGGGGTGAAGGGGTGAAGGGTGTGGGGGCCTCATGGGCCCAGAAAATCCAGCCCCAGTGGGGAACAGACCCCTCCAGGCACTCACAGGGCCAGAAGCCAGGGGTGTGGGGGTGATGGAGTTGGACCAGCAAGCCACTGAGCCCCCCAGGCCTTCTTGGGGCCTCTCCCCTCCTCCCTGCTCCTGCCCCCTTCAAGGGGCACTGCTGCACAGTTACAGAGAGGAACATACTTAGCAGGCATCTGTCAGCCCTGAATTTACACAATTTGGGGGCAACTCCCTTAAAAACCATTCAAGTTCAGCATGCAAAATTGCTGGCCCCCCTCAGCCTGGCCCTGGGAAGGGGCTCTGCCCTGACCTATGGCCCCACCTCACGCCAACCCCCTTTAGGACTGTGGTAGGCGCGCCCTACCCCTTACCCAGCTGAACCAGTGGGATCGGGGGACCTGGGGAACAACACAGGGTGACATGTGGCTGTCCCTGCTGCGAGGTCAACTCCAAGGACCCGTGTGTGCACAGCACCCTTGAGTCCAAAGCGCCCCCGAGAAGGAGAGAGAGCAACGGGTGGCCCTGAGCTGGGAAGGGCGGTCACTCCCCACCAGCCCCACCCGACAATCCACGCGGAGGGGAGATGGACAGACAGACGGAGGTGGGAGCCGGGCCTCCAGCCCCACGGGGGCCGTGGTCTCTAGCCCGACGACCTGGAAGGCATCACAGCACAGGACACACAGGTGCTCAGACCTGTGGGGAGGAAGGGCCCTCGCCTTCTTCCTGCGGGCCTCTCTCCCCATCGGCCCCCGGGTGGTGGGGTGTGTTGAAGCCCTGTGTTTACAGGGCTCCCACCTGGACACTCTGAAGCCACTTCTTCAGGCCAGAGGAGGTGGCCTCTTCCTGGGGAAAGTGCTCTGTTACCAAAACCAAGCGGGCCACTTTGTCTCTCCGAGCACTTTTCCCTGAATCATATTTTCCACATAATTTAGCTTCGTCTTTCTTTCTGCAAAGTTTGTCTCTTGTACCTTTCATGTTGTCTTTCCCCATTTCTCCCTTTTTTCTCCTTTCCCCCATTTCCCCCATTTCTCTCCTACTGCATTTTAATGCATCCCTCGTAAATAAAGTAAGCTGTCTTTTTGTGTCTTAATCCAATTTGAGAATGTCTGTCTCTTAATAAATAAATATCTATTTACATCTATTCTGCCCAGCTTTTTTTTCCTACTTACTATGATTTTTTACTATTTTTCCTATCCTGACGTTATTGGGTCATTTAATTCATTTTGTCTTGAGTTACACCTTTATTTCTGTTCTAGTCATGATCTTTACCTTGTTAACATGTACACACACATTGTTCAAATTCTAGCGTTAACCAAATCTGTTTTCTTCACCCCCTGACAGACACACCTCTCAGGTTCTTCCGTCCTCTGAGCGACTCCAGTCCACAGCCTTCCCCACCAGACCCAAGGCCACCGTCAGCACCTCACACCCACCCCGCGCCGTTCCCCTCTGCTCTTTCCATGGACACTGTGGCCACGTCTTGAAGGTTTCCCACCCTTCCAGTGCTTCAGTGGGGTCTGTCTCTGGGAGCCATGAGATGCTCCCCTTTCCCCTTCCACTTCTCTCTTACTCTGCTTTATATATTTTCAAGTTTGTTGTTGCGTATGCCAACGGCCATGCTCACTGTATTTCCTCTGTGCCAGCTCCTTGATTTGCAACAAAATGCACAGCTCGGCCATGCACCTCCGGGCCCCTCTTTTATGCCCTACGTGGGGACCCAGATGCTGGCCTCAGTGGACTGCGACCCTCTCTGGTTCCAGGAGACCAGAGGGGCTGAGTAGGGGCTGAGCTCCGGGGCCCACCACACCCTCCCCTCCTCCAGGGGCTGCGGGCTGGCCGCAGCACGTTCCTTAGAGACCCCTCGCTGCCCTGCCTATGGCTGCACCGCCTGGTCCTGGGCCCCACCCCACCCCCGCCCTGCAGGCCCCTGGGAGCTCAGCCCGCTTGCCGTTTCCTTCAGCCCCACCGACACCTTGTGAGCCAATGTCTGTCTCATGGTCGCCCTTCTGTGAGCCTGTCAGGTGTCTCCTCCGGGAACACGGCAGATCCAGAGCTTCTCTGCCTCACGTCCTGCTTGGTCCTTGGTTGGGACTGCGACTCCGTGCCTCCTGTATCCCTGTCTACCTGTCAGTCCGGACCTGTCAGGAGACAAGCTCACCCATCCTCCCCCGCGCCACCACTGCCCCCGACAGGGACAATCTTCCTGTCGCCAAGCCGCTGCCTCTGAGCAGCGCCCTGGGTCCTCCGCTGTGCGGCCCGGTCGTCCACGGCTGCCCGGCGCCCCAGCCTCCTCCTGGCCTCTGGTCACCCGCAGGCTGCTCCACAGCCCTCCCCGTGCGGCCGGTCACCCCCGTGTCCCGGGGAGCACTCCCACGCCTGAGCACCCGGGGCGCCTCTCAGCCCCGCCTCTGCCCGCTTGCCTGCGGCTCTCACTGCGGAGGGTCCCGGGTCCGCAGAGGCGTGCGGGTGAGCCTTTGGCGTTGATGCGGGAAGCTCCAGTACCGTGTGTCTGGTTTGGTTCTGGGTGGCTCTGCCTCACAAGGGGTCCTCGCTCTTGCTTTCTTCTGATCGGGCGGGGGCCCCCGGGTTCGTGTCCCCAGCTGCTCTTCCAAACATCCCACCTCTCACTCCTTTGTGCGGCGCGCCCATCTGTCAGCCCCTGTTGGGAAACAGCCCGTGTTCTGAGTCCAGAGCCTGACTGGCCCGTCTCCGTGCCTTCTGCCTCTGTTCTCCATGTAAGGAGGCTCTCAGGTCTGTCCCCAGCTCAGTCTCCAAGCCCGCGGCCACGTGGACGCCCCATCCACTGGGGGCGTCTCCCCGCAGGGAGGAGCATGCCCCCAAGCAGAGCCGCCCCACACACAGCCTCCACGCTGTGCGCCCTCCCTGCCAACCCCACCCTCCCGCAGCCAGGGGCCTGCCTCCCTCTGCCCCGGGGCTCAGACCCTGTCCCCGGCACACAGGCACTCTTTTTCCCGCTCAGAGCCGCCCCGCGTCTGCGGCATCTCTGCCATGGGTCTCCTGTCGACCCGGGCCTGGTTGGATCTGCTGCGTCTTGAGCTGTCGGGCCCCTCTAATCCCTTTCCTTCTTCACGAATCCCTGGGAAGTCCCGGCTTCCCTGGAGCCTGTCTCCACTACCCAGTGCGAGAACCTTCTCCCTGCCGGGGGTGGGGGACACCCCGCGCCTCCCCCGCCCCGCCCCCCCACCCCTGGCCCCGCGCCCCCAGCCCCACGCCGCCCCCCGCCCTGCACCCGGGGCCTCGGCAGGAGCTGCCTGCTGATGTAGGCGTCCCTTGTGCTTGGTTTGCGCTTACCTTCCAGTGACGGCGAGCGGCACCAGCCTTCCAGCGTCCCGTGCGGATCCACAGACACATACGTTGCAGTTTTTGAATGCACAGGTTTGCAGAGAACATATGTAAATAGAAGCACAGGGGGTCGGACACCGCGAGTGACACACGTGATGGGTGTCTGGGGGCTCAGAAGACCCTGCAGATGCTCCACGGGTGGGTCGGGTCCCAGGGCCACCCCTCGCTGCAAGGACGCCTGGAAAGGGAGTGCATTCCCAGCTGTGCAGAGAAACACACAGCAACAGGTGAGGAGGAAGAGGGGGGACCCTCAGGCCAGATGGCAGCAGGTATCTGCATGACACCCGCTCTGCCCGGGAGACACCGGGGCCCCAGGACATGAACCTCCAGTAGGAACCGGGGCTCTGAGCATAGACACGATGGAGGCAGGGCGGGCTCCCTGGCCCCTCAGCCCCTTCTCCCTCTCTGAGGCTCAGAAACGCCCCAGGAGGAATGCTTCGCCTCCATCCACTCATCCATCCAGGACGCGCCACCTCTGAGCTGCAGAAGGCTAGTGCAAGCCACTGAGGTCTGCCCTGCCCAGCCAGCCAGGGGTGAGTGGACTCCACCGGCTCGCCAGGGGGGGCACGTTAGGGCCAAACCCGAAGGAGGAGGTGGGCCGCTCCCAGGAGACATGTTCAGGCACTGGGGTCAGCTCGAGCAAAGGCCCTGGGCCCCGGGAGGCCGGGCTTGGGGCTGGAGCAAGGTGGACCAACTGGGAATAGCCGAGCCAGAGGCCGACGGAGGCAAGTCAGTCCAGACCAAGACCCCTGTGACGTGCTCTCAAGCTCGGCAGCCCCCTGGGGACCCCCACTTCCTGGATGTCTGAACCCACCCCCTCCCCCGTCCTCCTCCCCAGCATCCCCCCTCCCTGCTTCCTGCCCCCCCCTGCTCCTCCCCCGCCCTCAGCCAGCGGCCCCTCTCTGCCCCAGCCGCAGGGCAGGGCCTCTTGTCCCAGGGCCCCCTCCCCGCCTCCACAGCATACCCAGGGCCTGGAGCCACCAGTGTGGGCACCAGCATCTCCCAGGGTAGGACCAGGGCCCAGGCAGGGCCCCTGGAAGGGGAGTGGCCCTCCCTGGCCTGACCTGCTCGGCCTGGATGGGACGCCCCTCACGCCCACACCACGGGGAAGGCCACGTGCTGAGTGAGGGCTGGCCTGGCAGAGAAGCCTGCTTGGAGGGGGTGGGTCTAGCCAACAGGCTGCAGCTCCCGAGCCTCAGGACCTCCGTGCCTCATTGAAAGCTTGAGGCTGAGCCCAGAGGGGGCTGATCTCCCCGCGGGTGGTGTGGGCTCGGGGTCTGCACCAGCCGCCTCACCATCTCCACTGCACTGTGTTCAGGCTCTTCCCCCCTCCCCCAGATGTCAGCCCCACGCCCCACTCCTCCCCTCTCCCCACCCCTGCCTCCCGTGAGCCCCACACGTCTCACTCCTTCTCTGTGTCTGCTCCCTGGGGATCAGAGCTGACCCGCTCCCAGGCTATGGCTGGACAAGCTCCGTCATCTGCCTCGGCTCAGGGATGCCCCACCTGTGCCCTGGGGCCCCACCCATCCTGCTTTCAGGAGGGACTTAGAGCACAGCTTGCCCCCACCCCACAGCCAGTCACGCTGACACCACCTGCCAGGAGGGCCCCTGGGCAGTGCGCCGGGGTGCCCCCAGGCTGCAGGCAGGGCGGTGATGTCACCCTGAGGCGGTAACCATGGAAACAGGCCTCCAGCAGCTCTGGCTCGCACGCAGTGTGAGGTGCGGGGACAAACCCCGGATGAGAAGGCTGGTCGGGGTCCCCCGACTGGGGGTGCCAGCCTGCCAGCAGAGCGGGGTGCAGGAGACACCTCGGCTCCTCACGCCACCCACGTGCGAGCCCAGCGCCCCACACGGGCGCACATCCCCAGGCGCAAGCACTCAGCACCTGTAAGCACGGGCATTTCGCCTGGGTGGCACGTTACAGGCTGCCTCTTCTTGCACGCGAGGCTCAGAGCGGCTCAGAGACTTTTCCAAGATACACACTGCAATTCAGGCCACGTTGTCTGACTCTGGGTCCAGGGCGTCAGGGACCAGCTGAAAGAACCAGCCCAGCATCTCACGGGGCTGGGCGGGAGGCCCAGCGCGGCCGGCAGTGACTGAGAGAGTGTGGCTCTGGGCCCAAGGGGGACTCGGCTGAAGAAAGAATTCAGAGCCTTGAAACAGACCCTTGGGTAGAGGAAGGCCCTTGCTCACAAAGTGTCAAGCCCGAACAATGCCAAGGAGGCAATTTACAAAGTGATGCTGAGACGCCTGGAGACCAACTCTGGGAGAGCCGAATCTGAGCTCGATACCAGAGACCCCATCACAGGTGACCCACAGACCTGACTGCAGGCCATCCGACCAGAGAAGCCCCGAGAGAGTCCAGCCTGGGCCAAAACCTGCAGACATCAGCACCTCACTTGGAAATCAAAGAAATTAAAGAAGTAATAGAAATGATAAAGTGATTAATGCTTTTGGCTTTCAAAAATTTTTTTAAAAGACTAAGAAACATTCATGTCGAACAGTAGATATCACCTGTGGGTCACGCTGAACAGTAGATATCACCTGTGGGTCATGCTGAACAGTAGATATCACCTATGGGTCCTGTTGAACAGCAGATGTCACCTATGGGTCCCGTTGAACAGATCTCACCTGTGGGCCACGCTGAACAGTAGATGTCATCTATGGGTCACAAGTGTTTGTCCAACAACAGCTGCTGTCCAGTTGCTCCAGTCATGTGCGACTGTGCGACCCTGTGGACTGCAGCCGGCCAGGCTCCTCTGTCTATGGGGTTGTCCAGGCAAGAATACTGGGGTCGGTTGCCACGCCCTCCTCCAGGGGATCTTCCTGACCCAGGGCCTGAACGAGAGTCTCCTGCGTCTCCTGCACTGGCGGGCAGGCTTGTTACCATCGCCCCCCATGGCCATCACAAGGGTTGGCTGAGCTGGGAAGCTGGAAACAAAATTACGACACTGTACACCCACTGATTTTGTGCAAGTTGGAAGCAAAAACAAGGGCTGGCAAGGCTGCCTCCCGCCCACACGCCCGACGCTCACAGCCTGTAAACCGCGGGCCCCTCTGAAGCACACACCCCGGCTGGGAGAAGTGTCAAGCCCGGCATCGGTGATCCCAGCCTGGGGGTTGGATCCTCAGGGGAAGACGTGAGCGAAGCGGAAATGCCACGAACAAGGATATGCTGGCTGAAGCACTGGTCCGTGATGAGCTGTGAAACGCCGACCCCGCACACAAGCGGAGAAGATAAGATGATGGGCCCGTGTGCCGGCCTCCGTGTCAGCCGGCTCGGCGCACAGACAGCGCGCCATGTCCTCACCGCACACGCGCTTGCACACGCCCTCTTTTTTATCACGAGGGGAATCCCGGACATCTCATTCTGTCCATTAATGCTTCAGCCGCATCCCCAGCAAATAAGCTTTTTAAAAGTCTAATCACCGCCTCATCACGCTCAGTAGTAAGTTCTTTAACGTCATTTAGTTCACCGCCCATGCTCAATCTTTGCACGTTTTAGACGCTGCAGGACCAGTTTGCGGGAAGCAGAGGTGCAGAAGCGCGCGGTGCTGCGTCTGGTTGCTTTGCGTGAGTCTCTTGTTCTGTAACAGCTTTCGCACCCCCTCCTCACTGCGTCATCTGGAACAACGCCCCGAGTGGGCAGTGGGCAGCAGGCCCGGGGCCAGGGCCAGCGGGGCCACACGTGGGGCCCTGGCCTGGGCGCCAGGGCTCCGACCGCCCAGGCAGCGGTGGCCGAATGCGACCAGGAGCAGCTGGCCACGGGCCCCTGTCCAGCCTGGCGGCAGCTCGCCCAGCTCCGCTGCCCCAGCGACTTGGCCGCCCGGCCTTGGCTGTGCCCTTGGATCTGGCAGCGAGGCCACGCCCTGGCCTCATGGCATGTTTGGACCTGGTCACGTTTCTGGATGCCACCCCTTGGCCGCAGCTGAGCCCCCTTGCCTCGGCAGCTGCAGGCAGGAATCACCTCCCTGCTCCTCTCCGTGGCCACACTCAGCCCTCAGAGTTGCCCACCAGGAGCTCACCCTGCCCCCTCCACACCAGCGGGAGATGCCAGTGCCCACTGAACGGCCCCGTGAAGGCGTGTGCTTTGCTGTGGATAAAACCACAGCTGTGCAAGCTCCAGCTACAAGGAACAGCCCCGCTCACCTCATCCTCCAACACTCAGCCAGGTCCACCTGTTAGAGAAGGGGAGCTGGGCTTTGATGCTGGGTTGCCATGGGATCACTTTCCCCCTGGAGCAATGGACAGGCGCAGGGTGGGGGGGCCCAACCTGGACGGCCAGGGGAGAGGAGGCTGGTGGGGGCCAGTTGCCCAGGTGTCTACCGTGGGCTTTGTCATCATTCAGTAAGTGGGGCCAACAGACCGTAAATGGCCGCCGCTGAGAAGGCGGCTGGTCACACTTGCAGATCCCCAGAGGAGGGGTGAGATGCCCGGGGCAGGGCACACGGGGAGGCACCAGCGTCAGAGGGGTGAGATGCCCGGGCCAGGGCACACGGGGAGGCACCAGCGTCGGAGGGGTGAGATGCCCGGGGCAGGACGCACAGGAAGCGCCAGCGTCGGAGGGGTGAGATGCCTGGGGCAGGGCACACGGGGAGGCACCAGCGTCGGAGGGGTGAGATGCCCGGGGCAGGGCACATGGGAGGCACCAGCGTCGGCCAGGGGGCCCGGGTGTGGGGGCGTGGGAGAGAGCCCCTACTGGAGTCTCCCAGGAAGAAACGGGCGAGGCAGCAGACAGCCTGGGGCCCAGCTGCCCTGAGTGACCCCAGGGCTCTGGACACAGGGCTGCCCCCAGCTGTCCGGCCCCTGGCCCCCATAAGGGGGTGATGGGGGCAGGGGGCTCGTGGTCCTGCGTGTGAGAGCCCCGAGGAGGAGGGGCTGGTGTGGATGGAAAGGCAGGCTCAGGGATGAGCCCTCTGTCCCTAGGGCGCTCCAGCACCTGCACAGCCCCGAGACGCCAGAACCTTGGCAAGTAAGTTCACGGGAGAGGCAGGAACCAGGGCCAATCCGCAGTTGCCCTTCACCTGCCCCTCCCGACCGTCCGCTCCCGCCAGACTCGCCCGCTTCTCTCCCCACCTCTCCTCCGATGGCGACGACAGCCCTCGCCCCCGTCTCCACCCACCGCCACTCACCACCCGGGGGCCCCCACCCCGGCTCCTCTGCAGTTGGCTCGCTGGCCCTGCGCCTGCAACTGCTGGACCCTGTCTCCACCCACTGAAGCCAGGGGCCCCAGCACTGCTCTGGCCAGCGGGGTGCAGCTCTCGGAGCCCTTGTGCCCTGCTGGTGGGGATGCACGTGGCGCACGCACTCTGGAAAACGGCACAGAGGTCTTCAAAACCGAACACAGCCATACAACCCAGCAGTTCCGCTTCTGGGTATTTACACGAAGGAGCTAACTGAAAGCAGGGACTCGACGCACCTCTGCATACACACTCGCGGCAGCGTTCTTCACCATCGCCAAGAGGGGAAGCCGCCCAGCTGAGAGAGTAGACAGAGCCTGGCCCATCCAGACAGCACAGTGTGACTCAGCCGCTCAAGCGAAGGGCATCCTGCCGCCTGCCACGGCGTAGATGAACCGGAGGACACAGGGCACAGTGAAGCAAGGGGCAGGCCCCGTGTGACCCGCTTACACGAGGCCCCAGGGGGCCGTGTCCACAGACTGAGAACTAGGTGGTGGGACCTGGGGGAGGGTGGGGGATTGGTGTCAGTGGACACAGAGCTTGAGTTTCACAAGACGGAGGAGTCGTGTGCACAAATGGTGGTGTCGGTCGCAGAACGCGGGTGTGATCCTGAGCTGGGCGCATTGGCACGGCTGAAACGGCTGACACGCGCTCTCTCAACGCGCATCATGACAACAGAGGCAAGAGCAGAGTCACTTTCCCGAGAGGCTCCCCATGCCTCCCTGCTCAGCCTCGGCCCTTCTTTCCAGACGCTCATAACCGCTCACCAGGCACACATTCCATGCCGGGCACCAGGGCAAACGAGGGAGGCGAAAGGCAGGAGGCCCCTGCTCCGGCCGGGAGACCCTTCTGGAGGCCCTGCAGACGCCCGAGGCAGTGAGGAGGGGGCTTCTGCGGCCCGCCCCTGCCCACCTGCCCTGCCCTGCCTTTCACGGGCTGTTGGAGAGCGGAGTGTGGCGTGGCTTGGGTTCCTCTGACTCGGTTTCCTGTGCTGGGTGCCTGGCCCCTCCCGCTGAGGAGCTGACCCTGCCTAAGTCTGGGCTGAGGTTGGCCTGGGCGAGGCCACGGAGCTGTCCACGCTGCAGTGCTGAAAACGCCCAGGCCTGCAGCCGGCAGAGGACTCACTGGCGGGGCTGACCCCGCAGCCAGGCCACCGGCCTCCTGAGGGGCCGAGAGGCCCTGAGGATGCCCCATGCTGTCCACAAGCCCATTCCGAATCCTGGCTGTGGGCTCTGTGCCAGGCACAGCAGTACAGGATGGGGGCTTCCCCCAAAAGAAGGGGCAGGCAGCACCTTCTCACAGCAAGGAGAGGGGGCTGAACGGGACAGTGTCTGCCGAGCTCTCCACCCTGCAGCCACGATGCGGCCACGCACAGTGCTCGGCCTCACCCTCCTCCTCCACGGGGTCAGGCCCGCTGTCTCTCCGGCTTTGTTGCCCAAGCACAGCGAGGGACTGGCTGCACGGCCGCACAGCTGAGTCCCACGTGGGCCTCTCTGGGTGGAGAGAAGGAGTCTGGGCCCGTCCCAGCAGACCTGGGGCTCTGGGGCAGAGAGAAGGCCCAGACAACAAGCCCCTCCTGCTTCCGGTTAGACCATCTACAACAGGGACAGAGCAGAAGCTACAAGAAGTCACCCTATCGGCACCACCTGCAGTTGGTGAAGCAGGAAATAAAGCGTTTAGCTCCCGGCCCAGGCAGAGAGGCAGGAGGGGCCGACCCCCTGTGGGGGAGAGGTGCAGGGGCGAGCAGAGGCCTCCTCGGTGCGAACAGCAGATGCAGGGGCCTGCCTCTGCCTCAGCCATGCCCTCAGCTCAGGGTCAAGGGGACTCCTTCCAGGGAGGGAGCAGGTGGGCCAGGGTGGGGCAGTTGCTCAGAAGTCGTCCAGTGACTTGAGTCACTGTTTTACCTTGATAGAAACATAAATGGTGGTTTGAAAATATTTTAGCAAATCATCATGAAGGAAAGTTGAAGGATTTAGTTTGGAATTTTATGTTCATGGAGGCCTGGACCCACCGCTCTTTCTTGCTCACCCCCCAGGAACCCCAAGGAGGGGAGGCTAAGGCTGGGAAGGATGCAGGCAAGAAGGGAGGCGTGCCCACCCTGGAAGGGGCCTGGGGCTCCCCTGATGTCAGCCCCAAGGGTTTCTGGCACTCAGAGCAGGGTGTGTGGCACAGCAGGCTGAGTGGAGGGCCACCGTCTGACCCTGCGTGTTCAGGGCCTGTCCAGTCCTTGGGAAAGACGGACAGTGACCTCGACTCGGCCTGCTGGGGGCTCCTTGTGTCTCCTCTCCTGCTGTGACTGCAGGCCGGCCACCCAGCTTACAGCTGTAATGACGGGCTGCCTTCCCAGGTTTCCTTTGTGAAAGTCACGCCCTCACCAGGCAGCGAGAGGGCGAGGACAGGGAGCCTCCCGTCCTCTGCTGGAGTGCCTGGCACAGAGCCCACGTCCAGGACTCGGGACGGGCTTGTGGACAGCACAGGGGCCTCCTCGGAGCCCCTCAGCCACTCAGGAGGCCGGTGGCCTGGCTGCGGGGTCAGCCCCGCCAGTGAGTCCTCTGCCGGCTGCAGGCCCGGGCGTTTTCAGCACTGCAGCGTGGACAGCTCCGTGGCCTCGCCCAGGCCAACCTCAGTCCCAGATCCAGGCGGGTCAGCTCCTCAGGGGAGGCGGCCAGACCCCCAGCACAGGAAACCGAGTCAGAGGAACCCAAGCCACACCACACTCCGCTCGTAAACAGCTGTGTCCAATGGAAACTGAACTGTCTAGCAGCCACGTGAGAAACACAGAGCACGGAATGGGCGAGGTTACTTTTAGGGACATGTATCATACGGCCTGGGGAGCCGGCTGGGTGAATGAGCCCCATGGCGGCGGGACATGATCAGTACTCTCTAAGTGACAGATGCCTCTCCACAGCTAACAGACACGCGAGGCAAGACCTCCAGTCACAGCGAGCAGCACAGCGTGTGCTGAGGAGCAGCTGGGGGCATTACCACCCGGTTTCAGGCAGCCCTGGGGCCTGCTCTGCCCTTACCCCCACTTTACGGATGAGGACAGTGAGCGGAGGTGGGGATGTGCTGAGCCTGGTGGACGGCCTGTCTCCTCCAATCCCCCATGGGGACCACCTCCATGCATGGGACACACACTCACACCCTTTCCTTGGGGTCTGTCCCTCAAGAAGAGGGCCCTGCATCCACCCTCAGCCTCCCCACCTGGTAAAAGAGAAAGCGGGGTTCAGACAGCAAGGCTGCCCACTCTGGGTGCAAAGCGGGGCCGGGCTCCTGGCCCCTCACTTCCCCAAGGGGAGCCCTGAGTAACCAGCCTGTCCCCCTCCCCCACAGCCAGCTGTAGCCTCCCAGCCCCCTGCCCTCCGCCTCTGTCTCCAGCTCATTCTTTCCTTTTAGGGCATTAAGCACAGAAGTATTAAAGGGATTGTTCAGGCCAGTTAATTAGCTCAGAAGAGGCCTCTGCAGAAGCCCAGGTCACGGCCGTCCACCTCTCTTTATTAGCCGAATTGATGGAGACAGCACGGCCCAGATGGGAATAAATTGAATCCGATGGCAGAGAGCCTCTTGTGCGAGCTATTGACGGGAGCGAGCAGGCCTCACGCTCTCCCTCGCTGGCGTTCCCTTAACGCCTTCTCCTGCTGCTCCGGTGCTCCCAGATGCCCACTTACACTCCGTGGGGAGCAGCTGCTCCCTGGAGCACCCCACCTGCCCCCTGAAGTCCAGCCGTGGGTAGCAGGGCAGCTCCAATCCATGAAGGGCATGCTCACTGGGAGGGGAGGCCCCACCCCAAGGCCAGGGGCCCTGGGCACCCTCCCCCCGCCCCAGTAAGGCTGCGGAGGCCGGGAGCCGGGGGGCCAGTGTTCCCTGCCCCGGGGGAGGGCCCAGCTTTGGCACCCACACCCAGCTTGTCCTGCCAGCACGGGGTCAGCACGCGTCTGGCCCCCACCTCTGTGGTGGGGGAGGGGGAGACCTGTCCAGGCGGCGGGCTGAGGTAGTGGGAGGCGGGGCTGCCCTGGGGCCTGCCCAGCTCAGGCTGCGGTCACCGCCGCAGGGAGGGGAGAGCGCAGAGCCGGCCCTTCAGCACCCTGGACAGGGCTGGGCCTCCCGGGCTGAGACTCCCGATCCCGTGGACTCAGGCCCTCAGGACAATGGGCAGTGGAGGTGCCCTGGCTGAGGCCAGCGCCCGCCTTCCTGGGTGTCCTGCAGCTTCCCGGGTCTCTGCCTGCTGGCTCCTCCCGCCTCAGGTCTCAGCCCTTGGCCCCCTCCTCTGAGGAGCCCTCTTGGACTGCCCAAGAGGACACCCAGCCCTCCCCGGCTCCTGACACACTGTGCTGCTGACTTTCCTGGGGATCTCGCTGGAATGGTCACCCCAGGAGGGGGTCCCCGATGGGCCGTTCTCGGCCAAGCGCCCAGGCCTGGAGTGGGGGCTGCCAGACAGGAGTGACGACCACAGGAAACACTGCTGAGCCCCTGGAAAGGAACAGAGGGCAGGCCAGGGCTCCTGAGCCCCTGGTAAAGTCGAACGGATGGTTCTCTGTGGCTCAGAGGAAGGCCTCAACCCCTGTCCCTGCCCCGGCCTTCCTGCCCACCTCCTGTCTCTTCACTCCAGCTCCCCAGCACTTCACTGTTACTGGAAGACATTGTGAACGTCCACGGCTCTTCCCCCAGTCTGTGCCATCCTCCTTTGTTTTGTACTTGTGAACTCCTACACAACCTACAAGGCCCAACTCCACCTGCCCATAGTCCCACAACCCTCCCACTCCTTCCAGAAGGCAGTGTGCCTTCCACCTTCAAGGCTGAGAAACGCTGGATATTCACTTTTCAAACCTCCATGGCGGTGGAGGAGCACAGGCCAGTCCCAGGGGTTGAGGATTCTGGCAAGCGTTTTCCTCCCCCTTATGAAAAGTCTGAAGGGAAGAAGGGCCCCCCGCTCCAGGACTCTCTGCTGGGCACAGATGTGTCTGATCACTGGGCTGATGTGGCTGTGACTCTTGGACACCCACACATGCTAGCAGGAGCCAGCTCTGCCCACTGTGTCCCAAGCTGGTGCCCAGTGTGCCCGGCCAGGCAGCCCTGCCACCCCTGTGTCTGGTCCTTGCCCTCTTCCCACCAGGGCCCTGTCCCTGCTCCTGCTTGACTCCCTTTACATGCTGACGCCCACCCTGGCCTGGCCAGCACTCCGCTCCACATGTCACCCCCTGGCGTGGGCACCCTTGACATTCGTAAGGGATGCCTCCTGCCTTCCTTGTAGCACTTGGCTGATGGCTGGGCCACCAGGGGATGAAACACTGGCTCCCCACACCCCCCAGCCCCCAAGCCCAGCCAGGCTCCAGGCACTGCCTCTGGAGACATATGGCCAGCGGCAGTGCCCCAGAACGGGGGACGGGAGCCCCAGGGCCCTCGTCAGAGTCACAGCCTCAGTGGGGAGCGGAGATCTAGAGACCACGCAGGAGGTGGGAGGCCCAGGGCCTCCAAGAGCTCCACGGGCCGCCCCAGGCCCCCGGGGCTGGCGTCCCTCCCACCATGCCTTCCAGTGCCCGTCCCTCTCTGGTGCCTGCGGGCTGCAGGCTGAGGAGACACGCTGATGTGGACCCATGCCACTTGGCCGCCAGCTGCACCCACGAGGCCAGAAGCTCTGGTCAAGGGGGGCCCACAGGCAGTCAGCCACCTGGCTCAGGGTGCCGGCTGCATCCAGCTCTTGGCCGGCTCAGGGGCCACTGCGGGCTGGCTCCGGTGTTGCCAGGACGACCTCTCCCAGTGGACTGGTCGGCGGCTGATGGATGGGCAGCACTCCTGGCTGACTGCCGCCTCCCAAGGCAGGGGGCGGCTCCAGAGGGGGAGTCTGGGGTCCTCTCCTTGTTGTTTCCCGAAAGGAACCGCCCAGCACCCAGTGACCCCAACACTTGAAAACCGGCCGAAGTACAACACGCTGAAGCCCACGCATCTGAAGGCATCGGCCCGACAGAAGTGCCCCCGCGTCACTGCCACCAGGCCAGGACTGGGAAACAGCGCTCTGCGCCCTGGGCGCCGGGCGTCCCTCCCGCCGCTGTCTTACCTGCCCGGAGCAGACGCACACCAACCGCACGCTCCCCCTGTCTGTGACACCTCGGGTCGCGCGGAGCAGCAGCTCACTGTGGGTCACGGCTGGGGAGACGCCCCACACCCTGTGCAGACCACAGCGCCCTGAGATCACGGTGCTTTTCCCTTCTGCTGTTTCAGGCTTTTGGGTTTCTCGCATTTCAGGGCCGTGGTAAGTAACGCTGCTAACAACACTGTCCATAACATTTTGGCGAAGAAAGCCCCGTCCAGGACCTTTGGGCATGTTCCTGCGGGCAGAGCTGGTGGGTCATAAGACAGTCTTATTACCTAACTTTTAAGAAACGTGGCTGAATGACCTCACACTGTCACCAAGCAGTCACTTCTCATTCCTGCCAACACCTGTCACTCCTTTTTTAAAGCAATTGAGATACAGAACTTCCCTGCTGGACCAGTGGTTAAGAATCTGCCTTCCAATGCAGGGAACACGGGTTTTATCCCTGGTCGGGGAAATAAGATTCACGTGTTGCAGGGCAACTAAGCCAGCTGAGCACAACTAGAGTCCATGAGCCTCAATGAAAGATCCGCATGGTGCAACTAAGATCTGCTGCAGCCACATGTGCACACACGCACACAGGCACATGCAGATGCACACATGCATGCACGCACATGCACACGTGCCCACACACACGTTAGGCTGTGCTGCGTGGCCTAAGGGATGTTGCTTTCCTGCGTGCCTGCAGGAAACATGCCTGTGGTCCCTAAGCTCTGTCTGACTCTGTGGCCGCATCGGCTGTCCGTGGGATTTCTCAGGCAAGAACACGAGTGGGTTGCCATTTCCTTCTGCAGGGGTGTTCCTGACCCAGGGGTTGAACTCATGTCTCCTGCAGTGTAGGTGGGTTCTTCACCACTGAGCCACCAGGGCAGGCCCGATAAATATTTTTTAAAGGGACTGAGATTATAATTCACACACCATCCAAGGCACCCTTAGGACGTACCCAGGTTCGGTGGTTTTAGAACACTCACGAAGCTGCACACTTCACTGCCACCCACTCGGCAAACATTGCCAACCCCTGGTAGGAACCCTGCCCCCCCCTGGCAGTGACACTGGCTGCCTCCCTCTCCACCCGGGCCAGCCACTCATCTCCTCTGCCTCAGCCCTGGATGTTTTCTGTAAACAGCATCACACGACGTGTGCTCTTTCCTGACTGACTCCTTTCCCTCAGTGCTGCGTGCATCAGAACATCCGTCCTTCTACGGCGGCACAGTATTCCACGGTACAGAGTTACCACAGTCTGTCCATTCGTCCATTTCACACACGGACCACAGCCTTCTCTAACTCAGTGAAACTATGAGCCATGCCGTGTAGAGCCGCCCAAGAAGGAGCAGTCATGGTGGAGAGTTCTGACAAACGTGGTCCCCTGGAGAAGGGCATGGCAACCCACTCCAGTATTCTTGCCTTGAGAACCCACGAACACTATGAAAAGGCAAAAAGACTGGATACTGAAAGATGAATTCCTCAGGTCAGTAGAAGCCCAATATGTTACTGAAGAAGACTGGAGAAATAACTCCAGAAAGAATGAAGAGACGGAGCCAAAGCAAAGACAATGCCCGGCTGTAGATGTGACTGGTGATGGAAGCAAGGCCCGATGCTGTAAAGGGCAAGGTCCGATGCCTAGGAACCTGGAATGTTAGGTCTGTGAATCAAGGTAAATTGGAAGTGGTCAAACAGGAGATGGCAAGAGTGAACATTGGCATTTTAGGAATCAGTGAGCTAAAATGGACTGAAATGAGTGAATTTAATTCAGATGACAATTATATCTACTACTGTGGGCAAGAATCCCTTAGAAGAAACGAAGTAGCCATCCTAGTCAACAAAAGAGTCCAAATACAGTACTTGGGTGCAATCTCAAAAATGACACAATGATCTCTGTTCATTTCCAAAGCAAACCGTTCAATATCACAGTAACTGAAGCCTGTGTCCCAACCACTAATGCCAAAGAAGCGGTGCTGAACGGCTCTGTGAAGACCTACAATGCCTCCTGGAACTAACACCCCAAAGATGTCCTTTTCATCATACGAGACCGGAATGCAGAAGTAGGAGGTCAGGAGATACCTGGATAACAGGAAAGTTTGGCCTTGGAGTCCAAAATGAAGCAGAGCAAAGGCTAACAGAGTTTTGCCAAGAGAACGCACTGCCCATAGCAAACCCTCTTGCAGTAACACAAGAGAAGACGCCACACGTGGCACCGCCAGACGGCCAGCACCGGAGCCAGGCCCGGTCTACTCTCTGCAGCTGGAGATTCGTGTGAGCGGTGCTCGCTCAGTCGTGCCTGACTCTTGCAACCCCGCGGACTGCAGCCCATCAGACTCCTCTGCCCACGAGATTTTCCAGGCGAGGATACTGGAGTGGTTTGCCATTTCCTTCTCCAGGGGATCTTCCCAACTCAGGAATCGAACCCGGGTCTCCTGCACTGCAGGCAGATTCTTTACCGACTGAGCTACAGAGGAGCTGAAGATGGAGAAGCTCTATACAGTCATCAAAAACAAGACTGGGAGCTGACTGTGGCTCAGATCATGAGCTCCCTTATTGCCAAATTCAGATTTAAATTGAAGAAAGTAGGGAAAACCACTAGACCATGGAGGAATGACCTAAATCAAATCCCTTAGGGTTATACAGTGGAAGCGACAGATAGACTGAAGGGATTAGACCTGATAGAGCGCCTGAGGAACTATGGACGGAGGTTCATGACACTGTACAGCAGGCAGTAATCAAGACCATCCCCAAGAAAAAGAAATGGAAAAAGGCAAACCGGTTGTCTGAGGAGGCCTTACAAATAGCTGAGAAAGAGAGAGAAGTGAAAGGCAAAGAAAAAAGGAAAGATATTCCCAACTGAATGCAGAGTTCCAAAGAATAGCAAGGAGAGATAAGAAAGCCTTCCTCAGTGATCAGTGCAAAGAAATAGAGGAAAATAACAGAATGGGAAAGACTAGAGATCTCTTCAAGAAAATTAGAGATACCAAGGGAACGTTTCATGCAAAGATGGCACAATAAAGGACAGAAATGGTATGGGCCTAACAGAAGCAGAAAAGATTAAGAGGTGGCAAGAATACACAGAAGAACTGTACAAAAAATATCTTCATGACCCAGATAATCACAGTGGCATGATCACTCACCTAGAGCCAGTCATTCTGGAATGCAAAGTCAAGTGGATCTTAGGAAGCATCACTATGAACAAAGCTAGTGGAGGTGATGGAATTCCAGTTGAGCTATTTCAAATCCTAAAAGATGATGCTGTGAAAGTGCTGCACTCAATATGCCAGCAAATTTGCAAAACTCAGTAGTGACCACAGGATTGGAAAAGGTCAGTTTTCATTCCAATCCCAAAGAAAGTCAATGCCAAAGAATGCTCAAACTATTGCACAATTGCACTCATCTCACATGCTAGTAGAGTAATGCTCAAAATTCTCCAAGCCAGGCTTCAACAGTACATGAACTATGAACTTTCAGATGTTCAAGCTGGTTTTAGAAAAGACAGAGGAACCAGAGATCAAATTGCCAACATCTGTTGGATCATCAATAAAGCAAGAGAATTCCATAAATACATTTACTTCTGCTTTATTGACTATGCCAAAGCCTTTGACTGTGTTGATCAGACCAAACTGTGGAACATTCTTAAAGAGATGAAAATACCAGACCACCTTACCTGCCTTCTGAGAAATCTGTATGCAGGTCAGGAAGCAACAGTTGGAACAGGACATGGAACAATGGACTGGTTCCAAATTGAGAAAGGAATATGTCAAGGCTTATATTGCCACCCTGCCTATTTAACTTATATGCAGAGTACATCATGCAATATGCTGGGCTAGATGAAGCACAGCTTGAAATCAGGACTGCTGGGAGAAATATCAATAACCTCAGATATGCAGATGACACCAACCTTATGGGCAGAAAGTGAAGAGGAGCTAATGAGCCTCTTGATGAAAGTGCAAGAGGAGAGTGAAAAAGTTGGCTTAAAACTCAACATTCAAAAACTAAGATCATGGCATCTGATCCCATCACTTGATGGGAAATAGACGAGAAACAATGGAAATAGTGGCTGACTTTATTTTTCTGGGCTCCAAAATCACTGCAGATGGTGAATGCAGCCATGAAATTAAAAGACGCTTGCTCCTTGAAAGAAAAGTTATGACCAATCTAGACAGCATATTAAAAAGCAAAGACATTACTTTGTCGACAAAGGTCCATCTGGTCAAGGTTATGGTTTTTCCAGTGGTCACGTATGAATGTGAGAGTTGGACTATAAAGAAAGCTGAGCACCGAAGAATGGATGCTTTTGAACTGTGGTGTTAGAGAAGACTCTTGAGAGTCCCTTGGACTGCAAGGAAATCCAACCAGTCCATCCTAAAGGAAATCAGTCCTGAATATTCATTGGAATGACTGATGCTGAAGCTGAAACTCCAATACTTTGGACACCTGATGTGAAGAGCTGACTCATTGGAAAAGACCCTGATGCCGGGAAAGACTGAAGATGGGAGGAGAAGGGGACGACAGAGGGCGAGATGGCTGGATGGCATCACCGACTCGATGGACAGGAGTTTGAGTAAGCCCCAGGAGAGTTGGTGATGGACAGGGAGGCCTGGCGTGCTGCAGCCCATGGGGTCGCAGAGTTGGACATGACTGAGAGTGAACTGAGATGCCCTTTCGTAAGCTAACATTTCTTTTTTGGTCGGTCTGCACAGCACGTGGGACCTGAGTTTCCCAACCAGTGGTTGAGCTCATGCCTCTTGCATTGGGAGCATGGATTCTTAACCACTGGACCACCAGGGAAGTTTGTTATTTGACTGAAGATGTACAAACGGCCAATAAACACGGCAACGCTTGCTGACGTCATTAGCTACCAGGGAGATTCAAATCAGATCCACCTGAAACACTTCCTCATACTTGCCATGGTGACCATAAAAAACGAAAAACAGCAAATGCTTGTGGACAGAGAAATCGGAGCCCTGTCACTGCTGGTGGGAACGGAAGGTGGTGCAGTTTCTGTGGAGAATTGCGTGGCAGTCAGTCTCCCAGAGTTACACACCGAGTCCCCAGACAATCCAGCACTTCCACTCCGAGATCCTACTTGAGAGGCTTAAAACATATGTCACCCAAGGCCTTGCACATGGAGCTGAAACTCACAGCAGCAGCATTCATTGCAGGCAAGAAGTGGGAGCAACCCAGAGTGTCCAGCAACTTGTCTATTCAAGTCATCTGCCCATTTTTAAATGAGTTATTTGTCCATTTTTACTGCTGAGTTGGAAGAGTTTCTAAAATATATTTTAGATGGATATTCCTTACCAGATGCAAGATTTGCAAACATTCTCTCCTGTTTTGGGGGCTGTCTCTCCACCGTCTTTATACTGGCCTCTGAGCCTCAGGAAGTCGCTTCGGTGGGTCCAGCTCACCTGCTTTTCCATTGGCTCTTTTTGCTTTAGGTGTCACATGGGAAAAGCACCAGTGATTCCCAGGTGGCTCCGTGATAAAGAATCCCGTCACCAAGGCGGGAGACGCAGGCTCGGTCCCTGATCTGGGAAGATCCCACGTGCCTTGGAGTGACCAAGCCCGTGGGCCACAACTACTGAAGCCCAACGCCCCGGGGGCCGGAGCCAGAGCTCCACACACACCTGAAGCCCAATGCCCCGGAGCCGGAGCTCCACACGAGACACCCCCGCGGCGAGAAGCCTGCAGCCCGCGCCGCTGCTGGGGAGCAGTGCCTGCTCTCTGCAGCTAGAGAGCCGGAGCGCAGCAGCGGGGCCTGGCACAGCCGAAATAAATGCGACTGTGTTGTCAAATAGGAGCCCTTGCCAAGTCTAAGGCCACGGAGGCTCAGACACGTGCCCTCTTCCCCTCACATCCCAGCCTCGCGCACACGCGGCCCGGATACACTGTAGGTGGTCTCTGCACGCGCTGCCGGGGGGGCTCCCACTGTCGCCCCAGGATAGTGTGGGAAAGGCGGGCTCGCACCTCCGTGGAAGGTCAGTTGGCTATAGATGCAAGGATCCGTGTCCACACTTCCACCTTCATTCCGTCGGTCGGCACGCCTTCCCTCACGCCGTGCCATGTGGCCCTCATGACTGTGGCTTTGCAGTAAGTTTCAAATCGGGAAGTGTGAGCCTTCCAGCTTGTAAGGCCTCTAGCATTTCTGCAAGTTCGTGGTGGTTAATTCATGCGTCAACTTGACTGGGCTCCTAGGTTTTGGTCAAACACCAAACTAGATGTTGCTCTGAGGATGTGTCTTAGATTAACATTCAAATCAGTAGACTTTGAGTAAAGCAAACTAACCTCCATAAGCGGATGGGCCTCACCCAGTGGGTAGAAAGTCTTCAGGAAAACAGACAGACAGGGGTCCCAGAGGAAGAAGGAATCACTTCTGGTTATCTCTGGACTCAAGCTACAGCACCCGGCCCTGTCCGACTCTCCAGCCTGAGGGCCTGCCTTGCAGAGGGCTGGCCAGCCCCCAGGGTCGCGAGAGCCAAGTCCTACCTTCCTGCCTATCTAGACAGACAAATAGACAGGTAGCTAGACAGAGAAACGCACCCTATTGGTTCTGTGTCTCTGGAGAACCCAGACTAAGACAGACTTTTAGAACAAGCCCGTAAACATCTCCAAAAAAGGCAGCAAGGCTTTCCCTAGGCAGGCGCTCGATCCACAGAGCAGTTTGGGGGACTGCCCTCGGAACAGTAGCAAGCCCTCCAGGCCGTGAGCGCGGGTGCCCTCCCGCTGACTCCGGCCTCACAAACCCGCTTCAGTGGTGTTCGGCGGCTCCCAGTGTGCAGGGCTTGCGCTTCTTTAAGCGAAATTTACTTTTAAGCATTTTATTCTTTTTGATGAAACTGTGACAAATCATTTAACGAATTTCACTTTTGGATTGTTCATTGCTAGTAAAGAAAAACGGAAAAGGCACTGGCGACCCACTCAGTGTTCTTGCCTGGAAAATCCCACGGACGGGGGAGCCTGGTGGGCTGCTGTCTATGGGGTCGCACAGAGTCGGACACGACTGTCGTGACTTAGCAGCAGAAGCAAAGAAAAATACATTTGATCTGGTATCTTGTAACTGTGCTGAACTTCTTTAGTCGTTCCTGGCATTCCTTGGGTTTTCTCTACCCGAGATCACATTGTCTATGAATAGGAAATTTTAGCTTTTCCTTTACAAATTAGATTCCTTTTCTTGTTTTTATTGCCCGTTTCCCTGGCTAGAACCTCCAACCCAAAGCTGAGAGAGTGAGCCCAACCTCCAACCCAAAGTGGAGAGAGCAGACGCACCCTTTCACTATGAGCCATCCTTCTGCAAGGCAACAGCACCCACCCCAGTGCTCCTGCCTGGAAAATCCCATGGGCGGAGGAGCCTGGTGGGCTGCCATCTATGGGGTCGCAGAGTTGGACACGACTGAAGTGACTTAGCAGCAGCAGCATCCCTCTGTGGTGTGGCATTTCACATGCTGTACTCTGCATATAAATGAAATAAGCAGGGAGACAACATACAGCCTTGAAGCACTCCTTTCCCAAGTTGGAAGCAGTCTGTTGTTCCATGGTCAGTTCTAACTGCTGCTTCTTGACCTCCTCCTGTCTCAGGAGACAGGTAAGGTGGTCTGGTATTCCCAGCTCTTTAGGAATATTCCACAGTTTGCTGTGATCCACATAGTCAAATGCATTCGGGTAGTCAATGAGGCAGAAGTAGATGTTTTCTGGAATTCTGCTTTTTCTATGATCCAACGGATGCTGGCAATTTGATTGCCGGGTCCTCTACATTTTCTAAATCCAGCCTGTACATCTAGAAGCTTTTGGTTCCTGTACTGTTGAGGCCTAGCTTTAAGGATTTCGAGCATTACCCTGCTACCGTGTGAAATGAGCACAGTTGTGCGGTAGTTTGAGCATTCTCTGGAATTGCCTTTCTTTGGGATGGAGTGAAAACTGACCTTTTCCAGTCCTGTGGCCACTGCTGAGTTTTCTAAAATGGATGGCATATTGAGTGCAGCACTTTCACAGCATCATCTTTTAGGACCCCAAACAGCTCAGCTGGAGTTCCATCACCTCCAGTAGCGCAGCTGGTAGCGGCGCTTCCTGAGGCCCACTCTACTCTGCACTCGAGGACATCGGCTCTAGGTGAGTGGCCGCGCCATCGCGGCTATCCAGGTCATTAAGGTCTTTCTTTGTATAGATTTCCTGGGTGTTCTTGCCACCTCTTCCTAATACCTTCTGCTTCTGTTAGGGCCCTCCCGTCTCTGTCCTCTATGGTGCCCCGTTTTGCGTGGAATGCTCCCGTGGCGCCTCTAATTTTGAAGAGATCGCCAGTCCTTCCCACTCTATTGTCTTCCTCTGTTTCTCTGCATCGTTCACTCAGGAAGGCTTTCCTATCGCTTCTTGCTGTTCTTTGCAAGGAGGTGAAACCAGGCAGTCCTACAGGAGGCCCACCCTGAATATTCATTGGAAGCACTGACACTGAAGCTCAGCGCAGACCTCAGCACGTGTGCTGCCGCTCACACCACTGGCGGGCGGGCTCCAGCTTTTTATTTGCTGGAAAGTGACACCAAATGCAATGGCCAAGAAATGCGAATGGAAACTAGCGAGACGCCGCCGCACCCGGACTGTTACCCCAGCGGTCGGCCGCTCAGTCGCGTCCGGCTGTGTGTGGCCCCCGGCCTGCAGCACTCCCCCAGTCCCTGTCCTCCACCACCTCCCGGCGCTTGCTCGAACCCGCGCCCATCGAGTCGCTGAGGCCGCCCAGCCACCTCGTCCCCTGCCGCCCCCTTCCCCTCCCGCCTCCAGTCTCTCCCAGCACCAGGCTCCTTTCCAGTGAGCTGGCTCTTCTCCAGCAGGCTCCAGGGTGGACGTGCGCCTCTTGGGGGCCCCTGAGTTCAGTCCACCGGGGCCCTCCCGGGGCGCAGTGTTGGCAGAGGAGAGGGCCTGGGGACCCGGTGCAGCCTCGAGAGGCGGGTGGCCACATGGCTCAGGCCAGAGTGTAGTCCCGGCCGGTCGCCAGGCTCTGACCCGGGAGGGGTGGGACGGAGAACGCTGTCCCGGTGTCGCAGTCGCTGAGGAGGGCGCGCGGGGTGGGCCTGCGTCGGGTGCTCAGGGTGGCACCGGGCACACAGCAGACCCTCAGCGGGGCTGGATCGTGACAGGGAGGGCGTAGGAGCAGCGGGGACCGCACACTGATTGCGCGACGTTCTCTGGGATCACTGGGGTCTGGGCCAGGACGAGGGGGTGGTCGGGCGGGAGGGAGTGGAGGGAGGCGTGGGCAGGAGCTTCAGCCAGGGAGGAGGCAGGACGGGTCTCTCAGACCACCGAGCCCCGTCCTGGATGTCACCTCGCCTTCCTGCTGCGAGGAGGGCACGGACCCCAGTCCAAGACCCAGAGCAGAGCAGGGGCCCCTGGCCGGCTCTGCTCTGCCCGGGCCCCCTCCACTCCTGGACCTCCCCACATCGCAGGCCCGAGGCCTGGACGACCCAGGCCCACTGTGGCAGAGGCCGGAACGGCGTGCCCTCCCTGGGGCCTGCTGCCCGGCCTCGCGACACAGGTGGTCCCGGGAGGGCTGGGCGCGGGTGCTGCTTCTGAGCCTGGGGGCGACTGGCGGTGTTCGTGGAGTGGCTGCTGCAGGAGATCAGCAGTGCGGAGGGGCCGGACACCAGAGCAGGGCAACCCCGCACCCGAGGCGGCGGCCCCCTGGGGGCGTCTGGATGACGGCTCAGCACAGAGCGGAGCCAGCCAGCGGCTCCGGAAACCTCCGCCTCCGCTCGGTCTGACAGCTTTACGCTCCATAAATACTCAGAGATTATTAAAAACATATTTATTCAAGATGAACGGCTCTCCCGCAGATACAAATCTAAGCCGATAAGGCTCATAAGCCCACTTACAATAATCAATGAAGCCATTTAAACAACCGACAGCGTTGCTTAAACTGGCAGCCCCTCCTGAGGGTGGAGGAGTCTGGGGTCCCGCCTGCCGGGCGCTGAGTGGATGATCAGGGGCCAGAAATCCCGGGGGCCCCGGGCACAGCCTGATCCCTGACAGAACTGCCTCGTCACCAGAATACAGGCTCGCGGCTCCGAAACCCTGTGAGTTTGTGACAGTTCTGAGAGGAGCCGTGGGGAGAAAGGCCACCCCACAGGATGGTGAGGGGGTTAAACGACACAGGGGCTCACAGCCCTCAGGATGCCTCCCCGAGATGCAGGCAAGGTCTCCTCGAGGTGGGGGCCACCCCATCCCCCAGACCCATCCCCACCCCACCCCCACTCCACAAGACCGGTGCACTCCTCTCGTCCTGGGAACACCTCCACCTCCCACCCCCCACCTAGCATATACAGACTCCCAACTCGGCTCACGAGAAAATGCAACCTCTTCCAGGAAGCCCTCCTGGACCACCTCCCCCGCTGCCTGCCCCAAGCCTCCCAACTGTCTTGTCACAACTCATTATTATGGTTTGAAAGTGAGTGTGTAGCTATCCCTGCCCCTGCCTTGGGAGCCCCCAAGCACAGACCGGTCAGCTGTGATCACCATCACACCACACCAAGCCCAGCTAGACGGGACTGAAGCCCAGGGTGTGCAGAGCCAGGCTGCAGGGTGCAGAAGGCAGCCTCCCTGGGCAGAGGTCCTGCCGTCCCCTGGCTAAAACCTGTGGAGCAAGTCAGGCCCCTATGCTCTGCTTCCTGAAGACAAGCATCACTGTCTCAGTGACCGCACTCTGCACACAAATTTTTAGGGCAAGTCTATTAAATTCACGACAAAATCCTGCAGCAACTCAGGGAACCGTTCTGTTTCAGGGATTGGACCTCGGGCGTTGGAGGAGGGGGCCTGTGTTAACCCCACCCTGGTCTTCATGTAGCTGGCCCTGGCACCGTCTGGCGCTGGCAGACTCCCCTCTACCGCCCCTCCTCCACCCAGGATGGCCCGCCCGGCTCGTGGGTGTGCACTGCGTGTGTGCTTTTAAAGCGAGCACTGCTGTCCGTGGGGACTTTAATTTACGCGGACAGCCCTGTGCGAGAGTGTCAGGCTGTCTTTTTCGCACCATGCACTGGCTTGAGGACTGTCCACGTTATCAGGGGCTAGCTTGCTGTCTGACTACCCACACCCCCTCGTGTGCTCGGCCTCCCACCTCCTGAGGGACCCTGCACACACTGCCTCCCCCGCCGGGTGTGAGGACCCATTGGACAGATGTCACAGGCCCCCTGCTCGTCCGTGAACCTCCTCAGAGACTTTAACGCAAGGAAGCCTCTATGCTGACGTCAGCACACTCTCCCCTTCCACACCTTACAGCCTGTGCGGCTGGGAGTGTGTTTCAGACGATGTAGCCCCACAGCCCGTTCACGGAGAAGGCTCTGGACACCCACAGACCGTTCATGGAGAAGGCTCTGAACACAGATCTGGCGACAACTGACGGCGTTCAGTGTTAGGTGGCCACCTCCACGCCGAGAGTCCAGGCAAAGACACGCATGCTGGCTGAAGCTACTGAAGAAGGAAACGGTCCCGCCGCAGCCCCATCAGAGACCCCGGCCCTGTCCACCCCCACCCTGGACCGTCCCTCAGACGCTTGGAGACTCGCTTGGACCCCAAGGGGCTCCTACACCTTTGCTCAAATAGGACTCAGGGTCATTCTCAGAGGAGGCCAGGCATCCCCAGGACGTGGTCGGGACAAGGAGCTAGCTGGACCTTCATTAGGCAAAGACACTTAAAAA
Organism: Nanger dama; assembly: GCA_917880005.1. Lineage (NCBI taxonomy): Eukaryota > Metazoa > Chordata > Mammalia > Artiodactyla > Bovidae > Nanger > Nanger dama. Next base: position 527,709 of record CAKJTW010000016.1, on the reverse strand, counting down.
TAACACAGAGGGGACTTCCCTGGTGGCCCAGTGGGCAAGGATCTGCCTTCCAGCGCAGGGGACATGGATGGTCTGATCCCACAGGCCACGGGGCAGCTAAACCCACGCGCTGCAAGGAAGACCCAGCACAGCCAAAAAGTAAAATAAAAGAAAGCTGCACAGATGGGCCACAGACCCCGCACAGAATAAGGAAATAGAGGCAGCACAAAGGCCACGGGCTCCCCTGACCCAGCGGTGCAGACTCCGCGCTCCCAGTGCAGGGGCCAAGGCCCGAGGCCCGGCCTGGGGACTAGTTCCACGCGCCGCCACGGAAGATCCCACGTGCCGCCACGGATCCCACGCACTGCCACGGAAGATTCCACGCACCACCACAGATCCCACCCGCCGCCACGGAAGATCCCATGCGCTGCCACGGATCCCACACACCGCCACGGAAGATCCCACGTGCCGCCACGGAAGATCCCACATGCCGCCACGGATCCCACGCACTGCCACGGATCCCATGTGCTGCCACAGAAGATCCCACGCGCCGCCACGGAAGATCCCACATGCCGCCACGGATCCCACGCACTGCCACGGATCCCACGCGCCGCCACGGAAGATCCCACACGCCATAACTAAGACCTAACGAAGCCCAAGACCCTAACCACACACACACACACACACACAGCCACAAGCGTCACCGTAAGCTGTGCTCAGCACCGTGACCCAAGTGTGAGCCGGGGTCCACCAGCTGAGCAGCTCTGAGCTGCACACTTGCACGTGGGGACTTCCTCCCTGCGTGTAACACCTCGATTAAATGTTTCAGAGCGCCCCTGATGAAGGGGTCAGTGATGGGGAGTCCAGTCATAGACCCTTCTGGTAGACGGCAAGACAGAGGGGCACGTGTGCAGAGCCAGAGATGGCCTGGACTCCCCGAAGGGCCTGGGCACCCTCACCTGAGGCGGCTGATGCTGGGGGTGGGGAGGCAGGCCATCCGGGACCCCAGCCCAGCCTGCCGCTCGTGAGTGTGACCCCAGGGAAGCCGGGGAAGCCCGGGGCCTCAGCGTCTCCCTCCACAGACAGGTGAGGCTGTCTTGGCCAGCTCTGCCCACACTGCGCAACCTTCACCAGACTGGCAGGCCATGCCCATCATTGGTCCCTCGACCTGGAACACTGGCATTCTGGCTGAGCACAGGGAGCTGATGGACAGTCTGGAGGCAGGAAGAAACAAACCTCCAGCTTCACGGGGAGCACCCTGTGAATGTCTGCTCTTTGCCTTCAGGAAAAGACCTCCTTGAGCACACACTCTTCAGAGCAGGGGCTCCCCCTGCCCACCCAGGCCAGGGGGACAGGGGAGGGCTACCCCCTTGCTGCAGCCAGGGGTAGCCCCAGGGACAGACAGCAGCCACTCAGAGCAAGAGGATCGTCTTCTCTCACATATGGCTGGAATCTGGGTCTTTACATGAAGTCTCCATATCTGTCCATTTCGGCCAGCCATCGATGCTGTTTATGACACTGCACGGGCCACACAAAACCCACGCCTGGGCTAACAGGCTCTCATGTTACAGCCCATCCCCGCCACTCTCGGGCAACAAGGGGCACACAGAGGGGCTGGCCAGCATGGCCAAAGTTACACAGTGAGCAGCGAATGACTGGGACCTTACGACCACCCATTCATCCTCAGGCACCCATCCATCACCTATCCATCCAATCCAGTTCAGTCGCTCAGAGCCCGGTCCGACTCTGTGACCCCGTGAACCGCAGCACACCAGGCCTCCCTGTCCCTCACCAACTCCCAGAGCTTGCTCAAATGCATGTCCATCGAGTCGGTGAAGCCATCCAACCGTCTCATCCTCTGTCATCCCCTTCTCCTCCTGCCTTCAGTCTTTCCCAGAGTCAAGAACTTTTCAGATGAGTCAGCTCTTCGCATCAGGTGGTCAAAGTATTGGAGTTTCAGCTTCAGCATCAGTCCTTGCAATGAATATTCAGGACTGATCTCCTTTAGAATGGACTGGTTGGATATCCTTGCAGTCCAAGAGACTCTCAAGAGTCTTCTCCAGCATCACAGATCAAAAGCATCAATTCTTCAGCTTTCAGCTTTCTTTATGGTCCAACTCTCACATTCATACATGACCACTGGAAAAACCATAGCTTTGACTAGACAGACCTTTGTCGGCAAAGTAATGTCTCTGCCTTTTAATATGCTGTCTAGGTTGGTCATAACTTTTCTTCCTAGGAGCAAGCATCTTTTAATTTCATGGCTGCAGTCACCATCCACAGTGATTTTAGAGCCCAAGAAAATAAAATCTCTCACTCTTTCCACTGTTTCCCCATCTATTTGCCATGAAGTGATGGGACCAGATGCCATGATCATAGTTTTTGAATACTGAATTTTAAGCCAGTTTTTCACTCCCCTCTTTCACTCTCATCAAGAAGCTCTTTAGTTCATCTTTGCTTTCTACCATAAGGATAGTGTCATCTGCATTTCTGAGGCTATTAATATTTCTCCCACAACCTTGATTCCAGCTTGTTCTCCATCCAGCCCAGCATTTTGCATGATGTTCTCTGCTTATAAGTTGCATGTAAGCATCTATCCAACCAGCATCTATCAGTTATCCATTCCTCCATCCATCATCCATCCATCCATTCATCCAGCAATCATCTATCAATCAATCACCCATCATGATCCATCAATCATCTATTCATCCAGCATCCATCAATTATCCATCAATTCATCCATCATGCATTCACCTACCCACCATGCATTCATCCATCCACCATCCATCCATCCAATCATCCATCCACCAATCACCCATCCATCCATCCATCATTCATCCATCCCCCAATCATCCATCCATCATGTATCCATACATCCATCATTCATACATCCATCATCTATCATTCATCCTATCATCCATCCATCATCTATCATCCATCCATCCATCATCCATTCATCATCCACCCATCCATCCATCATCCATCCATCATCCATCCATCATCCATCCATCATCCCCCATCATCCATCCATCATCCATCCATCATCCATCCATCATCCATCCATCATCCCCATCATCCATCCACCCGTCCATCCACACAGGAGACATTTCTTGAGAGCTTACTGCAGGTACTGAGGACAGAGCAGCGACTGAGGGCTGGGGCTTTGCAACCAGTGAGTGTGTTCAGGTCCCAGCTCTGTGCACAACAGCGTGAGCTGGGCCCAGGGCTCAATCCCAGGCCCTTGGTTTCCTAGTCTCTAAAACTTGGAGAGGAGTACCTTCGTCAGAGAGTTGTTTGTAAGAATTAAATAAGTGAGTACTCAGAACAGAGCCTGGATACGTTAAGCCAATGCTAGCTGCTGGTCTTTAATAAGTAACTGTGGGAACAGCGAGGGCTTCCCAGGTGCTGCTGTGGTAAAGAACCTGCCTGCCAGTGCCAGAGACGCAGGTTTGATCCCTGGGTCAGGAAGATCCCCTGGAGGAGGAAGTGGCAACCCACTCCTGTATTCTTGCCCCCAAAATTCCATGGGCAGAGGAGACTGGGGGCTACAACCCAGGGGGCTGCAAAAGCTCAGACAAAACTGGACACAATGACTTGGCCTAGACGTGGCCGGAGAGGGCTTTGTCACTCCACAGTAGGCACCTCGTTTCACAGTCCTGCTGCTCCTGGTCCACTCGCAAACCACACTGCAGAGTCTGGGCCAGGTCTCCCGTCTCTTCTTCCGGGCCTGGCTTCCTCCTCCCCACCGCGGCACCCTCGACCATCAGCTCCCCTCTGCCATCCCTTCCACCCCTCCCTCTCTCCCCTCCTCCCAGGACATGTCGCTGCAACCACATTGATAAATATTTATCAAGGCAGCCGAGGAGACAGGGCACAAACCAGCCAAAAAAATCAGTGCATTTTTAAACACGCTGCCTGACAGCTGGCTCCTCCGACGGGGGCAGCGGTGTGCATGTGCACGTGTGCCCACACCCTGCGTGTCCTCACACATCAGCTCAGGGGCCACTTCCTTCCAGGCTGCCCTCTAGCCCGGGACGGCCCAGCAGAACCGGGGCAGCTGGGGACCGCGCCCGCGAGCTGCTGCTCTGCGCCCACGCGGCCTGAGCAGGCACACCCCGGGACCCTGTCTGCTCCGCTTCTGCTCACGGCCGCGGGACCCGGGCACGTGCGGTCTGTTCCCATGCTGGCCTGGTGGCAGGGGGCATCCTTGGCATCAGCACGCCTGCAGGACCCTGACAGCTCCCAGCGGGCTGGAGGCTGGACCCTCCGTTTGGGAGCTGGCGGCAGGCACCCTGCTTGGGGCGGGGCCGCCCCCCTTGGGGAAGGCCTCGCACCTGGGCCTCAGGCTCCGCAGGGACCCTAGAGCCAACAAGCCCCAGGTCGAGTCCCCCATTGCGGTGCGCACATGCGTACGAGACCTCTTCCCTCCAGAAGAGGAAGCCAGGCCCAGCCTGCATCTAATTCTCGTGAGCCCCGTTCTAGGGACCGCATCCGTGGCTCGCCGCCACCCCCAGCAGTTCACGGAGAGGCTGAGCAGGGAAGGCCCCTCCCCACTGCGCGCATTCCTTGCTTCCTCTCTGCAGTGCCGGTGGGGGCCGGCTGGCGGCTCTCCTGGGGGCTGAGCTCACGGGGTCCTGTGTTGGCCACTCGCTGGGGGCAGGACTCTCCAGAGACCGGGAGAGGCCAGGGAAAGACCCAGAGGGGCGGGTTCCGGCTCATCTGCTCCTGCCGATCCCAGGAAGAGGCAGGGCCTGGGGGGCACACAGAGCAAGGACTGTCACCCCGTGTGCCCGAGACCGCCTGGTTGGTGCCCGTCGCCCTGTGTGATCATCAGTGGTGACCTTCATTCACAACAGTGGGCGAGCCGTAAATGACAGGTGGCCCTTCAAGGACAAGCCCTGGAGGCCACACGACGGGTGAGAGGATGCGGGCAGGGGCTGCCCAGAGGCCCCAAGGAATCCTCTGCTCGGGGCCCTCACCACCCAGTCTGGCGGGGTCTGCAGAAGCTGCAAGCAAGCCCAGGGCGAGGGTGGGCCTAGGCTGCCAGGGAGGGGCCTCCGTCCACGTGGAAACAGCGCCGCACACACAAACACAGACGCATCACGCGCTGCTGACTAGGGACACCTCAGCCCCACGCACACGTTCCAGATACACACAGAGTTCAGGCCATAAACACAGAGGCCCCACCCACGAGCCTCGCACAGCACACATGACCTCTGTGCACGCACGTGCTCACAAAAAGAGACACACTCACCCAGAGACACAGAGACACACTCACAAGTACCAGTGCACACACAGAAGCCAGGGGGACCAGCCACACACACCTCTGTGCCGCATGCACGCGTGTACAAGCTCCCGCATCACTCTCTCCTCCACTCCCCCTCCCGCCACACGCACGCACATGCACACACGTGTGCACACACGCGAGCGCAGGCTCACCAGTGTCAGGGGCGAGCCCTGAGCACCTCTGGTGTGAGCCCAGAATACAGCATCCCTGCTCCAGCGCCCTCCTCCCCAGTTAGCCCAGCAAACAGGGGCCGCGGGAGCACCAGGGCCACCTGGGCCTGGGACGCGCCTGTAGCTGAGACGCGCTTGTCACTCCAGGCCCCTCTGCCTGGCTGCTGTCTCCCGCCCCGGGCGCAGTGCAGCATCCGTGTCAGAGCAGCCTTGGCGGGGTGGGTGGGGGCTTCCCCGCTGCCCCCAGACTGGAAGGCCTCACAGGGCATCTGGGCCCCTGGCCACTCTCTCCGGGCACTTGCCAGGCTGGGGGGTGGCGCCATGGTGAGCAAACAGTCCAGTGACAGACAAGCTTGGCGAACCACACTGCCACCCAGCCCTGGGGGAAACCAGCCCTATGGAGCCCAGGAGGGCCACTGACCGGCTCCAGGAGCCTGCAGAAACTTCCAGCCCAGAGCACTTTGGTCTGAGCAGGGCGGGCCGAGGATTCAGGACGAGGTCAGCACAGGTCGCAGGCCAGCGGGTCTGGAGGGACGTGAGATGGGCCCCCAGGGCTGCTGGACAGGGCAGGCTCCGGTGTCCCCACCTGCCGTCCGCCCCCGGGGCCTCGCCTCTCGGCTCCCAGCTGCAGTGCCCTGAGGCCCAGGAGGCTGCAGGCCAGCCCTGAACTGAGCCGGAGACGCTGAGCCAGGAGACCCCCTTGGGGGTGGGGTGGGGACAGAGCTCAGACGCCAGCGGCACCAGGGCAGCGGGGGGGGGGGCCCAAGCGCAGAGCGGCGGCATGTCCTCCCCTCGCAGGGACAAGCCCCCGGCTGTGCGTGCAGGGGCACGGGTGCGGGCACGCAGAGAGCTGTGGCCGGCTTCACAGTTGATTAGCAGATGTCAGTCAATGACCCTGATGGAGGAGACACAGGGAGGCCAGACGTCTGCGGCAACGTGCGGGAAGCTGCCATCTTCACAGAAGGACAGGCCAGAGCGGAGCCTCTGCGGGCGCAGGACGTCTGGGGGCAAAGGGCGTCTGAGGGCAAGGGCGTCTGGGAGCGCAGGGCATCTGGGGCTGTGGGCCTGGCTCGCTCACTTACTGGGGGAACGCACCCCGGCAGGGCGTCTGGGGGCACAGGGCGTCTGGGGCTGGGGGCCTGGCCCACTCGCTTACTGGGGGAACGCACCCCGGCAAGGCGTCTGGGGGCACAGGGCGTCTGGGGGTGCAGGACGTCTGGGGGTGCAGGGCATCTGGGGGCACAGGACATCTGGGAGTACAGTGTGTTTGGGGCTGGGGCCTGGCTTGCTCATTCACTGGGGGAGAATGCACCCCGGCAGGGCGTCTGGGGGTGCAGGGTGTCTGGGGGCACAGGGCATCTGGGGCTGGGGCCTCGCTCACTCACTGCAGGGAACGCACCCCATCTACCTGCCTCCCCTCCAGCGCGTGGGGAGGCTGAGGGCAGAAGGGATGGGCATCCAGACCCCCAGCAGGACGGAAGCTAGGCCATCCCCTGGGGGCCAGTAACACACTCATACATGCTCACAGACACACACTCAACACGCATAGCAACCCAAGGACACACGCGTCACACTGGCCACACTCAGCAGCAGGTCCTAGACACGTGGACACGGGCCCCGGCGGGTCACAGGTGGGGAGCCTGAGACGGAGCTGAGGGTGCAGGAGGGGGCAGCGCTGATCCTGGGCCCCCGGGTAGGCCCGGGCAGTCACCTGTCCTTACCAGGGCAGCGGGCAGACTCCCGAAAGAGGCAGAGGATGGAAGCGGCTGAGCCCAGGACACTGGGAAAGGCCCGGTCCCAGGTCTCCAGGGCCTCCATGCCAGGACCCCAAGCCCTGAATCGTGAGAGTGCTCGCGTCACTTGAGCTCCCGGGCCCTGGGTCGTATTCCACGTGGGGGGGAGGGGCTGCCACAGACACGCCTGTGTGGGGGCTGGGAGGGGCCGCTGTGTGCACAGGGGCAGGGCCCAGCAGGAGCAGGAGGCGGAGACTGGGGGTGTCTGAAGCCTGACACAGGAGTGGGGCCCGGGCCCCACGTGGAGTCAGAGACGAAGACGCCAGACAGTGAGGGCCGTGCTCCTGCAGCCAGGTGTGGGAGGCGCTTCAAGGGGGCATGAGGGCAGGCAGAGCGGGCTGCATCCAGGCAGTGGAAACAGCTGAGCACATTCAGTATATGTGTGTGTGTGTGTGTGTGTGTGTGTGTGTGTGTGTGTGAGTCTGTGCGTGTGTCAGTGTGTGCACATCCCCCTGGAGCCCGCCAAGAACACTGTGTGTGTGTCTGTGTCTCTACATATGTGTTCAGACATGTCCGACTCTGCAACCCCATGGACTGTAGCCCGCCAAGCACATCGCATGTGTCTCTGTGTGTGAGTCTGTGTCTGTGTGTGTCTGTGTGCACATGTTTCTCTCTGTGTGTGTCTGTGTGCATGAGTCTGTGTCTGTGTGCGTCTGTGTGTGTGAGTCTGCGTCTGTGCGCATCTGTGTGTATGAGTCTGCGTCAGTGTGTGTCTGAGTCTGTGTCTGTGCGTGTCTTTGTGTGTGAGTCTGCATCTGTGCGCATCTGTGTGTGTGAGTCTGCGTCTGTGTACGTCTGTGTATGTGTCTGCGTCTGTGTCCATCTGTGTGTATGTGTCTGCGTCTGTGCGCGTCTGTGTGTGAGTCTGCGTCTGTGCGCGTCTGTGTGTGTGAATCTGCGTCTGTGCGCGTCTGTGTATGAGTCTGCGTCTGTGCGCGTCTGTGTGTGTGGAATCTGCGTCTGTGCGTGTCTGTGTGTATGTGTCTGCGTCTGTGTGTGTGAGTCTGCGTCTGTGCGCGTCTGTGTGTGTGAGTCTGCGTCTGTGCGCGTCTGTGTGTGTGAATCTGCGTCTGTGCGTGTCTGTGTGTATGTGTCTGCGTCTGTGTGTGTGAGTCTGCGTCTGTGCGCGTCTGTGTGTATGAGTCTGCATCTGTGCGCGTCTGTGTATGAGTCTGCGTCTGTGCGTGTCTGTGTGTGTGTCCAGGCATGCCCAGCTGTGGCCCCCTGGACTGTAGCCCGCCGAGCACATCGTGGGGCACTGCAGAGCCGTCACCTGAGCTGGAGCTGCGCACACGCGTGAAGGCGCCGTGACTCCACTCCGCATGATTCCAGGAAACACGGGTGCTCGAGGGCAGAGAGCAACTTCGGGCCCGGAGCAGTCCTTTGTTCAGACCACGGGGCCTGGGGCCCCGCGGAGGAGACCCCCACACATGGGTGCCGGAATCGGTCCTCACAGAGCCGCCCGCCAGCGCCCTGGCTGGGGACAGGCCTGCAGGCAGACCATCATACAGCAATGTGCGCGGGCCCGAGGAGTCGGGGAGGGGTCTTGCCAGAAGCTGTGCCCCCCTGCACCGGCCAGTTTGCCCACCTGCCACCTGGAACCAAGGCTGTCTCTCCAGAATTTCTGCCTCTTACAACCAAAAGCACCCTCACAGCTGCCTTAAGTGGGTAGAGCCCCGAACACGTCCTTGGCTGCTGACTCTGACAACTAGGAAAACAGCCTGCAGGAGGTATCTGAAAAGCCGAGGTGAGTTAAGCTAAAAACAGAACACATGGATTTTCCACAACCTTGAAATTCATAAAAAAGCAAATAAAATGGCAGTGGAATCTTTAAAAGATTGGAAAATGGAAAAAATAGAAGATGACAGAAGTTAGCCTGAAATTATTAATTACAGCACGCACTTAACTTCCTGTTCACAACAGGGATAAAGCACTGCACTTAAGCGCCCACCTTCTCACACCGAGTAAAACAGAGTCAGGCTGAATGCTGTTCCTGGAAGACATTCGCAAAGCACAGTCACAAAAGATGAAAACATACCGGATATAAATCAGAAGGAAATCACAGGTCAACTACAGGCTTCAGATGCAGCCGAATTTAAGACAAAAAGCGCTGCACAGACCAGGAGCGCCAGCTGTCACAGCGAAGACAGACACAGCGAAAGCCCAGCAAGCTGGAGGGAGCCGGCAGAGACGCCCCACTGACAGAGGGCGAGAAGCCCCTTCTTAGAGTCCCGAGGCCACACACCCAGGGAAAGCGAGCAATGGAGACCACGAGCAAGAGCAGCAGGAAGAGCAACTGGGGGAGGGGGAACAGGTGCAGGAAACCTGGAACCTTAGAAACCCCCTCCCTCTGCAACCGCTGGACAGCCTGTGGGGATCTGACCACCGAAACACCCAAAGAACCCGTTCAACAAAAAGCAGAGATGGAGGAGCCTCCAGCTCTGTGTCCTCAACGCAACACAACAGGAGATTTCTCTTTGTTTTTATGGAGTTTTAAAAAGGCGTTTGGAAACGTTCAAGGGAGAGTTGGGTACATGGAGACAGGCCTGACCCCTGTTTGGAACATTTAATCCTATTGTGGCATCTATATAAACACAACCCAAAGTGACCTCTCAAGATGACACAGTTCAACTTGAGATCCAAACCAGGGTTTCTATCTTTTGATTTGGAAAATATCACTGCAAAGCAGCCCAGGAAGATTTCATTAGTTCACGGATGGACGGAGAAGTGCTGAAAAGAGGAGACGGGGATCTCTGGGTGTCACAGCTTGCTAGAGGCCTCGAGAACAGGAGAGCCGAGGAGGCTGAGCTGTGGACCCACTGGGCAGGGCACGGGGCACCAGAGCCGCCCCATCCTCCTGCGAGAGGGGGAGCTGGCCAGGGTGGCGAGAAAACACGGCTCTGCTCTATAATGTTATCGAAAGGAAACAGGTTCCAGGAAGAAAAATGGAAAATTAACATAAAAACAAACCATAAAGTACAGATGAGTGTATGGGCCAGGGAAAGCTTTCCTGAAGGTGACACCAGAAGCAACATCACAGAAGAGAGGATCAGACTATATCAGCATCTGAGACCCCTACTAAACAGACAAGATCAGCAAAATGGAAGAGAAAGACTATTTGGGAAAATAATCACAACGTATGTGTCCAGAGAAAGGGTTAATAGCCTTAACGTGTAAATAACCGAGGAAATATTAGCATACAAATAGAAAAATGAGCAAAGAATAGGAACAATTTTCAATAGAATAAATACAAATAGCAAAAGGCATTTGAAACTCTGCTCAGCCTCATTAGTATTCAAGTACATGCAAATTAAAACAACCAGCTATCATTTTCACCTAGAAAGTCGGCACTTTATGATTCCTGCTATTGCATTCAGTGTTACAGGAGTGTGGGAATGTGGGCATTGGTGGAAAAGTGGTGTGGCTTTTAGACGGCGATTTCACGGGCCGGGCCTCACCTACTGTGCGCACCTTCTGGCCCACCCACTCTTCTTGTAGAAACTCGCCCTGAAAAATAATTTGCTACAAGCCTCTTTATTGCGGTGCTCTTCTGAATGGCAAATAAGAAGCCTAATATAAACTAATAAGCACTCACTGGAGACAGAAAATCACGTGTTTTCACACAGTGGCCTTCTGTGCGGCCATCGTAACGGTATCGTAAGAAAAGGCATAGCAGGGTGGAGACATCAAGCGAAAGACAAGCAGGAGAACAGTGCATTCCCCAAAACCCATTCTTGTAAGAAAAGAAAGAAAGGCCGGACGCTACAAGCACGGATTAGCCCGCTGCGGAGGCGTGGTGACCCGTGTACTTCCCACCCGTGGCTACTGCCATCTAAAAACTCCCCACAATCAATATACATCAATTGTGCAATAAAAGTAAATGTTTTCAGGAGGAACGGGGACTGAGTAAATTATCACCGTCCCAGTTGCACGGTGGCCAGGAAAGTCTGTGCGGCAGAATTACATTCATTGACATGAAACGATGGCCGTCATACATCGTTAAACGGGAACAGCGTGTTACACACCTGTGTGCGCCACCGTCTCCTTTTGTTCAAAACAGAAAATATGTCTATTCACATGCATAGAAGGTGACAGCGGATTATGCCGTGAAATATTGGGAATGGTTGTCTCTGGAGGGGGCGACGGGCCATCTTTTTGCTTTCATTGTGCATGTCTGCATTTCCCAGGCTTCCTGCAGCTGTAGTGCAGTAATTTTATAATTAGAAATTACATTAATTTTTAAGAAAACAGCTACATCCATGCATCCCATAATTCTAAGCCTTTTTGTTCATAATAGGGAGGAAATGACCCCTCCCTGCTTGAGCTCTCTTCAGCCAGCCGTCCTCACTCAGGAAGACTGAGTCCTCAGAGCTGGAGGCCTGGGCCCCCGAGGGCACTGCAATGTGCAGGGCGCCCCCAGAGAATGATCGGCCCCCAGAGTCAGTGCGGAGCCTGAGGCCTAAGCCCCATTTCCTCTTTTACAGCTTAAAGTATCAAACATACCCCGCTACCCCCACCCCCACCCCCGCAGTCCTGAGTCTCTGCAGGGGGCCCACGGTCAGACAATCCCGTAATCCTGGACCCTTCTCAGACTCGCCCCCCCGGCCCAGGCTCCTCGCCCCTCGACGCAGCTCTCTGCCTAAAGACCCCCTTTCTCTTCCCCTGCAGCTCAGCCTCCCGAGCCTGTGCCACACAGACACACAGACACGTGTCTGGGAGGCGGAGAGACGCCTGAGGGCAGGCGATGCTTAATAAAGCCTCAGAACATGCACAGCCTGCTGAACAGGGAGGAAGCGAAGCTCTGCGGCCGAGTGGAGTGACTGCAGACGGTGCACAGAGCTCGCGCGCCTGTCAGGGCTGTGGTGCTGGGAAAAGCCTCAGGTGCGCGCACACACGGGCTGGGGGAGGCTGGCCTGGAGGGGAGAGCAGGCGAGCAGACAGACCGGCGCCTCCCGCCCCACCACAAGCTGGCTGAAGGGGACGCTGTACCCCCAGCACCTGGCATCTCCTGGCTGGGCGCCGGGCTTGTCCGCGGCGCACACGGGGCTCTGTGGGCAGCGGGGTGCAGCCTTAATTCTCGGCGAGAGCCAGCACCCTCTCACGAGGACGGGGATGTGCGGTGGGTCATTCCAGGGGCTTAGAGAAGAGCAGCCTGGCCTCTTCAGACGGGGAGCAGAGGCAGCTTTCAGGCAAGGGCCAGCCCGCTCCTCAGGGCACCCCTTTCCAGCCAGCACCCTGCTTTCCTGCGGGCCTGTCGTGCTGCTTCTCGGCTTGAGGCTGTAGTTCTGCGGCCCCGCAGTCACACCTGGAGCCGGTCTGGGCTCTGTCAGCCCTGGGGCCCACAAGGAGAAGGGACTGCCTCAGGGAGCTGCTGCCAGCGCCGCACGGGGTTGGGCTGGGCTTGCTCTGTACCCTGCACCTCTCCACGCCGGGGAGGCCAGCCCCCACCGTCCTGCACCTGCTCACGCCTGCACAGAGCCGCTCTTTGACTCCTCGACGCAGCTTCAGCTGAGACTTTAAAACCCTGCAAACCTCCCTGAGCCATCAGAAGCCACCAGCCGACTCAGCTGAGGCGTTCTTGCACCAACACCTCCGACGCAGCCAGTCACTACAGTGGTGTAGTCTCCCAGAACTGGAGCCTTAACCCGGAACCACACTCGTCATCGGAATGACCCGATGGCCCAGGCGCTGCCGTGGGGACCGCCTCCGTCTCCTCCGACAGAGTGAGAGCCCCACGAGAGCAGACTCCCTGCCTGGCACTGCTGCCCTAAAGCGGCAGCAGATGTGCAGTGGGAGCTCAGCGGGAACCCACCCTGAGCCGGGCTGTGGGGCCCCGCTTAACCAGGAGGCCCCGGACCACTCGCTCGTCTCTGCTGCTGACCAGGGAGCAGCGTGGCCGTCTGGGTCCCTGACAGGCGGTGAGCTCATTTCCACGTGGGGAGCCCTAGGGGCACCCCGCCCCCCCACATTGGTCCGTCCTGAGCCCAAGACCCTCCAGGAGCCCTCACAGAGGAGGCACGTGGGGTCAAGTCACAGGCCCCCACCTTGGAGGCCAGGGCTGGGGCCACACATAACCCGATGGGCTGCGAGGGGTCAGGCCCCAGGGGAGAGTTCCTGTTAGGTGAGCAGGAGGGGAGAGCCAGGCCTGGGCATGCACGAACGCACGCACACACGCTCATACACGTGTCGCGTGCACACGAACACGAAAAAGGAAGACCCGGAAACGATGTCTTCATTGACTGGGGAGCTATTAGGAAACTACACCGTCATCTTTAAGAGGGTGTTTAAGAAGCAGATCCCCGGAGAGAGACACAGGAAGCTCCCAGAAGCACACGGCCAACTGAGAAACCACATAATAATAGAACAGGGTCGCATTCGCGCTTTAAACCACAATTACGTATGTATATGCATGTGCATTTTAAAAAGGTCAGGAGAGAAACAGATCATTTAGAAACGATTCTGTCAGGGACAGGCGTACGGACGGCACGGGCCGGTAAGGGGCTTTGCTTGTGACTCTGAACCTTCTCCACTGCCTGGTCTGGTGCGTGAGCTGCCCGCAGGTCTCCCATTTAGGGCTGAGAGAGGTCTCCAGGCTTGGGGCTGCCCGAGTGGCTCCTCCACGTGGCCCCCGCCCCCCGCCCCCCACCCCCACATTCACACCTCTGCCCCCCCTCCGGCTCCCGCCCCCTTAACCCGCTTCTGTCAGCCAGGATCAGCCCTCACGGGGACAGGGTGCTTCCCGCTGTCAGCACGCTGATGCACAGAGGTCTGGGCTCGCTCTTCTTCCTGCTGAAAGCCAGCAGCTGGCCCTTTTCCTGGCTCTGAAAATGAGCACAATAGAAGACAGGGTTGCCGCTCCTGCCTGGTGTGGCCGTGGGGGCACACGCCTGGCACCCAGGACACGCTGCTGTTGCCTGCTTGCTCCACACATGTGGCCAGGTAAGGGGCGATGTGGGCTGACCTCGGGGACCCGGCGTGGAGAGGTGCGGGGGGGTAAAGCAAACCCAGCCTAACCCCATGCAGGGCGAGCAAGCAAGGCGGCCAAGAGCGGGTCAACTCAGCTCAGTCGTGTCCCACTCTTTGCAGCCCCGTGGACTGCAGCACACCAGGCCTCCCTGTCCATCACCAACTTCCGGAGTTTACCCAAACTCATGTCCATTGAGTCGGTGAGGCCACCCAGCCATCTCACCCTCTGTCGTCTCCCTTCTCCTCCTGCCCTCAATCTTTCCCAGCATCAGGGACTTTTCAGATGAGTCAGCTCTTTGCATCAGGTGGCCAAAGGATTGGAGTTTCAGCTTCAGCATCAGTCCTTCCAATGAATATCCAAGACTGATCTCCTTTAGGATAGACTGGTTGGATTTCCTTGCTGTACGAGGGACTCTCAGGAGTCTTCTCCAACACCACAGTTCAAAAGCATCAATTCTTCGGCTCTCAGCCTTCTTTATGGTCCAACTCTCACATCCGTACATGACCACTGGAAAAACCATAGCTTTGCCTAGATGGCCCTTTGTCGGCAGAGTAATGTCTCTGCTTTTTAATATGCTGTCTAGGTTGGCCATAGCTTTTCTTCCAAGAAGCAAGTGTCTTTTTAATTTCATGGCTTCAGTCACCATCTGCAGTGATTTTGGAGCCCAAATTGTTTCCTCATCTATCTGCCAAGAAGTGATGAGATCGGATGCCATGATCTTAGTTTTTTGAATGCTGAGTTGTAAGCCAGCTTTTTCATTCTCCTCTTTCACTCTCATCAAGAGGCTTTTTAGCTCCTCTTCACTTTCTGCCCTAAGGGTGGTGTCATCTGCATATCTGAGGTTATTGATATTTTTCCCGGCAATCTTGATTCCAGCTTGTGCTTCCTCCAGCCCAGCGTTTCTCATGCTGTGCTCTGCATATAAGATAAATAAGCAGGGTGACAATATGCAGCCTTGACGGACTCCTTTCCCGATTTGAACCCAGTCTGTTGTTCCATGTCCAGCTGTAACCGTTGCTTCCTGACCTGCATACAGACTTCTCAGGGGGCAGGTGAGGTGGTCTGGTATTCCCATCTCTTTAGGAATTAAAGAGATGCCCGTGGAGGGCCTGTTACCAGGAGGCAGGGTCACTGGGCAGCCACCGGGGTTTTGAGCCACCGGGGGTCTGAGGGGACACGCTGGAAGCAGAGGCACGGTGAGATGCAGTGCCCTCCCCTGCCCCCCGCCCCACCCACCTCGCGCCACGGAGCCCTGTCCTCACGCAGGAAGCCTCTCCAGGGCCCCTGGTGCCGTCTTCCCCTGACGTGTGTCCTAACCCACACAGTGCGCCCTGGCCCTTCTCCCTTCCCTCCCTGAAAACACAGGCCCAAACCAGGAGGCGCCTGAGGAGCAGAGCCCCGTGGTTTCACCTGCGCAGCACCCCCGCCCCCTCCCTGGGGCGCCTGTCCCCGTTTCCTCTGCAAGCCCTGCCCCTCTGACAGCCGGGCGCGGGGGCGGGGCGCGGGGCGGGGGCGCGGGGCGGGGCGGGGCGGGGCGGGGGCGGGGCGGGGCGGGGCGGGGAGGGGCGGGGCGGGGCTGGGACGGGGCGGGGCGGGGCGGGGCTGGGACGGGGCGGGGCGGGGCTGGGAAGGGGCCGGCGCACCGACCCCCGCTCCTCTGTCCTCTTTGTAGGGGGGAAGCGCTCGTCCTGAGAGCCTGAAGCGCCGAGGGCCGGTTGAGCCTGACCCAGGAGAGGACGCACTGAGCGAGCTGGGGGAGGAGGTGGGGGTGAGCACGCCCCAGGCGGTAGAGCATCTCCGAAGCCCGGGCCTGGCGCACCTACCTCGGCCTCTGAGTAACTCGGTCCGGCGTGAAAGCACTCCCCCGAAGCTGCCGCGGCTTCCTGCTGCCCGCCAGCCCCGCGGCCCACTGGTCATGTTCAGGGCCAGGCTCCTCAGCGTTGGAATTCCAGGGCGCCCTGCGGCCCCAGATCGGTTACAGGAAGGGGGCACAGGCCGCGGCCCCCTACGGTGGGAGGAAGCTGTGAGCGGGGTTTCTGTGCAGCCCAGGGACTCCAGGCTGCTAGCCACGGGCAGCCAGTTTCAGAGATGGGGTCTCCGCGGGGTCTCCGCGGAGAAGGAGAGAGGGGAGGCGGAAGGGCCTGTCCAGTGGCCACCGAGCAAGCACCTCAGGACACAGGAACCCCGCTTAGCAGGGCCGCTCTCTGCCCCCTGCAGCACTGGCTTCCTAGGCCTTCTTGGGCGGAGGCCAGAGTCTCATCTCAGCCTTCTGCGGTCAGATGAGCAGAGCTGGGTCCAGATCAGGATTTCCCAAGTCACACGGCTGGCAGGTGGCGGAAGCAGGGTTCCCCCGGGCTGCCCCCAGCCCTGTTCTCCCTCTCTCTGCACACACACCCGCCCACACCCCGCGTGCCCTTCCCACTCTGCAGACCCAAGGCCGGTGCACCACCCCCGGCCCCCAGCACCGCTGATCGCAGTTGACCCAAGGGCTCCCTGCTGCTCTCCCAGGGTGGTCAGCCAGCCCCAGGCCTGGGACATGAGCGGCCGTGATGGCAGCCCAGCACAGGGCAGGCCCGCTGGCTTTGCTGCACCGTCAGCCCCCAAACCAGAGGCTCACACGTAAAGGAGATGCTGTGGGCACCAATGTGAGCACCCCTGCCACCCATCGGCCGAGGGCACCCTGGGCCCTCCAGGCACAGCCTTGCGCCCGTGTGTCTTGTCCTCCGCAGGCCAGCCTGGCCTGTCCCTGTGAAAGCTGGGCCATGCAGGAGCCGTGGTGGATGGTGTGGGCCGCCTGAGACCTGGACGGGGAGCCAGAGCCCCATAACCTAGGGCGGGCGGGTCCAGCAGCCCAAGGGCCGAGAGGGGTCCTGACCAGGAGGGGCTGCACCGCACAGAAGGGCAACGGTGCAGGGAGCAGCCAGGGCATCTCCGTGATTGATCGGCCACAAATTCCCAAAGCCTGGTGAACATCAAGGGGGTGCTTCTGCAGAGCCTCTGCACCAGGGCTTTAACGAACCATCTTCGGTTTCATTATGAACAAAAACCTGAGCGAGGTCCAGATCCTGCTCGGGGCTGCCAGCTCCAGCCCTCTGCAAGACACAGTTAATGAGTGTTTTTTAGCAAAAATGAGTGAAAACGCTTCCCACTTTAAAGACGCTTGGAGACTTCTGGTACCGGCAACTTGGCAGACAGCAAGCCTTGACAATCCCCTGCTGCAAACACACAGAAAGAGTAGAAGAAAATCCGACAGATATTCCTCCGAAGGCGAGTGGAGCTGGTAGGAAACGGGGGCAGGGAGAGGGCCCAGGATCTAGACCTGGAGGAAAAGTGCATCGGCCACAAGAAGAGGGGGCAGCTGGAAACCGCATCGCTGGGGCAGCTTGGGCCGGGCGTGGGGGCGACCTGCTCTCAGGAGAGCTCAGACCCGGCACTGCTGAAGGGGCTGGAGGGAGAGTCACGGCCCCGTGCAGACCCCGGCTGAAACGGGGACCCCTCGGAGGGGAGAGAGTGGATTACAGGCAGACAACAGGCAGCCCATACGCAGAGACAGAACGCATGCCACAGTCTGCAGCAACCAGCCCAGGAAACTGACCGACTCCTACAGACGTGGACCCAGGTGACCGGCCTGCCTCCTGCAGGTCACGCTGGAGGGAAGTCAGACGACAGCCCTCTGAGGCTCTGCCCAGACAGCTCAGCAGCTGACAGCGTCCCAACCCTGGCCCTGTTCCCAACTGAGTGCCAGCCGGAGAGCCCAAGTACCCGCCTGACCACTCTGAGACTCAGGCTCCCGCCTTCTCGTGGGGCTCCCCGACCCCCGGCCTGCCTCTGAGTCCCCCCCACCCCCGCCCATGTGCAAGCAGTGCTGGCTCTCTCACCCAGGACAGAAACCTCTGCGTGAACGGCCTCTGCTTCCTCTCCTTCATACAGCCTCCATGATTTCCACGGAAGGAAAACCTCCCCACAGGCTGACCGCTTCCGACAATCATCTCCAAAGAAATGACCCAGATAACACCCTCCAACAGCCTGTGGGTGTGCACATTAGACACGACTGTCACCGCATTTATTCTCAACGGCTGAAGGAAACTATGTCATCCTCGTGTATGTTTGATATGCATTTTAATATGACTTAACGGCCATTCACAACAAAAATCCTTAATAAAATAGGAACAAAATGGAACTCCTAAGTGTGACCCAAGTATACATGAAAATGCACTACAGAGTCACAACTAACAGTGAACGCTCAGGCTTCCCTGGTGGCTTGGTAGGTAAAGAATCTGCCTGCAGTGTGGGAGACCCGGGTTCGATTCCTGGGCCAGGGAAGATCCCCTGCAGAAGGAAATGGCAACCCACTCCTGTATCTTTCCTGGAGAATCCCGTGGACAGAGGAGCCTGATGGGTCGCATGGGGAGCCACAGCCCGTGGGGCAGCAAGAGTCGAACACAGCTGAGCTACTGACACACATCAGGAGCATCACCCACGCACAGGCAGGAAGGCGACGGCCCCACTATCGTCACAGCCGCTCCGCGCTGCGTGGAAGGCCACGCTTGCGCAGGAGACGAGCGAAACGAACAAGGACTGGGAGGGAAGCAATGGAAATGTCCACTACACACGAAACCTCAGCTCCACTGAGGGTCTTGGAGAAGCTGCAATAAGCTGCGCAGGGGAGGCCCGAGACCCAGCACAGACACAAGCCGGGCCGCCGGGCCGCAGGGGCCACAGCTGTGGCAGTCGGAACGCTTCCTTTGGAAAGACACCGAGAACGGTAACAAGACGTTTGTAAGATAAGAAGGAAATCTAACAAAAGAAGTGCATGATCTTTCTGGAGAAAATTATATGACCTCACCAACAAACATATAAGAAGACCAAAGTAAATCAGGCAGATATGCCACAAGCCTGGGCGAGAAGACTCAGTATCATAAAAATGACAGTTCTCCTATACTGATCTATAAATTTAATTTAATCTCAATTAAGTCCCAATAGGGAATTTTATAGAATATGCACACTAATCCTAAAATTTATGTGGATGAAAAAGGACTAAGAGTAGCTATGACCCTCTGAGCACAGGGGTGTGAACCTGCCAAGATAAGTTACTAAGACTGACCACGAAGGTGTAGCAGCCAAAACTGTGAGATGTCAGTCCAGAAAGAGGAGGCCAAAGGAGCAGAACAGGGAGCCCAGAAGCAGACTCACAGGAGGAGACAGCCTGCAGACCAGAGGCTAGGGGACAGGAGACAGAAATCCCTGCAGAAAAAGGGAAATCATCAACTCAAATTACAGAGCATTTTTAAAAAGATATAGAATTAAATATAAGGCTTATATTAAAAAGTAACATATCTTCATGTGTTATAAAATAAGACACAAAACAACAAACTACAAAAGAAAAGATTAACAACTCTGAGTACACTAAAATTTACAGCTGCTGTGAGAGAAAGGCACAAAAAACAAAATTAAAGAACAAGAGACAGACTGGGAAAGGTGTTTGCTATGCAAATAGTTGACGTAAGATTTTGATTCAAAATACTTGAGAAGCTGCTACAAATCATAAAGGGAACAGCACAAGACAGGAACAGAGAGCTCACAAAGAACAGGCAGAAGACAGGAACCCAGCTCACAGGAAACAGGCAGAACAGAAACCCAGCTCACAGGGAACAGGCAGCAGGGAGGCACACAGCTCACAGGGAACAGGCAGAAGATAGGAATACAGAGCTTCCAGGGAACAGGCAGAAGACAGACACACAACTCACAGGAACAGGCAGAAGACAGGAACAGAGAGCTCACAGGGAACAGGCAGAAGACAGGAACACAGCTCACAGGAAACAGGCAGAACAGAAACCCAGCTCACAGGGAACAGGCAGCAGAGAGGCACACAGCTCACAGGGAACAGGCAGAAGACAGGAATACAGAGCTTCCAGGGAACAGGCAGAAGACAGACACACAACTCACAGGAACAGGCAGAAGACAGGAACAGAGAGCTCACAGGGAACAGGCAGAAGACAGGAACACAGCTCACAGGAAACAGGCAGAACAGAAGCACAGCTCACAGGGAACAGGCAGAAGACAGGAATACAGCTCTCGGGGAACAAGCAGAAGACAGGAACACAGAGCTCACAATGAACAGGCAGAAGACAGGAACCCAGCTCACAGGAACAGGCAGAAGACAGGAACAGAGAGCTCACAGGGAACAGGCAGAAGACAGGAACACAGAGCTCACAAAGAACAGGCAGCAGACAGGCACACAGCTCACAGGGGAAAGGCAGAAGACAGGCACACAGCTCACAGGGAACAGGCAGAAAACAGGAATACAGAGCTTCCAGGGAACAGGCAGAAGACAGACACACAACTCACAGGAACAGGCAGAAGACAGGAACAGAGAGCTCACAGGGAACAGGCAGAAGACAGGAACAGAGAGCACACAGGGAACAGGCAGAACACAGGAACACAGCTCACAGGGAACAGGCAGAAGACAGGAACACAGAGCTCACAGGGCACAGGCAGAAGACAGGAACACAGCTCTCGGGGAACAGGCAGAAGACAGGAACACAGAGCTCACAGGGAACAGGCAGAAGACAGGAACACAGAGCTCACAATGAACAGGCAGAAGACAGGAACCCAGCTCACAGGGAACAGGCAGCAGACAGGAACACAGCTCACAGGAAACAGGCAGAAGACAGGCACACAGCTCACAGGGCACAGGCAGCAGACAGGCACACAGCTCACAGGGAACAGGCAGAAGACAGGAACACAGCTCACAATGAACAGGCAGAAGACAGGAACCCAGCTCACAGGGAACAGGCAGCAGAGAGGCACACAGCTTACAGGGAACAGGCAGAAGACAGGAATACAGAGCTTACAGGGAACAGGCAGAAGACAGAAACACAGAGCTCACAGGAACAGGCAGAAGACAGACACACAACTCACAGGAACAGGCAGAAGACAGGAACAGAGAGCTCACAGGGAACAGGCAGAAGACAGGAACACAGCTCACAGGGCACAGGCAGCAGACAGGCACACAGCTCACAGGGAACAGGCAGAAGACAGGCACACAGCTCACAGGGAACAGGCAGCAGAGAGGCACACAGCTTACAGGAAACAGGCAGAAGACAGGAATACAGAGCTTACAGGGAACAGGCAGAAGACAGGAATACAGAGCTTACAGGGAACAGGCAGAAGACAGGAACACAGAGCTCACAGGAACAGGCAGAAGACAGAAACACAGCTCACAGGGAACAGGCAGCAGAGAGGCACACAGCTTACAGGAAACAGGCAGAAGACAGGAATACAGAGCTTACAGGGAACAGGCAGAAGACAGGAACACAGAGCTCACAGGAACAGGCAGAAGACAGAAACACAGCTCACAGGGAACAGGCAGCAGAGAGGCACACAGCTTACAGGAAACAGGCAGAAGACAGGAATACAGAGCTTACAGGGAACAGGCAGAAGACAGGAACACAGAGCTCACAGGAACAGGCAGAAGACAGACACACAACTCACAGGAACAGGCAGAAGACAGGAACAGAGAGCTCACAGGGAACAGGCAGAAGACAGGAACACAGAGCTCACAGGAACAGGCAGAAGACAGACACACAACTCACAGGAACAGGCAGAAGACAGGAACAGAGAGCTCACAGGGAACAGGCAGAAGACAGGAACACAGAGCTCACAGGAACAGGCAGAAGACAGAAACACAGCTCACAGGGAACAGGCAGCAGAGAGGCACACAGCTTACAGGGAACAGGCAGAAGACAGGAATACAGAGCTTGCAGGGAACAGGCAGAAGACAGGAACACAGAGCTCACAGGAACAGGCAGAAGACAGACACACAACTCACAGGAACAGGCAGAAGACAGGAACAGAGAGCTCACAGGGAACAGGCAGAAGACAGAAACAGAGAGCACACAGGGAACAGGCAGAAGACAGGAATACAGAGCTCAAAAGGAACAGGCAGAAGACAGGAACAGAGAGCTCACAAAGAACAGGCAGAAGACAGGAACAGAGAGCTCACAGGGAACAGGCAGAAGACAGGAACAGAGAGCACACAGGGAACAGGCAGAAGACAGAAACACAGCTCACAGGGAATAAGCAGCAGAGAGGCACACAGCTCACAGGGAACAGGCAGAACAGGAACACAGCTCACAGGGAACAGGCAGAAGACAGGCGCACAGCTCACAGGGAACAGGCAGAAGACAGGAACACAGCTCACAGGGAATAGGCAGAAAACAGGAATACAGCTCACAGGGAACAGGTAGAAGACAGGAACACAAACTCACAGGGAACAGGCAGAAGACAAGCACACAGAGCTCACAGGGAACAGGCATAAGACAGGAATACAGAGCTTACAGGGAACAGGCAGAAGACAGGAACCCAGAGCTCACAAAGAACAGGCAGAACAGGAACACAGCTCACAGGGAACAGGCAGAAGACAGGAACACAGCTCACAGGGCACAGGCAGCAGACAGGAAGACAGAGCTCACAGGGCACAGGCAGAAGACAGGCACACAGCTCACAGGGCACAGGCAGCAGACAGGCACACAGCTCACAGGGAACAGGCAGCAGACAGGAAGACAAAGCTCACAGGGCACAGGCAGCAGACAGGCACACAGAGCTCACAGGGAACAGGCAAAAGACAGGCACACAGCTCACAGGGAACAGGCAGCAGACAGGCACACAGCTCACAGGGAACAAGCAGAAGACAGGAACACAGCTCACAGGGAACAGGCAGAAGACAGGCACACAGAGTTCACAAAGAACAGGCAGAAGACAGGAAAACACCTCGCAGGGAACAGGCAGCAGACAGGCACATACCTCACAGGGAACAGGCAGAAGACAGGCTCACAGGGAACAAGGAACAGGAAGAAGACAGGCTCACAGCTCACAGGGAACAGGCAGAATCGGGTGCACAGAGCCCACAGAGGGAAGGGGTGTCGGGAAGCAGGAGAAGCGGTTGCGTCAGGCCTAGGGCAGGGCACTGACGGGCGTTTGACTCTTCTCGCGTGTGTACAGAGCACCTGGATGACCCAGGCGCTTCATGCCCCTGGAAGTCTGATTCCCAGACAGATCCATCTTCCACACCGACCCAGACCAGGCGTGAGAACAGACCACTGCATCCGTGATCTTCGGGGTCACATGAATCAGAGCCGCAGATCTGTGGTGCCTGCGTAAGTACAGAAGAGGCCTCGGGATCCTTTCAGATCGGGTAGGGGTGACTGATTCCACACCCCACATGTAGACCTCTGAGTGAGAGACTGGAGTGTCTCTGTGTGAAATGATGGGACAGACGGTGCTACGACCGTAGCAAACCTTTGAACTATGACCCCAGTACCCAGCCCCCAGTACTTGGAACTGTGGAGTTCAGGTCGAAGCTGCTATGGTTTCCGGGAAAGTCTCAGGCTTTGGGAGGTGGGGTCATCTATCCTGAGGGGTCCGAGGGTGAGCTGCCTGAGAACGGCACTCTCTTGGAGTAATATGGGGTTCAGCTCCCTGCCGCTCCAGAGCCCTCCTCCCTGGAAGCAGGCCACACTGCAGGCTCACCCACAAAGCCCACCTCGGGTCCAGGCCTGGCCTCCCACTCCATCCAGTTAGGTGACAGGTATGGCAGCCTCTGCTGATGGTGCCAGACGGCATAGCCCTCCCCGGCGTGGCAGCCCTTCTGTGACGCGAGGCGGGGGGGCCCGTCCCCACGACCCAGCTGCTCTGCCCCTCACACCTGTAACCAGGCGACGCTCAGCACTCGCCGTCGAAGCTTCCTCTACCAGAGAGAGAGCTGAGGGGCAGCCCAGATGTCCCCAGCCAGGTAGCCGAGCACGGCTGCCGGCTGTGCTCTCCGCGGAACGCGGTGCAGCGCCGCAGGGTCCAAGCAGACACACGCTTAGAACAGAGGGTGGGAGACATTTAGCGAGACACGGGCCCATGCAGGCAGAGGACAAGATGTGCCGGGAAAAGAGAAGCACAGAACTCAGGACCGCGGTTTCTGCTAAGGCTGGGGCAGGAGGAGGGTGGGGCAGAGACTGGGGGCTCGTGGTGAGTCCCGCTGCTTTAAATCACACACACATGTACACATGCATGCACGTGGACACATGTGCACACTCACATGCGCACATGCACACACATGAACACACATGCATGCACGCTCACACTACAGCACACACACACATGAACATACACATGCACACACGTGCGCGCTCACACGTGCACGCACATGAACACATGCACGTACACACTAAAGCACACACGCACATGAACACACATGCATGCATGCACACACTACAGCACACACGCACATGATCGCATGCATGCACACGTGCATACACATGCACACACATGAACACATGCACGCACATGGACACATGTGCACACTCACATGCACACATGAACACACACATGCATGCACACACTACAGCGCATATGCACATGAACACACACATGCACACACGTGCACACATGCACACGTGCACGCACGTGAACACACACATAGCACACAGGCAGAACGCTGACAAAGTGTGTGTTATCCACCAGGGTTCATCAGTTTACTCTCAGTATTCTTTGTGTGCTTGCCACATTTATGATCTAAAGCATTAAGTCCACTGTGAGTGCGCATGGGACCCGGGGGCTGAAGTGTCGGGACACCGGGGTGAGATATCCGAGAGAGGACGCCTGCCCCTCCTGTGCTGGCAGGCCCAGGACTGAGCGCGTCCTGCCTCCCAAGGGCACTGCCAGCGTCACCGGAGAAAAGGAAGCTGGGGGCAGACGCCGAAGCAGCCCGCCAGACACTGGGTGTTCCTACCTGCAGGACTTCTCAGAGCCTTCAACAAGCCAGCGGGGAAGTGGCTTTCCAAGAACAGGAGCCGCTTCCTCAGGACAGTGTGGGAATGCCGGCCACCGGCAAGGGCACTCCCATGCTCCCTGCACGCGCCGCCTCGTTTGCTCAATTCCTGCACCAAAGCCCACGGCAGTCGGGCTCCTGTCCGGACCTCACATCACTGACCTCACCTCTGTGAGACATGACCTGCAGGCTGGGCTCCCCGACAGCATAAGGCAGTGGATTCAGACCCATAGCCCTATGTGGAGGCTTCAAGGGATCTGAGTCCGTGGACCCCATCAGGCCTCTGGAGGCTGACTGATGCCTGGGCCCCAGACCCCACTCAGAGTGGGCTAACCCCACCCAGGCAGGCAGGCCCACAGGGCTCACCTGACTCCACGTGGGGACATGGCCTCCCTCCAGGTCAGCACCCAGACCCCCAGAATCAGGTGGCCAGAAGAGCAGCCCATGTGGGCCTTTCCTGGACACACTCAGGTCTGGACAGATGTGGCTGAGCTGGCTGCGTGGCTGCGGGAGAGATTTGTTCTTCCCTGGCGGACTGACATCCTCGGGGAATTAAGTGCAAGATGCGCTTAATAAAGCCATTATCCTGCCACCCAGCTGTGCCAGATGGGGAGATGACAGTCAGAGGAGGGGGCTACACCAGCAGGCCTCCAGAGCAGACAGAGGCACAGCCACTTAATTGCCAGACCACAGACTCGCCAAAGCCCCGCACAGAACGGGGCCCGGGCCTGCAGAAGGGGGGGCTGCAGAGCACGGGACTCATCAAACGGGGCGGGGATGGAAAATGAGGAGCCCAGCGGGTCCCCCGACTCTCCCCACCCAACACAGATGGATCCCGGTTCTGATGTCCAAGCCGGTCCTGCGGGCCTGGGAGAAATGGGAAGAAGGGATCTGACTACAGTAGAGACTGCATGAGTGTGACACACGGGCCCCGCGGCACACCCACCTCACCTCCGCCCCGCTCTCGGCTGCCCAGGCGCCGTGTGCAGGAAGCCAGATTGATTCCGATTGTATGAGAAGGAAGAGCCAGAAACCAGTGAGAGACGTCACCACAGCAGAAATGACTGAGAACCCCCGATCTTTCCCTCCTGCATAAAAGCAGCGAGAACTCTTGTCAAAACCGGTCAGGATCAACATTTCCAATTCTGGGATTTAACTGAAGTGTGCAGCGGTCTGCACAGTGCTTAAGTTTTACTGATTTCAGTAAGAGCAGTGAGTGTTTTGCTCTCAGAGTTTGTGCCCACCATCCCCTACTGCCCGTAGCCCCATGATACCTTGGAAACTGACAGCCTGCCGTCATGGTGAAAGCCAGAAGCCAGGCGGCCAGGGGGGCGGCAGGATGCGGCGGGTGCTCCTTTAGGGCCCCGCCCTCAGAGATCCATCATTGTTTGTCCTGTCTGCTGGCTACTTTGAAAACCCCTCTATCAAAACGGTCTTTATGTGAGCTGACTCCGAGTTCACCCAGGGCAAACAGCCTGTCTCCCAGAGTTACCCGCAGAAACAGTCAGAGGCGAATGCCGAATCCTGCATATGCCTGGATGAGAGCTGGGGCAGACGGCAGGTCAACAAAAGGTCTGAGGGGGAAAGCGGGAGAGGCGAGACATCCACAGGGACACTAGCTTACAGAGCCCCGGGGTTCTAGGACGGCCATGCCGGTGTGCAGGTCGGGTGGGTGCAGAGAAGAGACCCGAGGCGTCTCTGAGCTCTCACCTCCCGCTAACTCGGAGAATCTGCACACGCAGGCAGAGAGGCCTAAGACGGAGTTGTAGACTGTGGTGGCAAGAGTTGAGGCACACACTCACACACACAGCCCCTCCGCAGAGAGCAGGAGAGGTGTTGGTTCCATGGATTTAGTCTCTGTGCAAACATTCAGTTCAGTTCAGTTTAGCTTCAGTCGCTCAGTCGTGTCCAACTCTTTGTGACCTCATGGACTGCAGCACGCCAGGCCTCCCCGTCCATCACCAACTCCCAGAGTTTACCCAAACTCATGCCCATTGAGTCGGTGATGCCATCCACCCATCTCATCCTGTGTCGTCCCCTTCTCCTCCAGCCCTCAATCTTTCCCAGCATCAGGGTCTTTTCAGATGAGTCAGTTCTTCGCATCAGGTGGGCAAAGTATTGGAGCTTCAGCTTCAGCATCTGTCCTTCCAACAAACATTCAGGACTGATCTCCTTTAGGATGGACTGGTTGGATCTCCTTGCAGTCCAAGGGACTCTCAAGAGTCTTCTCCAACACCACAGGTTCAAAAGCATCCATTCTTCGGTGCTCAGCTTTCTTTACAGTCCAACTCTCACATCCATACATGACTACTGGAAAAACCATAGCCTTGACTAGATGGACCTTTGTTGGCAAAGTAACGTCTCTGCTTTTTAAGCTGCCTAGGTTGGTCAGCTGAGCATCAAGTTAGGAAAAGTCTTTCCTGATGACTCAGCCAGTGAAGGACCCACCTGCAGTGAAGAAACCCAGGCTCACTCCCTGGGTCAGGAAGATCTCTGGAGGGGGGCATGGCAACCCACTCCAGTATTCTGGCCTGCAGAATCCCACCATGAACAGAGGAGCCTGGTGGCTACAATCCATGGGGTAGCAAAGAGTTGGGCACAACTACAGCAACTTAGCACACAGGCACAGAGAAAGCAACAACTGTCTGCTGAGGACTTGAAGTGTATACAGACATCATTGGTATAACGTATGAAGGAGGAGGAGATAGAGCTGCATTTAGCAAAGACTTTGTACACTACTGAAATGAGCTGATAGTAACCCAAACTAGATTGTGGTAAATTAATAATATTATGTTCCCTGGACAAGGTACTAAGAAAATAATCCAACAAACATACAGGAAAACCAGTGGGACTGAAGTGACACATGGGAATATCTATTTAAAGCACACAGGGGACATTAATGGAGGAGCAGAGGAAGAGGAAACAAAGGGCAGAGTGGCAGAAATAAATCCGACCTTACCAGTGACTGACTGCATTAAATGCAGACAGATTAAATAGTGCAACTAAGAGGCAAAGATGGGCAAAACGGACATTTTAAAAACATGATTCAGTCTATAAAGTCTACAAGAGACACATTTTTTATTCTAAGATAAAAATAAGTTAAAAGAGTGAGAACCCCTACCTCACACTACACACAAAAATTAACTCAGAACACTGAGTGGGTTGGAGGCTCCAAGACAGACCTAAACGCAAGGGCTAAAACCATAAGGTGATTAGAAGAAAACGAAGGGATAGATCTTTATGACCCTGGATTAGACCATAGTTTCTTAGGTATGATCCTTAAGGTTCAAGCAACCAAAGAAAAATAGATGAATTGAACTTCACGAAAATGTTAAAGTTTATGCTTCAGAAGAATAAAGTAAAACGCAACCCACAGAATCAGAGACATCTTTGCGAGTCGCATGTCTGGGGCTCTCTAGTAACCCAGAGCAGATAAAGCGCTGTTAGAAGCCAACAGCAGGATGAGCAGCTCGCTGGAAACGGGCAGCGATGTGAGCAGACGCTCCCTCCAGGCTCTGCACCCGGCAGTCCTCTCTGAGGGTGTCACGGCACTCAGTCGCGTGGGCCACGGTCTCCGTTTCAGGCCCGCTGAGACTTGGTATCGCCTGCTGTCCCCGACTGTTCTCGAAACCTCCGCCCGGCTCAGTGCCCCTGGCCCGAGGGAGACAGTGCTTCCTGCTGAACTGTGCAGGAGGGCTCCGGTCACGCCATTCTGCCTTCTGGTCCTTCCAGCTGCTCCAGGTCGCGGCCTTCGCCACTGCAGCGTGGACAGAGCGGTGGGCAATGAAAGACAACCGTGCGGTGCGCGCCTGGGAGGGGGCTGGCCCAGGCCGCCCGGCGCCCAGAGCCCGCGCGCCCAGCCCCTGGGCACGGAGCCCGCACGCCTGCTGCATGGGCGCCCCCCCCCCCCCCCCACCCCCACCCCTGCTCAGCAGCAGACTCCTGCTTCTCCCAGAGGAGGCGAGGAGCTGGGGGACGGAGGACGTGGAGCTTTCATCTGACGGTGGCCAGCCAGCTGTCGGCCCGTCAGACGGCTCGTTCCAGTCCTCCCGAGTCCAGGCCTGCTTCCTGCTTCCCTAAGCCTCCCCCTCCCTGAGGTCGGACAGCTACTGTATGCGTGTCCAGGACTTCTCAGTGGGCAAAGGGCGCCAGGCCCACCGGGCTCCAGCCCCGCTGTGACCCCGTCCCCTGCCAACCGAAGCCCCACGCTGGGCCCGCCGACAGGCACCCCATTCCTTGTATCTGAGAACCACCATGTCGCCTGGGGCCTTCAGCACCGTGACCGCCAGCCATGGGGACAGCCTCCTGGGTGTCGGTCTCCTACCTCTCAGCCTTGCTGGTGACAAGAATCTCATTGAATCCTCACAACCAGCTCGAGGTCAGGAGCTGCAGCCATCCTGAGAGCGGATGTGAAAAAACGAGCTTCGGACAGAGGTGGTCAGTCTCCGGAGACTCAGCCTCCAGCGGGCCTGGTCTCCCCAGGAGAGTCGGGGTTCCTGCGTCTGAGAGCTCACTGCTCCGGGCTGGCAGTTCCGGCTTCTGAGCAGCGGGCCCTGGCCTTGATCAGAGGCTCTTGCCTGGGATTCTCCCCAGGCAGCTCCTCTGCTGCTCAACAGGCAGAGACAGTTCAGACAGCCCAGCTGCCCGCTACCTGGACTTAAGCTTCCTGCTGATGTGACTGTTCTTCTCTCAAAGGAGCAGCACAGATGCCCTCCTCCCTAACGCTTGAAGTTACATGGGTGCTCTTCAGGTTTCGATTTTGCAAAAGGGTGGGGCGGTTTCCTCCAGGGCTTGGAGCAGCTGTGAAGGGACCAAGGACCTGGGCCACCCGGGCCTCTGGTCTCTACACTGCCCGGTGCAGGCGGGACCCTGTTGGGCAGGAGCAGTGCACATGCCTGGCTTTGCAGTGGTGGAACGACCCACCTCTTTACCCCACATGCAGGGCCCACCTGGAGGGGCTGCCTGGAGCCCAAGACAAGGACACAGGATGAGGAGTCCAGGCCTGGGGACCAGAGCCCCGGAGGAGCAGGGCTCAGGGGCCTCGGGGCAGGGCCGGCCCCTCCATCCACGCTGCCGGAGTGGCTTACGCTCAACCTCGGTCCCTGACAAAGGCGCCATCGGGCAGCCTCAAGGCGGGCTCCTGATGCCAGCTGGGCCTGTCCTGCTCCTCCTGGTAAAACCCAGCTGTGAAAAAGAACGCAGCTCAGTCTATGCAGGCCCCACCCTGATGCCTGCTGCCCTGGATATCTGACTGGGCTCCTCACCCCTCATCACCCCAGAGGACGTGTGGCCCGCTGCAGAACCTCACCCAGAACCACCCCAACAGGTCTCCTCACCCCTGAGCTGCTCACATCCTTGCTCCTTGGCGCTGATCCCCCACTAGCCCCCAGGTTCGGAGTTGAGCCTGTCTCCTCTCCCACCGTAGAATCCCTGCACCCATCTTTAACGAGTGCTGCCGAGTACTCTCCCTTTGACCCCACCTTGACGTGAGCCAAGCCCTGAACTTCAGCGTGTTACTCATAGCTCACTAAGATCTACAGACGTGAAGGGCAGCTGCTGACAGAGGGGCTCATCAGAACCCACTCAGCCAGCCCAGGGCCCGGAGAAACCAGAGGTGAGCAGGGCAGCCGCCAGCCCTGGAGACGGTCTGTCAGCAGGGACCACGCGCTGAGAACCAGGAGGCTGCAGAGACCTCGCCCGGGGCCTGTGGCTTTGGGATGGCGAAGGGCCCAGAGGAAACGCTAGACCACCCCGAGAGCCGCCCAGCACCGTCCAGACCCAGCACAGCGCCTGGACCGACAAGCTCCCAACACAGGCCAAGGCCGCGGGCAGAGACAGCGGGCCGAGACAGCAGGCCGAGACCGCGGGCCCTCTGTGCGCCCCAGCAGAGAGCCTCCGTCTGGACGATGTGCGTGAGGATGGCAACGCGATGGGTGGCTCCATCTGACCACACCCGAGATCTGAGGCTCCTGACCCCTCAGCAGGTGAAACGAGGCCCAGGTGGGGGCTGGGCTGCAGGCTTCCTGGAAAGCTGCCTCGCTCTGTGCTGCAAGCCCCGACTCTGCTCGCACGCCAGCCGTCTCCCACTTTGTTCGTGCGCGCCAAGTCGCTGCAGCCGTGTCTGCTTTCTTGCGACCCTCTGGACTGTAGCCTGCCAGGCTCCTCCGTCTGTGGCATTCTCCAGTCCAGAGCACTGGGGAGGCTGCCATGTCGTCCTCCAACTTTATTCACAGGAGTTGCTCTGTCTTTCAACAGCCTTCTATCTGTGGTTGAGATTAAGCTGCTAAAATCTTAGCCTGAAGGACCTAACTGCTGTTGTTACGGTGCTGAGTCGTGTCTGACCCTTTGCGTCCCCGTGGGCTGTACCGTGCCAGGCTTCCCTGCCCTTCACACACAAACTCCAGGCCTTTGCTCAGAGTCATGTGCACTGAGTTGGCGAAGTGCTCTAACCATCTCATCATCTGCTGTGCCTTTCTCCTTTTGTCTTCAACCTTTCCCCGCATCAGGTTCTTTTCCAATGAGTTGGCTCTTTGCATCAGGTGCCCAGAGTATTGGAGCTTCAGCATCAGTCCTTCCAATGAATATTCAGGGCTGATTTCTTTTAGGATTGACTGGTTTGATCTCCTTGCTGTCCAAGGGACTCTGAAGAGTCTTCACCTGCACCACACTCCAAAAGCATCAATTTTTGGCACTCAGCCTACTTTATGGTCTAATTGTCACATCTATTATGAGTAATGGAAAAACCATAGCTTTCACTATACAGACCTTTGTCGGCAAAGTGATGTAGCTGCTTTTTAATATGCTGTCTAGGTTGGTCAGAACTTCCCCTTCCAAGGAGCAAATAGCTTTTAATTTTGTGGCTGCAGTCGCCATGCACAGTGATTTTAGAGAAAAGAAAATCTGTCGCTGCTTCCGATTTTTCCTCTTTTGTTTGCCGTGGAGTGATGGGACTGGTTGCCATGATTTTAGCTTTCTTACTGTTAAGTTTCAAACCAGCTTTTTTACTCTCCTTTTTCACCCTCATCAAGAGGCTCTGAAACTCCTTTTCACTTCTGCTGTTGAGTGGGATCATCTGCATACCAGAGGCTGTTGATGTTTTCCTGCAGTCTTAATTCCAGCTTGTGTTTCATCCAGCCCACATTTTACATGATGTACTCTGCTTATAAGTTACATGAGCGGGGTGACATTACACAGCCACGTCATACTCCTTTCTCAACTTGGAACGAGTCAGTTATCCCATGTAAGGTTCTAACTGCTGCTTCATGACCTGCATTAAGATTTCTGTGTTGGCAGGTAAGGCGATCTGGTACTTCCATCTCTTTGAGAATTGTCCACAATTTGTTGTGATCCACACAGTCCAAGGCTTTATCACAGTCAATGAAGAATTAGACGTCTCCCTGGAATTCCCTGTGCTTTCTCTATGATGCAGCGAATGCTGGAGATTGATCTCTGCTCCTCTGTCTTTTCTAAAACCAGCGTGCACCTCTGGAAGTTCTTGGCTCACGTACTGCTGAAGCCTAACTTGAAAGATTTTTCGCGTTACCCTGCTAGCATGTGAAACGAGCAGAAATTCACAGTTGTTTGAACATTCTTTCCCAATGCCTTTCTTTGGGATTGGAATGAAAACTGACCTTCTCCAGTCCTGTGGTCACTCCTGAATTTTCCAAATTTGCTGACATGTTGAGTGCAGCACTTTAACAGCATCATCTTTTAGGATTTGAAACAGCTCAGCTGGAATTCCATCATTTCCACTAGCTTTGTTGTCATAATGCTTCCTAAGGCCCACACTTGACTTCACACTCTGGGATGTAAGTGACCACATCATCGTGGCTATCTGAGTCATTAAGAACTTTATGTATAATTCTTCTGTGTATTCCTGCCACCTTTTCTTAATCTCATCTGCTTCTGTTAGGTCTTTACCATTTCTGTCCTTTATCAAGCCCATCCTTGCATGAAATGTTCCCTTGATATCTCCAGTTTTCTTGAATAGATCTCTAGTCTTTCCCATTCTATTCAGTTCAGTTCAGTTTCTCCGTCATGTCTGACTCTCTGTGACCCCATGGCCTGTAGCACGCCAGGCTTCCCCGTCCATCATAACTCCCGGACCTTGCTCAAGCTCATGTCCATCGAGTCGGTGATGCCTTCCAACCATCTCATTCTCTGTTGTCTCCTTCTCCTCCTGTCTTCAATCTTTCCCAGTGTCAGGATCTTTTTCAATGAGTTGGCTCTTCACATCAGGTGGCCAAAGGTTTGGAGCTTCAGCTTCAGCATCCGTTCTTCCAATGAATATTCAGGACTAATTTTCTGTTGGATTGACTGGTTTGATCTCCTTGTAGACAAGGGACTCTCAAGCGTCTTTCCCAACACCACAGTTCAAAAGCATGAATTCGTCTACGCTCAGCTTTCTTTATGGTCCAACTGTCACATCCAGACATGACTACTGGAAAAACCATAGCTTTGACTAGACGGACCTTTGTTGGCAAAGCAATGTCTCTGCTTTTTAACATGCTGTCTAGGTTGGTCGTAACTTTCCTTCCAAGGAGCAAGCGTCTTTTTAGTTTCATGGCTGCAGTCACCATCTGAGTGATTTTGAGCCCAAGAAGATAAAGTCTCACTGTTTCCATTGTTTCCCCAACTATTTGCCAGGAAGTGATGGGACCGGATGCCATGGTCTTACTGTTTGAATGCTGAGGATCAGCCAGCTGTTTCACTCTCCTCTTTCACCTTCATCAAGAGGCTCTTTAGTTCCTCTCCACTTTATGCTGTTTTCCTCTCCTTCTTTGCATTGTTCATTTAAGAAAGCCTTCTTTTCTCTCCTCGCTATTCTCTGGAACTCTGCGTACAGTTGGGTGTATCTTTCCCTTTCTCCCTCGACTTTCACTTCTCTTCTTTCCTCAGCTTTTATAAAGCCATCTCAGACAACCATTTTGCCTTCTTGCATTTATTTTTCTTGGGGATGGTTTTGCTCACCGCCTCCTGTACAGTATCACAAACCTTCATCCATAGTTCTTCAGTTCAGTTCAGTTCAGTTGCTCAGTTGTGTTGGACTCTTTGTGACCCCATGGACTGCAGCCAGGCCTCCCTGTCCGTCACCAAGTCCCGGAGTTTACCCAAACTCATGTCCATTGAGTCGGTGATGCCATCCATCCATCTCATCCTCTGTCGTCCCCTTCTCCTCCTGCCTTCAGTCTTTCCCAGCATCAGGGTCTTTTCCAAGGTGTCAATTCCTCGCATCAGGTGGCCAAAGGATTGGAGTTTCAGCTTCAGCATCAGTCCTTCCAGTGAACATTGAGGACTGATCTCCTTTAGGATGGACTGGTTGGATCTCCTTGCAGTCCAAGTGACTCTCAAGAGTCTTCTCCAACACTGCAGTTCAAAAGAATAAAGTAAAAATAAAATTTAAAAATATAATAAAATTTTTTAAAAAAAAGAGCAGAAGAGAGGAGGGACCATATATATACCAATGGCTGATACATGTTGATGTATGGCGGAAACCCACACAATATTGTAAAGCAATTATCCTTCAATTAAAAATAAATAAAAATTTTTTTTAATGAAAAAAAATCACCACAAGGGTATTCCACATTCATGAATGTTATAATTTAGTTCAGTTTGACTTTTAAATTGCTCTTTACATTTACATGTGATAAAATAGTCTCCTCATAAAGAAACACATCCAAGCAAAATTGAATCTGCCTACACCTTGAGCCAGAACTATGTGTATAAAACAATCATAGGTTTGATGTTTGCCTCACTGTACTTGGGAAGATAATTTTTAGTTTATAAAAATGACATATTTCTATGAAAAAAAAGCATCAATTCTTCGGTGTTCAGCTTTCTTAATAGTCCAACTCTCACATCCATACATGACCACTGGAAAAACCATGGCCTTGATTAGATGGGCTTTTGTTGGCAAAGCAATGTCTCTGCTTTTTAATATGCCATCTAGGTTGGTCATAACTTTCCTTCCAAGGAGTAAGTGTCTTTTAATTTCATGGCTGCAGTCACCATCTGCAGTAAGTTTGGAGCCCCCCACCCCAAAATAAAGTCAGCCACTGTTTCCACTGTTTTCCCATCTATTTCCCATGAAGTGATGGGATTGGATGCCATGATCTTAGTTTTCTGAATGTTGAGCTTTAAGCCAACTTTTTTCACCCTCCTCTTCCACTTTCATCAAGAGGCTCTTTAGTTCCTCTTCACTTTCTGCCATAAAGGTGGTGTCATCTGCATGTCTGAGGTTATTGATATTTCTCCCGGCAATCTGGATTCCAGCTGTGCTTTTTCCAGTCCAGCGTTTCTCATGATGTACTCTGCATAGAAGTTAAATAAGCAGGGTGACAATATACAGCCTCGATGTACTCCTTTTCCTATTTGGAACCTGTCTGTTGTTCTATGTCCAGTTCTAACTGTTGCTTCCTGACCTGCATACAGATTTCTCAAGAGGCAGGTCAGGTGGTCTGGTATTCCCATCTCTTTCAGAATTTTCCACAGTTTATTGTGATCCACACAGTCAAAGGCTTTGGCATAGTCAATAAGCAGAAATAACTGTTTCTCTGGAACTGTCTTGCTTTTCTGATGATCCAGCACATGTTGGCAACTTGATCTCTGGTTCCTCTGCCTTTTCTAAAACCAGCTTGAATATCTGGAAGTTCACGGTTCATGTATTGCTGAAGCCTGGCTTGGAGAATTTTGAACATTACTTTATAAGCATGTGAGATAAATGCAATTTGGAGGAAGTTTGAGCATTCTTTGGCATTGCCCTTATTTGGGATTGGAATGAAAACTGACCTGTGGCCACTGCTGAGTTTTCCAAATTTGCTGGCATATTGAATGCAGCACTTTCACAGCATCATCTTTCAGGATTTGAAACAGCTCCACTGGAATTCCATCACCTTCACTAGCTTTGTTCGTAGTGATACTTTCTAAGGCCCACTTGACTTCACATTCCAGGATGTCTGGCTCTAGGTGAGTGATCACATCATTGTGATTATCCGGGTCATGAAGATCTTTTTTGTACAGTTCTTCTGTGTATTCTTGCCACCTCTTCTTAATAGCTTCTGTTAGGTCCATACCATTTCTGTCCTTTATCGAGCCCATCTCTGCATGAAATGTTCCCTTGGTATCTCTAATTTTCTTGAAGAGATCTCTAGTCTTTCCCATTCTGCTGTTTTCCTCTATTTCCTTGCACTGATAACTGAGGAAGGCTTTCTCGACTCTCCTTGCTATTCTTCGGAACCCTGCATTCAAATGGGTATATCTTTCCTTTTCTCCTTTGCTTTTTCTTCTCTTCTTTTCACACCTATTTGTAAAGCTTCCTCCAACAGCCATTTTTCTTTTTGCATTTCTTTTTCTTGGGGATGGTCTTGATTGCTGTCTCCTGTACAATGTCATGAACCTCAGTCCATAGTTCATCAGGCACTCTATCTATTAGATCTAGGCCCTTAAATCTATTTCTCTCATCCACTGTATGAATCATAAGGGATTTGATTTAGGTCATACCTGAATGGCCTAATGGTTTTCCCTACTTTCTTCAATTTCAGTCTGAATTTGGTAATAAGGAGTTCATGATCCGAGCCACAGTCAGCTCCTGGTCTTGTTTTTGCTGACTGTATAGAGCTTCTCCATCTTTGGCTGCAAAGAATATGATCAATCTGATTTCGGTGTTGACCATCTGGTGATGCCCATGTGTAGAGTCTTCTCTTGTGTTGTTGGAAGAGGGTGTTCACTATGACCAGTGTGTTCTCTTGGCAAAATTCTATTAGTCTTTGCCCTGCTTCATGCCGCATTCCAAGGCCAAATTTGCTGTTACTCCAGGTGTTTCTTGACTTCCTACTTTTGCATTCCAGTCCCCTATAATGAAAAATACATCTTTTTTTGGGTGTTAGCTCTAGGTCTTGTAGGTATTCGTAAAACCTTTCAACTTCAGCTTCTTCAGCATTACTGATTGGTGCATAGACTTGGATAACTGTGATATTGAATAGTTTGCCTTGGAAACGAACAGAGATCATTCTATTA
Source organism: Nanger dama (assembly GCA_917880005.1). Classification (NCBI taxonomy): domain Eukaryota; kingdom Metazoa; phylum Chordata; class Mammalia; order Artiodactyla; family Bovidae; genus Nanger; species Nanger dama. The sequence continues at coordinate 490,676 of CAKJTW010000016.1, read as the reverse complement.
TTTTTCAGATTGCATCCAAGTGCTGCATTTCGGACTCTTCTGTTGACCATGATGGCTACTCCATTTCTTCTGAGGGATTCCTGCCCACAGTAGTAGATATAATGGTCATCTGAGTTAAATTCACCCATTCCAGTCCATCTTAGTTCACTGATTCCTAAAACATCGACATTCACTCTTGCCATCTCCTGTTTGACCATTTCCAATTTGCCTTGATTCGTGGACCTAACATCCCAGTTCCGAAGCAATATTGCTCTTTACAGCATCAGGCCTTGCTTCCATCACCAGTCACATCCACAACTGGGTGTTGTTTTTGCTTTGGCTCCATCTCTTCATTCTTTCTGGAGTTACTTCTCCACTGATCTCCAGTAGCATATTGGGCACCTACCGACCTGGGGAGTTCCTCTTTCAGTGTCTTATCTTTTTGCCTTTTCATACTGTTTATGGGGTTCTCAAGGTAAGAATACTGGATAGTTCTTCAGGTTCTCTGTATACCAGATCTAATCCCTTGAATGTATCACCTCAACTGTATAATCCTGAGGGATTTGATTCAGGTCACACTTGAATGACCTGTTAGTTTCCCTACTTTCTTCAACTGAAGCTAGAAGTTTGCAATAAGGAGCTTATGATCTGAGCCAGAGTCAGCTCCCAGTCTTGTTTTTGCTGACTGTATAGAGCTTCTCTATCTTCTGTTACAAAGAATATGATCAATCTGATTTCGGTACTGACCTTCTGGTGATGTCCATGTGTAGAGTCATCTGTTGGGTTGTTGGGGAAAGTGTTTGCTATGACCAGTGTGTTCTCACAACAAAACTCTGTTAGCCTTTGCCCTGCTTCATTCTGTACTCCAAGGCCAAACTTGCCTGTTACTCCAGGTATCTCTTGAGTTTCTACTTTTGCATTTCAATCTCCTATGGTGAAAGGGACATCTTTTTATTTTTTTGGTGTTAGTTCTAGAAAGTCAATGGCACCCCACTTCCAGTACTCTTGCCTGAAATCCCATGGATAGAGGAGCCTGGTGGGCTGCAGTCCATGGGGTCACAAAGAGTCAGACATGACTGAGCGACTTCACTTTCCCTTTTCACTTTCCTGCACTGGAGAAGGAAATGGCAACTCACTCCAGTGTTCTTGCCTGGAGAATCTCAGGGGCGGGGGAGCCTGGTGGGCTGCCGTCCATGGGGTCACAAAGAGTCAGACACGACTGAAGCGACTTAGTAGCTAGAAAGTCTTGTAGGTCTTCATAGACTCAGTCAACCTCAGCTTCTTCAGCACCAATGGTTGGCACACAGACTCTGAATACCATGACGTTCAATGGTTTGCCTTGGGGTAAAAGTGAGATCATTCTGTCATTTTTGAGGTTGTGCCCACATAATGCACTTTGGACTCTTGTTGACCATGATGGCTACTCCATTTCTTCCAAGGGATTCTTGCCCACAGTAGTAGATATAATGGCCATCTGAGTTAAATTCACACGTTTCTGTCCATTTTAGTTCACTGATTTCTAAGATGCTGATGTTCAGTCTTGCCATCTCCTGCTTGGCCGTGTTCCGTTCACTGCGCTCATGGCCCTGACCTGGCAGGCCCCTGTGAAGCGCTGCTGTCACAGCACCAAGTTTACTTCTATCACTGCTGCTGCTGCGTCGCTCCAGGCGTGTCCGACCCTGTGTGACCCCACGGATGGCAGCCCACCAGGCTCCCCGTCCCTGGGATTCTCCAGGCAAGAACACTGGAGTGGGTTGACATTTCCTTCTCCAATGCATAAAAGTGAAAAGTGAAAGGGAAGTTGCTCAGTCTTGTCTGACTCTTAGCGACCCCGTGGACTGCATGCAGCCCACCAGGCTCCTCCATCCCTGGGATTCTCCAGGCGAGAGCACTGGAGTGGGTGCGGTCGCCTTCTCTGACTAGACACGTCCCACACTGGGCATCATTTCCGCTTTGGCCCAGCCACTCCACTCTTTCTGGAGCTGCTGGTAACTGCCCTCTGCCCTTCCCTAGTAGAACCATGGACACTTTCTGACCTGGGGGCTCACCTTCCAGCGTCACATCTCTTTGCCTTTTCACGCTGTCCATGGGGTTCTTGAGGCAAGAATAAGGGAGTGGTTTCCCATTCCCTCCTCCAGTGGACACCGCTTATCAGAAGCCTCCACCACGGCCTGTCGTGGGTGGCTCATGGCTCCACTGAGTCTTGCCAGTCCCTTTGCCGAGACGAGGCTGCAACCCATAGGGAGGTGCGAGCTATTAGAGAAATGAAAACTAAAACCATAAAGAGATGCCGCCTCACAGCCGTTAGGATGAGCACTATGGACAGGGAGGGAGGAGGAGGAGGACAGGGAGGGAGGAGGAGGACAGGGAGGAGGTGGAGGACAGGGGAGGGAGGACAGGGAGGAGGGGGAGGACAGGGAGGGAGGAGGAGGACAGGGAGGAGGGGGAGGACAGGGAGGGAGGACAGGGAGGAGGGGGAGGGACAGGGAGGGAGGAGGGAGGACAGGGAGGAGGGGGGAGGACAGGGAGGGAGGAGGAGGACAGGGAGGAGGGGGAGGACGGGGAGGGAGGACAGGGAGGAGGGGGAGGACAGGGAGGGAGGAGGGAGGACAGGGAGGAGGGGGGAGGACAGGGAGGGAGGAGGGAGGACAGGGAGGGAGGACAGGGAGGAGGGGGAGGACGGGGAGGGAGGACAGGGAGGAGGGGGAGGACAGGGAGGAGGGGGAGGACAGGGAGGAGGGGGAGGACAGGGAGGGAGGAGGACAGGGAGGAGGGGGAGGACGGGGGGAGGGAGGACAGGGAGGAGGGGGGAGGACAGGGAGGAGGGGGAGGACAGGGAGGGAGGAGGACAGGGAGGAGGGGGAGGGACAGGGGAGGAGGGGGGAGGACAGGGAGGGAGGAGGGAGGACAGGGAGGAGGGGGAGGACAGGGAGGAGGGGGAGGACAGGGAGGAGGGGGAGGACAGGGAGGAGGGGGAGGACAGGGAGGGAGGAGGAGGACAGGGAGGAGGGGGAGGACAGGGAGGAGGGGGAGGACAGGGAGGAGGGGTAGGACAGGGAGGAGGGGGAGGACAGGGAGGAGGGGGGAGGACAGGGAGGGAGGAGGAGGACAGGGAGGAGGGGGAGGACAGGGAGGAGGGGGGGACAGGGAGGAGGGGGAGGACAGGGAGGGAGGGGGAGGACAGGGAGGAGGGGGAGGACAGGGAGGAGGGGGGGAGGACAGGGAGGGAGGAGGACAGGGAGGAGGGGGAGGACAGGGAGGAGGGGGAGGACAGGGAGGGAGGAGGGAGGAGGACAGGGAGGGAGGAGGAGGACAGGGAGGAGGGGGAGGACAGGGAGGAGGGGGAGGACAGGGAGGGAGGAGGAGGAGGACAGGGAGGGAGGAGGGAGGACAGGGAGGGAGGAGGAGGACAGGGAGGAGGGGGAGGACAGGGAGGAGGGGGAGGACAGGGAGGGAGGAGGAGGGCAGGGAGGAGGGGGCGGACATGGAGGGAGCGGGAGGAGGACAGGGAGGGAGGAGGAGGACAGGGAGGGAGGAGGAGGACAGGGAGGAGGGGGAGGACAGGGAGGAGGGGGAGGACAGGGAGGGAGGAGGAGGAGGACAGGGAGGGAGGAGGGAGGACAGGGAGGAGGGGGAGGGACAGGGAGGAGGGGGAGGACAGGGAGGAGGGGGAGGACAGGGAGGAGGGGGAGGACAGGGAGGGAGGAGGAGGACAGGGAGGGAGGGGGGAGGACAGGGAGGAGGAGGGAGGACAGGGAGGGAGGAGGAGGACAGGGAGGAGGGGGAGGACAGGGAGGAGGGGGGAGGACAGGGAGGGAGGAGGAGGAGGACAGGGAGGGAGGAGGAGGACAGGGAGGAGGGGGAGGACAGGGAGGGAGGAGGAGGACAAGGAGGAGGGGGAGGACAGGGAGGAGGGGGAGGACAGGGAGGGAGGAGGGGGAGGACAGGGAGGGAGGAGGAGGACAGGGAGGAGGGGGGAGGACAGGGAGGAGGGGGAGGACAGGGAGGGAGGAGGAGGAGGACAGGGAGGAGGGGGAGGACAGGGAGGAGGGGGGAGGACAGGGAGGGAGGAGGGAGGACAGGGAGGAGGGGGAGGACAGGGAGGAGGGGGAGGACAGGGAGGGAGGAGGAGGAGGACAGGGAGGAGGGGGGGAGGACAGGGAGGGAGGGGGGAGGAGGACAGGGAGGAGGGGGAGGACAGGGAGGAGGGGGAAGGACAGGGAGGGAGGAGGAGGAGGACAGGGAGGAGGAGGAGGACAGGGAGGGAGGAGGAGGACAGGGAGGGAGGAGGAGGACAGGGAGGGAGGACAGGGAGGAGGGGGAGGACAGGGAGGAGGGGGGAGGACAGGGAGGATGGGGAGGACAGGGAGGAGGGGGAGGACAGGGAGGGAGGGGGAGGAGGACAGGGAGGGAGGGGAGGACAGGGAGGATGGGGAGGACAGGGAGGGAGGGGGAGGAGGACAGGGAGGGAGGGGGAGGAGGACAGGGAGGGAGGGGGAGGAGGACAGGGAGGGAGGGGGAGGAGGACAGGGAGGGAGGAGGAGGAGGACAGGGAGGAGGGGGGGGAGGACAGGGAGGAGGGGGGAGGACAGGGAGGAGGGGGAGGGGGAGGACAGGGAGGGAGGAGGAGGACAGGGAGGAGGGGGAGGACAGGGAGGAGGGGGGAGGACAGGGAGGAGGGGGAGGGGGAGGACAGGGAGGGAGGAGGAGGAGGACAGGGAGGAGGGGGAGGACAGGGAGGAGGGGGAGGACAGGGAGGAGGGGGGAGGACAGGGAGGGAGGGGGGAGGAGGACAGGGAGGGAGGAGGGAGGACAGGGAGGGAGGAGGGGAGGAGGACAGGGAGGAGGGGGAGGACAGGGAGGAGGGGGAGGACAGGGAGGAGGGGGGGGGGGAGGACAGGGAGGGAGGGGGGAGGGAGGACAGGGAGGAGGGGGAGGACAGGGAGGAGGGGGAGGACAGGGAGGGAGGAGGGAGGAGGACAGGGAGGAGGGAGGAGGACAGGGAGGGAGGAGGAGGACAGGGAGGGAGGGGGAGGACAGGGAGGATGGGGAGGACAGGGAGGAGGGGGAGGACAGGGAGGAGGGGGAGGACAGGGAGGGAGGGGGAGGGAGGACAGGGAGGGAGGGGGAGGAGGACAGGGAGGGAGGGGGGAGGAGGACAGGGAGGATGGGGAGGACAGGGAGGAGGGGGGAGGACAGGGAGGAGGGGGGAGGGACAGGGAGGGAGGGGGAGGAGGACAGGGAGGGAGGGGGAGGAGGACAGGGAGGGAGGGGGGAGGAGGACAGGGAGGGAGGAGGAGGAGGACAGGGAGGAGGGGGAGGACAGGGAGGAGGGGGAGGACAGGGAGGGAGGAGGAGGAGGACAGGGAGGGAGGAGGGAGGACAGGGAGGGAGGGAGGAGGACAGGGAGGAGGGGGAGGACAGGGAGGAGGGCGAGAACAGGGAGGGAGGAGGAGGGCAGGGAGGAGGGGGCGGACAGGGAGGGAGGGGGGAGGGAGGAGGACAGGGAGGGAGGAGGGAGGACAGGGAGGGAGGAGGAGGACAGGGAGGAGGGGGAGGACAGGGAGGAGGGGGAGGACAGGGAGGGAGGGAGGAGGACAGGGAGGGAGGAGGGAGGACAGGGAGGAGGAGGAGGACAGGGAGGAGGGGGAGGAGCAGGGAGGAGGGGGAGGACAGGGAGGAGGGGGGAGGACAGGAGGGAGGAGGAGGACAGGGAGGAGGGGGAGGACAGGGAGGGAGGGGGAGGACAGGGAGGATGGGGAGGACAGGGAGGGAGGGGGAGGACAGGGAGGGAGGGGGAGGAGGACAGGGAGGGAGGGGGAGGAGGACAGGGAGGGAGGGGGAGGACAGGGAGGATGGGGAGGACAGGGAGGAGGGGGAGGACAGGGAGGAGGGGGAGGACATGGAGGGAGGGGGAGGAGGACAGGGAGGGAGGGGGAGGAGGACAGGGAGGGAGGGGGAGGAGGACAGGGAGGAGGGGGAGGACAGGGAGGAGGGGGAGGTCAGGGAGGAGGGGGGAGCACAGGGAGGAGGGGGAGGACAGGGAGGGAGGGGGAGGACAGGGAGGAGGGGGGAGGACAGGGAGGGAGGGGGAGGAGGACAGGGAGGGAGGGGGAGGGAGGACAGGGAGGGAGGGGGGAGGAGGACAGGGAGGGAGGGGGAGGAGGACAGGGAGGGAGGAGGAGGAGGACAGGGAGGAGGGGGGAGGACAGGGAGGAGGGGGAGGTCAGGGAGGAGGGGGGAGGACAGGGAGGAGGGGGAGGTCAGGGAGGAGGGGGAGGACAGGGAGGAGGGGGAGGACAGGGAGGGAGGGGGGAGGAGGACAGGGAGGGAGGGGGAGGAGGACAGGGAGGGAGGGGGGAGGAGGATAGGGAGGGAGGAGGAGGAGGACAGGGAGGAGGGGGAGGACAGGGAGGAGAGGGAGGGGGGAGGACAGGGAGGGAGGAGGAGGAGGACAGGGAGGGAGGAGGGGGAGGACAGGGAGGGAGGGGGAGGAACTGAGTCCTGGGGAGGATGTGGAGAAACTGGACGCTCTGGGCACTGCTGGTGGAACGTGCAAGGGCACGAACCATACGAAGGGTCCACAAAACTCAAGCCCAGCGTTACCGTGCGATCCCGAGCTTCTCAGAGCACACCTGGAGAGCTGGACGCTGGAGCCAGACATGTGGACGCCCACGCTGACAGAGCAGCGCCATTCACAAAGGCCAAGTGCCCGTGGAGGGAGAAACGGACGAGCCAAGGGCGGCTCACTCAAACAAGACGCTGCTCACTTTAAAAAGGAAGGACATTCTGACAATGGGACAACAAGGATGGACCCTGAGGACACTGGACAGGGAGGTGGGCGCGTCTCGGAAGGACAGACACTGTCTGATTCCGCTCACAGGCGGGCCCTAGATGAGTCAGAGCCATAGAGACGGGAGCAGAGACGCGGCCAGGGGCTGCGGGAGGGGCGGGGAGTCAGTGCTTAGCAGGGCCGGAGCTTCCGTCTCACAAGATGAAGGGCGCCAGACGCTGGCCACGTGGCGACGTGAATGCAGTTAGCCCCAGTGAAGAGCACGCTTAAAAATGGCAAGGTCGGTAAATTTCACATTATGCGAACTTAGCTGCAATCCAATCTTTTTTAAAGAAATAGTCATTAGACAGTATATTCTTAGTGAAATAAACCTAAGAACTAAAAGAGGTGATAAGAGAGAAGCATCCCAAAATAAGAGAGAAGCATTCCAAAAAAAAGTGATGCAAGCAAACTTTAAAAAAGAGCTGCCAGGGCCTCCCGGGCGGCACAGGGAGAGGCTCAGCGCTGCCGATGCAGGGCCCTGGGCCTGGCTCTCGGTTGGGAAACTAGCTCCCACATGCTGGGCTGGGGGAGGGGAGGGGGCTGGCGGGGGCGGGCGGGGGGGCGGGGGCGGGGGGCTGGCAAAAGATTATTTTATTATGAAGAAAAGAAAAGGAACTGCCCACGGGGGCTGCAGAGCAAGGAAGCGGTGTGCTCATCTAGCTCCCATCCCTCCAGGCAGTGACACAGGAGAGGGTCTCAGGCAGAGAGCAGAGGGGCAGAGGGACCAGGCCCGTGGGGGCAGGCATTCTGCATGCAGCCCACCCCCGGGGCTGCAGGGTGGTGGGGTGAGGACACCCCTGGGTTTCCCACACCGCGCTGTGGTCAGTCCTCAAGAGAGGCTGCCCTGCTTCTCCCGACGTCCAGGTGGCGACCCTGCTCGGGAGGCCGGTGACCTGCCCCAGGGCACAGTCACGAGCTCATGGGCTCCACTCCCGCTCTGAGCCGCCCAGCGGGTAAGGTTCCGGCGTTCAGGACCACCACAGGTGCCCCCAGAGCTAGCTCTGGCAGGACCGGTGTGCCAAGGATGAAACCAAGACGGGTCATCTGAAAGGAGGCGGGTTTTCAGGAAAGGGCGCCTCCGTGGCTCATGCTTGCCCTGTGTGCCATCGACAGGACAGAAAACAGCCACCTCAGCCTGTGAGGGCTCCGAGTGCCATGGGGCGACGCGCCCGCCTCCGGAAGCCCCAGCTCCCCATCAGGAGGCCGCTGCCCTGAGAAGCCCGCAGGCTGCAGCCACAGGGGCTCCCGGCTCACCGCGGCCGGAACAGAGCCCGCGCAGCAGCGGAGACCGAGACAGTGTCAGGACAGCAGAACAGAGAGAATATCGCAGAGCAGCGTCTCATTAAAAACGGAAACCGCCACACAGCAGCCTGGCCCAAGCCAGCCCCCACGTGCTGACCGCTGCCCTCTGTCCATCAGCACGAAGGCGCAGGCCCCTGCCGCCGGACAGCCAGCCGACCACTCGGTGGTGGCCGTGCCAGCCAGCTCTGCCCGCCACTGGAAGGCAGACAGGCTGAGCGGGGCTCTGGGGAGCGCTTCTTTGCTCCTAATTAAAGCCTGCCAAGCCTGGGGTGTAGCCAGGGTGGGTCAGTGCCCTGGGGGGCTGGGGGTAGGTTGTAATTAAACCTCTGTGTTGCCATCTCTAGAAGCTCCTGACAAGGAAAGACCAGCCAAGCGCCCTGGATGGGGCCTGCCTTCCAGTGAAGAATTATCAAATGAAATAATTCGATACTTATTCCACTGAAAGGGCAGGGAGGGGCACCCACCCCCACCCATTGCGAGGCTGAGCTGTGGGGGCCCAAACTCCTGTTTCCCTGAAAGGCACAGACAAAGGCCTGTCACATGCTCCTAAGTGGTCTTCACAGGAAGGAGACTCCCCTCCAGATGAAAGGTGCTGACAGCTAGACCCAGACTGGCAGACACTGAGGCTGGGCCCTGATGCCAGCCAGCTTGGGGGACTGCGTACGAGCTGCCCACACTCCCTGTAGCCCCCTGCCCCCACCTGTCTGTAAAAACCCTCCTGAGAAGCACCAGGGAGACAGTGTCCTCGGAGGTGAGCTGCCCGATCTTGCGTGGCCTCGTGAAAAATGAGGTCCTCTCCCTCACTGCAGCACAAGGTCAGTAGTTTGGTTCAGCAACAAGGGCAACCTCAGCCTTCAGACACGAGACGGTCTTCCTACTGCCTGCCTGACCTGGCCAGCTGCTCCCCAGAGGGAGGGCTGGTGGGGGGGCTCCCCCTGGGCCTCAGGCTAGGGCCTTCACGGCAGTGCTGTCAGGGCAGGGCAGAGCCCTGGGCTCGGAGGCCCATTGAATTTAGAGGTCGACTACCCCCAGCACCTCTCTTCTCTGGGGCAGGTGGAGGGAGAGGAGCTGGAACTTTCCTGAGCCCCCCTTGCTGGGTGCTCAGTGTGAGGCAGGAGGCTTTCCCAGGGACCGGGGGTCAGGAAAAGCAACCGCCACTCAAGATGCTGGGGCCCACCCCCGGGTCACCCCCAGGACTCCCCTCCTGGGCCTCCTCCATGGGGAGTCCCCTCCCAGAACTCCCCTCGGGGCCCTGGGCCTCCCCAGCCACGAAGGGTCAAGAGGCCTCCACGCAGTCAGGGTAAAGCCCTGCAGGGCCGCTCCCGGAACCGTGCCCGGTGCCCCAAGCACCCAGCTAAACGAGCACCTGCCGAGGTCCAGGGGAAGCCGGAGGCCGGGATTTTTATGCAAACTACACAGAAGTCCCTGGTGGCTCAGCTGGTGAAGAATCCGCATGCAATGCAGGAGACCCCAGTTCGATCCCTGGGTCGGGAAGACCCGCTGGAGAAGGGATAGTCTCCCCACTCCAGTATTCTTGGGCTTCCCTGGTGGCTCAGCTGGTGAAGAATCCACCTGCAATGAGGAAGACCTGGGTTCGATCCCTGGGTTGGGAAGGTCCCCTGGAGAAGGAAAAGGCTACCGCTCCAGTGTTCTGGCCTGGAGAATCCCGTGGACTGTGTAGTCCATGGGGTCCCAAAGAGTCAGACACGACTGAGTGCCTTTCACTTTCACACAGAAGTCCAACTGTGAGCCTCAAACTGAGGTGGACAAATCACGGGAGAAAGGACACAGTGTCCGGCTTGGGCTGCAAAGATAACTGTGCGGGAGGGGGTGAAGGACCCAAAGGGAGACCAGGGACAGTGACCCCCGCCTAGGGGAGGGGCCCTTGGCTCTGGGGTCTGTCAGAGCCCGCAGGTGGGGGCTGGCCGGGCTCCGCGCCTGGATGGGTGCCTGTGGGCAGAGCACGATTCGGGCCGTTTCACAGGCTCCACCGGTGCCTGTGCGGACTGGCTGGTGCCCGGTCAGCGGAGACTGCATGTTGGGGCCGGCCCCCTGCTCTGGCCCAGTGCAGACGCCCACACCCCTGCAGCCTGTGAGCTCGGACTCTGCCCGCAGGCCGCCCACAGTGCTGTGCTCCCAGGCAGCGGGGCAGCCTCACCCACGTGCCCGAGGGTGGCCTGGACCCTGCAGCCCTCAGCTCGGCGCGGGAGGTGACCGCAGGGCCTTCGAGGAGCTGAGTTTTGGAGGGGAAGGCAGGCTGACCCAAGGCAGCTGCCTGTGGGAGTGTTGCTAGGAAACCACCCGAGGAGCCGCTCCAGGCCTCTTGATCAGTGGAGAGGAAAGGGCTTGGGTGAGCCCGGGGGGGCCGTGAGGGGAGCCGCTGTGGGTGGGGGCGCGGCCCCGTGGGACACTGCCCTCGCCCACGCCCCAGCCCCACGCCCTGCTGCAGCAAGGACGAGCCAGGTAGCAGAGGGAACATGCTTGAGAGCTGGACTCGAACTTGGGTGTCGGGCAAGGGCCTCGCCCAGCTGAGCTGAGCTGAGCTCTAGGACCGCACTTGGGGGTCCGGGTGAGCAGGAAGCCGAACCCGGAACCGCGATCGAGCATCCAGCGGGGGGCACGTGCGCGGTTTTGCGGGGAGGGACCCGGTACCAGGCCTGGGAGAGAAGCCGGCTCCGCAGAGGACTGGGGGTCTTGCGACGTTTGCACTGCTGAGCGCAGAACAGGCCTCCTCGGGGCCCAGGGAACACAGCTGGGCTCCTCTGCGGTCTGCCCCCGGATCCGGGGGCCCCAGGGATGGGAGCGTCCCCCGAGGCTCAGCAGCGTCCTGAGTCCCCAGGCCCTCTGGCCAACCTCAACCTGCCCACTCTCAGGCCACCCTGCCCATCCTGCCAGCCCCTCCCCTGCCCCGCCCCCCGGCACTTGTGACGCGCGTGTAAAGTTCTTTGCACACCTGACGGCCCACTGCACCGGGCGCTCCTGTCCCGCCTGGGTGCCTGGCAGAGAGAGGGCCCCAGCGTGCCTACCTGCCCCAGAGGTGGCCTGACTGGAGGAAGACCTCACGGGTGGCAGCTTGCTTTCCAGCCCAAGACCCTCAATGCTTCAGCCTCTGTGACTGCCCCTGCCCCGGGACCCCCCCACCCCCCCACTGTCCTAAAACCTCCCCCGCTCCTCCAAGTGTCTGGTGTTCCGCCGCCCCCCGCCCCCCCCGCCGTCCCCCCAACGTAGCTCAGAGTTTCCATGGTCTCTGCCTGCCCCGCACGCACAGCAACTGCCCCAGGCATTCACGGGTTCTCCCAGCCCCCAGGCCTTCACCCCCAGTTCCTGGGTGTGATCGAGCCTGGCCAGTCGGGGACTGTGTTTCCTTGAGTTGAGCAGGCCTCTGACCCCAGGGACGTGGTCCTGTCAGAGCCAAAAGGCATGATCCTGGGACGTTGGTGGCAGCTGTCGGAAAGTTTCCCACTTTCTTTATTTGCTGGAGTGGCTCAAGAGGCCACAGCTGGACACTGGCTTGGCTGAGGGAGGGGGCGGGTGGGGTGGGGGACAGGGAGGGGGCACCTCCCAGAGCAGAGCGAAGGGGTGCAGAGAGGCCGGGGCCCAAGAGAAGCAGTTGCTCCGGACACCCCAACGCCTCCGCCTTTCTGCCCGGGGGCCTTGTGCCCCCTTTCTTGGGCCACTTTGAGTTGGCTACCGCCTCTGTGACCGAGTTCCACCCACTCACAGTCATGTCCGGCTCTCTGCCCTCAGTTTCCCCACAAATCAGATGGGAGGACTTTGAACTCCTCTCGAGTCCTGCCCAGCTCTGCTGCGTGGAAGGCCGGACACCTGAGATCTGGGCTGATTTGGTTTCAACTGGCATAAGCAGGAAAGGAGGAACAGACTGGCTCATGTAACCAAAAAGTCCAAGGAACAGTTTCAGGTATGGCTCGATCCAGGTGCTCACCCAGGATCTTTCTGTCGCCACCCTCCTCCGGGCTGGCTTATGTTCCAGGCAGTGCCTGCCTCGTCCAGTACTTCCAGCCCGTGGTGTAACTCTGGGCTATAAAGAAGGCTGAGAACTGATGCTTCTGAACTGTGGTGTTGGAGATCCAACTGCAAGGAGATCCAGCCAGTCCATCCTAAAGGAAACCAGTCCTGAATATTCATTAGAAAGACTGATGCTGAAGCTGAAACTCAAATACTCTGGCCACTTGATGTGAAGAGCTGACTCATTAGAAAAGGCCCTGATGCTGGGAAAGACTGAAGGTGGGAGGAGAAGGGGGCGGCAGAGGATGAGGTGGTTGGATGGCATCACCAACTCGATGGACGTGGGTTTGGGTGGGCTCTGTCAGCCAGTGGAAGGCTGAAGAGCCTGGCGTGCTGCCATTCACAGGGTCGCAGGGTCAGCCACAATGCAGAGACTAAGCGACCTCTACCAGGTCCCTGGGGGGCTCTGACCGCTTTTCACAGAAACCAGCCCTCCACGGGATCAGTATGCTCCTGGAGCCAAGTGTGGTCACACGGCCGAGTTAGCAAGAAGATGGGAGCTTGAAATCCCACCTGTTGGGATGCGGGGCACTTTTGAAAAACAAAGGGGCCCAGAGACATCCTCCACACAGGCCTCTCTCCTCCCAGGTCTGAGGTCAGGACGGTGTGCGGCACATGACCTGAAGCGCCACCCAGGACGGGCTCCCTGGAGCCTCCCGCCCCCTCCACCGGCTCCTGGGTCTGCTGGAGAGGATCAGGGATGCCTAGCACAGCACTTCCTGATCCACCGGAGCCTCCCAAAGCTGTCTCCTGGGGCCCCACTGAGGAGATTACAGCCCGTCTTTAGTGAAACCCCGAGCCTCTGGGCCGGCCCCGCTAATCCCGACAAAGGATAACAGGCCCCTAATTAATTCTCCAAATCTGATGGTGGCGCGAACGCCAGCCAGTCCGGTCGCCTTAATGAGTTTAATCGACTGGACTTGATGATTTTATTCGAAACCCAGGGCCGCAAATTAAGCTCTTAAAAATGCACTTGAACTTGACTGGCAGCAGTAATCCCAACAAAGTCTGTTTAATCCTTGGGCTGCCTGGGCAGGGGCAGTCCGTGCAGGACTGGGGCCCCCCTTCCTCAGCTCTGGGGTGAGGTTCTTCTGCCTTCTGACTCTCGGGTCAGCAGGGGTCCCCAGAGCCAGGAGGCGGACCTGCCCCTAGCGCCATAGGTGAACTCCTAGGTACCCGTCAAACCCCAGCCAAAACCTCTCCCCAGGGATCCTCCCCCACTCCCATCAGATCCACGTGCTCCTGCCGCTGGGTTGGCACGCGTGCTCACCCCCTCCCGGGAGCAGTGGCCTCGTCCCGCCTGTCACCAGATCTCAGTCCCCGAGCGCTGGTGGTCAGCTTTGCACAGAGGGCCATGCACGCCTGTCTCGCTGCAGGAGAGGGGTCCCCATGCTGGCCTCGGGACTCCCCTCCCTGTGTGCACACCCTGGGTGGGCGGTGACCCTGCTAGTGCTGAGCCTTCTGTCTCTCCTGGAGGAGAGCCCGGCCAGCGCACTGGCAAATGGGAGACCCCACGCAAGAGAGCTGGCGGCCCCAGCAGAGCTACCCTAGAGCAGCCGGCCCCAGCGGACCCACAGCTGACCACCACCATGTGGAGAGAGAGTCAGCGTTCTGCTGGGACAGCCCTGTGCAGAGGCGGCCTGACACCCCGACGCAGCGGCACACCGCCCCCTCCCTAGCGGGCAGGGCTGCCTCAGGCTCCAGGCTCAGCACACCCCCGCCTGGGCCAGGCCCAGCATGAGCACTCACCGCCCCGCCCGTCTGTCACACGGACCCACCAGCCAGGCCCCAACACCTCTCTTGGGAGCAGGGCTGGCAGCTCTCGTCCCCTCCCCACAGAAGGCAATGGGCTCTGTGACCAGCCCAGAGAGAGGTGGGAAGGCTCTGAGTAAGACATGCACGACCGTGTGCAAGCACACACACCAACACAGATCACTGACATGGTCACAAGCCAGCCCTCCTCTGGTCTCCAGACAGCTCGTCCGCTGTCGTGTGCTAAGAAAGCAGCTTGAAGAGGATGTGGCAAACCAGCTTCTTTATGCTTTCCCAAATGGCTCCCCATCAAGCTGGGGAAATCTCCGAGTCTCCAGGTGTTTGCACAGCACTCTGTTGATGAGAACACAGGAAACACACACCTACACTGCTCAGGGCTGCCTCACAGGGCCGCTGTGCAAGGGAACTCGGAGGTCCCACCTCCAGGTCTGCCAGCGGACACACCAGCCCACCTGCGATGGCGTCAGGGCGAGGCGGGCCCTGCCGTGCTCACGGCAGCCACAGGAGAGGAACTGCCCCGCGTGTCCACCCTTGTTTTCACACCCATGCGTAGATGCACACACAGATCTGTATTTAACGCCAAGAAGAGCTGCAGAGGAGAGTGGAGGCCTGCTGTCCGCTGACAGGGGAACCCCCCGCCCACCTGCTGAGCCCTGTTCCTGCTGGCCCCATGCTGCACCTGGCACCTGCACGCACGAACACCTGGGGAGCCCCTCCCTTAGCCGCTTCTCGCAGAGCCCTGTGAAAACCCAGAGCAGCGTCCGGGGCTGGCCAAGCAGCACCGCGGCCTGAGGCCCCCGGGCTCCCAGCTCCTCCCTCCTGCCAGTGAGCCCAGGAAGCAGGAGGCTTTGATGAAATTTTCAAGCTCCATGCATCTTTCAGGAGGAGGACAGGACGGGAAGAGTCGAGTGTGGAATGGGAAGCTCCCTGGACGCTCCCTGCAGGGGCTGAGCCTGGGCGGGGGTGTGGGCCCCAGGTAAGAGTCTGCCAGGCAGGCCGGCCTCCCTCCTGTGGTGGCCGAGGGCGAAGCTACTCCCCACTGCCCGGCCCTGGCCCATAACGTGGGCAGAGGGCAGGCAGAGGACCAGCTCCCAGCGCCTGGGTCCTGCCTGGGAGGCCGAGGCCGGCCCCAGCACGTGCCCTCACCTGCAGGCCTTAGTGCTGACCCTTCCCTCCCAGGCCCCAGCTTCCACAGGCCACCAGGCGATTCTGCTGCAGGCTGCTGGCTGGGAGCCCCGTCTCTCTGTCAGTCTGTCTGTCCACGTGTAAGACAGCCCAGTGGCTGTAGTTGGGGGAGCTCCACAGAGAGGGAGGCGCAGGGCTGCAGAGAGGACGACATGGCCAGGGCAGGGGCAGGGCAGGCCCAGCGCTGGGCCCAAGAGGAGGCTTTGTTTCTGGAAATCCCTCCTTTTGGAGGCGTGGGCTTTGGAGGAAGAAACTGGGATTTTACTTACAACTTTTAAGCTTATTATCTGCATGTCACTTTCCTGATGTCTGTGGTTTGAATGGACCTTTCTCGGAATCTTACCTCACCTCCTCTTTCCCACCTTCTTTCCCGGTTTTATTTGAGAATGGCCGGGTCTCTTCTGTGTTATGACGGGAGGGGTGTGTAAAGTCGCATAAAATGCTGTCCTCTTGTTTTACTTTTATGCTCATTTTCACTCATAACAACTCAGCTCTTAGTCCTCATGTTCCGTCTGCAGTTTCATATACTTGAAACACCGTGTCGTGGGTGTTAACTGCGTCCTCACTCATCTCTGCTCCAGCACCTCGCGGGTTGCGTGCCATTATCTCTTCACCCCGAATTTCATTTTCATATCTTTTGTGACTTTTTACATTCTGAAGACCTCATGTTTGCTAGGTTTAAGTCCCTTGTTTCAAAATCTTGGGTCAGGCGTTCTGATAACACCCATTCTTTCGCTGTCGCGCTTAATCCTGTATTTCACCCTCAGCAGTCTCCCTGGGAGTCACCAAGCCTGCAGCCCCTCCCCCACCCGCCACTATGCCTCGGCGGCCTCCTCACGACCTCAGCTCTGCCTGGGATTGGGTGCGGGGAGCAGGGCTGTGGGCGAAGGCCCCTACCCCATCTGTGAACTCAGATAGGGTAGGGCTGGGGCTGTGGGCGGAACCAGCACAGTGGGGATGGGGTGGGCGGGGCATGAGTGGGGCTAGCAAGGCGAGTAGGGACGGGGTGTGTGGGGAGGGTGTGGGTGGAGCCAGCTAGGTGGGGTAGAGGGGCTGTGGGCAGAGCCAGCATACTGGCGGTGTGGTGGGCGGGGCTGCAGGAGGAGCCAGTCCAGAGGGGTGGGGCGAGGTGAAGCTATGGGCGGAGCCAGAGGGGATGGGGCGGGGCTGTGGGAGGAGCCAGCACGGTGGGGATGAGGTCGGGGCTAGCACAGGGAGAGGCCACTGTTGGGAGGTATGGGTGGAGCCAGTAGAGGCGCTGTGGGTGGAGCCAAGACACGGGGACTAGGTGGGGTGGGGCCATGGGCGGAGCCAGCAAGCTCAGTGTGGAGCTGCGGGAAGGGGGTGGGGCTAGGTGGAGTGGGGCTGTGAGCACAGCCAGCACGGTTGGGGGCTACACTGGGAGAGGCATGGGTGGAGCTAGTAGAGGCGCTGTGGGCGGAGCCATCCCAGAGGGATGGGGTGGAGCTATGGGCGGGGGCCAAACAGGGGGTGGATGGGGCTATGGGAGGCGCCATCAGAGGGGGCGGGGCAGGGCCATGGGCGGAGCCAGCACGGTGGGGTAGGAGGCATGGGGGGAGGGCTGGGGGGCGGGGCTAGCACGGGGAGAGAGGCTCTGTTGGGGAAGCACGGTAGGAGCCCAGTAGAGGCCATGTGGGCGGAGCCAGCACAGCGGGAGTGGGTGGGGCGGTGCGGTGGGCGGAGCCAGCAAGTTCAGTGTGGAGCTGTGGGACTGGGGCGGGGCTACGGGTGGAGCCACCCCGCGGGGGCAGGGCCCTTTTCCCTCCATCAGCCTCAGCAACACCAGAATCCTCTCTGTGGCTCCCAGACTTGATCCTGAGCCAAACCTCTCTCTCGGGAGGTGGTTTTCCAGATCCTAGGGGCCTCCACCCCCAAAGGGCACACAGGGGAGCGCGTCCTCAAGCCCCGGCTCGCCACCCATCATTCAGATGTGCCTGTAGGGTGGAGAGGTGGGTGTGCCAAGTTCTCCACGCCCCATGGAAAGGGGCCTGAGTCCACCGGGGTCCTAGCACAGCTTGCCCACGCCCTGACCTCTGCATGGATCTTTCTTTAAAGGTTCAGGGCAAGATTTTTATCAAAATGAAACATTCCCAAGCTTCATTTTTAGTGTACTGGGACAATAAGACAGAAAAGGGGGACCACTAAATTCCAATGCCAAACACATGCATCAGAAGAGGACGATGCAGCCCTTGAGAGCGCCCCGCCCCCCACGCCAGGAGCGCCCCGCCCCCACGGCAGGAGCACCCCGCCCCCACGCCAGGAGCACCCCGCCCCCACGCCAGGAGCACCCCCGCCCCCACGCCAGGAGCACCCCGCCCCCACGCCGGGAGCACCCCGCCCCCATGCCAGGCTGACGGGGAAACATCCGCTCGACTATGCACAGTTGCCCTGGCTCCGTCCTTTCTCTCCTCACGGTCCTGGAAGCCAATTTCAGCACCAAGCTCAGTTCAGTTCAGTCGCTCAGTCGTGTCTGACTGCAACCCCATGGACTGCAACACGCCAGGCCTCCCTGTCCATCACCAACTCCCGGAGTTTACCCAAGCTCCTGTCCATTAAGTCAGTGATGCCATACAACCATCTCATCCTCTGTCATCCCCTTCTCCTCCCGCCTTCAATCTTTCCCAGCATCAGGGTCTTTTCAAACGAGTCAGTTCTTCGCATCAGGTGACCAAAGGACTGGAGTTTCAGCTTCAGCATCAGTCCTTCCAATGAATATCCAGGACTGATTTCCTTTAGGATTGGACTGGTTGCATCTCTGCTGACCAAGGGACTCTGAAGAGTCTTCTCCAACACCACAGTTCAAA
Organism: Nanger dama; assembly: GCA_917880005.1. Classification (NCBI taxonomy): domain Eukaryota; kingdom Metazoa; phylum Chordata; class Mammalia; order Artiodactyla; family Bovidae; genus Nanger; species Nanger dama. The sequence goes on along the minus strand of CAKJTW010000016.1, from coordinate 472,751 downwards.
AGCATCCACTTTTCCATCTTCAGCCTTCCTTATGCTCCAACTCACATCCAAACATGACTACTGGAAAAACCATAGCTTTGACTAGATGGACCTTTATCAGCAACAGCATGTCTCTGCTTTTAATATGTTGTCTAGGTTGGTCATATCTTTTCTTTCAAGGAGCAAGCATCTTTTACTTTCATGGCCACAGTCACCATCTGCAGTGATATTGGAGCCCAGAAAAATAAAGTCTGTTACTGTTTCCATTGTTTCCCCATCTATTTCCCATGAAGTGGTGGGACCGGATGCCATGATTTTAGTTTTTGAATGTTGAGTTTTAAGCCAGCTTTTTCACTCTCCTCTTTCGCTTTCATCACAAGGCTCTTTAGTTCCTCTTTGCTTTCTGCCATAAGGGTGGTGTCATCTGCATATCTGAAGTTATTGATATTTCTCCCAGCAATCTTGATTCCAGCTTGTGCTTCTCCATCCTGGCATTTTGCATGATGTACTCTGCATATAAGTTAAATAAGCAGGGTGACAATATACAGCCTTGATGCACTTCTTTCCCTATTTGGAACCAGTCTGCTGTTCAGTGTCCAGTTCTAACTGTTGCTTCCTGATCTGCACACAGATTTCTCAGGAGGCAGGTGAGGTGGTCTGATATTCCCATCTCTTGAAGAATTTTCCACAGTTTGTTGTGATCCACACAGTCAAAGGCTTTGGCATAGTCAATAAAGCAGAAGTAGATGTTTTTCTGGAACTCTCACTTTTTCGATGATCCAGCGAATGTTGGATGTTGGCAATTCGATCTCTGGCTCCTCTGCCTTTCTAAATTCAGCTTGAACATCAGGAAGTTCATGGTTCATGTATTGCTGAAGCCTGGCTTGGAGAATTTTGAGCATTGAATGCAACTGTGCAATAGTTTGAACACTCTTTGGCATTGCCTTTCTTTGGGATTGGAATGAAAACTGACCTTTTCCAGTCCTGTGGCCACTGCTGAGTTTTCCAAATTTGCTGGCATATTGAGTGCAGCACTTTCACAGCATCATCTTTTAGGACTTGAAATAGCTCAGCAGGAATTCCATCACCTCCACTAGCTTTGTTCGTAGTGATGCTTCCTAAGGCCTTCAAGAAAATTAGAGATACCAAGGAAACATTTCATGCAAAGATGGGCACAATAAGGGACAGAAACCGTAAGGACCTAACAGAAGCAGAAGATACTAAGAAGAGGTGGCAACAATACACAGAAGAACGTACAAAAAAGATCTCCGTGGCCCAGATGACCACGATGCTGCGGTCACTCACCTGGAGCCAGACAGCCTGGGGCCCAAAGTCCGCAGGTGGGCCTTAGGAAGCATCAGCACCAGGCTGTTCCTAAAAGCTAAGCCCGCCCCGTGCCCTGCAGCCCTCGCGTCAGTTTCCTGCAGGCAGTCACCACAGATGTAATGGCTTAGGCAACAGCCGTCTTGGTCTCTCAGCTCCCTCCGGTTGGGTGCTGGCCTGGCTCAGCTTGTCCTCTGCCAGAGGGCTGCCCAGGTGGATCAAGGTGCCAGCCAGGCTGGGGCTCACTGAGACTGGGTCCTCCTCTGGGTTCACTGCTGCTGGCTGCTGCAGACGGAGGCCCTGGCCCCTTTCCAGCTGTCCATAGGGGCCTCCCGCGGCGTGGCCCCACTTTCTCACCCTCCTGCTGCTGTGACCAAGTGTGATCAGAGAAGTGATTGCCCCACCACCCCCTACATGTAATGCAACGTCATCAAGGGAGCAGCTACCCTGCCGAGCCACAGCTCTGCCCATTTTCCAGGAAGGAGCTCACCCGGGCTGTGAGCCCCAGGGACAGCCGTCTCGAGACGCCTCAGAATTCTGCCCGCTGCAGCCTGCAGGTGTCTCGGCATTCCTGAGGGCTTCCGATCAACAGCCCTGAACTCTTCATTAATTATGAATTTTGCCTAGCAACCATTGCCAAGCAACAACTCTTCAGAAAGAAACGTTCAAAGAATTTGTTGGTTGCTGCGTGGTGGAGATGAGGAAATGAGTGTCAGCGGGTGCTGGGCTGGCCAGCATGTGGGCAGCCCTCCCGGCCAGGCTGGGCAAGCTTGAGAAAGCCCCATTACCCCCTGGATGTCAGGTTCTCACCTGTCAAGCCAGGATTACATCGAAACTGGATGACTGAACGATGAGCAGATCCAAGGCTGCAGGTGGGAGGGGTCCTGGGGGTTCCCCAGGTGCATCAGGACGGTGGCTGATCCCAGCAGACATGACTCACTTAGCACCTGCTCTGTGCGGGCCCAGGGATCCCTCATCTTCTCATTCACTCCCTCCCTCATTGACTCACAACCAAGTATCTGCTGTGTGTCCAGCATTGAGACAGTCGCATTCAGGAGAGGGGAAAGAATGAACAAAATCAACGAGTAATTATACAGCATGTCAGCTAGTGAAGCTTCAGTGAAGAGAATTAAACCTGGAAGCGGGCAGAGGGCGTTGTCGGGGGACGCCGGGCTGTGGCTTTAAACAGAGTGCTAAGGGACGGTCTCGCTGGGAGAGTAAGCGCTGCGTGAAGACCAGACAAAGGTGAGGGAGCAAGACGGGCAGTGGAGCACCTGGGGCCGGTGCCCGGGCAGCCCCAGCGGGCACAGTGGCCCTGCCTGAGCGGCTGGAGGCAAGCCGGGAGGCAGGCCGTCTGGCACACGCTGTGGCAGGGCGCCGGGAGCAGCAGCCCCAGCAAAGCTCACAGAGCTGAGGAGGCGCGAGTGCACCTCCCCTGTCGGGCAGCCTGCCCTCCTGCCACGACAGCCCCGAGGAGGATGCTGCCAGAGGACGGCAGGCCGGGAAGGAGCGTTGTTCCCCGAGGACAGAAGAGCACCCAGAAGCAGCCCCACACATCCACACAGCTCCGTTTATAACCTGGCGATGCTGCGGGTCAGCAGGACAGGACGGTATTTAAGTGCAGACGTGTTGGACACACACGTTGATGTCGTATCACGTAATTTCATAACAGAAAGCAAAGAAGACCACAGCGTGCATTTGCTACATACAGCTTGGGAACAGAGAATGTTGTGAGGCTTTCTCACGTTGGTCACTCACCAGTGACACGCACCCAGCCCTCTGGCCCTCCTCCAGATGAAGCCCGCAGCTGCCACTGGCCGCTGAGGGTGGCGGCCTAGGACACGTCACGCCCGGGGCACACTTGCTCCCGCCTCGCCGGGAGGACCAGCGTGTGCTCCCACACCGGACGTCAGGGCGTCCCAGGGGGGGGAGGCGGGGGAGTGGGCGCCCCCACCTCTCGCCCCTTGATGCTCGTGGTGTGAGCTCCGTGTCACAGGCCGTGCACTCACAGCGCCGGCTGTGGTCCACGAGCCTCTGGTGGCGACCTCTGGGATGCACGCCCGTCCTGCAGACATGATGGCCCCACTGTTCTCAGGCAACACTCCACACAGCTTTCACTAAACCCAAAGGGCAGGTGGCGCTGTGCTGCTGAGAACCCCTGTCCAGGGCCCACTCCTGGGCATGCTGGGCAGGAAGGGGAGAGTCCAGTGAACTCCTGCAGGGACAGACGCCTGCCGGGAGCGGAGCCCCCGCCAGGGTGCTGAGGGGTCAGGGGCATGGGGCAAGCTCCAAGGCACGGGGAGACCCGATGCCTGACGGAACTGGGAGCGACCACTGTGGAGACAGGAAAATATCTTTAGGAATCAAAATGTAAGAAATTCCTACCAAAATCCTACTGTGACAGTTGAGGAGGATAAAATTTGTGTTTTTAAAAGGCTCTGATTTGTGTAGAAATTCGAACAGAGCGAAGACAGCAGCGTCTAGCAGGGGCCTCGTGGGGGTGTAACGAGCAGGAGGGCACACCAGCATCAGGCGGGCACGCCAGCAGCAGGCGGGCACATGGCATCTCTCGGGCGGGTGTCATGAGCAGGCGGGCACACGAGCATCAGGCGGGCCTTCCCTGGTGGTCGAGCGGTCAAGACTGTGAGCTTCCACTGCAGGGGGCACTGGCTCGCTCCCAGGTCAGAGCACTAAGATCCCGCGTGCCTCATGGTGTAGCCGAAAATTCAAGAAGCAGCCCAAAGGAAGGGGCAGGCCTCCGAGGACTGACGCGGGGCTGTCGGGGTCAGGGAGAGCGGGCCTGCCGCATCTCGCAGCCGCTGCGTTCCCATCAGGGCGGCGCTGCAGGTCTGTGAGGGCAGCCGCCAGGAAGGCCCCCACCTCCACGCCGACCCCACAGCCTGGCCGCCCAGCGGGAGCTCTGGAGCTGAGGTGGGAAGCCTGTGCTCCCGCCCGGCTCCCGAGAGACATGGCCTGGCCTCAGACCTGGGGCCACCTGCTGACTGTCCCTGCAGGCGGGGACCTGGAGGGCTCTGGAGGGACCCACGTGGCACGCCCCACATCTGCCCCCGGGGTGCAGGCACAGTCTGGGCGGGGAGTGTGCCCACACGCAGGTGCGCTTTAGGTCTGTGATGACCCACACACATCCACACACACCAGACGCGCGCACTCCTGCCAGCTACCAGAGTGGCACCTGGGCAGTGCAAGTGGCAGCGGGTGGTGAGAAAGCGCCGCCTACTTCCTTTTACTTGGCATGCTCCTGGGTGTTTAAAGGACTTTTTTCTATCTACTAGTTTTATATTTATAAAATAATTGAGGGATTTGGGATAAAGATGATAGACTGACCATATGAGTTTCTTTCTGCTTTCACCCAAGACCATACTAAAAGAATTTAAGGTGTTTAAACATTTGAACCCACACAGGAGACATCGGAGGCAATGCGGTGGCCAGAGGTCTTCTCACCTTTTGGAAGGTGTGAAGAAGGACACCTGACTTACAGGCCAGGAAGTCGTCTTGCCTCTAAGACGTGAGGAGAGCCACTGAGACTCCAGCAGGAAATGAAAGGGTGCCAGGAGGAGAGGGCTGGACAGTCTCCATGCATCCCAGACAGTCCCTGTGTGGCCTGTGCTTGACTCCTGGCAGAGCCCCCCGGGACAGGACTGCAGACTTGCTCTATGGAGTGCGGAGTGGGCAGGTGAGTGCCGGGCACAAGGGTGAGGCCAGGGCCGATGCGGAGCGGCCACCCTCAGACTCCCCTCCCCAAATACGAGCAGCAGGAAGCAGGCTGTCCACCTCCTCCACCCAGTGGAAGGTCAGACACCTGGCATTCCCCGGTAAAACACTGCCCCTGCCGGCTCACCAACCAAAACCCCAGCCTGAAGCACAGAGCACCCAGTCAGCTCGACTGTGAGTGGAACGCCAAGGATGGCCATACACGAGCAGAAAGCCCAGCGTGAAGGATGGAGGACCCAATGACCACAAAGCAACCAAAGCAGGCGGCGAGCAGGCAGAAACCAGCCCAGAAATGCTAGTTACTATTCTTACAGAGACGCGAGAAAGGCTACACGCGGTCCAGAAAACAACACTATGCTCCTTTTAAAAAATAACAGTACCAAATGCTGGTGGCGATGTACACCAGCAGGAACTCTCACTTGTTGGTGGTGGGAATGCAAAGCTTTTTGGAATGCTAGAGATTTCTTATAAAGCTCAACACAACCTTCCCATATAATCCAGCAATCACGCTTCTAGGTATTTGTTGAAAACAAATGTCCAGACAAAAACTACTGCGATATTTAGAACTGTTAAAAACTGGAAGCATTCAAAATATTTGTTACTAAGTGCATGGATAAACAAGTGTGGTGCGTGCACACAATAGAATATTCAGTGACTGAAAAAGAAATGCGCTATCCAGCCACAAACACAAGTGTGCATGTCTGCGGAGAAACCTTAAAAGCCTACCGCTAACTGAGAGGTGCCAGTATGGAAAGATTACATACCATATGACCTCAAACTTACGACATTCTGGAAAAGAGAGAACTACAGAGGCAGTGCAAAGGCCAGCGACCACTAAGCGCGGACATTTCTGGGTGAAATTCCTGTAACGGTGGACGCAGGACTGTGCGCACTGTGAAGACCCGCAGAAAGTCCAGCGCTACGTGCGAGTGTGGACTCTAGCTGGCGATCATGCGCTGACACCGGCCCATTAAATGGAACAGGCGCCCCGCATGAAGGCAAGACGCTAACCTAAGAGGAACTGAGCGCGGGAGGGGCCTCCCAGGCGGCTCAGCAGGAAAGAATTCGCCTGCCCGCAGGAGGTGCAGCAGCTGTGGGGTCAGTTTCTGGGTCGGGAGACCCTGTGGAGGAGGAAACGGCAACCACTCCAGGATTCCTGCTGGGAAAATCCCACGGACAGAGGAGCCTGGCGGGCCACACAGCCCGTAGGACCACAAAGAGCTGGACACCAGTGAGCACACATGAGAAGTGCCAGAAAGGCAGATAATGTGGGAACTCTCCACACAATCCACTCAATTTGTCTATAAATCTAAAACTTCTAAAAGCATAAATTTAATTATTAATTTTTTCAGATGACAGCTGGGAAAAAATGAACTTCAACCTTACTGTTACATAAAAATTAACTCAAAATGGATCATGGCATTCAATATAAATGCAAAACTATAAAACTTCAGAAAAAGAAAAAACAGAAGAAAATTTTCAGTGTCAAGAGCTAGTGCTTAGACTTGTCACCAAAAGCATGACCCATAAAAGGAAAAATTGATAAATTGGGATTCATTAAAATCAAACACTTTTCCTTACAAAGGACCACATTAACAGAATGAAGAGAAAGGCTAGAGACGGGAAGGAATAGCTGCAAACCACCAGTCCAGCAAAAAAAAAAAAACTAGTTATCTAGAATATATAAAGAATTCTCCAAGTGAAAAACCAAACAAAACTATTAGAAAATGGCCAAAACACATAAACAGATAGTTCACTGAGGAAGACGTACAGATGGCAAGTAAGAACACAGAAGGATGCTGAGTATCATTACCATCAGAAAAATGCAAGTTAAAACTGCACTGAGATAAACCTATCACAAGAGCTGACATTTGAAACGACGGCAAAACCAGACACGGGTGCCAATGCAGGGAGACTGTGTCACTTTTGCACTGCTGTGACTGGCGTGGTCTCTCAGGAAAACAGTGGCTGTTCCTCGTAGAGCTAAGCATGTAAACACCATCAAACACATCATGCATTTGTCACAGAGGAATGAAAACTTGTGTTCCTGCAACAATCTGAATATGAATATTCAGAGCAGCTTTATTTATGAGCCCAAACTGAAATATTTCAGATGCCCTTCAGCAGGTGAACGGTTAGACAGACTGTGGTCCGTCTGTGCCATGGAACCCTGCTCAGCAGCAAAGAAGCAGACCTCTGACACAGGGGCAGCCAGGGCGACTCTCCAGGGGCCACACTGAGCGGAAGAAAGCCAGTCACACAGCCTTCACACTGCATGATTCCATTCACATACACTCTTGAAATGACAAAATTACAAGACTGCGGAAGAGATGGGCGACTGCCTAGGACCAGGGGGTGGGGGGAGAGGACGCCGTAAAGGGCGGTGCGGGGGTCCTGGTGGTGAGCACTCTGTGTTCTGACTGCATCAATGTCAGCATCCGGGTTGTGATGCTTTCCTATGTCGCCAGCGGGAAGCTGGGTAAACACAGTCTCTCTGCGCTATTCCTTATAATTGCACGTGACTCTCTCAAGATAGTCTCACTGGAAAAGACCCTGAGGCTGGGAAAGATTGAAGGCAGGAGGAGAAGGGGACGACAGAGGATGAGATGGTTGGATGGCCTCACCGACTTGATGAACACAAGTCTGAGCAAGCTCTGGGAGTACTTGATGGACAGGGAAGCCTGGCATGCTGCCATCCATGGGGTTGCAGAGAGTCGGACACAACTGAGCAACTGAACGATCTCAAGATAAACAGTTTAATTAAAAATATAAAACTATGACAATGCTGTTTTTAAAAAGCATCTATGTGCGGCCTGGGAGGTACAGTTGGAGAAACATGGCAGGAAGTAGGACAGAAGGAGAAGGAGGCAGCAAAGAGGAGAGAAAAAATAAGGCTCGAAGAATTATCCCGACGGCCCCTCATTTCTTAACTAGAGGCCCAGAGAGACAACAGAGAAGATACAAGAGATAACTGTTTGGATGCCAGGACTGGGGAAGCCATGAGAAACCGAGCCAGCTCGTGCTGACTCCCAGAAAGGCTGGGAGTCAGAGACTCTGGCTCCTTGGGGCTGGGGGCTGGGTGGCCTTGCTCCCCACCCATCTGCACAGCCAGGGCTCCCCTTCCCCACCCTTAGAAGCTGGCAGATGTATTCTCGTGGAGGTGAGGCCAGAGGCTCCCAGGGGCAGCCGTGAGGCTCCTGACTGAGGGAGTGGGGAGCGGCAGAAAGTCTACACGTGGGATCACAAGATTCCAAACCCCACACGCCATGTGCTCACAGTACACCCGCCAGGGGAGAGCGTGGGGTCACCACCAGGAGGAACACCCATCCACAAGACCCACCCCAGACGCAGCCTCACGCATGCTTTCCGCTACAGTGACGCGCCCACACCGCCCGTGTCCGGCTGCACGGACTTTCACTCACTCAGCACGCCTGTCCCCACGCCCCAGCAGCCCCCGCTCCCGCTGGCCCCCGGTGCTGACGTCGGGGACACAGACCCCTTCCGCTGCTTTCAGGGCCCTGTAAGTGGAGCCGTGCGTGTGCACTGCTTCTGCGTGACATCACAGTTGTGAGGGCTGCCTGCGGGAACATGTGTACAGGCCACTCACTGTCACCGCAACACAGTGTCCACCGCGGGACGCGCCGCTCCCTCCGTGGGACGCGCCGCTCCCTCCGTGGGACGCGCTGCTTCACTGCCCATGGGCACTGGGGTGACTTCCAGGCTCAGCTCTCAGACACTCCTGTGTCTAATCAGCTTTAGTGCCTCCCATTTAAATATGAGTAGACAGGTAAGGATCACCCAACATGGAAACAGAGGGTCTCAGGGGACCTCCAATACAGGCAGCAGAGGAAGCCTTGAAAGTGAAAGTTAAATGAATGTCTTCTGAGCAACACGGAAAGATCCACAAAGGAAACAACAAAGGGAATTCAGGGAACAATTTCTAAGGAGTGCTCAGAAAGTAAATCTGCGGGAACACAAAGTTTACAGTTAGACAGGATGACTGGAAGACAAATTTGAGGAAATCTTCCAGAGTAAGGTAAATGGACAAAGGGAAGAAAAGAAAACCAGGCTGTGGATCCAAGATGTCCAACGTCCGAACAACAGGAATCAGGGAGACTAGGGAATAACAGAGAACATTCCAGAACTGAATAACCTTAGTCACCACATTGAGAGGCCTGGTGAGGGGCCTGAAGAGTGAAAAACCCGAATTAAGACACATCGAGACCACAAGTGCGTGTGTGGGGCCAACACAGGGCACACGCGGTAGGGAGGCCAGTGGCGTCCTCTTTCTCAGAGCAGCGTGGACGCTGGAGGAGCCCCATATACTGAGGGAAAATACTCCTACCTGGAATTCAACACCCAGCCATGCTACTATCGAGGATAAATGCAAAACATGCATTTTAAAGGATAACATAGCACACAGCACTTATGAGCACCACGGCCTCACTGTGAAGGAGCCCCTAGAGGACGCACTCCATTACACGAGGGCACAAACCGAGGAGGGCGCACGGGGACCCCAGATGAGGGGTGCACTCAGGCAAAGGAGACCCAAAGATGAGGGTGCACTCAGGGCAAAGGAGACCCAAAGATGAGGGTGCACTCAGGGCAAAGGAGACCCAAAGATGAGGGGTGCGCTCAGGGCAAAGGAGACCCAAAGATGAGGGGGTGCACTCAGGGCAAAGGAGACCCAAAGATGAGGGTGCACTCAGGCAAAGGAGACCCAAAGATGAGGGTGCACTCAGGCAAAGGAGACCCAAAGATGAGGGTGCACTCAGGCAAAGGAGACCCAAAGATGAGGGGTGCGCTCAGGGCAAAGGAGACCCAAAGATGAGGGTGCACTCAGGCAAAGGAAACCCAAAGATGAGGGGGTGCACTCAGGGCAAAGGAGACCCAAAGATGAGGGTGCACTCAGGCAAAGGAAACCCAAAGATGAGGGGGTGCACTCAGGGCAAAGGAGACCCAAAGATGAGGGGTGCACTCAGGCAAAGGAGACCCAAAGATGAGGGGTGCACTCAGGGCAAAGGAGACCCAAAGATGAGGGTGCACTCAGGCAAAGGAGACCCAAAGATGAGGGTGCACTCAGGCAAAGGAGACCCAAAGATGAGGGTGCACTCAGGGCAAAGGAGACCCAAAGATGAGGGTGCACTCAGGGCAAAGGAGACCCAAAGATGAGGGGGTGCACTCAGGGCAAAGGAGACCCAAAGATGAGGGTGCACTCAGGCAAAGGAGACCCAAAGATGAGGGGTGCACTCAGGCAAAGGAGACCCAAAGATGAGGGTGCACTCAGGCAAAGGAGACCCAAAGATGAGGGGGTGCACTCAGGGCAAAGGAGACCCAAAGATGAGGGTGCACTCAGGGCAAAGGAGACCCAAAGCACCTGCCAGGTGCTGGGCCCCAATTTAAGCTGGCAGATTACCTAATATGTTTGAAGAATAACAGGAACAAATATAGGGCTATTCCGGGGGGGTGGCGGGGAGGGATGTATAAGGAAACAATGTGATCAGAGATACTATGAACAGGGCCCAGGACTTTAAGCTTGGTGTGCTATAATCTGAATTTTTAAACTATACACATTTTATGTTAGAAAAATACAGAAAAAGTCTCTATTCACAATTCAATAAAATGAGGTAAAACCAATATAAAGGCCCTTGGCCTGGAAACTTTAAAGCTCTCTCTTAAGCAACATTCGGATTAAAAAGAAATCAAAACCCACATTTGGAATATCCAGATATACTAAAAACAGTACAGCAGAGTTAATGCTCCTCAGAGAAAAATTCATAACCTTAAATATTCATGTTAATAAACAAGAAGCAATGAAAATAATTGAATTAAATATTCCTAAATTCTGATACCAATTCCAATGTATGTTTTTTTATAACACCACCAAACAATTCTCCAACAGCAGCTGGGGGTCCTGCAATTCACCCTGCTTGAAACTACCCGGAAGGACTGTCAGGTCAAAGGCTCAGTCTCACGAGAGGTCCCACCCCTGTGCCCCCGCCCCCGGTCACACATCCAGATTGTCCCTGGGCTCCCCTCCTGCCTGCTGTAGACTGGATGTTCCTACGACCCCCTCCTCGGGTTTGGTTAATTTGCCAGCGAGGCTCAAAGAGCTCAGAGAGACGTGTCACCTACGAGATAACGGATTTATTGCAGGAGATGACTCAGGAACAGCCGAAGGGGAAGAGAGGCACAGACGAGGCCCGGGTTGTTACAGACAAGATGACAAATGACCAGCCCCACGTCAGCAGACTGAGAGGAGACTCCAGCCTCGCCTGCCCGGAAGCGGGGTCTCAGACCAGCGCGCCCGCACCTGCGGCGAGGCTCCCGGCCCCGCTGCGGGGCCGCCTGGCAGGCTGCAGCCCGCCCTCCGCCGGCAGCCTGCTCCCCCAGGAGCCCCACCGCCCCGCGGCCTCTCCAGCTGCCCCCTCGGCGCTTTCACTCTGGCTCAGCCGAAGGCCCCTTTCTGCCAGGACGGGGACGCGGGCTCGTCCCCAAGCACAGCCCGCTCTCCGCGGAGGGCCGCGTGCTCGCCGCCGGGGCGCTCCGCGTGGCGTTCCTGCGGGCCCGGCTGAGCGGCAGCCCACGCGGGACTGATGTCAGCCTCCGGCGCCTCTGCACCCGCTGCTCGGCGCGGGGGGTGGGCGGCGGCGGAACCGAGTAGCCCCCGCCCTGCGGACCCCTGCGGGCGCCGCCGCCCCCTCGGACCGGCAGGCTTTCCAGGTGGGCGCCGGAGCGGAGACTCCCCGCCGCTCGCGGCACTGCGCAACCCCCAGGTTCCAGGCGCTCGAGCAGGCGTGGGGACGCAGGAGACGCCGCCACCCCTCGGGAGCCGACGGTCAGCACGGCCGCGGCGGCCCTCTCCTTCCAGCCCCCGCGCAGGGGCCGCGGGTGCGGCGGCGACGGAGCCCACCGGACTCGGTCCGGCCACCAGTCCCCCTGCGGCCCCGCGGGGCTGGGCAGGCGCGCGCGCCAGGCGTCCCGGCCGCCCGAGGACCGCGTCGGGCGGCCCAGCGAGGCTCCCAGGCCCGGCTTCTCCCCTTGGCGTGGCCCGTCGTGCTGCCACAGACGGCCCGCCAACCTGCTGCCCACGGAGGCCTGCGGCCCGGGGCGGGCGCTGCCAGCCGGCCACGCGGCACTCCACGCGGGGCGGCGGCCACGCGCTCCGCTGCAGCCCGGCCGGGATCTCGGAGCCGCCGCGGGAGAGCCGGCGGCAGAGGCCCGGCCGGAACCCAGCACGGGCCCGGGAGGTTCTGGGACCCAGCCCCAAGCTCAGGACGGAAAGCCCAGGTGTGCGGGCGGGCGCGGGCCGCCCCACGATCCGGAGCCGGCCAGGCGCCCACGCGCGGCCGGGAGCCAGCGCCCTGCCCCGGGCGGGGGGGGAGCCTCGCGCGTGCGCGGCGCCGGGCGGGCCGGCGAGGGGCCGGGGCTTGAACCGCTGGGGGGCTTTCAGGGTCCAGCCGTCTTCACGGCTGGGAGGCGGGGGCCAGGCGGACCACCGGTCCTGGGGAACGCGCTCCTCTGCCACTTGACGGGGGTCCCCTGAGCGAGGTTTTCCTACAGAGGGAGATTTCGTAGAGAATCTTCCAAAAGCAGGAGTCGGCCTCCCCGTTTAACTGGCCCAGGGCTGCCCAGGCTCCTCGGGACAGCCCTCGGGCGTTTCTTGGGGTGGGGAGCAGGGACCACACTCGAGAGGCCTGGCTGAGCATCCCGGTTCCCCGCGGCAGCCCCCACTCCTGAGGCAGTCGCTCCCTGCGCCTCAGCTGCGTGGTCGTGACAAACACTGCGCACGGGCCGCTTAAACGACAGACGTTTATTTCCGTCCGTGCTGGAGGCTGGACGTTCGAGACCCAGGCGTCTGCAGGACCCGCTCCTCCCGAGGCCTCTGGCCTGGGCCAGTGCACGCTCTCCCCGTGTGTGCACGTGGACGAGCCCCCCGTGCGAGTGTGTCCTATCTCTTACAAGGACCCCAGATGGGGTAAGGGTCCTCACTGATTTTCAGTCAGTCTCCAAATCAGAGCCTCATTCTAATACAAGGGGTTAGGACTTTCACATAGGAATTTGAGCAGAGACACAACCCAGTCCGTAACACGGCTGTTCAACTAGAGTTGCCAGATTGAGCAAGTGAAAACACAGGACACTGAGTTAGACTTGAATTTCAGAGAAGCAACACGTTTCTGCAGTTAATCTGGGATTCAAATTTAACCAAGTGTCCTGTGTTTTCTCTGGCAGCCTTATGCTTAACAAACCACTCCAGATTCTTGGCTTAAAATCACAAGCACTAATTACTGCTCGAAGGCCTGCAGGCCGACCGTCTGGGTCAGCTGGCTGTAGGCTGGTCTTGGCTGGCCCTGCCCTGCACAGCTGGCCTCTCCTCCACTGTGTCTGTCACCACCAACAGGTCGGCCCAGGTGTGTTCCTGTGAGCCAGGAGGAAGTGACCCCTGCAAGGCCCTGGAGGCCTTGCCTCAGAACTGGAACACCAACACTTCAGCCACATGATGTGGGTCGGGTCAAGTCCTGGTCAGCGCCGACTCCAGGGCTGGGGAGACGGACCCTTCATCCTACTGGGAGGGGCAGTCTCATGTGCAACACGGAGGAGTAAGGATCAGGGACACTTTCTTCTCCCCATTTTATTGAAGTATAGTTGATTTAGAATGTTAATTTCTGCTGTACAACAGTGATTGGGTCATACATACATATGTAAATATTCTCCAATGCATCTCTTCCACTATGATGTATCATAGGATATTGAGTATAGTTCCCTGTGCTACACAGTAGGACCTTATTGTATAGCCTATGTATCACGGCTGTTTGCTGACCCCAGCCTCCCAGTCCTTCCCTCCCCCCGCCCAAGTCTGTTCTCTATGCCTGAATCTGCTTGTTTCCTGGACGTGTCCGTCTGTGTCCTTTCAGATCCAGCTCACGGGTGATCTCCTGTGGCGTTTCTCTCTTTCAGATCCCATGAGGGCAGCGACCTCCAGTTGCGTCCCTGGCGCTGCAGATGGCGTCGTCCCGCCCTTCCTTGCGGCCGAGCAATAGCCCCCTGTGCGCACGCACATCCTCTTTAGCCATTCGTCCACGGATGGACTCCAGGCTTCTTCTGTGTCTTTGCTTCTGTAAATAGTGCTGCTGTGAACACAGGGGTGCCTGCATCTTTCTGAATTCGTTTTCTCCAGATGTATGCCCAAGAGCGGAACTGCTGGATCCTACGGTAACTCTGTTTTTAGTTCTTTAAGGAGCGTCCATACTGTTCTCCACAGTGGCTGCACCAGTTCACATTCCCACCAACAGTGCAGGAGGGCTCCCGTCTCTCTCCACCCTCTCCAGCATTTGTTATACACTTTTAATGAGCATTCCTAGTAGTGTGAGGTGACACCTCATTTAAGTTTTGATTTGCATTTCAGTGGAAACAGTGTCAGACTTTATTTTGGGGGGCTCCAAAATCACTGCAGATGGTGACTGCAGCCATGAAATTAAAAGATGCCTACTCCTTGGAAGGAAAGTTATGACCAACCTAGATAGCATATTGAAAAGCAGAGATATTACTTTGCCAACTAAGGTCTGTCTAGTCAAGGCTACGGTTTTTCCTGTGGTTGTGTATGGAAGTGAGAGTTGGACTGTGAAGAAGGCTGAGCGCCAAAGAATTGATGCTTTTGAACTGTGGTGTTGGAGAAGACTCTTGAGAGTCCCTTGGACTGCAAGGAGATCCAGCCAGTCCATTCTGGAGGAGATCAGCTCTGGGATTTCTTTGGAGGGAATGATGCCAAAGCTGAAACTCCGGTACTTTGGCCACCTCATGCGAAGATTTGACTCACTGGAAAAGACTCTGATGCTGGGAGGGATTGGGGGCAGGAGGAGAAGGGGACGACAGAGGATGAGATGGCTGGATGGCATCCCCGACTCTATGAACGTGAGTCTGAGTGAACTCCGGGAGCTGGTGATGGACAGGGAGGCCTGGCATGCTTCGATTCATGGAGTCGCAAAGAGTCGGACACGCCTGAGCGACTGGACTGAACTGAACTGAACAATTAGTGATGTTGGGCATCTTTTCCTGTGCCCATTGGCCACATGCATGTCTTCTTTGGAGAAATGTCTTATTTAGGTCTTGCACCCATTTCTGTTGGTTTTGTTGTTACTGAGTTGTGTGAGCTGTTTGTATATCTTGGCAATTAAGCCCTTGTCAGTTGCATTATTTCCAAGTATTTTCTCCCAGCCCATAGGTTGTCTTTTTATTTTGTTTATGGTTTCCTTTCCTGTGCAAAAGCTTCTAAGTTTGCTTAGGTCCAATCTGTTTATTTCTGTTTGCATTTCTGTTGCCTTGGAAGAGGAACCTGAGAATACATTGATACAATTTACGTCAAAAATGTTTTGCCACAATCTATTCTGGGGGTTTTATGGCATCTCATCTCATATTTACAGTCTTTAAGCCATTTTGAGTTCATCTTTGTGTGTGGTGTGGTAATATCCTAACTTCATCGACTTGCACGCAGTTGTCCAACTTTCTCACTTGCTGCAGAGCTATCTTTTCCCATTGCCTCCTCTGCTGAAGACTGATGACCACAGGAGTATGGGCTTGTTGCTGGGCCCTCTCTTCCGTTCCACTGGTCCACGTGGCTCTCTCTGTGCCAGAGCCACGCCACTGAGGGCTGTCGCTTTGGAGTGCTGTCTGAAGCCTGGGAGGCATTGCCTCCTGCTTTGTTCTCTTCCCTCAGGATTGTTTCGGCAATTCTAGGTCTTCTCTGGTTCCATATAAGTTTTAGGATTATTTGACTAGTTCTTTGAAAAACATCAACTTGACAGAAAACTCATTAAATCTGTAGATTGCTTTGGGTAGCATGGCCATTTTAGTGATATTAATTCTTCCAGCCCAAGAGCACGGGATGGCTTTTCTTTCCCTTGAATCTTTAGTTTTCTTTGTCCATATTTTATAGCACTCTGCACATGTCTTTCACCTCCTTCCCTTTAATGCTATTTCATTGTTAATGTAAAGAAACGCACCTAATTTCTGTGTGCTGGCTTGCGTCCTGCTGCCTAGCTGAATTCAGTCATCAGCTCCACTGGCTTTTGTGTGGCGTCTTCAGGGTTTTCCATATTATCTGCAGATGGTGACGATTTTACCTCTTCCCTGCCACTCTGAATACCTTTTCTTTTTCTTGTCCGACCAGTGTGTCTAGGACGTCTGATAATATGCTGAATAGAAGTGGTGAGAGTGAACATCCTTGTGTTGTTCCAGATTTTAGTGGGAAGGCTTTTGCCGCTGAGCATCATGTTGGCTCTGGGTCTGTCATAAACAGCTGTCGCGATGTTGTGGTGTGTTCCCTTGAGACCCACTTTCGTGAGGATTTTTATGAGTGGATGTTGAATTTTAGCAAATGCTTTTCTGCGTCTGTTGAGATGGCCGGCGGCTGTGGTCTTGTCCTTCTGATGATGTATATCACATTGATTTGCGTATGCTGAGCCATCCTTTTGACCCTGAGATGAACCCAGATTGGTTCTGGCTTATGGTCTTTTTCTGTGCTGTTGGATCTGCTTTGCTAGTACTTTGTTGGGAGTTCGCGCGCCTGCAGGCATCCGTGATGCTGGGGATTCTCTTTTTGGTAGTGTCTTCGGTTTTGGTCATCAGGGTGGCAGTGGCTTCAGAGGGTGTCTTTGGGAGTGGAGCAGGGACACTCTTGCAGTCAACCTACCCTGGCCACCTTGCAGCCACCTGGACTGAGTCCACGGTGACTCCCACATGGGATGGTGGAGTCTGGACACAGAGCAAAGCGGGAGCCATAGTCGTGGGGGAGGCGGGAATGGTCCTCAGTGTAGAAAAGCGCTTGATTCCTCCCAAGCCTGCTCTGCAGATTCTGCTCTGAGATGGGCGGTTATGGGTCAGCTAATCATCGGCACACATGCCACGGCGCTACTGCAAGTCTGGTCTCAGACCACCTCAGTGTAGCCGATATCTCAGTAAGTCAAGTCACATAAAGTCTGTGGTTTCCCCGTGCATGTGACAAGCTATGTTCACACTATACCTCAGGCTCCTAAGGGTACAATAGCATTATGTCTAAAAAATATACTTGTCCTAATTAAAAGATACTTTCTTGCTAAAAAATGCTAACTATCACCTGATTAGACTAGACTCTTACTCAATTTCTAGAATCCAGTGGTCACAACCCAGGAGCCCACGGCACAGCAGCAGGCTGTCTGCTCTTCACACCCGCCAGCCCGGCAGGTCTGTGAGCCCCCGTGCAGAGCTGGGACATCTCTTTTCCTGACTCCAAACCAGCCTCCCGGCAGAAGGGGTCCTGAGGGTCAATTGCCACAGGAAGCATTTCAGCTGGCAGGAACCCAAGAGTCAGGGGCAGCTGCCTGTGGGCCTCCAAGGCTCCCCCTGAGCTTTAGTGGGCTTTACAGGCGCGCTGGGCGCCCGCTCCAGTGGCGGCGGCTCTGCGGCTGCCGGCTGCTCCAGCCTAGGGCTGCCGCCGTGAGGAGGTGCCCGGGCCTCACGCGCCTCTCGCTGACGCCTGAGCAGGACTCCCCGCTGTCCGCTGACCTCCGTGGATGGAGGCAGGGGCAGCAGTCTCAGCCGGCAGGGAGAGAAGCTGAGAAGCGCTCCGTCCTCGCAGCTGCTCACGGCCACAGCAGCCCTGGCAGATGCACCTGATGCTGGGGGCCGCGGCCAGGGAAAGGGGCTTCTGGAAAAGACTCCCAGACCTCTGCAGGGCCAGCAAGGGCCACACCACAGCCCTGGTGGTGTGTAAGAACTCTCAGAGGCTGGGACTGGGCCAGTGGCACTCCTGGACAACGCTCTGTGGCCTGGTTCAGCTCACCCACAGAAGTGACTGTGGTGCGCGGGGGGCACCATGGCGCTCCTCGCCTCCCCCACAAAGCTCCATGAGGAGAGGGCTTAGAGGAACAAGGGAAGGAAACAACTGGAGACACACGGGTGGGATGCAGGCTCCCCCACCCACCACCTGGGAGGCACGGGCCCCGCCTCCCATGAGCCTCACTCGAGGCGCCGGGTCAGCTCTGGGGACTCAGACAGAAGGCGAGAGCCAGTCAGGGCGGCGGGGCCCGTGGCCCGAGGCCTTGCTGCCCAAAACAAGCGCCAGTGATTTCACGAGAAGCTGCTGAGTGAGGGGAACAAGCCCAGCACCATGGCTGGGGAGGCCGAGAGACGGCCTCTGGATGGCCCCCACTGGCGATGCTGGCATCAGAACATTCCACACATCTGTGATGTGAGGACCAGCCAGACGCTGGATGGGAAGTGCAGAGCACCAAAGCAGACCCCCAAGTAGTCAGTGAAGAGCTTGTGAGGAAGGACAGCCAGCTTCGTCAGAGGAGTGATGGAGGCCGCAACAGTGAGAGAAAAATAACAGAACTGAATATCTGGAAAAGCTATCTCTCAAAGACTAGGACGAAATGAAACAAATTACAGGAACAAAAACAGTTTTTCTTTGCACTGGCAACAAAAGAAAAATAGATCTCATGAAAATTGAAAAATTTTATGCATTAAAAAACAGTATCAACAGAGTAACAGGCAACTCACAGAATGGGAAGAATATTTACAAGTCACATAATGATAGCAGATGAATACCTGGAACATACAGAGAACCTCAGAAACTCAACAACAATCCAATTTTAAAGAGAAGCAAAGGATTTGAACAGATGTGTCTCAAAAAAATATGGAAACGGTTAATGAGCAAATGAAAAAGATGCTCAACATCACTAATCATTAGGAAGTGCAAATGATAAAACCATGATGATACACCACCTTGTTACAATGACTACTATCAAAAGAAGAAAAAAAGCATAGAAAATAACAAGTGCTGACAAGGATGTGCAGGAATCAGAACCCTAACGCCTTGCTAATGGGGACATGCAGTGGTGCAGCCACCGTGGAAACCAGGATACCAGTTCCTCAGAAAACTAAGACATTTACAGAATAACCACATAACGCAGCAATCCCACTCCTGGGCGTGTACCCAGAGGGACTGAAAGCTGGGTCTCAAAGACGGATCTGCACTCTCACGCTCATGATGCTTTCACAACAGCTGAAGGTAAAAGTATCCAAGTTATCCATCCACAGATGAATGGAGAAACAGAATATGGTCCCTCTACACAATGAAAAACTAGTGAGACTTGAAAAGGAAAGAAATTCTGGTTCATGTGACAACATGGATGAACCTTAGGGCATTATGCTCAGTGATGTAAGCTGGTCACAAGAGTACAAATGCTGCATGATCCACTTAGATGAGGTCCCTAACGGAGTCAAATCCACAGAGACAGAAAGCAGCATAGTGAGTGCCAGAGGCAGAGGGAGGGAAGTATTTAACGGGGACAGAGACTCAGCTTCAGAAGATGAGAAAGTTCTGGAGACGGTGGCGGTGATCGCTGCCATGGTGTGAGCGTGCTTAATGCCACTGAACCGGACACGTAAAAATGGCGGTAAGTTTTGTTATATGTATTTCGCCACCATTTTGAAAAAATTAAAAGAAACAGAGTTTATCACAAAGTGAAAGTCTTTGAAGGGTTCCGTATTTGTTTTTCAGAGTTCCTTTTCCTGTCTTTCCCAGGCCCCACCCTGCCTGCTTGCTCTGTTTCCTGGATTCCATCCATTAACCCTGAACCCAATATCAGATTTCTCATTCTTTTATTAAAAGCTAAGCATTTAAAACACATCAATAAAGTGAAAATAAAATTTTTTAAATATTTAAAAAAGTGAACAGAGGGAGTTCTCTGACATTTTGGCACTTTCGCTGTTGTGGCCTGGGTTCAAACCCTGTTTGGGGAACTGTGATCCCTCAAACAAGCCGCCTGGCCTGGCCAAAAACAAACCAAAAAGTGAGAAGAAAGCTCAGAATGGAAGGCTTATTTCTGCAAATCATGTACCTGATAATGGACGTGCACCTGTCACATAGACAGAACACTTACAATTAAATAATGAAAAGACAAACGGGCAAAGACCTGAGTAGATGCTCCTCCAAAGAAAGCACATAGCCAGGAAGGCGCCAAGAAGCAGAGAGGAAGACGCTCAGTGTCACGAGCCGCCAGGGAAACGCAGCAAGCCGCAGCACGCGCCCGCACGCCCGCTAAGACGCGGTGGCCGGAAAGGCAGGTGGGCACCTGTGCCGGCGCGGATTCAGAGGAGCCGCGGCCCTCGTGCGGTGACGCGTGTGTGAGCCGCCAGCCATGTTCCGCGCTTTGCAACCCCAAGGACTGCGGCCTGCCAAGCTTTCCTGCCCATGGATTTTCCAGGCAAGAGTACTGGAGTGGGCTGCCATTCCCTTCTGCAGAGAATGTTCCCAAACCAAGGATCGAACCTAGGTCTCCGCACTGAAGGCAGCTTCTTTACTGTCTTAGCCTCCAGGGAAGCCGCTGGTGCACGAACAGTGGGAAGGCAAAATGGTGCAGACGCCGTGGAAAGCAGTCAGGCTGTTCCTTAAATGACTAAATGCAGAGTTACCATACGATCTAGCGATTCCACTCCTCGTACATGCCTACGAGAATGAGCGTATGCGCACATGAGAATCGCATGGAAACCTGCACACGGATGTGCGCAGCAGAACTGATCTCAAGTCAAGAGCGGAAACAACTCAAATGCCCTTCAACTGAAGAACGGATGCATACATCCTTCAGGGCAGTACCATTCAGATGTCAGAGGAGTGAAGCCTGATGCAGGCTACCACAGACACGAACCCCGAAGACACGATGCTAAGGGAGAGAAACCAGACACAGACAGCCACGTGTTGCGTGCCTGCGTTTGCATCAAGCGTCCAGAGCAGGCAAACAGTGAGCAGGGCAGGAGCCAGGGAGAAAGGGCGCGAGTGGAAGCTACCAGGTGCGGGGGGCTTTTCTGGGGCAAGGCCTGGGCTCTAAGAGGGACTGTGGCGGTGGCCGTGCTGCTGTGTGGCCGGAGCCGCTAAGGTGCACACCGAGTGCTGAACTGTATGCGACGTGACCAGCAGCTCAGCAGGGCTGCTGAGGAAACAAAAATCAGAGCATTTCCTCACTTCTCTCCCCAGGCTTGGGGAGATCCACCACAGCACAGGAAACCAAGAAACCCTCTGTTAGCAGAACTCACTCTCCAAAGAAGGAAGAGATGACAGACATCGCCACACACACACACCATGCTCTTCATCTCTAGGAAACTGGTCTAGTCCCACTCTGTCTAGTGGAAACAGAAAATGAGCTAGAAACAGAGTTTTAAATTTTCTAGTGGGCACACTTAAAAGTTAAAAGCAATATGTAAAATTTAACACCATCTTAGGTAAGCCTGTCTACCGCATTATTATCACTGCAGACATGTCAACATAAACAATTTTAATGAACTATTTTACATCCCATGTGTTTTACATCAGCAGTAACCTCAGCTCAGGTGGCCCGTCTAACTCTCCCCGCAGCAGAGCCTCCAGCAGTGAGAGATTCACTCCACATCCCCATGGCAGATCAGTTTGAGCAAAGCCAGGAAAAGGAGTCTGTTGGCTAATTAGCTGAAGGCCACAGAGACCTGTCTACTGGCGGGGCTGGCCCGGAGTTCAGTCTCTCTCTCCCCCTCGTCTCTTAGCTCCACACTTGGAGCCGGAGTCATCCCTGCCCCCAGGGCACCCCACAGTAAGGAGTATCCACTCTTTCCAGCAGTTTCCGGGAAAACAGTTGTTCCTGATGACGTGGCATGCTCAGCCTGATCGGCACGGATGCTCTGACTGGTCAGCTGGGGTCACAGCCTCGCTGGCGCACTCCCCTGGGTGTGGAGGGGGAGCAGCTCCCGGGACCAGGGACTCAGGCCACAGACGAGCCCAGCACCTGCACCCGAGCCCAGCATGGCGTCTGGGGTTGAAGACCCACTGCTGGCATCTTGTCAATAACGTGACTTAACTGCCTGCAGCTTATTTAATGTTGCTTCCAAGCTTCTGTCCTACTGAGAAGCAGGAACAAACCTTAAACTTCCAAATATCTTAATCTAGTGGTATTTAAGTAGTCTCCTTTGGGGACTTTCGAGGTGGCCCATTGGTTAAGACTGCACCCTGAAATGCAGGGGATACAAGTTCGGTGCCTGGCGGGGGGGATTGAGCGCCCACAGGCTGCGGAGCAGCTAAGCCCCTGTGCGGCCACTGCTGAAGCCGGGCGCCATGTGACTAAACTCCGAGCAGAGGCAGCCAGATAAACAAATACTAAAAATAAAGTCAACAGTCTCCTTTGTGAAAACGCTAAGTTCCAGGTCGCAGTTCAACTCCCTAACAGGGCTCTTCCTCCCTTCATCTTCTTCCCATGATGTTGGCGGGGCCTGAGGCAAAGGTGACGAGGCTTCCCGGCACTAGGAACAGAGGTCTGCTCCTCTCGGCCTCCAGTGGAAGGGCCTCACTCCCTCAGGGGCGTCCTGAACATCTGGACAGGGTGTGCCCTGCACACCTCCACAGGGCACCATCGACGCAGGCTACGGTGGACCCAGGTCTTCCCGCTCGCCTCGGGTCCTCGGCCTCGGTCCCCACTGAGCGTCCCGGCTCGGGGGCACCTGCAGCCCCTCCGCAGCGACTCCGGGCCGCTCTGCTGCCCGCCCTGCTCAGCAGCCTCCTCCTCCGGACCCCGGGCTCCTTCCTGCAGCCGGCGGCCCCGCCAGCATCTCTGCGGTCCCGCCGAGGCGTCCTCGCGGCCGGGAGGAGCCCGGTGCCAGGACGGAAGCCGCGCGGGAGCGGAAGTGCGCGTGGGCGGCGGCTGGGCCCCGCGCGGTGCCCTCGGCGCCGCGGGAGCCTTGGCAGGCCCGGCGCTCCTCCTTCCCAAGGAGCCTAGGCCAGCCGCTGCTTCTCTTGGGGCCCGGGCCCCTCAGCGTGGGCCGCCTTTGGCCTCGTGTGCTGCCGACCCAGCCTCTGCTCCCCTGGCGGAGCCCGCCGCCCGGCTCACCCTGGCCCGAGGGGCACTGCCCCGCTCCAGGTGCCCTTCCCGTCTGTCCGGCTGGCACCACCACAGGCCCCCGTGGGCAGTCGCCAGGGTGTTCCCAGGCGCCGTTACCCGAGCCCTGCCTCCCCGTCGCCACGGCTTCGTGCAGAGCTTGGCACACAGAAGGGCTCAGGCCCGCGTCCTGGAGCCTCACTCTGGCCAACAGACACCCCCACACCGTGCGCTGCCCCGCGCAGCAGGCGAGCCCGGCCTTGGCAGCAAGGGCTAGGATGCTCCCACGTGCACGACAGTCAGATGGCGCCACCCCCAGCCCCCACCCCCACCCGCTTGATTTGCGCACTGATTGCGCGGAGACCCGCGCCTGCTCTGACGTGCCCGCCGGAGGGCCTGAGGCTCTCGGCAGGGCTGATTGCGCCCGGAAAGCTGGAGGGGACAGAGCTATGTGAACAGGCCACGTCACACCCCCAAATGGGACCGTGTTTGCTAAATTTGTTTCCGATGCAATTTCATGCTGATTACACTGATTTCTCTGGTGACTGAGCCTGGAGCTGAGCTCGCCGCCCCCGCAGACCGGCTGTCAAGATGGCCCGTTTTTGGAGCAGGAGGTACTGATGGTGATTTGTGGGGCTCCGCCAGCGCTCTCCGGGCGGAGATGCTGCAGGCGGGCTGGAGCCCACCGGCGTCTCCGGGCCTCTCCTGCCGCGTGGCCGGCTTTCAGCCCCCACGGCCACACCCACCGTGCTCCTCAGCTTTCCTGTGTCCGAGTGGCTGTGAGCTCCACACCAGCTCACTCGGCTGGAACGCCGGCTGAACCACGAGGGCAGCGCCAGCCTCATCACTCTCACCACCTGGCGCGGCCTGCAGGTCAGGCAGAGGCAGAGGTGCAGGTCGCTCTCTGGGGTCCGTCACACCCTTCCTGTCCTGATATAGGCGGGGCCAGGTCAACAGGACCCCCAGGCCCTGGCCTAAGTCCCAGCTGAAATGCCCAGTGGCCCTGGCACCAGCTGTGATGCTGGGCCCCCCACCCTCAGGGCCCACCCAAGAGCAAAGGTGGCAGTCCTGGGGCCCTGCTGCAGCCACCCCCGAGGGCAGGAGCCGCGACACCCCGGGAATGCTGCTCAGAGCAGGGCTGGGGCAGGGCGAGGTGGGATGGGCCGGCTGTTGTGATGCCCGAGTGGCTCCACCCTAGACCCCTCCCAGCAAGGAAAACCCGGAGCCGTGAGTTTTAGCAAAAATGTTTACTCTCCTTAACGTGTGTGTATTTACAAGTACTAAATCTGAGACAGTAAAATAGGAAATAGCCGTGTATTTACACAACCTGCAAGCCTGGCACCGGCAGCCGCGCCGCCTCGGGAGAGGCAGCGGCCGAGGGGCCTCAGGCCGCCGAGCGATTGCTCTTCTTTTGGGTGGGGGCTCTGCGGCGTTGAAGGACAGCTAACTGTGGGCTTCGTCTTAAAAATATCTCTCTCTCTAAATATATCTATTCTAGCTTGTGTAGCACCAACGGCGTGAGACCTCAGCTCCAGCACTGGGGTAGAGCCGGGCAGGGCTCGCTCAGCAAGGGCAAAGCAGGGG
The DNA here is from genome assembly GCA_917880005.1 of Nanger dama. NCBI lineage: Eukaryota > Metazoa > Chordata > Mammalia > Artiodactyla > Bovidae > Nanger > Nanger dama. The sequence goes on along the minus strand of CAKJTW010000016.1, from coordinate 448,257 downwards.
AGGGCCTCTCCTGTGGGACAGGGCCGGGCCCGGGTCAAGGAGTGTGGGCAAGCTCGAGGTATATGGAGAGGCCAGGCTCCCGACCGTGGCCGAGCCATCCTTGGCGCTCCTGAGAGGCGTGTGGGCGAGAGCAGGGGGCAGCCCAGGACAGCAGGCAGTAGCAGCAGAGTCCGGACAGGGGGCAGTCTGGCCCCGCCTCCCGGCCCCGGGACTGCAGAGCAGGCCTCCACTCTGGCTCCGGCCGCCCTCAGGCCAGAGCTGGGCTCCAAGTCGCAGTGCCAGGCAGGAGGATACGGAGGTGTGAAGGGCGAGACAGGCCGGGGACTGGGTGACGAGGATTCGGCCTGACTCCCGCCCGGGGAAGGAGGTGCGGCCGTGCTGCCGGTGGACAGCAGGCTCAGGTCCGTGACTGGCTCGTGTGTAAACAAGCAACGCTAAAGTGCTCGCCCCAACCCGCCTCTGTGCTCTGCGAGGCCACGCGCTGGGCAGGCCCGGCGGCTCCGCACTTCTGCGTCCCCACCGCCCAACCTGCCGACCTGACCGCGGGACGGGCGCGAGGCCCAGGGAGGCCCAGGAAGGGCGTGGGGGCTGGATTCTGAAGAGGGCGATGCAGGGGGCCAAGGAGTCCCCTGGCCAGAGTGGGGCTGGAAGAACGGGGGCTTCGATCAGAAGCAGCTTCAGGGAAGACTCGGGGGAGAGGCCCACACACAGGAACCTGGCGCCTGCCTGGCCTGGGCTCCTGCTAGACACGCACCGCGTGGGGGCCCGAGCCCTACTCAGGGCCTGTGGGGCCTGGGGGCCTCTGACCCCCAGTTCCAGGAGCTTCCTGAGTCAGGAGGTGGTGGACTTCACCCCTCCTCCCGCGGGGAGCAGCCGCTCAGCTGATGGAGGCTCTCAGGGGCTCACGCCGCGTCGGGGAAGGCGCGGGGCCGGCCACAGTTAGCTGTCCCTTAAAAGTCCGCGGGAATCTGTAGTACCGTCGAAAAAGTGAATTGAAAAGGGGACGGGCCACTGCCTTCACAAGTGACTGATTAATTAAAAAACATGAAAAAAAGGGGCCTAACAACCTCTAGTTTCCAACACTTGCAGTTTTAAAAAGATCAAGTCATACTAAACGCTAGCACAGTCATGCAGGGATCCACGGCCGCCTCCGGGAAGCTCTCGGCCGAGCAGTCTGTCCTCACTGAGACAGGCTGCCCCGCAGCTGGACGCGGAGGTCGGGCGCTCCAGTGGGAGACGCTGGCCACGCCCGTTGGTCTGGCTGTCCCGGTGCCTCGGCTCTTACTCTAAACTGTGAAATTCCTCCTCCTCCAGTTAACTGTACAGGACCCCACTGGGGCTGGAGACAGAGCCACATATACATGTATATATGTATATATATGTACAGGTTTTTAGTTAAAAATGTGCGCTCTCGCTAGCTGAGGGCAGGGTGGGCGCCCCGACCTCCACGCCCTCTGGCCACTGCACCCTGCTCCCGGCCAGGCCGCTGTGTAGGGTCCGAGGCCCCCACAGCTCCAGCTGTCCAAGCACAGAAGGACTCCCTTGTTCCCCTAAAAACGAGCAACGTCCCCCAAGCGTCCCCCTCCAAGGGGCCAGCACGCTGCTGAGGGCCAGACTGAAGCCGCAGGAAGGTGGGCGGGAGGCTGGTCAGGCAGGCCCCGGGGCCCTCCACAGCAGAGAGCTCGGCCTGGGGCAGGGCGGGTTTCGGGCGGGGAGGGGGGGAATAAATAAGGGGAACGTGCGCTCACGGCCCAGAGCCCCAGGCCCAGTGGCTCTCAGAGGCACAGCCCTGAGGACAAAAGGGGACCCGAGTCCTTCCGGAGTCACCTGGGCCCCGCGTGAAGCCATCCTGCAGCCCCCTCCATAGGAGGGAGCCAGGGGCCTCTCTCTGGGCGAGGTCAACGTGACACTCTGGCCTCGACCGCGGAGAGCACGCGGTGAATCGGAGGATGGCGGTGGCGGGAATAGGGACGCCAGGACGTGGCAGGTGGGTGGCGCTGGCCCAGGCCGACTTCAGCTCCCTGTGGCAGGGCCCTGGGCGTGCCGCCTCCCCGCCCGGGCTGCCAGCCAGGCCTAGCCTTCAGATTCTGCCCAGGAGGCGGGCACACCAGCCCACCTAGCCCCGGGCCTGGCCCGCTGGCCTCCGCAGCCTTGCCTCTCCTTCCTGGAGGGCTCTGGCAGTCCCCCTGCTGTCCTGAGGGGGCCGGGTCACACCTGGGCTCCCCGGCCCTCTGCAAACAGCTCTGGGCGCAGGGAGGGCTGCAGACACCGCCTCACTCACGCCAAGAGCCGGGACCCCACAGGCGGGAAGGGGACGCAGGGGCTAGGGGCCCAGGGCCGCACACCTGGCCCAGCGCAGGGCCCCGGCGCGGCGGGCAAGGCTGCCTCCGTGGGCCTCCTAGGTTTGGCCGCCGGGCGGAGGCCGCCACCAGGGCCCTCTCACTGCCGCTGGCTGGGCAGTTGGGCCAGTGGCTCAGCTGCTCAGGGCCATGGTGTCCACCACTTGCTCCAGCCTGCCACGGAGCCGCTGCCGCCGCGCCTGCTCATCCTTCTCCAGGGCCGCCAGGATCTGCAGAGGCGGGCAGAGGCCTCAGGCTGGCTCCAAGGCCGCACAGGGTGCCCGCTGCTGGAGCCTGAGGGACCTGGGCTTGGAGCCAGGATCCCCAGGTCGCCAGGGTCTCTTCTCCACCCTCTTCCCCTGAAACCACCCAAACGGGGCTCGGGTTCCCTGCCAGCCCTCCAGGTCCCTGAGGTGCAGTGTCTTTGAACTCCCAGGGGTCCTCTGTGACCCCTACTCACACTGCTGCATCCTGTGGGCAGGCGGCACCGCCCCCCCCCCCGCAGCCCCTGCCCGCTGGCCCTCACCGAGCCCACCCCAGGTCACGGCGGGCCCCCCACACCCCCGCCCCGCAGCCCCTGCCCACTGGCCCTGGGCTCAGCACAGCCACGTCTCTGCTCTGGGCTCCCTCCCCAAGCCCCCTCCTCCGGTCTCAGCTCGTTCCCCGGTTCCGCTGCCACCCTAAAGTCCGGCCCTGTGGCCAAGTCTCCGGAGCTGACTGCTTCACCCTGTCAACCCAGGGAAGCAGGCTCCTGACCCTCCCCTCGCCCACCCCACCCCACTTCTTGACATGCCGGCCCTGCCTTCCAGCCCCTGGCAGGCGGGTTCTGTGTGCCCAGGAGAAGACTGCACCCCTGATGCCCACATACCCCACAGCCACGGCTACCTTCCTCCTGGGAGGCTCTGCGCGGGCCTGCCCTGGCCTCAGGACTGGGCCCCAGCCGTGCCCAGTGGGCCTCTCCAGCCTGTGGCTCGGCCCTCCGTCCCCAGCGTCTCAGGGAGGCCCAGCACCCGCCCCCAGCAGCAGAACCGGCCCAGCAGCCCGGGGCAGAGGCGAGTCTGCACTGACCTCGTCCTTGTACTTGGTGATGTAGGAGTAAATCTCATGCAAGGCGCTCATGCTGTTGAACTGGCTCAGGTGCAGCCGTGACTGCTCGGCCAGGTAGGCGCTCATATCCTGGTCGCTGATAGCGGGCATCTTAGCAATATCGGCGTAGTACCTGCGGGCGGTGGCGTGTGAGCGAGGGACCGGCCTGCCCCTCTGCGGTCCCGCCCCTTCTACGTTCCCCTCCCGCCCCCCAGTCCCTTCCCACCTGCACCCCCCCAACCCCACCCCCTGCGAACCCCGTCCCCTGCGTACCCCTCCCGCCCCGGCCTGCCTCCGCCCCACCCCACCCCACCCTTCCCCTCTGCCTCCCCCCCACCTGCCCCACCCCCAACCCCTGCGTACCCCAGCCGGCCCCGCCCCCTCTGCGTCCCCTACCCCCGGCCAACGCCCACCTCTCCACCCAGCTCTTGTAGTTGGGGATGTCCTTGGCGTAGAGCAGCTTGTTGGAGGGCGAGTCCTTGCCCAGCTTGTGCTCCGACGTGGAGCAGGAGTCCATAAAGGTCTGGGCCACCACCGACAGGCAGGCATCCGTGATGCTGCTCTTGTGGATGTCGAACACGAACTGAGGGTTCTTGATCACGTTCACCCAGAAGCGCAAGGGCAGGCTGCAGGTGGGTGGGCGCAGGCAGCGTCAGAGGGGCCTCGGCCACCCCTGGAGCACGGTGGGAGGGGCTGACCTGTGGCCTCCCTGTCCTCCTGGCTCCACCCCTGTGCAGCGGCTGTGGGGCTCCACGCAGCCGGGGAGACGGGCCCAGAGAGCCCAGCAGTGAGGGCTGCACCCCCTGGCCACAGTCCCAGGGAGAAGGGTGCACACCCAGGCGCACTCTCGCCCGGGGTCATTCGTGTGCATAGCCAGGGTCCTCCAGGCCTGAGTGCCTGTTCAGGGCCCACTCAGCTCCCCTGCTCCTGTCCACATGAGTCTCGGTAACAAGACCAGGAAGGGCTCCCGGAGACAGCTGACCTCCTACCCCAAATGCCAACCTGTTTGACAACCACTAGCCAGACTAAAAGCTCTAGCCGTGTGTCACTAAGCTAAAAATTCAGGCTGCACTAGTTACGTCAGATAATCCCAGCTGCACGTGACCACATGGCCAGCACACCTGGAACATTCCATCGTTCTAGGAGTGCCCCAGGATGATGCTGACCCACACAACGATGCCTCCCCCCATGCCCTGTGGACCCCCAGGACGAGGCTTGGGGAGCAACAGCAGCACACAGAGGCCAGGGTGCTGGGAAGGGTCAGGGGATGAGGCACAAGAGGCCAGAGGCGCAGAGCTTCTGAGGACCAGGCCCACCCTGCCGGGGTGCACCGTCCACTCCGGCGGTGGCTGCTGGCCCGGGGCCCGGGGCTGGGAGGGGGTCGCTGTCACCGGCACCCTTGTGGCTGTAGGCAGCACAGGCTGGGCCCCCGAGCCCTGTCTCACACAGAAGGTCACATCAGCACGGCCCTGCACATGCCCCTGGAGGACGGGAAGCGGCTCCTCCTGCCAGGGGAGTCAGGGGGCCCGCGTGGAGGGGACTGGCCCCACGCCCCGTGCTCACATGCCCCCGGAGTACGGGAAGCAGCTCCTCCTGCCAGGGGAGTCAGGGGGCCCACGTGGAGGGGACCGGCCCCACGCCCCCGTGCTCACATGCCCCCCGCAAGCTGGGCAGCAGATTCTCGTGCCGGGTGAGTTGGAGGGGCCCAGCCGCCCCCCGCGCCTTACCAGTTGCTCTTCCAGGTGTGGCGCACGTCCGCGTCGTGGATCTGGTGCTGGTCGGCCTGCTCGTCCAGAAAGTCGAACATGTACTTGATGGCCAGCGGCAGGGCTGAGCCGCGGTGTGCCGTGCTGAAGATGGTCTCGAACAGGTCATCCACGAACTTCTGCAGCGTGCCCTGGGGGCGGGGCGGGGGCGGGGCACAGCTCAGGGGCCACCACCCCCCCCGCCCTCCCAGGCACCGCCACCCCCTGCTCCCAGGCCCTCCTTCCCTGCCCTCCCTCCCCAGCCCACCCCTCCTAGGCCACCCCCCCGGCCCCGCCCGGCCCTCCCAGGCACACCCCCCCACCACCGGCCTGCCCCCCAACCTTGGTGGCCAGCAGCCGCGTCAGGTAGATCTCTGAGACCATTTTGCTGCCGCGGTCGCCCTCGCGCTGGTCCAGGTGGTCGTGGTTCTTGACCAGATGCCACAGCTTGGTGCCACTCTCCAGGTCGGGCGTGATCATGGGCGTGCGTGAGCGCAGGCTGTCGGGGCTGCTGGCCGTGCGCAGCATGCTCTCTGTGGGCACCGCGCCATCAGCCGTGGTGTCCAGTACCCTCACCCACCCACCCACCTGGCTGGGGACCCTGGCTGAGCCTCGGTGTCCCCATCTGAAAACCGGGGATAGCCAGCGATGCCCTGGGATGACACGTGTGATGGCCGCGAGGAGCCTGTACTGCCCAGGGAGAGGCCAAGTGGCCCAGGGATGGGCCACGACTAAGCCGTCCCAGGCAGCATCCACGGTGCCTGGGGCAAGGGTCCTGTCCCGGTCAGTGGCCTGCCCCTGCCCCCCGCCGCCCAGTCCTCACCGTATCTGCTGAGGGATTTGGTGAAGGTGGACGAGTTGGAGATGTTGTAGGCGGACGTCTGCTTGGGCACCAGGGCCACGGAGGACCCATCTGTCACCTGCAGACGGAGGACCAGGTGACATGGGAATCACCACCCGGAGCCGATCTCTCCCTGGGCCTCAGCCTCCGGGCCCAGGACCTCCAGGGCGGCAGGGAGCGCGGCCCACACCGTGAGCGGCGGCCGCGGGCAGGTCACCTGATAGTGTGCCAGCGTGTTGAGCCTCTTCCAGTCGTTGTCGATCTTGGTGGTGACGTCCTCGTCCTGCAGGATGATACGGGCCATGCGGCCCTGCCGCCACTCTGTGGGGGAGGGGAGGGTCCCGGCGCCCTGAGTGGATGCTGGGCAGCAGAGGGGCAGGCCCTGCCTCCGGCCCACGTCCTATCCACGCAGAGCTGTAGCCCTACACCCCACCCCAGGCGGCCCCAAGGCCCCCGTGTGTGCCCTCCTCCCAGCCTGGCGCTCAGGCCTCCCTCCACTGCCCAGCCTTGTCCACCACGGGACCAGACCAGCCCAGACCAGCTCTTCTCTACTTTCCCTCCCTACTTATCCTCCTGGTGAGCCAGTGAGCCCCCAGCTCTAGGTGCAAACGGGACCCTACCCTCCACGGCCTCCACCACCCTGGGGAGGAGATTGGGGAGCCCACCCAAGATCACAGCCCTGCCCTTCCACAATCCGGGCCAGCGCCCCTCCTGGGCTCACCCAGGTCCATGTCCCCAGCTTTGGGCCGTTGGGAGTAGGGGACGCCCTTGTACACGGCGTCCAGCAACTTCTCCTTGACCTGCGTCACCGTGTCACAGTTCAGCCCCTTCACCGGCACCTCAGGTGCATTCTCATTCTCGGGGTTCACGCAGTTTAGGGTCTGAGGATGGGAGAACGCGAGGTCAGCTCCTGCGCCTCACTGGGCGGTGAGTGGGGGAAGGGTGGGTGGACATGGGCAGGTGGGCAGTCGGGGTTGGGGGCAAGGAGCAGGTGGTGGGCGGGGCCTGGGTGGGGCGGGTGGGAGGGCGGGGTTTGTGTGAGTGGCGGGCGGGAGGGTGGGGCTTGGGGCACTTGGCTGGACCCCACTGCCCACTTTCGCACCAGTGTCTTGTAGTCGATCTGCTGCCGGATGAGCTTGTCCTCGCTCAGTGAATAACGCGCCTCGCCTGTGATGGCGTCGATGGGGCCCTTCTCCATCTGCTGCTTGATGGCGCAGTAGAGCATGAAGAGCGGCTCCCCTGCGCACTCCTGTGGGCACGTGGCCACGGGCGTCAGGCTCCGGCCCAGCCCGGCTCCAGCCCGGCCCGGCCCCGGTCTTGCCGTAAGGGCAACTCGGCCCACCTGAGAACCCCCACTCCCAAAGCTTAAGGAGGATGTGAGCAAAGCCCTTGACCGGAGACCGCCCCCTGGTGGGTCTGAAACTCCAGGAGGAAAGCCCAGCAGAGGCCCTGGGTACAGGTGGCCTGGTCTCGGGAGGACCGCGGGCCCAGCTCCACTCCCACCCAGGGCCGGCGGTGCCACCCACGGGCGAGGCCAGGCTGGGCCCCAGCACTAGGTGCACCTGCTGCCTACGGGAGGCCAGCGACCCCCTGCCCTTCCGTCTGCTTCTCCAGAGCACGCGGTCAACACAGTCCCAGAGCAGACACTTGCCTGGCACGCCTGGGCACCTCTGTCCTGCCCGACCCCCACCGCACGTCCTGCCCATGTCCCGCTGCTCCCCTGTCACCCAGTGCGCCCTGCGTCCGGGCCTCCACCAGTGACCAGGGCTCCGCCCCTTGGGTCTTCCTGCCCCCGAGGACCCCCCTGCAGACCTCACCTGAGGTGCCCCTCAGGGAGGCTCTGCTGGACCCGGCCCAGCCCGGGCAGCGTTGCTGTCCCTGGGCCCCGCGCGCGCAGGCTCTGATGCGCCTGTAACCAGCCTTGCACGCTTCCCTGCCGTCTCCCCTGGGGGCGGAAGCCGCCCAAAGGCCAGGCCAGTGTGGCGCTCCTGTCACAGCCTCAGTGTGGGGCGGGGGTCGGGGAGCCTCTGCAGACACCGCTGGACAACCGGCACCATGAAGAGCAGCTGTCGGGGCAGGGCTCCCGGCTCCAACTGAGTCCCAGCCTGGGCCGGACGTGGAGAACTCCGTCTCGGCGGCCCTGGGGCTTGGGGGCTGAGTGAGACACAGGCAGACGGCTGCCCAGCCCACTCCAGCTCCTTGGCCTCTGGCCCCCGCAGCGGCCTGGCCTCAAGCCAGGTGCTCCCGCCTTTAATCAAGCAGCGTGATTAAAGAGACAGCTGCCCAGGTGCGGCCCCCGAGTGCAGATCGCCCCTCACTCTCCAGCCAGCAGCATGCCCACCTCTCAAGGTGTTCTGTCTGCAAACTTGGCTTCACACCGTCGTAAACATAAAATACTCGAAACACGAAGTCTCTGTAACACGCGCACGAGCGCATCACACGGGATGCAAACCACTGTGTCTACAAGCAGCAGCCAGCCCTGTTCCTGCCGCTCCCCTGCACAGCCTGGCGGCCGTGTGCTGAGCCACCTGCCCCCAGACCAGCCTGCCCGGCCCCTGCACGTCCCCCCTGGCCTCCGGTCTCCATCTGGCTACCCCCTGCCCCCACTCCACACCTCTGCTCACCCTGAACAGCCCAATCCACACCTTCACTGCCGCCCCCTTCCCATCCACCCTGCGGCCCAGGTTTGTTCTGACCGCTGAGCTGCAGCGGCCAGCCGCAGACCCCAACACAGACGACGGGAAGCCCCACCATCTTCCCCAACATGGGACACCATCAGGGCCGAGGCTATGTCCACTCGGTCACACAGAGAGGACCAGACCCGGGCCGCCTGTCATGAGATCACACAGAAAGGACCAGATGCGGGCTGCCTGCCACTCAGTTACACAGAGAGGACCAGACCTAGGCTGCCTGTCGCAGGATCACACAAAGACCAGACCCGAGCCACCTGTCACGGGATCACACAGAGAGGACCAGAGGCGAGACGCCTGTCACGGGATCACACAGAGAGGACCAGAGGCGAGACGCCTGTCACGAGATCACACAGAAAGGACCAGACACGGGCTGCCTGTCACGAGATCACACAGAGAGGACCAGACCCAGGCCGCCTGTGGCAGGATCACACAGAGAAGACCAGACACCGGCCGCCTGTCGCAAGATCACACAGAGAAGACCAGACGCCGACCGCCTGTCGCAGGATCACACAGAGAAGACCAGACGCCGGCCGCCTGTCGCAGGATCACACAGAGAGGACCAGACCCGAGCCACCTGTCGTGGGATCACACAGAGAGGACCAGATGCCGGCCGCCTGTCATGGGATCACACAGAGAGGGCCAGACGCCGGCCGCCTGTCACGGGTCATGCAGAGAGGACCGGACCCGGGCCACCTGTCACGGGTCACGCAGAGAGGACCGGACCCGGGCCGCCTGTCGCGGGTCACGCAGAGAGGACCGGACCCGGGCCGCCTGTCGCGGGTCACGCAGAGAGGACCGGACCCGGGCCGCCTGTCGCGGGTCACGCAGAGAGGACCGGACCCGGGCCGCCTGTCGCGGGTCACGCAGAGAGGACCGGACCCGGGCCGCCTGTCGCGGGTCACGCAGAGAGGACCGGACCCGGGCCGCCTGTCGCGGGTCACGCAGAGAGGACCGGACCCGGGCCGCCTGTCGCGGGTCACGCAGAGAGGACCGGACCCGGGCCGCCTGTCGCGGGTCACGCAGAGAGGACCGGACCCGGGCCGCCTGTCGCGGGTCACGCAGAGAGGACCGGACCCGGGCCGCCTGTCGCGGGCCTCCACGGCCGCTCCCTCATCCACTGGGGAGTGCTGACCGCAGGAACACTAGGCCCGCCTGCCAAGCCTTCGGGTTTGTCAAGGGAAGTCAGGCACACCTCGGGGTTGCACAGCCTCCCAGCTCTAAAATGCAGGTGACCCGCTGAGCTGCTCACAGCCCCAGTGAGGCCCACCTGCACCTTGTGCAGCCACCCACAGGCTATATACTCGGTTCCAATAGCTCAGCTCCTCAGGGCTGGTCTCCAGGGCTTGGGGGAACTGTCTGGGCAACAACAGGAAGAAGCCCGGGCAGCTGTCCCTCCTCAGCACGGGCTCAATGGGGCCCTGCTTCCCCACCAGGCACCTCCTCAGCTGGGCCAGCACTGGGGCTGGATACAGACACCCTGCCCGGGGACTCTGAGCCTCGGTCTGGGCCACAGGGACCTCATGACCCCAAGTGGCCTCAACCTCCAGTCCGCTCAGCCGCGTGCGGCCATCAACCCCACGAGAGCCAGGCGTGCACCCTGCCTCGGCAGCTCAGGGAGGACAGGATGGCCTCTGGAAATGGCAGTGCACAGATGTGTGTCCCGGGGACGTCACGCCAGGGTCTTGGCCCCTCCAGGTTGAGGCCCAATGGCGGGCACCTGCGGCCCCCACCCCCATCCAGGCCCCCACGGCCACCCACCTTGAGGAACTTATACAGAAGGAACGTGAACCAGTTGGTTAGCATCTTCTCAGCCACTGACTCAGTCCTGGAACAGAGCACGTGTCACCCAGCGACAAGGGTCCCAGACAGGGCACACCCCAGGCGGGTCCCCAGAGTCGCCTCAGCAGTGCCTGGGCTGGACCAGTGAGCACACTGCCGCAGGGGTGGGCAGGCAGCGTTGTGGGTGAGTCGGGGTGTGGGTGGGCACAGATATGCCCAGGGCACAGTGGGCAGACATGTTGTAGGTGGGCAGGAGTACACAGGCACGAGGCAGAGGAACTCAGGCAGGGAGGGGCCGCAGGCAGGAGCACAGGGAGGCGGGGGGGTGCAGGGGGCAATGGGCAGGGACACAGGGGTGCAGGTGGGTGGGGTCACAGGGAGACAGGGGGCGGGGGCAGGTGGGGGGTCACAGGGAAGCGGGAGCAAGGGCAGGGCAGGTGGGGTCACAGGGAGGCAGGGGCGGGGGCAGGTGGGGTCGCAGGGAGGCAGGGGGCAGGGGCAGGTGGGTGGGGTCACAGGGAGGCAGGGGCAGGTAGGTGGAGTTACAGGGAGGTGGGGGCAGGGGCAGGTGGGTGGGGTCATAGGGAGGCGGGGGGCAGGTAGGTGGAGTTACAGGGAGGTGGGGGCAGGGGCAGGTGGGTGGGGTCGCAGGGAGGCAGGGGGCAGGGGCAGGTGGGGTCACAGGGAGGCAGGGGGCAGGTGCAAGTGGGGTCGCAGGGAGGCGGGAGCAGGGGCAGGGCAGGTGGGGTCACAGGGAGGCAGGGGACAGGGCAGGTGGGGTCGCAGGGAGGCGGGGAGCAGGGGCAAGTGGGTAGGGTCACAGGGAGGCAGGGGCGGGGGGGCAGGTGGGGTCACAGGGAGGCGGGGGCAGGAGCAGGTGGGGGGGTCACAGGGAGGCGGGAGCAGGGGCAGGGCAGGTGGGGTCACAGGGAGGCAGGGGGCAGGGCAGGTGGGGTCGCGAGGAGGCAGGAGCAGGGGCAAGTGGGTAGGGTCACAGGGAGGCAGGGGGCAGGGGCAGGTGGGGTCACAGGGAGGCGGGGGCAGGGGCAGGTGGGTGGGGTCACAGGGAGGCGAAGGCAGGAGCAGGTGGGGGGTCACAGGGAGGCGGGAGCAGGGGCAGGGCAGGTGGGGTCACAGGGAGGCAGGGGGCAGGGCAGGTGGGGTCGCGAGGAGGCAGGAGCAGGGGCAAGTGGGTAGGGTCACAGGGAGGCAGGGGGCGGGGGCAGGTGGGGTCACAGGGAGGCGGGGGCAGGGGCAGGTGGGTGGGGTCACAGGGAGGCGAGGGCAGGAGCAGGTGGGGGGTCACAGGGAGGCGGGAGCAGGGGCAGGGCAGGTGGGGTCACAGGGAGGCAGGGGGCAGGGCAGGTGGGGTCGCGAGGAGGCAGGAGCAGGGGCAAGTGGGTAGGGTCACAGGGAGGCAGGGGGCGGGGGCAGGTGGGTGGGGTCACAGGGAGGCGAGGGCAGGAGCAGGTGGGGGGGTCACAGGGAGGCGGGAGCAGGGGCAGGGCAGGTGGGGTCACAGGGAGGCAGGGGGCAGGGCAGGTGGGGGTCGCGAGGAGGCAGGAGCAGGGGCAAGTGGGTAGGGTCACAGGTAGGCGGGGGCAGGGGCAGGTGGGTGGGGTCACAGGGAGGCGAGGGCAGGAGCAGGTGGGGGGTCACAGGGAGGCGGGAGCAGGGGCAGGGCAGGTGGGGTCACAGGGAGGCAGGGGGCAGGGCAGGTGGGGTCGCAGGGAGGCGGGGGGTAGGGGCAGGTGGGTGGGGGGTTCACAGGGAGACGAGGGCAGGAGCAGGTGGAGGGTCACAGGGAGGTGGGAGCAGGGGCAGGTGGGTGGGGTCACAGGGAGGCAGGGGCAGGGGCAGGTGGGGTCACAGGGAGGCAGGGGGCAGGGGCAGGTGGGGTCACAGGGAGGCGGGGGCAGGGGCAGGTGGGTGGGGTCACAGGGAGGCGAGGGCAGGAGCAGGTGGGGGGTCACAGGGAGGCGGGAGCAGGGGCAGGGCAGGTGGGGTCACAGGGAGGCAGGGGGGCAGGGCAGGTGGGGTCGCAGGGAGGCGGGGGTAGGGGCAGGTGGGTGGGGGGGTCACAGGGAGACGAGGGCAGGAGCAGGTGGAGGGTCACAGGGAGGTGGGAGCAGGGGCAGGTGGGTGGGGTCACAGGGAGGCAGGGGCAGGGGCAGGTGGGGTCACAGGGAGGCAGGGGCAGGTAGGTGGAGTTACAGGGAGGTGGGGGGCAGGGGCAGGTGGGTGGGGTCATAGGGAGGCAGGGGCAGGTAGGTGGAGTTACAGGGAGGTGGGGGCAGGGGCAGGTGGGTGGGGTCATAGGGAGGCGGGGGCAGGGGCAGGTGGGATCACAGGGAGCAGGGGGCAGGCTGTGGACACACCGGCGCAGCAGCAACTTGGGGTGGTTCTTGCTCTCCAGGTTCTTCTCGATGAGGTCAGACAGCAGCTGCTTGAGCACGCCCGTGGCGTACTCCATCTCGCCCTGCAGGGCCGTCATGATGAGTGAGGCCACGTTGCCACGGTCCCGCATGGAGAAAGCTGCGCTGGGCCTCCAGGGTGCGGATGAAGGTCAGCAGGAAGTGCTTCTTGGTCAGCAGCTGCCCGAACAGGGTCAGCGACTTCTCCACGTTGGCCTGCACCTGGGGGCCGCGGGCCTGCTCAGACCTAAGAAGCACCGGCCCCTTCTGGCTGAGGGGCCGTCCAGGCCTGGGGGTCCAGTCACCCATCACCCTGGCAGGACCCCAAGCCCCAAGTCCTTGCGGAATGGCTATGGCCTGGCAGCTGCCTGAGAAGCCCACGGTGGGCAGAGGTCTGGGCACAGCGGTGAGGTGCCTGCCCCACCTCTCTGCGCAGCCCAGCTCCGACAGCTCAGAGGGAGCCTGGTGTCCACTGGCACCAGGAGTGCCCGTCCACGGCCACTCACGCCAGCACCGGCACAGACACCCCCTCTCCCCGCTGCACAGAGAACACTCAAGTCCAGACAGGGGCGTGGCTCGCTGGGGTCTCCCAGCACAGGGTAGGACAAGGGGGTGGAGCACAGGCATAGCTGGCTCCAGGGCCCCAGAGCTTGTCGAGGCAGAAGGGACACAGGCCCCCGGCCCAGGCGGGACACAGAGTCACGCCTAAGGCCCGTCACATAGCACAGTGGACCGCAAGCCCGGGAAACACATCTGCCAGAGCAGGGAGCCCCAGGAGACGCCACCCTGGGAAGCAAGGGGCAGCAAGCAGCCCAGGGTGCCCAGGCCCCTGCCAGTGACAGAAAGGCCCGCTGAGGCGCCGCTAGAGAGGGGGTCCCCCTCCCAGGAGGCTCGGGCCGGCCCCCAGACCCCCCGCTGCCCCAGGCCCCCAGGACCTCCGCAGAGAGGGCCGGCAGCCCACCTCCATCTCCTTGAGCACTGGGTGGTCCTCGATCCCCGGGAACAGCACGCGCATGGCGTAGGTGCGGTAGTCCAGGAAGGGGATGCCGGCGCCGTCCAGGTCATTGGTCAGCTCATGGATGTCCGTCTGCAGCTCCGCAAAGGCTGCGGCCAGATGAGGTGTCAAGGCAGGTGCCCGGCCCCGCCCACCCCACCCAGGGTCCTGCCGGCCCCGCCCACCCGACACTCAGGGTCCTGCTGGGCCTGCCTGGCCCTGCCCCCCCTGCCGGCCCCGCCCACCCCACACAGGGTCCTGCTGGGCCTGCCCGGCCCCACCCTCCTGCCAGCCCCGCCCATCCGACACTCAGGGTCCTGCTGGACCTGCCCCGCCTGTGTCCCTAATCCTGATGCAGGGTGAGTCCCCCAGCCCCAAGCTGCTGCAGACGCAACCGAGACGAGGGCAGAGATCGGGCCAGGCTGGGGGGCCCCAGTCCCAGAGGCCGGGGTGCTTGTGGCTGCCCTGGCTCTGGCCGCCTGGGAGAGAGCAGAGCCCTCCACCACTCGGGCCAGCGGCCCCTGACATGCCCGCCCGCTCGGGGCGGCTACCCCGTTCTCAGGACATTCCAGAGCTGTGAGGTGTGCACTGTCTGGTCAGGAGCCAGAGGGCGCCGAGCACGTCAGGGAGGCTGAACAGGAGCCAGCCCTCACCTCCCTGCCCACGGCTGGGCGTCTGCTCTGGGGGCCCTGGTCATTCTCATGAGCACCCCACACTGACGGGACTCTGGGGGGACGCGTGGGCTGGGCTCCAAGTAGACGCCCACCCTTCTCCTGCTGGCTGAGGGCACCGGCCAGAAAAGCCAGCCAGCCGGCCGGATGGCGACCAGCACCGGTCCAGGCTGCTGCCCGGAGCCCACACGGGCACACAGGCGCTGAACCCACCAGGGCCCCTGCGGCACCGGCCCGGGCACCCACCCCTCACGCCCACCCACTGGCCTCACAACAGTCACTCGCTCAGCACTCAGCTCCGGAGGGGGCAGCCTCTGCTCTGTGGGGACAAGCCGCTGGGTCTCCCCTGGACGCACGGGCACCTGGGGACGCCCTCGGCCCTCCCCACAGCCCCCACTCCCAGGTCACTTCTCCGACTTTCGGCCTGCAGAGCCCCTCCCCCTCGCAGGCCGGGGCCCCCGCCCCTGGGGTCCACCTCCCGGTTGGGGACTCTTGGGGGCAGGGGCACGTGACCAAGTGCGGGGACACCAAGCCTGCCCTCTGGGGTCATCCTGTCACCGCACAGGGGAGGAGTCACAGAAGGCGGGTTCTGGGGACGAGGGGCCTGCTGGTCTGCAGACACCGGACCCCGGTACAGGGGACGTGACCGCAGCCTGAGCGGGTTTTCCCCACTCACCCTCCAGGGCAGGCCAGACTCCCGCTCCACTGGGTGACTCAGAACAGAAGGGCCAGGCCGAAGGCTGTGCTCACAGAGAGGTCCCCGCCCACGGCCACCCCCCGGCCGCCGGATGGAACAACGCACACGGGCTTGTGGATCACTGACCACACACCACACCCGGGGAAACGGCGCCACCCCACCCTCAGCAGCAGGCGCGGCGTCTCCACACCTGGACGTGTGTCCGTTCACACGCAAGGAAGACTGGGACACCGTGTGTCCATCCGGCAGCCTCCAGCCAGGCTGGGACACAAACGGGCTTCCGGTGGGGTCTCCCTGAAGGAGCACCCCACAAAGGCCCCAGTCGGGACCCCCCACCTCCTGCCTCCCTGGACTGAGCCCGGCACAGCAAGGCCCACGGGAGCGTAGGAGACAGAGTGGACTCGGTGGGCAGCGCGGCCCAGTCGCGCGGCCTTGGCCAGCCCCGCCCCGAGCCTGCCCATGGAGCCCGCCCCCGGCCCCGCCCCCGCCCACCTTCCTTGCACTCCAGGGCCACACGAGACTCCAGGTTGTCCATCTGCAGCTGCAGGCGCTTCAGGGTGCGGTCGGCGTCCCGCGACTTGCGCTTGTAGGCGATGAGCACGGCCACGATGACCAGCAGCAGGAGGCCCCCGCCCCCGCCGATGCCCACGATGGCGGGCAGCGTTAGCAGGCTGTCCGAGTACATCTGCAGCACCCCTGGCGAGAACTCAAAGCCGCCGGCCCGGACCTGGGGGCACAAGCCGCTCAGGGGGTGCCCGTCGCCCACGGCTCAGGACCCCCGCGAGCTCGGGCGGGGTGGGGAGCGCAGGCGCCGAGGGGCTCCCTCCGGGGGTGGCTGGCCCTGCGTGGGGCGCCGGGGCGTGGACGCACCGTGACCTTGTGCTGCCCAGTGAGGTTGGGCGACTCGCAGAGCAGCTGCGTCTCGGATACGGTGAGGGCGCAGGGCGTTGAGCCGATGAGCACCGTGTAGTTGAGGCGAGAGTTGCCAGGCGCCGGCGGCAGCAGGTTGCGGCCCTGCGGGCAGGATGGGGTGAGCCGGCGCAGCCGCCGCCAATCAGCCCCCGCCCCCGCCAGCCCCGCGCGGCCCACCTTGAGGATGAGCGGCGAGCTGGGTTTCAGCTCCAGCAGGCCGGTGGGGCTGAGCGGCTCCAGCACTGGGTCCGGGTAGTAGAGGAAAGACGAGGTGTTGAGCACCAGCAGGGCGCGCACGTCGTCCATGACGAACCCCAGCTCGTCCGGCCGCTCCCCGAGCTCAGGCGGGCTGCGCACGCCGTTGTCCACAGACGGGGCCCGGCACACCATGGTAGTGTCGTTGTACACCAGGCAGCTCTGGGGACGCGGGGCAGGGACGCTAGGCTGGCTGCTCTGCCAGGGGCCGGGCGGCAGCAGCAACACACCCACCCTCCCCAGGGCCGCCATGCTTGGCCTCAACGGCAGGCGTGGGGGCCCAGGGCCCAGCAGGGACTCACGTTTTCCCTCTCAATGCCGCCGTACTTGGCTCGGATGCGCGGTTCGCGGACAGTGGCCAGGTTGGTGCCCGTGACTGTTAGGAAGGGTCCCTCCACTAAAAGATGAGGGTGGTGGGAGTCACAGGTGGGACATCCTGGGCCGCTCTGCCCGGGGCCCAGCACAAATGGGAGGCACAGAGACCCCACCGGCCCCCAAGAGATGGTCGAGGGTTAAAGCCTCTTGGGATCGCCCTGGGTGGCGGGACCATGTGAGGGCTGGAGCTGAGAGCCAGAGGCAGGGGCCCCAAGCCAGGTGCTGGTCTCTGGTGGCTCAGGACTGGGGTCACAGGGCTCAGGGTGGGCAGATCAAGGGCTGTGGGGCTCAGAGCAGGGGGAGGCCCCCAGGGGTGCCCTGACCTGTTGATGCTCCACTCGGGGTCAATCTTCAGGATGGTGGGGTCCTCGGTGTAGTTGTACTTGACCTCGGGGTTGGTGAGCTGAGCGCGGTTGATGTTGACAACTATGGGGACACTGCCTGGGCTCTGCCCTGGAGGCGTCAGACACCGGATCTCCCGGGAATTCCTCCTGGAGGGGCGGCGGGGCGGGGGCAGTGAGGCACCTCCCAGCCACCTGAGCATCCAGGCTCCACCACCACAGGCTCTGGCCACACCCCGCTCCGGCCTCACCTGCCTCCCTGTGGGCTGCGGGCCCTGCCTCCAGGCAGCTGAGCACTGTGGGGATCACCTCCCCCATCAGCCCCTGAGAGGGGCCGCGTGCTGTCTGTGCCCCTGTGGGGTAGGTCCCCAGCGGAGAGGCGGGCCTGGGATCCAAGCTCCCTCTCCAGGGGACACCCCCACCCCCCGCATCTGCCTCCTCTGTGGCGTCAGCTGATGAGCCTGGCCCACAGGCGCCAGGAGCAGACCTGCTGGGCAGGAAAGGGCTCACTGGGCCTCAAGGCAGCCCCATGGCAGCCCTATCGATCGCCTGAGGGTGGCTGGCTGGACAGACCCCACAGTTTCAATGTGCGTCCAGAGGAGCCAGACTCCACGTTCAAGGCCACAGCCCCACACTCAGGGACCACGCTCGGGGCCAGAGCCCCACGCTCAGGGCCAGAGCCCCACGCTCAGGGCCAGAGCCCCACGCTCAGGGTCAGCCCCACGCTCAGGGTTCCTGTTTCCTGGAAGGACTCACACGATCACTCACTTTCCCACTCCCATCCTCTCTGTTCTGAAAACAGGCTAATCCCAGGAGTGGGCCATGAGCTGGCGACACAGGCTGCTGAGGTGGGGGTGCTGGGTCACCCTACGGGGCAGCCAGCCCGCTCACCGCCTGCACCTGCCTGACCCTCCGTGCCCACACCACAGCCGCCAGGCCCGCACGCGGCAGGCTGCAAACACCAATAATTAGTCTGATAACGGGTAATTACTGCAGGAAAATATTTAAAGGCTCGCTCCATTATCGTCTCTAATCTAAAATTATCCACTTCAAGGCTCCCGGCTTTTGTTAAGGTTCCCTTTCTCTCTCCTAAGAATTTCTCTAAACGGCTGTGCACTGGGGCATCAGCCCAGGGCAGGGCTCGGCGTCCGCCCCTCAGGCCAGGCCCCACCCACCTGCTCTGGAGGGAGCCTGTCTCCATGGTAACCTTCTCCTCTCTAGGTTTCCATAGTGATTACCCCAGCCAGGCTCGCCACAGTCCCCCTTGTTTCCCAGGCAACAGAGGGGGCGCCCAGCCATCTGAACCCACCACCACTGGGGACAGGTGGGGCGAGCGCAGGGTCCCCACATACCAGGAGAAGGAGCAGGGCCGGCCGCCGACCGACACCGCCACATCGCTGCCAGCGTTCAGGTGGCTGCCCTCGATGCCAATCCAGGTGCCCCCCCGAAAGGGGTCCGCGGGCAGGGCTCACGCGGTAGAAGGTCGGCGTCTGGGAAGAGAAGGGACGGGCTGGGGCTTCCCAGCGCACTAGATCTGGGACGGCGCCTCATGGGCAAGGGGCCCGAGTCAGACCCTGGAGATGAGCGGCGTGGGGCAGGGGCCGTCACTTGAGGTCTCCTGAACCCTGGGCCACCTCCGTGGGCAAGTTGTTGGGGGGCCTTTGTTCCCGGGGCCGCAGGGCAGGAGGGCGGGCTTACCACAAAGGTGAAGCGCTTGGGTGACAGGGCGCGGTAGCGAGGAGAGCAGTCCCGCACGCACACTTCCACCAGGGCGTCGTGGGCCCGCACCGTGCTCGCATCCCCGATCTCACAGACGATCCTGTGGGCACGCGGGGGCCTCAGCGGCTGCAGAGCCAGTCCCGGCCAATCACTGGCCGTGTCCCACAGGCCCCGCCCCACTCACTGCTAGGCACTAACACACTTGCTACCCACTGGGATGCACAGCACCTTGCCCCCCACCCCCACCGGCACGTGCACCCCCGCCCCGCAGGCCCCGCCCCACTCACTGCTCTGCGCTGATGTACTCAGCTCTCCAGTGGGCTGCACAGCACCTTGCCCACGCGCACGCCCAGCCGCACATCCTCGAAGCGCAGCCCCAGGTTCTCTCCCGTGATGGTGAGCCGTGTGCCGCCCTGCCGCGGCCCTGTCTCAGGGGACAGCTGAGGGAAGAGGGGGCAGCTGGGGCGATGGCCGGGTGTCGGAGCCCCCCAACCCCACCCTGAGCCACAGGCCCGGGGCGCGCCTACCTTGAGAATCTTGGGGTCTGCGCAGCGGCTGCTGCCATGGCGAGCATGCATCCATTCGGCGGGTGAGTCTGCGGGGCAGTGGGGACGCAGGGAGCAGCGGCGCTCGGCCACGCACCAGCCACACTCGAAGCGAGGGTCGGCCTTGAGGCAGAGGCCGCAGCTCTCCCGCAGGGCGGGACACTTGTACAGATGGGCTGCAGAGAGGACAGGGGTCAGCAGCTGCCCGCGGGCCTGCCCCCGGGCCGCCCCCACCCGGCTCACCCTGGATATTCTGCGGGTTGTCGATGACAAAGTGGCCGTTCCACACCACGGACAGGTTCACAGGCAGGTCGCTGACGTCGTTGCCCTCGTAGGGAGTACTGTGGTGGTGGAAAGAGGGTCAGGCATGCGGCCGAGCCTGAGTGTCCCTCGTGGCCACCTCTGGCGCCAGCCACTGGGGGCAGGCCTGGCAGGGCGGGGTCTGGGGGCCAATCTGCACCCTGATGCCCGGCATCCCCACCCCTCCTGGCATCCATCTCCGCCACACCCCCACCCAAGTCAGCTGAGGGCCCAAGCGTCTGCCCCCATCCAGCTGCTCCTCTGCCCACAGGCGGCTGCTGCCCCCGCCCTCCAGCAGCCACAGGACCAGCCTCCAGGGGACCCCCGCCAGGACGCCAGGACTCCCGCACTCCTGGGCACACGCCAGGGGCGCTTCCTCATCTCCAGGCGGGTGCAACAAGGCCCCCCGGGACTGCCCTGAGTGTAACATGTGTGTCCCCTGTGAGGGCTGCCCCCTAACCGCCCCCAGGCTGGGCTGGGTTCTGGGACACAGCCCTCCTGGGGAGCCAAGCTGTGCCCCACTTTCTCAGCTGAAGACTTCCGCTCCGTCCCAGGGCAATTCATCATAATCTTATCTGCAGGAATGTAATTGGATCCTATCAAGCTCCCCAATGCTTTCTTTTCCCTTCACATGGGGCTGCAGGAAAGACAAATGTGGGCCTGGCGGGGTGGGGGGCGGTGGACAGAGGTGACGGAGGCCCAGGGATGGGAGAAGAGAGACAGCGGCCTTGGGGAGGCACAGGGAGGAAGGGGAGCCAGAGCGAGACAGGCAGAGGGCGGGGCCCACAGGAGCCAAGGAGGCAGGCAAAAAAGGGACTGGCCAGGCAGGCGGGCGCAGGGACCCTGGGCAGCAGCCAAAGGCCAACCTGCCCTGGGGCTGTGCCGACCCCTGGGCCCCAGCCCACCCGGCCAGGACAGAGCCAAGAGGGATGGAGCCTGAATTCTGACCTTGTGCCCCTCCCCTGGGTTCTGGGGGCCTAGAAGATGACCCAGAGGCACCCACCCACCACTCAGGGCCTTGACCCTGAACAGATGGGGAGACCGAGGCCAAGTCAGCCCTCTCCCCTCTCCCACCACGCAGTTCTAGCTCTGTGGACACCACGATCACTAAGCTCATGGGATGCAATCAAAGGCCTTTGGGAGGTCGCCCTGCCAGACGCGAGGCTCCAAGGGTGGCTGCCCGCACCAGCCACCACACACACTGGCAACATCCTGACAAAGGACACCTCAAAGGAGCTGGTGCTGTCTCCCTGGCCTCGGCCCCCAGGGACACCCCTTGTGCCCTGAGCCCACCCAGGCCCCTCACCCACGCCTGAGACAGACAGGCTCCCTCCAAGCACCAGGGCAGCTTTGGGAGTGGCTCCTGCGGCCTGCTCACCCAGGACCTCCCAGCTGGGGCTGGGGTGGCCTGAGTGGGGGACCGGGCGCCCCCTGCACAGGGCCCTTTTGCTAAAGCAGAAACCCACAGCACAGGGTCCCAGCGGGCGCCCTGGTGCTGAGCGGACTCACTGAGGAGTTCTGGCACTGCAGGCTGGAGCTGTTGAAGCGCACGGCGCCAACACGGGCCGGGCCCCCCGGAAGGTGGAACAGGCACTCGTATCCCCGCTGGCCCGACTGCGGCTGTGGCAGGTTCCGGGCGGTCAGGGTGATGGGCTTCACCACGCCCACTGGCACGTAGATCTGGGTGGAGGGCAGGATCTGTGGGCAGTCCTGGGGGTACAAGGCTGCAGCTGAGTCTGGGCTGGAGGTGTAGGGCTCCTGCATGGGGCCTGGTCTAGTGTCGCATACCCGCCCGCCCCATCCCCAGGCATGCCAGAGGCGCCAGGGCCGGCCAGCCAGGCCCGGGTTCTGGGCAGCACACCGTGACCTGGGCAGGCCCGCCCCTGGGACTCCCACCAGAGGGGGTCCATCTGGGAGCAGCTGACAGGCCCCTGAGGCAGAAGCAGGCACGAGCTCTCGGCCGGGGGCCTGGGGAGTAGGTAAAAATAGTCAGAGCGGGCAGAAAAACAGCCTGGCCCCCAGGGCCAGCGTTTCAGCAAGAAGAACTGATGCAACGGCCCGGCTCGCTTGCCGCAGTGCTGGAGCGGCAGTGGAGGAGCCAGAGCCGGCCCGCAGGGGCCCCGCAGGAGCTTTAAATAGAGCCGCTGGAGACAGGCTGTCATCCCCACGCCCCACAGGCAGCTCCCGAGGCGGCAGGGCTGGCTCTGCAGAGGTTCCCGGGGCCCCCCGTGGGCACCGAGGGAGCAGGGCAGGCCTGGCAGGCTGACCCCCGGCTGGGTCCGCAGGTGCCCCAGGGGCCGCTGGCACGCGGGCACTGACTGGCACTGGCCGGCATGCGGGCACTGGCCGGCACACTGGCTGGCACGTGGGCACTGGCCAGCACGTGGCTGGCACGCGGGCACTGGCCAGCACGTGGCTGGCACGTGGGCACTGGCCTGCAGAGCGTGTGGAGCTCAGGCCGCAGCCCCACAGCAGTGGCCAGCAGTGCCCAGCCCCCAGCCTGGGACCCCTGCTGCTCCTCCAGGGCCGCCACAGCCCCAGGGCCCCGCTCCCCCCCCCCCGTCACCTACCCCACCCCTCTGTGGCAGGAGCCGAGTGCTGCTGCACAGATCACCCCCCAACAGGCCAGAGCCTCGCTGTCGCCTTGGCATCTCAGGACCCTGGTGCAAGCCCTGTGAGCAGCTGAGGACAGGCTGGGGGCAAGCGAGCAGTGTGGACATGAGCCCTCCCCAGCCCCGTCCGGGTCCACACGCGAACGAGGGGCCAGACTGCTGCTGCCCGTCCGCTAAAAGACCAAGGGAGCATCCGGACGACGGCCCACCAGCCTGCTGCTGGGCACCGTGGTCACAGGTCTTGGCGGGGCACGGGGCCCTGGTGTGGAACCCCCACACCCCACTGCTGCGGAGGCTGGACAGGGGCAGACAGTCCAGGGCCTGGGCGTGGGCCTCTCCCACAGTGGGGCGGCCCTCTGTCAGGGGCTCCACACGAGACCCCCAGGCCGCCCCTCCCCACCACGTGCTGGTGGCCCCCTTGAAGGCGACTGACCAGACGCAGAAGTGCAAGGACCCTGAGCCGCCAGCACAGGCAGGAAGGTGCTGGGGGGCTGGGACCTAGGCCCCCACGGCCTGAGAGCACACTGGGGGAGGGGGCGCCCTGGAAGCCAGCCTGAAACTCCTTAGGGACAGCCCCATGTGGCCTGGGACCAGCTGGGAGGGGTGTGTCTGAAGTCAGCCTGCCTCTGACAGGCCCCTTGACCCCGATGGCCCCTGCCTCCACCTGGCCCGAGCAGGATCTACACCGGCTGCTCTGTGTCCACAGCCGAGGCCAGACAGATGCCCCGCTGGGGACCCCCAGGGGGCACCCTCTGCGGAACAGCTCAGACAGGCAGTGTGATCAGGGGCGGCCTGTGAGGACCGGGCCCCCACCTCACACGTCCATTCTGCGGCCACCACCAGCTGACTCAGCCCAGTGGCGGCCCCCAGGCAGGCTGGGCACCTGGGGCATCCACCCGCCCGCTCCCCCAGGTGCCCGCCTGCTCTCGGCCCATTCCACCCACTGCCCGCTTGTCCTGGACGTGTGTCCTCACTGGGAAGTGGAAAAGCCAAGGCCCACGAAGCGGGGGGATGGGCGGGGGCAGCCAGGGCAGGCTCTGTGAGGGGCCCCTGCCGGCTCATCCTCCTCCCCGGGCAAGCCCAGCCCCGCAGCCCAGAACAAAGTCAGGGCTCTGCCCGGCCCCAGAGCTATCACCCCCAGTGACCGGCAAGGACCATGCGGCCTCACGGCAACTCTGGAGACCACCAGACACCTGCATCTCGGCCCAGCCCCTGTCCACATGGAACTCCCTGCCCTCACCAGCACGCTGGACAGACGGCCCCAGCCCCCGTCTGTGCCTGGACATGCCTTACAGCCCCCAAGTGGTGACAACCAGCCAACCCCGCCAGCGACAGTCCCAGCCAGCCCTTCTGGCCGGCACCCCACACGCAGCTGCTCTCTGCCCCCAGCCTGACCATGGCCTCGTACCTCGGACACGTGGACGCAGCCCCGTACCTCGGACGCCTGGATGCGGCCCCGTACCTCGGACGCGTCACCGTGGCCCCGTACCTCGGACGGGTCACCGCGGCCCCGTACCTCGGACGCCTGGACGCGGCCCCGTACCTCGGACGCGTGGATGTGGCCCCGTACCTCGGACACGTTGACGCGGCCCTCCAGGAAGGAGCAGTCGGCGGCGTTGTGCGTGCACACGTGGCGGTACTTGCACCAGTGGCAGGGGGAAGGAGCCGCTGACACAGGCCAGGCAGCTGCGGGAGACGCGAGCGGTGAGGCAGGGCCTGCGACCCCCGCCCGCCCCGGGCTGTGCCTTGGGGCCTCCGCACGGGCTGCCCCTCACTGCCCAGAGCTGGCCACTGCCTGCCGGGGCTCCCCACCCCACTCCCCCATGGCCTGACCATCCACACCGGCGTCGCCCGACACCCTCTCAAGGACAGAACCCTCTGAAGCCGGCACCAGGCCACTCAACCATCAGCACTGAAAACACATTCCGTGCAGCTGAGAAGCACGTTCTTGTGTAACTTTTTTGTTTGTTTTAATATACAGTTTTAGGGCTGCCTTGGTGGCTCAGACGATAAAGAATCTGCCCGCAATGTAGAAAATGCAGGTGTGATCCTTAGGTCAGGACGATCCCCTGGAGGAAGGCATGGCAGCCCACTCCAGTACTTTTGCCTGGAGAATCCACGGACAGAGGGGCCTGGTGGGCTACAGTCCACGGGGTCACAGAGTCAGGCGTGACGGAGCGACCACCAGAGGCTTCTGTCGAGCGCCCGTCACCCAGCTGCGCCGGCGCCAGCCTCGCTACGCAGGGTCTTTCTGTGGCAGCATGCGGGGTCTAGTTCCCCGACCGGCCCCCGCATTAAGAGCGGGGGTGCTAACCACTGAACCACCAGGGACATCCTGAGCGGCATGCCTCAAATCCCACCTCTTCCTAATAAACTAAGATTTAAGCGCAGGCGGGACAGCCCCAGTGGAAGCTGGCTCCCTGGCGGGAACAAGGCTGGCTGGGCAGGGGCCTGGACGGCACAGAGCCCTGCCCTGCACCTTCACCTGCAACTCCAGGAAGCCCACGGCCCGGCCTCCACACAGCACCTCACCCCCCTCCCAGCCTCTGGAACACAGCCCCCATCCCAACGATCCCAGCCTGCCCATCACGGGAGGCCGGACCCCGGTGGGGAGCAACACTGAGGCCCCTGATGGGCGCCCGTGAGCCGCCAGGTGGGTGTCAGACCCACAAAGACACGAAAACCCGGGGCCCTCGGCTCAAGGCTGACCCTGCCCAGGCTGGGCACCCTGCCCCACGTGCCTGGACCCAGGGGGACACACAGCCAGGACCTCAGCGTCTCCCGCCCTTCCTCTGAAGCCCTAGGAGAGCACCCATGGCCTCCCAGCCACGCCCCAGCGGCCCCCAACCCGGGGGGCCCAGATCCTTCTGCCCCCAGGTGGCAGGTCCTGAGTGCCCACCCCTGGCCGGCCGTCTCCTGCCCAGACAAAGCAGCAGCGAGCCCAGAGCCCTGCCTCACTCTGGTGCCCACCGCGCACAGGGGGTGAGTCATTGCATCACACCCCCGCTGCCTCCTGAGCGCGGGCCTCAGGCCTGAGAAGCCGCGCGGGGCGGGGGCACTCACGACTGGTGGACGCTGCAGTTGTAGAAGACGAAGTCCACGGACGCGAATTTCTTGCCCGTCTCCTTGGACTTCAGGTAGAGCTTGACCACCCGCTGGTCTCCTGCGCAAGCGGCGCAGGCCGGGTCACCAGGGCCCCACTCCGGGGCCTTGCTGAGGACCCTCCCCTCCACCCGGGGCCCAGCGCCCACCCCGGTGGGCGGGGACTGGCTGCAGTCTTTCCCCTGTGCTGACCACGGCCCCCCGCCCCGGCTGGAGGCCCCCGCGGCCTCACCCTGGCCCCGCGTGATGGGCGCCACCTCCCGGGCGGAGGGGGTGCGGCAGTGGATCCGGCCGTCCTCCAGGACGCCCTCCGACTCGGTGAAGTCCTCGAAGGAGCAGTTGATGCCGGCGGAGAGGTCGGGCACGTTCAGGCCTGCAGCACGAGCTGGGGGGTGGGGCAGGGGACCCGGTCAGCAGCCCCCGGGGGGGGGCAGCCCGCTCCGGGCCCCGCCCACCCGCCTTCCGCCCCGCCCCGCCCGCCAAGGCGGCGCACTCACCGGAACCTGAGACGTAGTCACAGACACGTTGCGAGGCTGCACGCTGAGCTGAACGCACTGCAGCAGGTCCGCGGCGAAGCGCTGGGGCTCCGTGGCCCGCTCGCAGGCGTCCTGGCGGGAGCAGCTGCAGGCGTGGGTGTGGGCTGGGCTCAGGTAGGAGGCCACAGGGGCCCCAGGCCACCCCGCACCCTGTCCTGACCCAGGGGCGCTGGGCCTCCGACACTCGGCAGCGCACGGGATGCCCACCGCCCCCAACCAGACCAGGGGAGCTAGCACTAGGCCGGGGCCTCCAGCCTCTCCGCGAGCTGCCTGGGCCAGACTCACATGCTGTGCAGGACACACCAGCCGCAGTGGGGGTCCCGGGACCCCAGGCACAGCTCACACGACGTGTACTGCACGCAGCTCTCCACGGGCACCCGTGTCACCTGGCGGAGGACCCTTGATGTCAGGCTCGCCCCCAGACACTGGCAGCCCCCGTCTCAGGCCCTCCTTGTGCCTCGTCCACTCGAGGGTCACCCCAGTTCTGCCCGAGTCAGGCCAAGCAGACCTGGCTCTCTGCAGACAGTAGCCGGCCCGGGAGACGGCTCTGTCCGTCCCAGGAGTCAGCCGGTCCCTCCTGCCCTGCTGCGCCCCGACATTCCTGAGGGAGCCACGGGCCCCAGTCCTCAGCCGGGAGGTGGGTGGGCCTGCTCACCCAGACCTCGGCCGCTCCCAAGGCGGAGTTGACGGCGGAGGCCAGGGCTGGGGGGCAAAGAGGAGGCAGCTGCCAGGAGGGACAGAGGCCTGGCCTCATCTGCTGCTCCCGCTGCCAGGGGTCAGCAGGCTGGGCAGAGGGCAGCGGCGGGCTCCAGGCAGGCTGGGCAGAAGCAGCACAGCATGTAGCCTGGAGGAGCCGGAGGAGCCGGCCAGGCCAGAGCCAGGAGCCAGGGACCCCGGACGCTCCCCCTCCAACGCCAGCCCCCGGCCTGGGAGGCATTCGCCGGGGGTTCATCCCCAGGGGTGCCCAGTCAGTCAGGGAGGAAGTACAGCTGGCATTCATTGGGCGTTTGTCTCCAGGGGTTCCAGTTGGTCAGGGAAGGGGTCCAGCGGGCTGGTGAGCCGCCCAGCTGCCGGGGCACCCACCTGCTTCTCTGTCATGGCATACAGGTAACGGCGGTCAGGGCTGAGCACCAGGTCACGCAGAATGGGGCTGCCCTCCTGGGCCACCACGCTCTCGTAGGCCAGTGCTGGCCGGCCGCTGGGGTTCGAGAGGTCCACCAGGATCTGTGGGAACAAGACCCACGCTGTGTGTGTGTCGGGGGGATCTTCCTGCCCCAGCCCCTCCTGGGGGAACCTGCCAGGACCACTGCACCTGGACCAACCTCATTAAGCAACGCAGACCACAGCCTAGGCGTGGGGGTCCCCAGGGACAGGACGACCACCACCCAGCACCTGCCCCACCCCCAGTCTCGAGCTGCATGGCCACAGCCCAGACAGGGGCAGCGGGCCAGGCCAGGCATCCCGGGGAAAGGCTATTTGTGCAGAGGGGAGGAGACATGTGGGATGTCCAGTGCAGATAGAGGGGCCCCCCAGCCTTGGGCGGGAGACTGAGGGCTGCTCCGACGGGGGGGCACACCGGCTAGAAGGCAGGGGGTCAGGCATGGCACCAGCCCTGAAAGGTATCCTAAGCCCCGAACAAGCTGGGCGCTAATCAGCCAGCTCTTCCCCTGCCGCTCGCGATGCTGCAAGCATTTTTAGCTGCTTTTACCAAACAAATGTATTTAATTAACAGCGAGACCCAAGGGGCTTTCCAGAGAGGGGACCCATGGGGCAGCGTCCAGCCGGCTCAGTCCAGCCCTCGGGGCTGGCTCTGGGCTAGGGGCTCCTCCCAGGCTGCCTGGAGCTCCCGGCCCACCTCCACCGCGGCCCAGCAGCCCTGCTCCTTGCGCCTCACTCGCAGGATGCGGTGGGGCGGGCCTGACTAGCAGGCAGACGCCCCTGGCTCAGGCCAGCTCCCACGGGGGCGGGTGTCCCGGGCGGAGGCCATGGGGCAGGGGGGAGGGGAGGGAGGGATAGGGAGTGGGGGGGCCGCATTCCTGAGGGCCCGCGGCCCCCCCACATCCGCTCAGCTGCTGCCCCCGCCAGGCGGGCGGGCTTAAGTCAAACCAGACCCGGAAGAGGCGAGTCCAGCTGGGCTGTTGGGGGTGGGGGGGCCAGACTGGGCCTAGAGCTGCCCAAACAGCCTGGGGGAGCCGGGGCGGGGGGTGGCCACAGCAGCCCAGCCTCCGTCCCCCAGGCTGGGCCTGGAGGGGACCCCATAGGCAGCCCCAGGCTGAGGAGGCCAGGAGTCTGGCCCGTGCCCCAGCCTGGCCCAGACGTACCCTGACCGTGCGGGCTCTGCCTCAGCGTCCCCCCACCCCCCTCAGCGACACCCCCCCGAACCCCTTCAGCGTCCCCCCCCCCCCCCTCAGCGACACCCCCCCGAACCCCTTCAGCGTCCCCCCGCCCCCTCAGCGTCCCTCCCACACACCCTCAGCATCCCCTCCCGACCCCCTCAGCATCCCCCCCAACCCCTCAGCGACCCCCTGCCCCCTCAGCGTCCCCCCTTGACCCCCTCTGCGTCCCCTCTGCCCCCTCAGTGTCCCTCCCCTGCCCAGCGTTCCCCCCACCAGCCCCCTCAGCGTCCCCCCCACCGGCCCCCTCAGCGTCCCCCTCGCCTCCTCAGCATCCCCCTGTCCCCCACCCCACAGCCACTCGGGAACTAAACGACCCAGCAGACGGTGCCCGGGGAAGCAGGCCCCACAGCAAACCCCCAGAGCCAGCCAACCAGGCCGATGGGGCCAGGCTGGAATGCGGCCAGGGGGTGGGGAACGGCCGGCCGGAGGGCAGGGCAGGGCGCCGGGGCTGCAAAGGCCCTTGCAGGTGCACCGCCCACCCCGGGACCCTGGGGAGGCCTGCCCAGCCCTGGCCTGACTGAGCACACCCCCGGACCTGGGCAAGGGTTGCTCGGGAGGGTGCTGAACTGGGCCAGCGTTGGGCCCCAGGCTCTCCCTGCAGACGCCCTGACCCTTTCCTCTCAGGGCAGAGAGCACCGGCCAGGCTGTGGGTGCGGCCTGGGGGCTCCCCCCTGGGGGGATGGGGGAGACGCTGCAGGGAAGGCCTGCATGGGGGGGTGCACGCTGGGGCGGGGGTGGAGGCGCAGCCAGCCAGGTTCCGGAATGCCGCCGCCCCCAGGCCTGAAGCCGCGGGCTGACTGACTCCAACAGGTGGCTGCCAACAGCTGTGGCCGGAGTGTGCCTGACCAGCTGTCCACCCATCAGGCGCCGTCTGCCACCCACCTGCCGGCACAGGGCAGCCCCTGGCCCTTACACACGCGAGGCTGCCCCGTTTCTGGAGGGCACAGAGCGCTGGGGGGCAGGGGTCAGGGAGGCAGGTGCCCCCATGCTGCATTGCCCGGCAGCCCCCTGGCCAGGCTCAGCAGGGGTCGGGTGCCAGTTGGGGCTTCCGGCCAGTCCTGGGCCCCCCGCGAGCCAGCAGGGCTGATTTTAGGGCTGCCGGGCCCTGGAGCCCACAGAAGGGGGAACCCTGTGTCCCCAGACCTGCCCAAGAAGTCAGGAGCTGGGATCGCCAGTTGCACCTGGGGCAAAGCAGAGGAGGGGGGTGGCCAGCCGCCAGGGGAGCATTCCAGGGAGAAGGGGCATGCGGGGCGGGCACAGGGCCAGTTGGCTGGCAGGACAGCAGTACACACACACCCCCACCTCCAGCTGTCACCTGAGGGCCACCAGCTGGGGCAGCAGGCCTGCAGGGGCTTGGGGAGATGGCCACACGGGCTGGCCCCATCCCAGCCTCCCAGCCGACAGGACCCTGGAGCCCAGGGCACAGCACACACAGGTCCTGCACAGGGACCCTGGCCCTGGGCTGCTCCAGCCGGCCGCCCCCACCCCCTCGCCGTGAGGCCCCTGGCCAGCGGCTGCGGGCAGGCAGCTGATGGCCCGGCCAGGTCAGCTGTCCGTCCAGCCCAGAGCCAACAAAGGGTCCATTCTCCAGGCCAAGGGCAGGCAGGGGCCCCGGGGAGGATGTCTGGGCCATGCAGGCTGCTTGCCAAGGCCGGCACGCGCCCTCGCCGCCCGGGAGGCAGGGGGCTGCCCAGCTTGGCCCTCTCAGGAGGGGAAAGCGCCCTGTCCCGCCCAACCCAAGACACAGCCCGATTCCTTGCTGTGAAGGGGGGCACCCTGGCTGACCCCTCCTGGTCTCCAGGCAGAGGACGGGGCAGTGGGCCGCAGGGCTGAGGCCTCACGGGCGCCCTCCTCCAGTAGACCCAGGAGCCCAGCCTGCTCCCTGCCCCCAGGGGACAGCGGCCCCTGCTCCCCACCTCCCTGCTGGTCAGGCCTGAGGCCCCCCGGCAGGCCTGCTCCCCGGACCCTTCCCACCTCTCATGGGCCACTTGGCACCCCCTGCTCTGGCTGGGGGGCTGGTTCTAGGCCCCTTCCCGGGTCGTTCTCAGGAAGGCCAGAAGGAATTTGATACTGAAAAGCAATTAGCGATTTCCTCTTGGTGGTAATTAGGTAATTAAAACATGACTTGTAGGAGGCCTGATGGCTGTAATTGGGCCAGACACACCTGGTGAGGGGGAGCGGGGGTCCCAGGAATCTCACGTTTCCTGTCCTCAATTCTCAGCACACAGACCAACCAACACAAGCAGTGGTCCTCCCTGACCCTCGGTCTCCTCATCCGACTGCAGACGACCTGCTCACCACGCTGAAAAGTGAGAACTTCACAGCCTCTGATGGGGGTGGCGCTCGGAGGGGGACCCCGAGGCTGAGCCCTGCCAGGGAGCGGGGGACGGCTGCCTGCGGGGTCCACCCACGGCTGTGGAGGCTGCACAGAGCTGGCACAGGGGCTGCAGAAGTCGTTGGGCTCCTCTTACAGGCAGGGGCCACGGCCAGGGATGCCAGAGCAGGCAGCGGTGACCATCTGGCCAGATGTCCTTGCCGCAAGCCCCGCGCCCACCCCACCTTGCAACAGCAGCTGACATGGTGACTCTACTTTCCAGAACCACCGGGCGCCCCAGACCAGGTCTCTGTGGTCTCCGCTGCCCACCACAGGGTGCCCAGAGTTCTGTCCACCGCACACAGGACAGGCCCGACCCCTCCCCGCACGGCAAGGGCCCCTCTGACCTGTGAGCCCCCCATTCCCGCCCCCGGAATGCCTCCCGCACCCCATCGTGCACAGGCCTGGCTGTGAGGAGCACGGGCCCCACGGATGCTCACAGTCGGTCAGCACGAGGACGCGAGGCCTGCACTGGGACCCCAGGGAGGGGCTGCTGGACCACCCTGGAGGCAGGGTCCCCCGACAGCCACCCAGCTTTCAGGGTCTCCCAGATTCAGACTCCTGAGGCGGAGAGCAGGCGTCACCGCCTTTCCAAAAGCCGCTTCTAGAGGTGAGGCCCCTGGGGAGGAAGGGGCCGCTCCCACCCCAGCAGCCCACGGCGGGCACTCCCGGGGTGCGGGGCAGTGGCCAGGGCTGCCTGCGGATGCAGCGGTGGTCCCTCCGCCCTGCAGGACCCCCGCAGCAGGGCTCGGCCATGTCCCTGCCTGGCCCTGGCCCCACAGCCCCGGAAGGACAGGTGCCCCCCGAGGCCCACACTGCGGCTGGAGAAGGCAGGGGGCACCCCTGGCAGGAGTCCAGGGCCGGAGGACCCCCACCTCCCTCGGGTACCCGGGCCAACTTGAGGACTCCTGGTGGGCCTGGAGATGAGCAGGAGGGGACGGGTAGGGGGACAGGTGCAGGCGAGGCACGGGGAAGGCAGGGACCCAGGGGCACCCCAGCCAGCCCGCGGCAGCTCCAGTTGGCAGCTCTTCAGTTAATCGGCTGCAATTTTACACAACGCTGTTTGGAGGTGGCCCAGAGCCAGCCGCGTCCCCAGAGCTCCCTGAGTCGCTGTTTAAAGCCCAGGAAGGGCCAGCTGTGGGGAGGACGGGGGCAGGTCCGTCTCAGCGCAGCAGGCTGGGCAGAGGCGGGGGAGGGGCCCCAGGCCTGGACTCTGGGAATGCGGGGAGACGGGATGGGGGGCCAGGCCTGCACCGAACCCCAGGCCTGGGCCTCCCAGGCCCAGAGGAGGGAGCTGGGAGCCTGCAGGGAGGGGGCACCACTGGCCACCGGGCCCTGGACCATAGCCACCTCCACCCCCAGGCCAGGCTGGGACGACGCGGGAGGGGCTGGGCAGGGGCGGGAATTAGGAATGTGCTGCCGAAGGCCAGGTCAGCGAGAGGCGGGCGGCCGGAAGCAGAGCCCCTTGAGGGGGTCGAGGCTGGAGGCCTCAGGTGGGAACTGCAGGTCAAGGAGCCGGCGGGCGCAGGGACAGAGGGCCAGGCCCAGCATGGGGACGAGAAGCCACTTCCCCCACGCCCAGGCAGCCCCAGCCCCAGGGGGGACAGGGAGGCCGAGAGAGAGGCCCCTCAATGGTGCGCGCCAGTCCACACGGGGCGCATGGGGGTCATGCCTCCATGACAGAGCCCCTCGACCAGCCCAACTCACAGTCCCAGGTGTGGCCGGACCCTACACCCCCAGGAAGGCCACCATCCGCCCTGAGAGGAACACAAGGCCAGCAGGGCCGCAGCGGGCAACCGGCCCCAGAAGGCGGGGTTGGGGGCAGCCAGGGGCCTCAACTATTACCTCCTCGCTCCCGACGTGGGACCTGCTCACAGGGGCCCTACTGCTCTGAGAGCCACTTCGGGGCCTCAGGTTCCCTCAGTGGGACGGGGAGCAAGGGGTGAGGTCGGGACGCAGCAGAGGGAGGCAGGACTGGACCAACCCATCCTCCCAGCTGCACAGGGTGGCCTGTGGGCAAAGTCGCTGCCTGACCAGCTGCCACCAGCTTACCGGCCACCAGGAGGGCCCCCAGCCCCAGATGCTAGCCTTCTGCCAGGCGGTGGGCTTGAGGGTCCTGCAGGAATGAGTTCCTGTGGCTTTGCCCACAGCCCTACCCCAGATGGGCTCCCGTGGCAGGAGGCAAGAACGGATCCCCAGGGCACCCCCATGGGGTCTGTGGGCCCTCTCCGCTGTCCCCCAGCCCTGGGGCAGCAGGCAGAACCCTGCTGGAGGCCCTGCCCCCCAGGTAGGGCCAGGACAGGAGGTCATGGGGTGGGGTGGGCCTGCCACACCCTCACCGACTCCACACTGCCACGGGCAGGACCCCTCAGCAAACACCACGGGGAGCCCTCAGCACATCCCCCAGGGCCCAAGGCCCATGGCTCCTTCCCCGGGTGGAAAAACCGGCGCTGGGGGAGGGCCCTGCCCAGAGGCCACAGAGCCAGCGGACTGCACGTGGCAAGGACCAGGGACCTGCCCACCCCCTAGGCCTGGGCACCAGGGCTGAGCAAGCAGAGTCAGGGCCCAGCTCCCACCCGGCACCCGCGGGCCGAGCTGGGTCAGCAGGCAGCCTCCGCCAGCTGTTATTTCATCCACCAGCCCCACCCCTGCACTGACCCTCAGGGCTCCAGGCACCCCCACCCTCCGGCCCCCAGGAGCTGTGCCCACGGCAGCCAGGCCTCCCCGGGCGGGTCCCTACCCAGCCAGCTAGTGCTGACCCTGGGGCTGCTGCCACCCCAGGAGGCAGGCCCCAGCCCCCCGCCCCACCTCTGCCCTGCGCACCCCGGGCTGTGCCCGTGGAGGGGCCAGGGAGCTGCCCCCTCGCTAGGGCACCCCAACAGGCTCACTGCAGCCAGGGGCGGGCAGGCTGCCAGCCTCACCCTGCCCTTGGCCCTGTGTCTCTGGGCAGAGTGCTGCCTCGGCGACACCCGATCCCGAGGGGAGAGGGCCACCCGGCTGGCCCCACCCCCCGCCCCCCACGGTCTCCTGGAGGTCACCTCTGTGGGTGGGCAGGCCTGCAGGCCGACAGGCCCTGTCAGCCTTAAGCTGCCACAAGCCTGACCTGCCCTCAGGCCCTGACACCCAGCCAGGACCTCGACACATGCTGGACGCAGGAGTGCCCAGGAGTGCGAGGAGACGACGGTCCCGGGACTGGGGCCCCTCCCCACCAGGACACGAGGAACAGGTGCTGGTGCCCCGGCGATGACCCCATGCTGACCTTGCGGATGCGGCCGCTGCGCGTGCCCACAAACACCACCGTACGGCCCCGGTAGTCGTAGGCGGCCACGGCGGTCAGGCCATCGTCTTTGTCCACGAACAGGGGCGTCCCCTCAATGGTGACCGTGCCGCCCAGGGGCTGGTTGAAGTCCTGCCCGCAAAAGTCGTCGTCAATCTGCAGGGGCTGAAGAGGAGGCGGGGGTGAGGCCCACAGGGAGACGCTGCGGCCGTGCGGGGCGAGGCCCAGGCCGTCCCACGGTGAGACGCTGCGTCCGTGCAGGGCAGGGGGCGAGGCCCCCATGGGGAGACATTGCGGCCGTGTGGGGCGGGGGTGGCCGGCACAGCTGCGGCTGGTCCTGGGGACACGGAGGCCCCGGGGCTGCTTGAGCAGCAGAAGCCGGGATGGAGGGCACCTCTCACGCCCACCAGGCCCAGGCCCCGCCCCCACCACTGGGGCACAGAGAGTGGCGGGGGGCACACAGGTGTGTGCCAGGGGCCCTTGGGGGAGCTGGGGTGGCTCACTCAGGACAGGATGCGGGGTGACACCTAATAGACAGAGGGAGGGGCCAGCTGAGAGGAGGCGTCTGCAAGGGAAGGAAGCAATCGATAGTGCAGGTTCCGGAGCCGGGCGAGGAGGGCAGGGCAGGGGGACGGGGTCAGGCAGCTCCAGGCCCGGCTGAGGTTTGTGGGGGGGCGGGGTTGGAGCGGGCTCCAGGATTCTGGCTGAGGGGCCAAGGTGGGAGGGGCAGTGGGGGCCGTGCCCAGAAGGGAGCACATAGGGACCTCAGCAAGGCGCCCGCCAGGAGTCTCTAGCTGCACCGAGGAGGCCCGACGCCTCCTGGACAGAGACAGGAAAACCCGGGCCGGGCTTTCCCAGGGCCACCCCAAGCCCTGGGCAGCAGAGGTGCTGGAGGTCCTCCGAACAAGCCCTCACCCTCTACGAGTCTGGGGTCTCCCGTGGAAGATCATCCTTTCTGGGGGAGGGCAACATACACTCCTCAAAAAGCAGCTGGCCCCGTCGGAGCGTAGAAACAGGACAAACAGCAGCCAGCCGGTGGGCGCTGAGCGGCCCCCCAGTTTCCCGCCCACCCAGGTGAGGTGCACAGCCAGGCACCAGGGCAGCAGAGAGCAGAGCCCAGGTGAGGTGCACAGCCAGGCACCAGGGCAGCAGAGAGCAGAGCCCAGGTGAGATGCACAGCCAGGCACCAGGGCAGCAGAGGGCAGAGCCTCTGGACGGGGCCCTGAGAGGAGACGGTGCCCACTGCCCACCTGACCCTGGTCTGGCCCCAGCTCGCCCCTTACTGGCCATGTACCCTGGACATCACCCCACCTCTCAGTGACCTCATCTGTGAAACAGAGACCAGGCCCGGCCAGCCAGAGCCCAGAAGAGCACTAGGCACGAGGGCGGGGCTCTGTCCACGGCCACGAGGGCACACGGACACGGGCACGTTGCCTGTCTTCTCAAGGGGTGGGACGGCCGTGTTCCGCGTTCCGGGCTGGTGGGGCAGGGTGCTCACCGAGTTGATGCAGCCCAGTTCCTTGTTGAGCAGCCAGGGCAGTGAGAGCTTGCCCTCACCGCGGTAGCAGGACTGGATGCGCGCCTTGATCTTCTCCTTGATGGCCCTGAGCGTGAAGAGGCAGAGCACCGACTCCGCGGCGGCTTCACGCGGTTCTTCTGGCCCTGGGCGAACACGGTGAACAGCACATCCTCGTCCTCGTCCAGGCCCAGCTGGCGGGCCAGGGCCCGGCCTGGCCGGCTCAGGTAGGCGTCCTGCACCAGGCGGTACTCCACGCCCGCCTGCTCGCAGCCGATGGGGAACTCCACGTACGAGTAGAACTTGGGGTCGTCCACGCACAGCCGCACGATCTTGGACGTGAAGAAGTGCTCACCAGCAGCGTCGGGCGAGGTCAGCTGCGTGTCCAGCTGCAGGGTGAGGTAGTACACAAAGTGCTCGCTGCGGAAGCTGTACACGTAGTAGATGTCGAAGGCCGGGAACTTGGACAGCGTGTCCGAGGGGATCTTGAGCTGCGAGGACACGAACTCGTCCTGGTACACAAAGCCGAACATCTCCGCATCCTCCTCATTGGCCATGAGCCGGCGGCTGGACAGCGTGGGGAAGTACTCGGACTTGCCGTCGATGGGCGTGCCCACAAAGAGCTTGGCCTGCGCCTGGCCGGGCGGCCCAGCGATCAGCACACCGGCCATGCTGCCCGCCTCGCGCACACCCGACAGGTAGTGCTCCTTGCGGTGGTGCGGCTCGCCCAGCTTGAAGAGGTCGTCCAGGCGCAGGAACTGGCAGATGCCTTGAGAGGCGCTGCCGCAGGCCAGCAGGCGGTTGGCAGGCTGGTCCAGCAGCAGCAGCTTGTTGACGTTGTCCGTGCTGCCCAGCCCGTGCGGGCAGGACTGCACGCTGGGCGGGGGGTAGCACTTCTCGTTGTCCTCCACCGGGCCCGTCACGTGCGCCCGCAGCAGCGTCAGGTTCCCCGACAGCTTGTAGATGCGGTTCACGGCGCCAACATACACCTCGCCTGTCTGCTCGTGGACCACCAGGTGGGTCAGCGCCCAGTCGCTGGCAGTGAAGGTGCGGAAAGGGGCTGCGGACCCCCGCCTGCCCGGGCGCGCCCCAGCAGCAGCAGCAGCAGGATCAGCAGCAGCAGCAGCGGAGCCCTCGGGCTCAGCCGTGGCAGCAGCATGACGGGCTGGGGCCTCGGGCAGAGGCGCTCTGGTCCTTGGGCGCCACGCATCACAGGAGCCTCAGCCCTGCGGGAGGAGGGACAGGGCATGTCACCTGCGCCGTCACCGAGCTCCAGTGCCCATCCTCCGCCGGGATGTCCCACCCGTGGGGCACAGCCTGACCCTCCCAGAGACGCCAGAGGGGCAAGGGAGGGCCTCTCCCGGCCTGGAGCCCTGTCAGCAGCTATACTGAGCCCCACATCCCGGCGGGCAGCGTGGGCCGCGCAGCTGCGCTGCTGCCCGGGCCGTGGCCAGGACCAGGAGGCGGACGACAGACCTGGGCCTGCCCACGCCCCCAGGGAGCAAGGCTCCCGGCTCCAAGCTCCCACGGTGGTGACCGCCTCTCTGCCCAAGCGCGCTGTGGGCTGGACAGCACTCCTCACAGGTAGTAGAGAACACTCGTGTGGTCACTGCAGAAGGCGGGGCTCCTCGCAGCCCCGCCCCGCCCCTGGCCCCGCCCCCAGCCCTGCTCTCAGAGACCCCGCCCCAGCCCGCCCACCTACCCTCGCCCCGCCCCCAGCACTGCTTGCTAAGAGCCCGGCCCCGCCCCCTTCTCTGAGAAGTCCCCCAGCAATGCCTCCCACCCCCAGCCAACGGCTGTCCCTACCCCTGGGCGGGAAGCCCCCAGACCCTGCCCGGCCCTGTCTCCTCGAAAACAATCTCATCTCCCCACAGCCCGGCAGCTGGCAGCCACACTCCACGTTACGTGTAGCCTCTGGGGCCCGCAGCCACGTGGTAGACCGGGTCGCCGGCCAGGTTCTCCCCGTCTAGGCATCGGTGACCACGAGGCTCGTCTCCCGGGTGACAGCGAGCAGGACGGGGTGCCCAATCAGGGTCCCGCCTCAGCTGTCCCCGGACTTGCGGGCTGAGGGCAGCAGCCGCGAGCTCTCCAGCTGTCTGTCACCCTTGTAGTCTGAGGCCCAAGCTGTCCCCAGACACTGTCCCCACTGGCACGAGAGCTGCCTAAGCCCCAGAGGCCAGCCCAGGACCTGCCCATGTGAGTGAGTGACTGGGCCCTGCCGCTCACTCCCCACACCCTCTTCCGTTTGGGGATGCTGAGCCTCGAGAACTGAGGCAGGGGAGGGGGGGTGCCGCTGGTCAGCATTCCACGGGCGAGGGGTGGGGGCCTGAGGCGGGATGCTGAGCCCCCAGAAGGCGGTGGAGATCTGGCCAGCATCCCACAGAAAGGGCACCAGGCCATGCTGCCACGGGACCCTGCCTGCAGGCTGTCAGCTACCCCCTCACTCCCTGCCCGGACATCCTCAACAGCTATGGCCGCCGGGGACCTCCCAGGCGGCAGGGAGAGGGAGTCCTCAGCCCCTGCCTCCAGCTCAGGAGCCCAGGGCAGAGCAGTACCGGAGAACAGGCTCCTCAGGACTCGGCAGGGCCTGGGCTGAGTGCTTTCGAACTCCAAAGAAAACATGAATCACTCACCGTTTATCAGTTCAAAGCAGGCCTGCAATTACCAGGGGCTGGGCTCTCCCCTCCTCCGGATAATTACACGCGTTCTAATGCAATTACGGGCCCCACTTTTATATTAAACAGGAGGGACCCAGCTGAAGAAGCGCCATCCAAACTCCAGCCTGGCCAGGGGCCCGCTGCCCCTCCTCCAACAGGGCTGCCCAGAGGACCAGTCAGGCTGCAGCCAGCAAGAGAGGGCGTCGAGACCACCCCCCTCACAGGGGCCACTAGAGACAGCTGGGGGACTCCCCCTACCCGAGAGGAATGGGCTGTGGCTCAGAGAAACCCAAGGTCACCCGGCTAGCTGTGCACACTCCCTACGGAGACCTGGACTCCCACGGGCCTCTGCTCTACCCAGGAAAAAATGCACTCATTCCAGAGCGGCTGCTGGGGAGGGCCATGCCGCCCGGGGAGAGGAGCCCTGACAGATGCGAGCTCTGGGCCTGCGCTGGGGTCGGGGAGGCCCTTCCACCTGCTGGTTAAGGACCAGGCCCGACGCTGGCGGGGAGGGGCACCCTGGGTGCAGAGCAGCAGGAGCAAAGGCCGGGATGGAACCTGCTGGACCTCGCAGTGAGGGTGCCCGGAGCACCAATCAGAGCCAGGCCGGGAGGGAGAAGCTGCCCGGGGCACAGGGCTGGGCGTGCCGACGGGAGGTAAGCAGGGCAGGGAGCGGCCCGGCGGCCTCCACGCCCGCACAGGACCGGCTCAGCCATCCGCCAGGGCGTGGAGAGCGCGCCGCCCCGCTTCTCTGCCGGCCCGCGGCCACCGCGCCGCTCCGCGCCCTGAGAAACAAAGGCCCTCAGAGGCTTCTTCCCAGAGGGACAGCCCCCGATCTCCCCCGCCCCACTGGCCAACTCCCCAGCCACATCTGGACCCTCGCGGGACTCGGGCAGCTTGAGGCATGGAGGACGGAGAAGAAACGGCGTCCTACCCAGGGTGCCTTGTCGGTCAGCAGCCAGCGCCAAGAGCTGCCCCGTCACCCCACCTCCCCCACACTGGCCCCCGGAGGTGGTCCCAAGCCGTCTGCTCCCCTCCAGGCCTGTCCGAGGGGGCCGGGATCCAGGGCACTCGAGTCCTGCTCCTCAGGAAAAGTGCCTGCTCCCCGGCTCCCCCGAGTTATCCTCTCCTCCCGACCCCATTTCACACCCGATGTTCCTTGGCGTGAGGAGGGGCTTACAACACACCAACCACGGCAGAGCCGGCAAAGGGCAGTCAACTTGGCTCACAGCTCTCATCCGTCCCCCACCCCCAAACACACAACCTCAGCCACACCGGGGCTGGCCAGGCCTCTGCAGCGCCGTCTCCTCTACCTGAAATGCCCACTTGGGGACTCCTGGGCCCCCTCCCAGGCCGACTTGCTGCCGGGCCAGAAAGAAATCACTGGCTTCCCAGTTCGCCCCTGGCGCAGCACCTGGCCTCCCCTGCACACCCCAAATCAGAAGGGCGCCAGGGGATCTGCCTGGGCGAGCTCCCCAGGGCCGGAGGAGCGAGGCTCAGCCCACCCCGCGCAGACCCTGAGAACCGGCCTCGGCTTGGAAAGAGGTGGGGCAGCGCGGAGAGCCGCACCGTGCCGGATTCCAGGCTCGGGGGCTGAAGGCTCGGTCCACGTCCCCCAACACACACCCCTCTTTCTTTCAAGGGGCGTGGCCCCAGTACCCCACAGATTAACCAGGGGCAGCTCCGGGCCCTAGACGGCTGCCGGGCCCCTCTTGCCCCCCTTCCTGGGCTGTCACTGTGGTCTCGGAACGGTCGTGGGTCCGCGGAGTCGCAATCCCCCTCCCCGAGGCCGCCCGATCGCGCCCCGCCGCAGCCAGCCCTGCCGCCCACCAGGCCCAGGGCCGCGCAGGAGCCCTCAGAGCGGCCACGGGAAGCGACTGACCCTGGAGAGGCCCCGCGCGGGGCGGCGAGGAGGCCGGGCGCGCGGCTGGCGTACCGCCCCTCCCAGCCCGCGCGGGCCTGCGGGCCTGGGCGGATCTGCGACCACTCCGACCCCGCGGGCCTGCCGGCGCCGGACGTCCAGCGCGCTCTGCCGACCCGGGCCGGCCGAAGGGCCCTCCCGGCAGCGCTGCAGCGAACTTTCTCCTCGCCCGGCTGGGAGGAGGCGGCGCGGCCCGCGAGCTCGGCGGGCAGGGTCCCATCCCGGCCGGGCGGGGACGCGCGGGCTCAACGCCGGCGCCGCGGCCGCGCCCGGACACGCGTGAACCTAGCGGGAGCCGCAGGGACACGCGGGGGCGCGGACACGCGAGGGCGCGGACACGCGCGCCGCAGCCCCCACCCCACCCCCGCGTGCCCCCCCGCCCGCCGCTCGGCCGCAGCCCCGAGGAGGCCGGCCCGGGGCCGCCCGGAGCCTGGACCCCCGCTGGACCATCGCCGGACCCCCGCCCGCCCCGCCGCGGGGAAAGTTGAGCCCCTACTCACAGGGTGACCCGGGGCGCGCCCGCCGCCGGCCATCGCAGCTCGCCGCCCGCGCCGCCGCCCGCCCCTGCCCCGCCGCGGGGCCGCTGAAGCCGCGCAGGCCGCCCAGGCCGAGGCCGCCGCGCCCGGGCTCCGCTGCGTGGCCGCCGCCGCTGCCCAGCATGAATGGGGCGCCAGGCGCGCGGATGCGGACCGGCCTCGCTCTCGCCGCCCGCGGAGCGCCGCGCGCATGCGCCGCCCTGGGGGCCGGGCCGGGGCGGGGCCTGCGCGGGGGGCGGAGCCGGCGGCGGCCTCCAGGGGGCGCTCGATCCCCGCCGCCGGCCTATGCCCACCGCACGCGGCAAAGGGCAACGCCGCCGCCGGCAGCCGCTGCCCCGGAACCGGACCCAGATGCAGCCGCGATCCCGGAACGGCGGTCTCCGCCCGGGATCCTCATAGGGCTGCGGGGCTGGTCAGGGGCGGCCCTGACCAGCGCGGCCCAGGAGGAGGCCGGCGGGCTGGGTGCGGGGACTTGAGCGAGGCGCTCGGGGCAGCGAGTGGGGGTCGCGGGGGCAGGTCAGGAGCGCGCCGGGCGGGGGTCGCGGGGGCAGGTCAGGGGCGCACCGGGCGGGGGTCGCGGGGCTACGCTGGGGGCGCACGAGGCGGGGGTCGGGACGTAGGAGCTGGCTGGGGAAGGTCCGGGGCGCGCCGGGCGGGGGTCGCCAATCCGAGCTCACGAGTCGGCCGGGGGGCCGGGCAGGGGGCGGTCGCTTGGCCGCGGCCCCGCAGCAGCGCGCGCCCCTGGGGCCGTCCGAAGGTGGGTCCGCGTGCAGGCACCTGGTCAGGGCTAGGCTAGGCGGCAGGAGCCGTGGCGACGGCTGAAGGGCCCAGGGCCGGAGTGCGGGGGGGACGAGCCGCGGCGGAGCCGCGGCCGACGGATGGCCGCGAGCCAGGCGGTCACCCGCAGGAGAGGGACCCCGCAGGCCCGGGCGACCCCTGCCCCTCCCACCTCCAGGGCTGATTCTGGATTCCGAGCTGCTGTTCTCCATCTCCTGTGGGTCTAGCACAAGATGTCGCCCGCCGAGCGACATGCGGGGACGCGGGGACGCGGTCTGCGCGGTGGGGGCCGACTCAGTGGCCGGAGTCACCGGAAGGTGTGCGGGTCCCAGCATGGCTGTTTAGGTGCAGCGGGCCCACCCGTTCTCAGAGCCTGCCCTGGGCCCACACCCGTCTCGCTCAGCCTCCAGAATGTCCCCTGCTGCACCCCCATCCCCTGCTCCCAACTCCTGTCACCTGTGGGCCCCTTCCCGAAGGACCCCTGACATGACACTCCACATGACGCAGGGCCATCCTTCCAGGCGGCGGATAAGGCACTCCAGACAGCAGAGCTGGTCGTCTTTATGACCCTCGGCCACCGGAGGAGTCCTTCAGCCTGTCAAAAATAAAGGAAAATGGGGGTCAATTTGACTACCTTCAGGTTGGGTTATTTTTGTTCACTAAAAGTTACCAGAGGAAATACCAAGGTAAGCCAGGCCTTAGGACAAGACATTTGCAACACCTGTACACTTGAGAACAGCCGCGTAGCCAGGATTTAGGAGGGATCCCCGAGAATCAACAAGGAGAGGCTACAATCCATCAGGGACCCAGGACAGAAACCCCAACACAGAGCGTTGGAGCAAAAATGGCAAATAATTGTTTGCTCCCAAGAGCCCCGCACAGGGTCTCTGCCCCCCCGGGAGGCCGGTCCGGTGCAGATGGAGAGGGGAGCAGAGAAGGGGACCTTGTGGGCTGGAGGCTGTGGCCCAGGCAAACCCCCACTCCGGCCCATCCCCTCACATGGAGGGAGATGAGTCAGCGGGCACTGGGCTCTTCCTCCCTGGGTTTCCTGTGTGGGTTTCGCTTCTGTTGCCATTCTAGAGGGCAGGCAGTGTGTGGGGCTGCGGGAAACAATTGCAAGAGCCAGAATCAAACCCACTGGGGATGGGCGGGGTGGGTGGCACTTCCAAATGGGCACGTTCCTTCGGGATCGCTCCTGCATCTCTGCCTCAGGGCTTTGTGCAGAACTCTGGGGGCCTCTCCGCAAGGGTCGGAGGAGGGAGGGACCCTCCTGGGCAGATCGTCCAGGGGCTCACTTCACACCCTCCCACCCCACACCCAAGGTGTGTACACACACTCACGCGGAGCCAGCGCTGAGTGTGCAGTGCCGAGCGGTGAGCGCTGGGCGCCACTGGGCACGCAGGGTGGCTGCAGTCGCCATCGCCTCTGGGAAGCCCACCCCGCCCACTGGGTGGGGCGAGGATAGGGGTCTGCCAGGGGGCAGCGTTAAGGAGACGCAGATGGAGGGGGTGTGCAGAGAGCCATGTCCCAGAGCAGGAGCAGGGCTAGCCCGGGTGCAGGCCCTGAGGGAGGCCCCCCCCGCCCCGCCTGCCCTCCCAGCAGGCCCTGAGGTCGAGCGGACAGGCCTCACCTGACCTGAGCTCCCAGGGGGTCAGGGGAGCTGCAGGGGCAGGGCACATTCCCCTGATCCCTGGGCTCTGCTGCCCGAGGTCACGCCCACGGTGGCCTCTGTGCCTGGTGGCCTTGGCAGCTCTGGGTGCTCCTTGCCCAGCAGGTCCGGGAGGAGTCCCAGGATGGACCCTGGGCCTAGATCACAGGCCCCCATGGACCAGTCACTGCAGCCGAGAGCACCTCTCAGGGGCATGCTGGTGCAGGGAGCTCTGAGTGAGGGCGGCTTCAGGGAGAGAGTCCCCACAGAAGCCAGGTGCAGGCACTCAGCAAGCTGCTGGAAGCGGCAGACAGGGCCCCAGCCGGCCGCTGTCCTCCTCCCCCCGGGTCCACCGGGCCTGCGTCCCTGCTGTGCCCTCGGCCGGGGGGCCCCACTGCTGCCAACCTCTCAAGGCCCAAAGTGCCCTC
Organism: Nanger dama; assembly: GCA_917880005.1. Taxonomy (NCBI): domain Eukaryota; kingdom Metazoa; phylum Chordata; class Mammalia; order Artiodactyla; family Bovidae; genus Nanger; species Nanger dama. The sequence goes on along the minus strand of CAKJTW010000016.1, from coordinate 404,771 downwards.
TGCCTCCAGGAAGCCTTCCTGCCTGCAGCTTCCTTGGGCTTCCTGGCCCACTCTTGGCCAGTGGTGGTGAGCCTGGGCTCAGAATCGCCGTCCTTGGGAGGCAGCCAGGTCACTGTCAGCACAGCGCGGTAGGGAAGACAGGAGCAGAGCCCCTGCCTGCCACTCCACAGGCACCCCTGAGAGCTGTGGCAGCGCAGGGTCACCTTGTCCTGGGGCTGCAGTGAGACAGCTTCAGGGCACAAGTGGGTGACCGGTGTGAACAGTGACACAGGCTGGCTGGTGGGTTCCTGCCCCGCAGCCTCGGGCAGGCTGGAGGGAACCAGCTGGAAGACCCCGATAGGCTCTGCAGCTGGCATGGCACACGCCAGCCCCAGGGGGTCCCGAGTGGGTGCCCGTTGCCCTGAGGGTCACAGGCAGCTCACAGGGGACGGTCTTGGATGGCTGCCCTCAGCAGGACCGTGGCCTCCACCTGGGTGGGGCCCAGTGGCCCCCGCACCCTGCAGCCCAGGGTGCCCTCGCTGTGCTGAAATTCCCAGGAGGTGGCACTCCCACCCAAAGTAACCAGCAACCCGGCTGCCCACGCCCACAGGGTCAGAAGAGGCCAGCTGTGAACCAGGGTGGAGATGCAGATGGGGGTCTCAGCCCACAGCCCCCACACGTGCAGGACCCCACCCAGTGGCCGTCAGAGGGGCACCGGGAGCCAGCCTGGGGGCACAGCGCCGACGGACGCCCATGTGCAAGTGACGTGAGGGAGCGGCTGGCTTGGGGAGAGAACCCGGGACTTCGAGGGGCTTGTGTTGCCACTCCTGCCATCGGAGGCCTGGGACAGCCACAGCGTGCACGCGGACACGGCAGGTGATGGGTGCCTCCGCTGAGCATCAGACGCGCTGGACGCAGCGCTGGACCGGGTGCCCCTGCGGGGCTCACTGTGGCGAGAAGGCGGCCGGCAGCACCCAGGGGAGGGCAGCAGCATCAGGCCCGTGTCGGGAACCTCAACACAACGGCTTTCGGGGCTGGAGCAGGTTCCAGGGGGCGGCGTCAGCCAGGCAGGGCCAACTCTGCGGTCTTGTGGCAGGGGACACGGGACAACACATGCCAGGCATGGGCATCAGCACCCGCGCTGCAGGACTGTCCCCTGGGTTGTGGGCGCTGGGGGTCTGGAGAGGGTGCAGGCCTCCGCCCTGCCCTAATGTCCCAGGAAGCTGTCCCTGGAGACAACAGTCACCTCCAAGTAGGCAGGTGAAGGGGCCCTCCACAGCTGCCCCTCTGGAAGCAGAGCTGTGCCTGAGGCCTCACGGCCGGGCAGGCTGGACAGTGGACGTCCCGCCAGTGGAGACCCCCACAGGACCTGGCCGGCCACCCCTCCTGACCACATCCTCAAGACTCCAGTCTCCCAGCACGTCACCTCCTTGGAGAGGCTCCCGACTGGAGTCCCGAGCGTGCCAACGCCCCACTAGTCACACGTTGAGGGGGGCCCAGGAGGCGGGGAGTCTCGACCCAGGATGGGGGCCAGGTACCAGCCCAAGTCTCCACTTCGCCACTGAGCCACACAGCTGGGCAGGCTGGCCCCCGCAGTCAGACCCAGACCCCCTCCCGGCCCACCCTGTGCCCCTCAGTGGCCGCCGGTGGGAACAGCGATGGTGAGAGGGAAGCTGGAGTTTCAGGGAGGCTTTGGAGACACCCGAGTTCCCCTGCGTTCCACCCTTTCTGGGAAAACCCTCCCTGGGGGAGGTCCCTGCACCCTGGGGCCCCGTGTAGGAGAGCAGAGGCTTCAGAGGCAGAGACTCGGGGTCCCAACCCCCTCCCAGCTCCATGCCTGCCAGGGCCCCACCCCTAAGCACCTCCTGGGGGTCTCGGGGTCACTGCGGAGGGCCAGAGGAGCTTGTGGGGACTCCCCAGCCGCCCCGCCTGCCGGCAGGGAGGGGAGGTAAACGTCCCTCTCCAAGGCAAGGACCAGGCCCACTCCCTGTCACAGGGAAATCTGTGATTTCCCAAACCCACTACAAGCTCTGCCGGCAGGAGGGGCCGTGAACGTCCCTCTCCAAGGTGAAGACCAGGCTCAGTGGCCCCTGCCTGGTCCCCACGCCTTGGCCCAGGGAATCTCTGTGATTTCCCAAATCTACCACAAGCTCGCCGGCAGGGAGGGGCCGTGAACGTCCCTCTCCACGCGAGGCCCCTTCCTACCCCCACGCCTTGTCCCAGGGAATCTCTGTGATTTCCCAAACCCACCACGAGCTCCCCATGTGATGCTGTTTCCCCTCCCCCGTAAGGTCACCCTGTTGACCTTGCCCGGCCCGCCTCTCCCGGGAAGCCTCTCTAAGCCCTGCCCACCGGCTGGTCAGCAGCAGCCCCGGGCTGGTGGGCTCTGGGCCTGAGTGCATGTCAGCACCTGGGGTCCTCCACGCAGTGCCATCGCGGGGTCCCTGGCAAGGAGAGTGAGAAGCAGACAGGGCCAGCCCCCCCCCATCTCCTGTGTCCTTGGTGGGGAGGGCTGCGGGCAGCCATGCCACCCCCAACCCTGGCACAGGCCCAGCGAAGGGCAGGGGGCAGCAGGGAGCGCCGAGACCTGGCCACACTGCTGCCTCAGCCCCCATGCACTGCGGGGCAGGCGGGGCTCTGGGAGGACCGACACCAGAGGCGACCTCTGAAGTCTCTAGCTGCCAGAGTGAGCACCAGAGAAACGGGAGGCAGGAGCCATCCTGATGAAACCAGGCTCCGCTTCCCGCGAGGGCACGCTCGCTGGCGTGGACGCCCGCTTCAGGCCCGGCTGGCTCCAGGAGCCCAAGCATGTCACTGGGCGTCTGTCGCTCAGCTCCAGCTTCTCGCATGTGCTTTCTCAGGGGTGATGACCCCAGCAGCACACTGGGCCCACTGGAGTCGTGAGACTGACCCTTCCCACTGCTCACTGGAATGTCAACTGCCAGGGGGCAATGCCCCGGTGTGACAGCTGCTCCACAACCCTGACTTCCAAGGCGTCTGGCCTCTCGGGCTCCTAAGCAATTAAAACAGGGCTTTTAATTATTAAAATATTACACTCATGGTGTAAAGAAAAATCCAAGTGGTGCATGAACGAAGCCCCAGGAAAGGCCGCCTCCCCACCAGGCCCTGGTCACCTCCTGGAAGCACGGTGTCCCCAGCTCCTGACGGCAGAGATTCACCCAGGATGCCCCTGCCTCTGCAGAGGACCTGCAGCGCCCCTGCCCCCAGCCGCCTTTGCAGCCTCCATCTCCCACTAACAGGTTTCGGAGATGGTCCACCGGGGGCCGCCTCGGGACCCCTCGTCACCCTCCTGGAACCCAGCACATGAACCGGCCCCGGGAGCCACTCTGCAGTGTGACCCGACAGGACTGTGGCTGAGAGGGCAGATCCCGCTGGACGCCTGCTGGCTTCGAACCCCCAGAGGCCCGGGGGATGGCCTGCTGAGGCCCCGGGCGGCGTGCTGTCTGCCCATAACCCCACGCTGGACCCAGAGGGGACGAACTCTCAAGAAGGCAGGCGCTGCGGGCCCTTCCGTGGGACCCAAGGGGATCAGGAGTGAGCGGGCCCGGTCCCCGCGTCTGAGCCCCTTGGTCCAGCCGCACTGACAGCTTCCTCCTGGACTCCCTGTCACACGAGCCAGCAGACCCTTCTCACATGTCTGCTCGAGGAGGGGTCCTTCGTGCTGTGGGGTCCAGTCTACCCCGACCCTGGCACTCCAGGCGGCCTGGGGGTGTCGCCCTCCCTCTGTGGGCCTTCTCGTGGGTGCCCGCTTTTGAGACTGAACACCATCTACCTGTTCCACAGCTAAACCTCAGCAAACGCGTCTTCATAATTAGTTGATGTTTATTTACCGGGAATGACCAGCCCATTAAATTTAATGAGGCAGGTTGTCAGGTACGGAGCAGAAGTGTTTTCCTGGAGTGGGACCCAGACCTGGTGGGCTGGCAGCTGCTCTGGGTGTGGGCAGCCCCTACTCCTGGCCCCCAAACCCTCTGGTCCCCAATGAACACTCGGCAGGCTTCACGCCCTTGCTGCCCGCTGGGAAGGTATGATGTCCTTTGCTCAAGGAGGTCGGCTCTGCAGAGGGGTGCCCACTGGGCCCACCAGCCAGCAGGAAGTGAAGACAGGAGCCCCCAAACTTGGGTGTGGGTGGGCACTGCCATGAGCCTCTGGAGGTGGGGGAGGTGGTGCTAGAGAGGCATCACCGTCGGGAGCAGAAAACAGTCACATAAACCCCCACCAACTGCAGGACCCTGAGCACACGGAGTGCGGGGCAAGCCGGGCGCACCCCACCAGGCCCAGGGCCATCACGTGTGTACGGGCGACCCGTCCCTCTCCATGCCTGAGCTTCTGAGTGGACTCCCAAGCTGCAGGCTCAGGCTCTGGGGGCCCCACGGCCTTGGAGCTGGCGGGCAGAGCCCGTGCGCTGCCTTGTCGCCCCTGCCGTGACCGGCGCGGGGGGACTCGGCTCCTCGGGAGGCCTCTCCTGAGCACCGTGGCCTCGGCGGAGGCCCCAGGTCGGTGCTCTGGACCACAGGCCTGGGGCACAGACTGGGGCCCTGGGGCTCCTGGGCAGACAGGAGCGTGTGGGGCGCCCATCAGGAACTGACCCCAGGGCCAGCATTGCCCACAAGGGACGGTGCAGGGGGCAGGGAGCAGCTCGCGTGGCCTCCGTGCCCACTCCACCAAGGTGCTCTGGCGCAAAACTGCTCACGGGAGTGAGTGGACTCAGGCTGCAGGCTGGCGGGGCCTGAGGGGCCTGAGTGGCAGGGGCCCTGTCCTCGCAGAGCACTGACCGTGGCACCTGTCACGGCCCTGAGACGCAGCTGTGAAGGAGGGAGCAGCTGCCTCCCCTGGGCTTGGCCTCCCGTGGGTCACTGCCCACCCCCTCCCCTGCCCGCCCCCAGCCGGGGTGGTGGGAGCGTCCCGCTGCTGGGCACGTGGGGCTCATGGCAATGCCCCCGGGCGTTTCACTCCTCCGGGTCCTTGGGGACCACCTCGTGGATTTGCTCTCTGTCTCACTGGTCGGACTTTCTGGCTCCTGGCTGGACCCTGGATGTCTCCAGCCAGTGCGCCATGCTGACCCCAGTGACTGGGTGGGATGGGAATCCACCCCCACGGACAGTCACCCAGCGGGACCTGGGACCAGCATGCCTGCCCCGGACCCTCAGCCATGCAGCACTCCCAAGCCCTGCTTCCTGCCACAGACGGCCATGTGCAGGGCCTGGAGACAGGGCCCAGACACAGGCTCAAAGGCACACACGTGTGCATGCACCCCCCCACACACACACACCAGTGACACTCGGGCGCAGCCACCCTGGGGGTGGAAGGACTCTGACAGGGGAGCCTGGCTCGGACCCCAGGGAGCCCAGGGAGGCGCTGGGGGCAAGGGAGCCGGGGCAGAGGCACGGCCGGCTGAGACGGGCACAGGCTCGCAGGCGGGCACACACCCAACGGTGCACACAGGCCACTGCACAGCTGCGGCAAGCCTGCCTCCCGGGAGGGAGACTTGGAGGCTGGATGCGGCCCTGGGCACCAGAGGCTTCTGCCGGGGCCTCAGGAGGGCCGTGCGGGCTCCAGCTGAAGCGTCCATGAGCTGGCAACCTGCGGCCCCCGGCTGACCTCACGGGGCCGGCCCCTCTGGGCGCCTGCCGCCCACCTGGCTCCTTCCGTCTCTGCCTGTGTCCCCTGCTGAGCCGGGGAGCCGCCCGGGGTTTCTGGGGGCATCTCCTCAGCCCACGTGCAGCTGGCAACCCGCCCAGCCCCGGACGCCACCCCGCCCCAGTCCCGCGCCCAGGCGTCACCCCGTCACACAGTCCCTCCATCTGCAGTCCCCAGAACCAGCTCACCCGGCCGAAGCCAATCTGGCCCCCCTCCCCACTCACGTCCAGTCCTGCCAGTTCCAGCCGGGGCTCAGCCTGCTGTGTCTGCTGACCTGCCCCCGCACTCCTGAGGGCCCCGGGCGACGCCGCTCAGCAGGATGGACCCCCCCACGATGGTCTCTGCAGGAGGCGCTGGGGGGCTGGGGTGCAAGGGCTGTGCGTGCACGAGGAGGCAGCCCACGGACCCCCAGGCACAGGACGTCTGCTTTATTTGTCTGCGAGCGGGGCACACACACGCCTTCTCCAGCGCAGGGGCGGAGGCACTGGCAGGAAGGCCGCAGCTGGGGTCTGGACAGTGGCCTCACAGCAGGTCCGGGCTTCAGGCTCCACGTCACGGCGGGCCCGGGGCGAGGCTGCGTCAGCCCTGCAAGAAGAGCCCAGTCGCTGGGCATGCTGGCCCCGGCTCTGCTCCACCAGCGCTGAGCAGGGGTCCTCCCCAGCGGCCCCCGGCCTGGATAGAGCCCCTCAGCTCCACACCCGCGGCTTCCCCACCCCGGCTCTGGGCCCAGCCTCGGTCCAGAGAACAGCTCCCCTCAGCCCATGAGGGCTCCCTCTGTTCTCTCTCTGTGGCTCTGATTCTCCCAGTGAAACTGCCTGGAGGGCCCCCACCCTAAGGTGCGGGCTGGCGGGACCTGCTCAGCAACACGGGCGGCAGGGCTGCAGCTGGCGCAGGCCCAGGGGGACCCATGGGCACCTGCCCCTCCCTGGTGCCCCAGGCAGCCCGGAGCTCTTGGGGGCCTGGGGTTGGCCAGAAGGGTCAAGGCAGGGCTTCGAGGTCAGCCCGGGACCATCACACCCCCTTCCACCCCCAGGCCAGGGCCATCAGGCCGCACGCTGCCCTCTGCCACCTCGCCACTCTGCCTCCCACGGGGTGCAGCCCACAGCCCACAGCCACAGCCTTTGCCCCCCCATCGGGCCTCCTCCCCCCGCCGCCCAGACGTCAGGACAGGGGCGCCCCGGAGGCCAGGGCCCAGCTTGACCCAGCCTCACTGACTTGGTGCCCACCAGCCCGCCCACGCCCTGCCCGAGCCCGGGGAGAGGCCCCGCGTACCTTGTGTGCAGAGCTGACACAGTGCTGGTAGGCCCTCACCAGGTCGGGCGCAGAGCAGCACCTCCTGCAGGTGGCCGCGGTAGCAGCGGAGGATCTGGGCCTGCAGCCCGGAGCACACGGGCTCCACCCTGCGCGGCCTGCAGACACAGGAGGGCCTGCGGTCACCCCAGAGGGCCGGCGGGGCTCCCTGCCCACCAGCCCTGCTATGGGCCCGCTTCTCCCCAGAGCTGTCTGAGTTCACAGCTAACACACGCAGGACGCAGGACACGGGATGAACTCGGCGCGCCTAGGGCAGAGTGGAGATGCCCAGACCCCTTCCCGGGGAGTCTCCGCAAGGGCGTGGGGGTCACCATCCCTGCCATGCTTGTCAAGGGAGACCTGGGCCACACACTAGACTCCACACACACTTATCTGAAGAATGGCAGATTTCTCTTTTCAAAAGTGTGAAGCAAATACAGAAAGCGAAGCAGAGCTCACTCTCAAATCAGCTTCTTTCTGACGCCTCCACCACTGGCCTTCCCACCCTCCCCTCCCTGGGCCTGACATGCTCTCCTGCACACACCCTGTCACACTTGTGTGCGCAGGTACACGCTCACATGCGCACACAATGCACACAAACACGTACACACGAACACACACGTGTGCACACTCACATGTATGCCCACACTCACACGTACACACACTCACATGGGCACACACATGCAGGGGCACACTCATGTACACACACATGCAGATACACGTGCGTGCACACATGTGTATGCACACTCACATGTGCTCTCACACCCCAGGACGCATGTGCTGAGGACCCTGCCCCTGCAGCTCCAAGCGGGTGCCGTCTTCACCCCGCACCCCCACACCAGCCACTGAGACCAGGAGGCTCCAGGACACACGTTCAGAGAGCCTCCAGGGCTCCCAGGCAGGTCCATGCGGGGGCCTGGGGCCCGGGCCGAGCTCAGGCACCAGGGCAGGACCCTGCTCCCATCTCCCGGGACTTGCAGGAGGGCAATGGCCCTGCCCCAGGTCCAGCCCTAAAAGTCCCGCCCAGCAGGTACCAGGACAGAACGCTGCCGTGGCACAGCTCAGACTGCCCCGCCCACGGGTGAAGGCAGGAGTGGAGCTCAGTGGCCCTCGCCCTAGTCTCTGACCGCCTGGCCTCCAGCGCCGTATGACGCCCTCCTCTCCAAGCCCCCAGGTGCTCTGATGTGTACAAGGCTAACAGAAGGCCTTTCAAATGCCCTCCAGACAGGCGTCCCCTCTCCGCCGCCCTCCCTGAAACACCTTCCTGTGTGCTCCCCTCTGCCCTCCTCCACCCCGCGCTGGCCCTGGGCCGGGAGCCCTGTACCTGGAGAGCACTCCAGCCTGGCATCCCCTGCTGTCCTTCACACCAGCCTCAATGGGGGCAGGGGGCAGGACCAGGGGCTGGGCAAGGCTGGAAACTCAGGACATGGCCTCAGCTGGAAACAAGGTCTTGGACGATACGGTGGGTGAGGGTGGGGTCGGCCCCTGAACCAGCATGACGAGTGTCCCCCCAGAGGAGGGGGGACACAGATCACCAGGAGAAGCCACGTGGCACCAGCACAGAGGCTGCAGAGACACGCCCACAAGCTGAGGACGCCAGGCCTCCCAGCAGCACAGAAGCTGGACACGTCGGACATAGGCCTGAGACCCTCGAGCTTCTGGGGGAGCTGCCCACCAGCCACAGAAGCCCAGGAAACACGGTCGGCCATGTAGGGAAGTGGTGGAGCGCCAGCCAGGCGGAAGCCAGCAGGAGGCAGACGGCTGGCTGGTCCTTTCTAACAGAGAGGGACCCACATCCTCCATGGCAGAGGGCTCCTTGGCAAGCGGCTCGGCTGGGAAGGCCGCCTCCAGGCTGCCCCGGCCGAGCCTGGAGGTCCAGGTCATTCTGAGAACCTGCCTGCTGGGTCTGAACCCACACAGTGGCCCATTCTGCAGGTGGGGACGCTGGCATCAGAGGGCTTAGGCGACCCGCCTGAGGCCACACCGCACGTGACACGCAAGCCTGACAGCCTGCTTGTCTGGCTCTGTGGGCCCCAGGCTCCACACTGCAGCCACTGAGATCCACTCCAACTCTGGAAAGCTCCCCGCAGGTCCCGGGAAGAAACCAACAAAGGTGCAGAAAAGAAGCAGAAGACACACAGGACTCCAGTTCCCTGTGAAGCCGGACGTTCCCAACTGGGAGGGCTGATGCCCAGCTGCGTGCGGGCACCCATGCCAGCGGGGTCTGCCCCCCTCCAAACCTGCAAACCCCGCTGCCCATAGGCCCGAGCCCGGCCCCCTTGCATGTCCCTCCAAAGGCTCTCCTTCTGCCAACGAGAGGGCATCACTGCCCTTCTCCGGTCACCACTGCTGACATAACCGCCCCTTGGGGGCTGCAGTGAACCCAGCTGGCAGACGTCCTTCTGACACCTCCTTCCTGAGCCATGCAGGCGGAGTGGGACTGGGGGCTCCCTGGGGCCAGACGTCTGTCTCTGTCCGCAGGCCCGGCTGTGCCTTGAAGATGCGCTGCCCCCACCATGGCCACTCCCTGTGCACTCAGCTGTCCGCCAGCAGCCACAGGGGCCTCCACCTCGACCCAATTCTGGGACAGCTCGCCCCCGAGGAGACGGGGCGCAGATGGACCCCCGGGGCCGCTTAGCCCTGGACAGAGCTCCTCCCTGGGCTGCACACACACACACACACACACACACACGTGCACAGACACACACGTGCGCGCGCACACACACACACACACACACACACACAATGAGTGACCCACTGTGCCCAGGCCAAACACACACACACACACACACACACACACACACACACACACACACACAACACACTGCACGGGAGGGCCCAGGCCTTCGATGTGAAACTTATAAGAACTCCTTGGCTGAGCACTTCTGCCACATCAGCCCAAGCAAAAGCCGGAGCCTGGTGTCCCCACCAACCCAGGCCTGTCCAGCCCTAGCGACCAGCTCCATTCACCATGTGAGATTCGCTATGCTGCAAATCACCCTTCCTAATTTTCCTTAATTCCTCAAGATGCATTCTGCTGCCTTTGACGAAATAAACAGCTTCACTGCTCATTTTTACCATATGGAAAGTATCATAAATTTTATATCCAGGATGAGCAACAAGCTTTGTATTACAAAAGTCCTATTTTTTCCTCTTACAGCTTCAATCAGACTTTTGGCCTTTGCTTAAACAGGCAGTTGGTACTAAGCTACTCACGGTCCTGAGCGGATGTACAGAATCCACAACGATAAGCCACGAGAGCAGAGTCTCTGTCACTAGACTGCCCACCCTACGCGATGCAGTCAGGCGCCGGGTGCGGCTGCAGTGTCTCACCACGAGGTGCTGGCCTCCCCCGGGACTCCAGCCTGGCCCTGAGGACAAGGCACCCTGGGATCTCGGGCCCCAAAGACTAGTCATTGTTCAGGCCCAGGCCCCCAGGACTAGTCACTGTGCAGACCCGGGCCCCGAGGACTAGTCATTGTTCAGGCCCGGGCCCCCAGGACTAGTCACCATTCAGGCCCAGGCCCCCCAGGATTAACTAGTCACCGTTCAGGCCCGGGCCCCCAAGACTAGTCACCGTGCAGACCTGGGCCCTGAGGACTAGTCACCGTGCAGACCCGGGCCCCCAGGACTCGTCACCGTGCAGATCCGGGGCCCCGAGGACTAGTCACCATTCAGGCCCGGGCCCCCAGGACTCGTCACCGTGCAGACCCGGGCCCCGAGGACTAGTCACCATTCAGGCCCGGGCCCCCAGGACTGGTCACTGTTCAGGCCCAGGCCCCCAGGACTGATCACCGAGCAAACCCGGGCCCCCAGGACTGGTCATTGTGCAGACCCAGGCCCCGAGGACTAGTCACCATTCAGGCCTGGGCCCCCGGAGTAGTCACCGTGCAGACCCGGGCCCTGAGGACTGGTCACCAGCTTAGACCTGGGTCCCAGGAATGAGTCATGGTAAGGCTGTTGGGGTGAATGGGGCCTGCAAGCAGCACTTAGACCTGGTTCAAGGTCACCTAAAAAGCCAGCGGGCACAGCCTGCTGCTGCTGAGCCGCTTCCGTCGTGTCCGACTCTGCACGACCCCAGGGACAGCAGCCCACCAGGCTCCCCCGTCCCTGGGATTCTCCAGGCAAGAACACTGAATGGGGTGCCATTTCCTTCTCCAGTGCATGAAAGTGAAAAGGGAAAGTGAAGTCACTCAGTTGTGTCTGACTCTTCGCAACCCCATGGACTGCAGCCCACCAGGCTCTTCTACCCTTGGGATTTTCCAGGCAAGAGTACTGAAGGGGGTTGCCACTGCCTTTTCCACAGGCTGGTGGGCCTTAATGCAGACCCCCAAGATGGGAGGGCACAGACCCCCGAGATGGGAGGGCACAGACCCTCGAGATGGGAGGGCACAGACCCCCGAGATGGGAGGGCACAGACCCCGAGATGGGAGGGCACAGACCCCGAGATGGGAGGGCACAGACCCTCGAGATGGGAGGGGCACAGACCCCCGAGATGGGAGGGCACAGAGGACGCAGCCTCACAGGCCCAGGGCCCTCGGCTCAAGTGCGGACACTGACATCCTGCCACAGAAACCAAGAGCCAGGGAAACCCGGCTGCTGCTCTGGCCGGAGTCCTGCGTCGCCGAGACACGGCAGGGCTGTGCAGAAGCCAGGGACCCAGAGCCACGAGCAAGACGCACTCTTTCCAAAGCGACTCCCAGACCCGAGTGGCTGTGTCTTTAAAACAAAGAACTAAATGTCATAAAACTGGTTTTGCGACCTAGGACCAAAGTGACCCCACTTTTCACTTTTAGAAAGTCCGTATTTCTAACCAATATGCAGAAGTTCACCCCTGTCTGAGGCACAGCCAGCTTCCCTGACCAAGGGGGCAGCATCAGGGGAGGGGGCAGCATCAGGAGAAGGGGGAGCAGGGGTGGCCCAGTCCCGCGGACCAGCAGGCTGCAGCGGGGCTCCAACAGTGACACCCCATGGGCACAGGCCAGCCCCTGGGGCCAGGACCTGAGGGACCGCCAGGAGCCGATTCCAGGACAGGGCGACGCACCCAGCGGACGGGGAGGGAGGCAGCGCGCCACCTTCCGTGAGCTGCGGGACCCTGACTGCTGTCCCCGGGAGGCGCTTGCCGGCGGGGCTGCCAGGGCAGCTCCAGGGGCCGCTAGGAGGGCTGTGTCCGCGACACCCCCAGCAGCCTGCAGGAGGAGCTGGAGGTCAGCCTGCCAGAGCGGCACCCCAACGGCCAGTAGGCTCCGGCTGGCGGGGCTGCAGAGGCCGCCGAAGGCCGCCCACAGGGTCCTGTGGTCTCGGGGTGCCCCAGGCAGTAGCCCCAAACCCCCCTCGTTTGCAAATGCATTGGGGGTGGGGTAAGAGCGGGAGTGATGTTTGGGGGCACTCTGAGGGGTTCTGAGGAATAACGGCCGCGGGTATACTCTCCGCTTCCCAGAGGCTGCATGGCAGAGAAGCCTCAGAACCGGGCGCTCGACTCCCTGGGGTCTGACCACACCAGGGACCCAGGCCCCAGTCCTAGGCGATAAAACCTACAGCCCCTGGAGTGCGCGCAGGAAGCCCCTGGTGGCGGCGGCCAGCCTGTGCCCTGCACCCCGTTTCTCTGGATGTGGACCCTCGGGACAGAGCGCTCCCGGGTCCTGGCGCCACTGCCTTCCGCCGGGGCCTGCAGACTGCTGCCCAGACCGCTCAGCCCCACGCACAGAGCCACACTCACTGTGTTTCCTGAGGCCCTTGCTCTGGCCTGGGGCCTGTGGGCCCGGAGACGACACAGCCCATGAAAGGTCAGCAGAGCCACACCCTCGTCGCTGTGCAAGGCCCGCTCTCCTGCCCCACGGGGTCCTGTGGACCCTCCCAGGTCTGCACCCCAAGTAACAGCTGCGTTTGCCTCAGGCTGTACCCCGTTTCCTGACGCTCCGCCCCCCAGGCCCCCAGCACAGGAGGATAGACAGACACGACGTTGTAGCTCAGCCCTGTGCCGCACGAGCTCCCCCAACCAGTGTCCTACAGAGGCGTGTGGCTCAGGGCCAGGCCACCCCGGAACCCCCAGGACCACCCCTTCTTGACTCCCCGGGGTCTGAGTCCACAGGACACACAGGATGTGGGCCTGGAGTGGCTCTGCTTCGACCCCTGGCATGAGACGGACACGAAGGCCTCGGAGCAGGAAGGGACACGTGGCCAACAGTGTCCCTCCAGAAGCCCGGGAAGAGGCACAATGGTGGGTTTCCCGAGGGGCAGTGTTTAGCTGCGGCTGAGCTCGCGGGGAGGAGGAGGAGGGGCCCTTACTTGATGGCGCCCTCAATCTTCGTGGCTGCCTCGTGGAACTGCTGTGACGACAGCCTGTACGTCTCGAGGTTCTGCGGAGAGAACACAGAGCACGGGTCGCCATGGAGAATTCCTGCGGCCCCGCCCTGCCCGCCGCCCCGCCTCAGCCCGCAGACTCCCTGGCAGCACAGCAGGCGGCCCGGCGCATACGGACCCCTGTGAGCGGGCCTCCCCACCTGTAGGAGAGCTGTATGGACACGTGGTCACACACGGGACTCGCGCGCCACAGCACGGGCTGCTCTGGGCTACACAGGCACCTGGACACTGCGGGGCCGCTGCCCAGGACGTTCACTGTCCCTCGGGGCGTCTGCTGGGCGCCGTCTGGTCCAAGCCCGTCTTACAGGCCTCTGCCGCCCAGACATCTGAAGCGACTCTGCCCCAAGCCACACTGCAGACACAGGTGCCGAACTGCAGCCCAGAACGCCCGCTGCACTGCAGGGCCCGCGGGCCCCGGGTGCACGCTGCCCTCCATCCAAGGTCAGTCCACACAGGGGCCATGGGGAGGCCACGGTGGGCGGAGCCAGTGGGGCAGGGGCCACGGGGGACAGTACTTCTCTGTGCTGGGTGAGCAGCCTCAGGCAGCCGGGCCAGCAGCCCACCTGCTGCTCTTCCAGGGAAGACCCACACACGCCTGCCCCAGCACCAGCTCCAGTGAGGCCCCAGGAGGGCCTGACGTCTCCCAGGATGTCCTGAGAAGGACACCGTGGGAGGAGCCCCACCCGGGGCTGCCTTCAGACACCAGTGCCCAGTGGCCTGCCCAGGCTTGGCCCGCCCCTTCCCACCGCAGTGCGGGGGCCTGGCCACGTGGGGCCCCTGCGGCCGTTAGCCTCCCCAGCCCGGCACTGCAACTCCACCTCCATAGACATGGGCAGCCTGGACCCCTCGGACCAGAGGAGGCGACAGGAGGCAGGGTCAGAGCTGGGCAGGGTGGGCACCAGCCCCACCTCAGGGGCTGGGCTGATGGGGGTGGGGGTACTGGGACCGGGCCCTCAGCCCTGTCCTGGACCCTCGGCCTGGGGAGCTGCCCCCTGGTGGGCATATGAAAGTGGCTCCGAGGAGCAGCAGGGCCCATGAAGGGTGGGAGAATCAGCTCTGGGCAGTGCTGGAGGACCAGCTGTCAGGCGTAGGCCCCAACCCCAGCGACGGCGTGAGCCCCAGCTCCCCCAGCACATCCCTCACCTCTGACCATGCACAGCCCAGGGCCCCCGAGTGAGTGGTGGGGCCTGAACACCCAGTGCAACAGTCAGGAAAGGAATGGGGCTCCCCTCACCCCGCCAGGCTCCCCGGACCCTGCGGGGACATGCTGACGTCCGGTCTTCCCCAGGGAGCCACACAGCTGGATGGGCCTAGGGCTCCGACCTGTCCTTCCATGCATGGCCTGGCCGGGGGTACCTGGGTCTGTGGGGGGCCTGTGGGCTTGGCCTGTGGCAGGTGAGGTCTGTCACAGGAAGAGTGTGCAGGCCGAGAAGCACGGATAACCCCAGAGCCACTTCCGCCACGGCCGCAGGGCTCAGAGGCCCACCCTCCGCCTGCCCGTCGGACCTGCCTGCGTGGGAAGGCTGCTCCCGCCGCTGCCCTGGAGCAAGCAGCAGACTGCGTCCACCCAGCTTCCTGGGGCTGCTGGAAGGTGCGCCTTCTGAGCCTGCAGCCACTGAGAGCGAGGCCCTCACAGACTCCACGCAAGGGCTTCGGGAAGGACGGGGAATCCCCACGCACACCAGGACCCCGTGCGTGCTGGGGGTCCCGCCACAGCCCGACCACAGTGAATGCGAGGCTTCATGTTCCAGTGTGGTGGCGCCGTGACCCCCAGCCCTGCTGCCCGGGAACCCAGAGGCACCCCATCTCCTGCACCTGGTGGGCGCCTGTCCCCAAAGCAGACCCGAGGAATTTGGAGGCCCTCCTCCACCCGCGAACAGCCGGCCTCCCCGACTCCCACTGCTCAGAGTGAGTCTGAAACCAGAAGACCTCGTCTCCATTAATTAAAGCTGCCATTAAAAATTAAACAACGTGAGTGAGGAGGCGTGAGCCTCATCTCCACGGGCTTTAGGAGCCACGGTGTTCCTTCAGCTACTTCGCGAGCAGCTTCCGTATTTCATCCTGTCTGATTTCTCCAGGGGCCTGGGTTCTCAGCTCAAAAGAGAAGGTGGAGGTGAGGGGGACGGCAGGGGGCGGACGCGTCAGGCAGTCCCCATCACACCAGGGCGGGTGCCTGCGAGGCTGGGAGGGCGGTATGCCGCTCCTGCAGGAGGACCCCTGGCAGCTGGAGCCCCTGGGGCCCGCTGCCCGGCTTCTCTGTGCCCTGCGGACAGTCACAGAGCTCCCTGAGCTGTGTCGTGGCACTGCCGCAGAGGCCACGGAGACAGCGAGTTTAAGACGCTCGGGATGCATGGGCCTGCACAGAGGAAACAATGAAACTCTTAAAATCTGAACACCCACCGCACGGCAGCCAAGGGAATTCTCTGGAAGAGAGACTGTGTTTCCCGGAGGAAAGCTTCCCATGGGAGGGAGTTCCAGCTGCGTCGCCCCATCCATGCCCAGAGCTGCTGGCACTGGCGGTGCCCAAGCAGCAGCCCCCAGGAGCGGCTGAGGGGGGAGCAGGGCAGATCCCCCAGGGCAGGGGGACACGGGGCACACGGCTGGGGCAGAGAGCCGAGTGCCAGACTGGAGGAGGGGCTTTGACCTCCCCCACCGCAAGAGACAGCATCTCATGGGACACTTCAGGAGTGAGGGAGGAGACGGGCTCAGCCCTGCTCTGTGGCCACAAGGGGTGAACCACCGTGCAGGGCCACGGGGCCCAGGGGCTTCAGGGGGACCCCAGGCCGGGGCTAGCCCGCAGGCAGGCCCTCCAAGCCTGGAGCGGCGCTTCCCCAGAGCCCCTCCCGCCAGGCCCCCAGGGCCTGGACACCCCCGCAGGGGCGGCCTGGGCTCCCTGGGGCCCTGCTGAGCGTCCTCGCATGTTGAGGGGGCTGCTGAGTGTGGCTGGGGGGCTGCCGCTCGCCCTCTCAGGGAGAGAAAACAAGCGTCCTGGGCAGCTCCGTGTGGACAGTCCCCCTGTAGATGCAGACATCAATGCAGACACACACGCAAGTGCATGCACACACGCGCATGCACGCCGCACTAGGCCCATGTAACATGGGGTCCACACTCGCGCTCTGCAGCAGGGCCCTTCAGGACGGGGGTCGGCTCCAGCTGGAGTGGGGAGCTGCTGGGGGCGCACATGAGGGACCGGGACACCCAAGCTCTGCGATGATGGTGGGAGGCTGGCTGCCAGGCGGGCAGCTCTGTCTCACAAAAGCCTGGCAGCCAGCAGGCCTCCATGCAGGTCAGTGGCCTCTCACACTTGCGGAAACACATTCGGCCAAATGAGACGCTAATTAGTTAGACACAAAATGCGCAGCACAGCAGAAAATTAAAAAGGATTCCTCAAAGTGAAGAGACACAGATTCAACTCCACTTCTGAGACTTGTGGTGACCCAGCCCTGGGCAAAGGGCCGCAGGGTTGCGGTCCCAGGACCGCTCCCCACAGGCAGCTGGAGGACTGGGAGCCAAGCGGGGCAGGGACTCAGGCCACAAGGGTACTGACCAGGCTCCCCACGCAGGAGTGCTTGGCACTGAGATGGGGCCCCGGGCCCAGAGGACGCTTCTGTGGTGGTGACCGCCGGCACCTGCTTCCAGAACCTGCTCCAGGGCTGGAAGCGTCCCCGTGCGGTCAGCCGGGCGCGGGCCCACGGGAGGCCGGGTCAGGGGCTTGTAGCCGCAGCGCTCACAGCCTGTCTGATGGGCAGCCTGGCCCCGGGCCTGCTGGTCAGTGTGCTCCCCGCAGACCTGAGTGCTTGGGACGCCTGGGAGCACAGGCGTGCAGAACCAGGGCGCCCATAGGCAGCACAGCAGCTCTCTAAGCTCCTGGGGCCCTCGGTGGGGCCCTGCCTCCGTGCTTCCCCGTCCTTGTGGCCTCACACTTGCAGGCCTCAGCCCTGGAGCCACAGGGCCATCGGAGCCCAGCCTGCAGGCTGCTGGGTGGTGGTCTGGGGTAGGCTCAGGCATCGGTGTTTAAAGAAGTTCCCAGGGGGGCCCTGGGCACCCAAAGTGAGAACCGCTGCTCCCAGCCAGGGGTGCCTGAGGCTAAGCCTGCTTTGCTGCTGACGATGATGCCGTGCCATCAGCCATGGCTGGTGCTCCACAAAGAGCTCCACCCTCTGGAAAATCTGGCTGTGTTCCAAAGCTGCACACTGTAGAGGAGCACCGCATTTCCCAGCGGCTTCATGCTTCTGGTTTGAGAATTTTTAAAAGAAAATCAAAGGAGGAAACAGGGCGGACTGTCTCATGGGCCCTGTCACCACCCAGGTGACTGGAAACACATCCACTCCCACGGTCAGCTGTGCAGACAGGCCTCACGCCCGCTCCCCTGGAGAGGTGAGGTTCTGTAGGCTGTCACCTCCTCCGATGCCAACTCTGATCTCAGGACAACTTCAAGATGCTGCCAGACAGCAGGCTGTGTGGGGATGAAGATGCTGCCGGACAGCAGGCCGTGTGGGGATGAAGATGCTGCTGGACAGCAGGCTGTGTGGGGATAATACCGCTCAACGTACTCCTGCTGCTGTTCAGTCGCTCAGGCATGCCCGACTCTTTGCGACCCCATGGACTGCAGCACACCAGGCTCCCCTATCCTTCACCATCTCCCGGTTTGAGCTTGAGCTTGCTCAAACCATGTCCACTGAGTCGGCGATGCCATCCAACCATCTCATCCTCTGTCGGCCCCTTCTACTCCTGCCTTCAATCTTTCCCAGCATCAGGGTCTTTTCTAATGAGTTGTTTCTTCACATCAGGTGGCCAAACGATTGGAGCTTCAGTATCAGTCTTTCCAATGAATATTCAAGACTGATTTCCTTTAGGATGGACTGGTTTGATCTTGCAGTCCAAGGAACCCTCAGGAGTCTTCTCCACCACCACAGTTCAAAAGCATCACTTCTTTGGCACTCAGCTTTCTTTATGATCCAACTCTCACATCCATACATGACTACTGGAAAAACCATAGCTTTGACTAGACAGACCTTTGTCAGTAAAATAATCTCTCTGCTTTTCAATATGCTCTCTAGGTTGGTCATAGTTTTTCTTCCAAGGAGCAAGTGTATTTTAACTTCATGGTTGCAGTCACTATCTGCAGTGATTTGGGAGCCCAAGGAAATTAAGTCTCTCACTGTTTCCATTGTTTCCCCATCTATTTGCCATGAAGTGATGGGACTGGATGCCATGATCTTAGTTTTCTGAATGTTTAGCCTTCTTTGTGATCCAACTCTCACATCCATATATATGCGACTGCAAGAAAAACTACAGCTCTGACTGTATGGAACTTTGTTGGCTCAATGTATATGAAGTGTAACTTATCACCTAAGTTAAAGAGAATTCCCTCCATTACTGCAAAAATGACTAACTCAATTCAAGCACCGAAAAGGCCCTGGCTAAGTGTTTATGAATGGCTCTAGGAGACTCTGGAAAAGGGTTTCCTTCTCTCCTCTCTGACTTCATCCACAGGAGGGAACAGTACTATGATGAACACCTGCTGTGTCCCAGCCTGAGTGCGGTCACACAGCTCACCTTGCTGGTTCTGCAGACAGAGTCCACTGAGGCCGGGCGCTGCACGCACCAGGAAGCCTTCCCGGAGCCGCCTCCGCGGAAGAACTTGACACACAGCACCACAGACGCAAGCGAGGGTTTAGCTCCTTCTGCACAACGGACATGCGCCGAGACGGGAACTCCGCGGTGCGGGCGCAGAGCACACATGAGACCCAGTGTGTGGAAATGTCACAGCACCCATAAGTCCAACAGGGCCTCGTGGAAGCCTAACATGTGGGTGCTGCTGAAGGGTACTTTTAAAAGGCCCTATTTCACATCCACAAATAAAGCCCAACAGACGCGGAGACAGCAAACCAGCAGGAGCTCTTAAGTGAGGCAGGCATGGGGTCCATGTTGCTGGGCTGTGCTTCAGGGCCTGGCAGTCGGCATGTGGGTCCACAGGGGCCTCTGAGGAACTTGAAAGCCCGAGAAGAGAGCGAATAAACACAGAGGAAACAGGCCAGACCCGAAAAGCAGCCCGAGCAGCACGTGGCGGCTGCCGCAGGGGCCGGGGCCGGGGGCCCGGGGCCCGGGGAGGGGCCGCCCGCAGGGGCCGGGGGGCCGTCTGCCCGCGGAGGGGCTGAGGAGGGCAGGGCTCAGGCCGCCTGTCCGCCCGCCCTCTCCGCCCGGAAGCCACTTGAGCTGCTCCAGTCACCAGGGCCTTCACCTCCCGGCACTTCAGCCGCGCCCCGAGCGCGGAGGGACTCTGACGTTCTAGATACACACTGGACTGCTACCACAGCCGGACCCTTCAGGCCCACAGGAGACTCTCCACCGCAGGGAAGCAGAGGGGACCTGTTTCTCGTGAGCCCCCGACTCACAGAGCCCACGACCCTGACGGCAGCCACTGGACGCCTCTCAGTTGACGAGTGACTTGCTGTGTAGAACCTAGAACCTCGGCCACACCCCCCACCCTTGACAACAGGGTGCTAGAACACTCCCTCCCAACATGGAAGTCATGGCTTTTGCCTGAATTAATTTTCGCTACAAAGGCAATGCCAAAGAATGCTCAAACTACTGCACGATTGCACTCATCTCACACGCTAGTAAAGTAATGCTCAAAATTCTCCAAGCCAGGCTTCAGCAATATGTGAACTGTGAACTCCCTGATGTTCAAGCTGGTTTTAGAAAAGGCAGAGGAACCAGAGATCAAATTGCCAACATCTGCTGGATCATCGAAAAAGCAAGAGAGTTCCAGAAAAACGTCTATTTCTGCTTTATCGCCTATGCCAAAGCCTTTCACTGTGTGGACCACAATAAACTGTGGAAAATTCTGAAAGACATGGGAATACCAGACCACCTGACCTGCCTCTTGAGAAATCTGTATGCAGGTCAGGAAGCAACAGTTAGAACTGGACATGGAACAACAGACTGGTTCCAAATAGGAAAAGGAGTATGTCAAGGCTGTATATTATCACCCTGCTTATTGAACTTATGTGCAGAGTACATCATGAGAAACGCTGGGCTGGAAGAAACACAAGCTGGAATTAAGATTGCCGGGAGAAATATCAACCTCAGATATGCAGATGACACCACCCTTTTGGCACAAAGTGAAGAGGAGCTAAAAAGCCTCTTGATGAGAGTGAGGGAGGAGAGTGAAAAAGTTGGCTTAAAGCTCAACATTCAGAAAATGAAGATCATGGCATCTGGTCCCATCACTTCAAGGGAAATAGATGGGGAAACAGTGGAAACAGTGTCAGAATTTATTTGGGGGTCTCCAAACTCACTGCAGATGGTAACTGCAGCCACGAAATTAAAAGACGCTTACTCCTTGGAAGGAAAGTTATGACCAACCTAGATAGCACATTCAAAAGCAAAGACATTACTTTGCTGACTAAGGTCAGTCTAGTCAAGGCTATGGTTTTTCCTGTGGTCATGTATGGATGTGAGAGTTGGACTGTGAGGAAGGCTGAGCGCCGAAGAATTGATGCTTTTGAACTGTGGTTTTGGAGAAGACTCTTGAGAGTCCCTTGAGCTGCAAGGAGATCCAACCAGTGCATCCTGAAGATCAACCCTGGGATTTCTTTGGAAGGAATGATGCTAAAGCTGAAACTCCAGTACTTTGGCCACCTCATGCGAAGAGCTGACTCATTGGAAAAGACTCTGATGCTGGGAGGGATTGGGGGCAGGAGGAGAAGGGGACGACAGAGGATGAGATGGCTGGATGGCATCACGGACTCGATGGACGTGAGTCTGCGTGAACTCCGGGAGTTGGTCACGGAGAAGGAGGCCTGGCGAGCTGGGATTCATGGGGCCGCAGAGAGTCAGACACGACCGAGCGGCTGAACAGCAGCAGCGAATGGGTGGCAGTCCATTCCTTCCACGCTTATCAGCTGTCCTTTTGTAAAGACAGTTTTCCTGTCCTTTCCTCCTCCTGTTTCTGGAGGTTTTTGTATCAGTTTGGGCTTAGAGTTTCAAGATCCACCATGCTACAACCCTTGTCTGTCGTCGCCCACTGTGTCATGCACACAAGGCGTCTACACTGGCTCGGGGGACCACTCTCAGGCCAGCTCCCGTGTGCCGTGTGGACACGTGTGGCCCTCGCCGTGCTCTGCACACCCCTCAGCATGTCACAAGGAAAGGAGCCTGCTGCCCTGACAGGCACGCAGTGCCATCTAAGTGCAGGTCTAATCTGCATATCTAACAGCTAATGGTGGGGAAACTCTTCTCATGTGCTCATCTGCCATCTGTATATCCCCGTGGTGGATTTTTCTAATTGGATTGTTGTGTTTTATGTATTTAATTTTGGGGAATGCTGTCAGAGTATCTTCTATATTCTAGATCACAGCCCTTTGTTTGGTGTGTGCTTTGCAAATGTTTTTCCCTGTCTGTAGCTCCTCTTTCATCCTCCTCACAGGGTCTTCCACAGAACCAAAGTTTCGCTTTTGATGAGGTCTGCTTACAGAGCTTGCTTCTGCTGGCTTTAATCTCAGGACCCAGATGTTGCTAGCACACAGCGGTCTGTAACGCACTGGAGTCTGTAATGCGGTGGAATCTGTAATGCAGTGGAATCTGTAATGTGGTGGAGTCTGTAATGCAGTGGAGTCTGTGACGTGGCGGATTCTTGCAGCACACAGCGGTCTGTGACGCGGCGGATTCTTGCAACACACAGAGGTCTGTGATGAGGCGGATTCTTGCAGCACACAGCGGTCTGTGACGCGGCGGATTCTTGCAACACACAGCGGTCTGTGACGCGGCGGATTCTTGCAGCACACAGAGGTCTGTAATGCAGTGGAGTCTGTAACGCGGCGGATTCTTGCAGCACACAGCGGTCTGTGACGAGGCGGATTCTTGCAGCACACAGAGGTCTGTGACGAGGCGGATTCTTGCAGCACACAACGGTCTGTGACGCAGCGGATTCTTGCAGCACACAGCGGTCTGTGACGAGGCGGATTCTTGCAGCACACAACGGTCTGTGACGCAGCGGATTCTTGCAGCACACAGCGGTCTGTGACGAGGCGGATTCTTGCAGCACACAGAGGTCTGTGACGAGGCGGATTCTTGCAGCACACAGAGGTCTGTGACGAGGCGGATTCTTGCAGCACACAGAGGTCTGTGACGCGGCGGATTCTTGCAGCACACAACGGTCTGTGACGCGGCGGATTCTTGCAGCACACAGCGGTCTGTGATGCGGCGGATTCTTACAGCACACAGCGGTCTGTGATGCAGCGGATTCTTGCAGCACACAGCGGTCTGTAATGCAGTGGAGTCTGTAATGTGGTGGATTCTTGTGTGTGAATCTTGCGTCTGGTGGCCTCGCTACCGTCTTCATTCATTTCAGGATTTTCTTTTCTTCTCTTGGGCTCCTCTGGTCATCCGTGAAGATGCTCAGGTCACCTGAAAGCCAGGGCCGTCTCGTTCCTTCCGGTCTGCCCTACAGCCTTCATTTCCTTGTCTCCCTCAGAGGCTGGCGCCTGCCTGGCGACAGCACCTGTGCCTATGCGGGGACGGACATCCAGAGTCTCTCCTTTGTCTCTAGTGTCAGCTGAGGGTTCAGGGACTTGTCTGTGTCTCTCGTCTCCTGCTCTGTAACTAATTAAGGCAGTTCTCTTCTACTCCTGATTTTCTAAGGGTTTTTATCATGAATAGAGCTGATTTTTGTCAAATACTTCTCTGGATTGATTAATATGATCCTATGATTTTTCCCTTAGATTGTTAGATATGACATATTTCATTGATTTTCAGACACTGACCCAGTGCGCACCCAGAATAAACCCCACTTTGTATACTGTGATATGCACACATGTGGTGTATAATTAATTCTTTTCATACACTGCTCAATTTGACACAATTTTTCTGTCTAATTTCATGAGAGAAATTGCTCTGTAGTTTTCCCTTGTCTTTAGTTTAGTAACACTGTTTGTCTGACAAATCTGGCCTCATGAAATGAGCTGGGAAGCTTCCCCTGAGCGTGTTTTCTAGAAGAGATTGTGTAAAATTGGTCATAATTCTTCTTTGTAGGGATCTCCAGAGAAACCATCTGGCCTGGAGATTTCTTCTCCTGGAGTCTTACAGTCATGAAGTCCATTTCTTCAGAGGTTCAGGACTATTCTGTGTATCAGCCTCATCTGGGCTGAGTTTTAGCAGTCTGTGGTTTTCCGAGAACTGGCCCATTTCTTCTCCATCATGAGGCAGTGCTTCTCCCTCCCCCTCCGAGTGGCTGTGGCGCCCGTGGGGTGCAGCCCGCTTCGCTGCTGAGGGGCTCTCGTCTCCACTGCCCCCTCGTCGTCCCTGCTGGAGGCTCTCGTCTCCACTGCCCCTCGTCGTCCCTGCTGGAGGCTATCGACTTCACCAGCTTTTCCCCAAGAACCAGCGCTCTGTTCCACTAATTCTCTCTGCTGTTTTCCTGTCATGACTATATTTTTTGCTCTCTTTGATTATTTCCTTCCTTCTACTTGCTAGGGGCTTATTTTGCTATTTTCCTAATTTTTTGAGATTTTGAACCTTTTCTAATTTATGGGCTTACTGCTATACATTTCCCATCCAACTCTGCTTAAGCTACAGCTCACGTATTTTGATATGCTGGTTTCGAGTCTTTCAGATTTGTTATGGTTAGTATTGTGGCACACGATACAGGCTGTCTTGGTCTCACAGGCGCTTAGAAATATATGAGCTTTGCTGCTGTTGGATTATATGCCGTTTGGACCCTTCATATCCTTGCTGATTCTCCGTCTGTTGCAGAGAGGAGGGTGTTAAGGACTCAGACTCTTGTTTGAGACCGCTTGCCTCTGCCCCATCAGCTTCTGCTCCGCAGAGGTGACGCTGCTCTTCTTTGATGCAGACACGCCGAGGGGCGCAGTGCCCTCCTGGAGGAGGAACCCTTCCATCAGGCAATGTCGTCCCTTCTGTCTAGTGATCTTCTTTGCTCTGAAGCACTGCATCTGATATTGATGACTGCCCCCATGGTTTTCCCGGATCAATGTCTGGATGCCTTTTCTCACCCTTTTCCTTTTCATTTGGCGCTGTATTTGAGTTTCTTATAGACAGTGCAGCTCTGTGCGTGCAAGTGTATGTGTGCGTGTGAGAGAGAGATCCTCTCTGTCAACCTCCAGCGTTCATCAGTTTATTTAGACCATTTGCCTTTAGGATGATTACTGACAGATAGAGCTTAAGTCTACCACTTCATTACATATTTTCTGTTTGTTCTCTCTGTTCCTCCTGTTTCTCTCTTCTTTCTTCCTGTGGGTTAAACATCTGACTTATTAATAGTGTGTCTGAGTTACTGCTTAATCTAGCTTTCTCGGCAGCTGCGCTGTGTAATATCACAACACACACGTAACGTACAACCTGCTGCTATTCATGCTGAACCGCCCAGAGTAAGGTCTGAGCACCTTACTTCACCTACAGTCCTTGGTTTTCCCCATCCACGTCAGCTTGGGTATGTGCAGGCTGTGCGTGCATGTACAGATACAGATGCATTTCTGCATGCACATTTGTCTCGCAGCATAACTTGTTACCTTTTTAACAAGCAAATATGATTTTAAAAGTTACTGTGACAGAAGATAATCTTGTATTTATCTGCATTTTTAATTTGTTCTCTGTTCTTTCTTATTCATATTTCAAAATAATCTTTTATCGTTCTCTCTGTCTCGAGAACTTACTTTGCCATTCGTTACAGGCACACTGGTAGCCACACCTTCTCCCAGCTCTCTGTGACCTGAGAATGTCATTTCCTCCTCTTTCCTGAAGGATAGCTTTGGTGGATGTAGCATTCACGGTTGAGTTTTCTTTCAGGACTTGGTAACAGACCACTTCCTTCTGGCCACAGGGATGTTAGACAGGGTTCCGTCACCCATCACATCAGTGTCAGGAACAGCAATCTTCTCTGACTGCTATCAAGTCCTGTCTCTAGTTTTCAGAGATCTCACAATTGTGAGGGCAGGGGTAGCTTCCCTAGGGTTTCCTTTGGAATCTGCTCGGCATCTGGAAACAGAGCCTTGACTGCACGTCTGCACCCGCCTGGTTCTGCTGAGACCCTGGGGCAGAAAGTGCTCCCCCGCCAGCCGCTTGCTAGGGGTCCTCCGGTAGTGCAGGCCCCAGTGCTCCAGGTGGGAAGGCGTCTCTGGCCTACAGGCACCAGGGGCCCTGCTGGCCAGCAGCTCACGGACGGTCTGGGTGGGAGCAAGGACCCTCTCTGGTCCACAGGGCGAAGCGCTCCTCCTGGGTCAGTGCCCCTGGCTGCCCCATGGTCCTGCTGGGGCAGGATCCCCCGGTACGCTGCTGAGCCACATGGGAGTCTCACAGGAGGAAACGAGTCTCTGACCCCCAGGGATGAAGACACTTCTTGGGGCCACATGTCGGGGGCTACTCCCTCAACCTCCACTGTTGCTGGGGGCGCCCTCTTAACCTGGGGGAGTAGGAGCCCTCCTGGGCGGCCATCTGCCATAAGCTTGGGCCTGAGACGCCGTCCCTGGGACGGCGCATGCGCACACGGGCCAGCCCGCTGCGGCTCCTCCTCTCAGTCCTTGGGGGCTCGCAATGTATCCAGGGCTCCCGGCTTCCCCTGGCGGGGAGCAGGGGAGGGGAACCTGGCCATCCCCCTGGGGGCTCCCTCTCTGCAGGCTGCTATCTGCCTGAGAGACAGCTGGGTTCATTTATTTCTGCTTCTATTAATTTTTAATCCCATCTCTGTTGATTTGATTTTTTGAATAAGAAAAATAGCAACATGATTCAAATGTCAAACTACTTATAAAAAATATACTCAGAGACGTCCCCCACCTTCCCTGTCTTCTGAGCCCATTCCCACTCCTTGCTTGTAGGTAAAAATCTTGTTAGTTTCTGATTATCTGGGTTTCTTGATTTATCTTTTTTCTGATTTCTTGAGTTTCTTTTTTGAAAACGGAGCCGTTTCGAACACCACTGTCGTTTTACTCATTCCAACAGAGGCATGATTTTGGACTCAGAATCTCAGCCAGCAGTTAATCATTCACAGTCCAGCAACTTAAAATCTTCATAATCTGCATGTTTCCCTTTCAAAACCCTTCAGATGCCTCTCAGATTCCATTTAAACCCACTCTCTGCTTTCTGCTCAGCTCCTCCATCTGTTGAGTCACTTGCCTGCTTTCCCTCTTAAATTCTACTGATGTAGGCTTTTTCTGACTTTCCTCATAGTTCTCATTCTTCCATCCACGTTTAA
The DNA here is from genome assembly GCA_917880005.1 of Nanger dama. Taxonomy (NCBI): domain Eukaryota; kingdom Metazoa; phylum Chordata; class Mammalia; order Artiodactyla; family Bovidae; genus Nanger; species Nanger dama. The sequence continues at coordinate 378,265 of CAKJTW010000016.1, read as the reverse complement.
CACATCTGAGAGTCATCTAGAAGAAACGGCATTGCCTCAACTGGAGTCTGCTGTGAGACTGTCTCTGTGAAGCGGGTGTGTCTCCTGGGAGGCCTCTCCTGGGGTAGGGTGGTCACAGGACAGGGCGGGAGCACCTTGGACAGTGCTACCCACCCACATGCTCAAGGTCACGTGCTCACCGTGGTGGGGGGGGCGTGTTCAGGGCACCACTGATAAGACAGAAGACCTCCGAAGTGCGATTCCAGGGTCCAGAGGAGACCTGCTGCCTCACAAAGTCCACAGTCCTGACAGTCCAGCTCAGCACCCCCACCAGCCCCGAGCACCGGTTACTGCGTCCCCATCGCTGAGCTCCCGGGCTCCTCCCAAGCCCCCCCACCAAGGCCTGCAACATGGCTTCCGGGTCCAGGGCTGGTGGAAACCCAACTGGCAGCACCGTCTACCAGCTTCTCCACCGGCCAACATGTGTCCCCAGCACCCTCAGGGATGGAGCAGCATCCAGGCAACGCCACAGGCTGGGAACCAACAGCCAGGTGCCGCCACCTCGTGTTCACCTAACGGGCACCTGGCGTTCTCATCGGAGGCCGACAGCAGGTGCTCAACGCTTGCCAGCTGTGGCCCTCTGAATAGGAGGTGGGACGGCCTGTGGTGCTCCTGGGAGAACGGCAGGAAGCCAGGCCCACAGGGTCCACGGGGACATTCCTCCTGCATCCCAAAGCACCTCACGTAAGATGTGAAGTGCCTTCCTGAGACTCTCTCTCAGGTGAATGAGGCAACCTCCCTCTGCTTGAGCTGAGAAGCCAGAACCCTGTGACTCTGAGACTCCGAGACCCCTGCAGAACTCGGGTTCACCCAGAATGGCCCCAGGTAAGATGCCCCCTGGGGCCCTGGTGTCCCTGCAGACCACACAGCCCCATGTGATCCTGGGACAGCGCCGGCAGGCTGCCTGCTGTGGGAGCGGAGCCCGCCGGCCCCATGTCATCTGGAGGTGGGCCTGAGCTGCTGCTAACAGAGGTGGGGGCGGCCTGCCCTCTGCAGGGACCTGCGCGGGCCTGCCGTCCACAGATGGCCCTTCCCGCCCCCTCTCTGCTCTGGGTCCTGCAGGGCTGGTGCTGTGATGTGTAGGAACAGTGTCCTGACCTGGCACTCAGCAGAGCAAATCGACCACATCGGGGCAGAAGCCAGGGCAGGGGCCGGGGGATGGAGCTGGGCCAGGAGAGGGGAGAGGGAAGCACACACCAGGCCCAAGCAGGTGACGTCCAGGGCAGGGCGAGGAGGAACAGGGCAGACAAGGCCACGAGAACCGTGGGCGGGGACAGGGGGCTGGCCACCAGGCCAGGAGACCATCAGGGCCAACGCCCCTCCTGTGGGCGACAGACGAGGGCGCAGGGCGCAGAGGAGCAGCAGGTTCCGCCACCAGGACACGGGGGGCTGGATGAGGCGAGGGGACCCCGACGCCGGGAGAGGAACGAGCGGGGAGACCTGGGCCTTTCCCGCGGGGGCGTGCTCACAGGAGACTGTCCATGCGGGACACGGGCCCTTCACACGGGCTGCTGCAGCGGCCTCACACGCCTCCCACACTTGCCACCACATGCCACACAGGCCGAGCCGCCCTGCAGAGCAACCAGCGAGGACACAGGGGTCACGAAGTCCGCGCCCCAGAACACAGGGCCGCGTTCCGCGGCTCCCGGCTTCTCCTGCCCAACGAAGCGAAGCACACAGCAAGTCAGACGGTGTCCTCGGGGCGAGAGCCCGGCCCCCCCCACAGCCAGCTCCCCAGTTGCTGGGGGTCCAGGACGGCCAGCTGTGGTTCCAGCGCCCCTAAACAGGCTTCCACCATCAGTGTCTAAGCTCAAGAGATGATGGGAGAGAAAGAGGAGCTTGACACAGCCAGGCCCTGAAGCTGTGTGCACAGAAGCTGGGAATGTCAAGGTCTGAGCCTTCAACAAACGAGGCAGATTTATATAGAAATACAACAGCAACCGCTTCTGTTACAGAAACAGAGCTGTCCCCAGAAAAGGCATGCCCGGCCCGCACCAGCCCCTCCACCTCCCCCAGAGCCCCAGCTCCTGTTGTGCAAAGGGCTGGTGTCTAAGCATCTTCACGGGTCTCCTGGACGCTTTCAGTAACTGCCCACGACCGGGCAGGCAGGCCCCACTTAGAAGAAGGACCCTCAGCACAAGTAGGGAGTCTGGATGTGAGCAAGGACGCGGGGCAGGAGGACGAGATGCTGAGGACACAGCAGAGGAGGGTGGCCCAACACCTGCACCCCTTGCACGCTAGCGTCCCTGGCACCGAGGGTGCGAGGGTGCTAGAGGGCAGCCACGGAGCAGGCACCGCCCTCCTGCCCCACGGCCAGGCTCCACGGACAGGCTGCAGTCAAGCCCCCCGAGACACCTCCAGCCTCGAAGCTGCAAACCGAGACGGAGCCTCCAGGACACACAGGGATGGCAGGCAGGGGGCCTGGCCCTGGGCTCAGGTGCAGGGAGAGCCACACGCTCACCGCCCCCCACCCCCACCCCTGCCACGCCCTCAGGCGTTCGTCTGAAAAACCAGCTCGACCAGCAAAATGAGCCCCCAAACAGTGAGCAAGTTTCGACTGGCTTTTCAAGGGTCGCCGTGGGCCTGGAAGGGCAGGTGCTGTGTCTCCGCGTCTTGTTCACTTCAGAGGCCCACCCTCAGGAAAGCAGGACGGGGCCGCTGATCGCCAGCCCCAGGAGAATCAGCAACCACATGAGGCCGCTGCACGCAAGGCCTCCTCCCAGAGCAGACCGCGGGGGTGAGTTCCCTGGACCTGCAGGACCCACCTGCCTCTCCAGGCGCCCCAGCTGCTCCTTGTAGAAGGCGTCGCGGCGTCTCAGTTCCGCCTCCTGGCTCTCCAGCTCCCTGGCCTGTGGGGAGAGCAGAACCCAGTCAGCTGTCGGCGACTTAGGAGCCGGGCCCACACCGTGCCAGGCCGCCACCTGCCATCCAGGGAGGGCCCTGCGGCACCAACACAGGCAAGTATGTTCCCAGCACCGGCCAGGTGCCCACAGGCTCCACAGGCAGGAGGGTGAGCAGACCTCATGGTGGCGCAGACACAGAGGGGGCTTCACGCGGCCCGAAGCTCAAAGCCACGGGGGTGCGGGCAGGGATCATGTCTGGGCAGATGGGACCCCAGGCTCTCGGGATGGAAGCACCACACACACATGCCACCGAATCACGCCCAATGCCCTCCTCCTGCTGAGCAAACCCCTGCATCTGGGGCCAGAGATCTGAAGTGAGCAGCGTGGGAACCCAGCGTCCTAGGTCTCGGGGGGCAGCTGCCCTCAGCCTCCTGAGGGAGCAAAGAGAATGGCCGGTGCACACGGCCGAGGGCCTCCCGGGGTCATGGCAGGCTGAGGCCGAGCTACCCGGCCAGCCCCCTCCTCACCCTCACCCAGCCAAGGGACCCTCAACAGCCCCCCGACCCCCGGCAGGCCTTGGCACGGGATGCCGCATCAGGCAGGGCAGGCACGTGCATCCTGCTCCTTGCGGGGAGGCCGCGTCCCCAGAGCCCTTGGGCCCTCCCCGGTCAGGGACTCCAGCCCACCTCTGCCTGATAACAGCAAGGGGCTGGCCTGGCGCAGGGGCTGCAGAAAGAGCAGCCAATGGCACCCGGACCAGCGGCCACGCAGGGACCCGGGCTTGGGGGACACACAACAGAGTCCACAGCGGGCTTGCCGTGGCCCCAGGTCAGAGCAGAGCATGGACAGTGCCATATGACAAGCAGGCCTGGGAAGCGGCCAGGCTGGGGAGGGGTGGGGTCCCCCGGGAAGGGGGTGGGGGTACGGGGAAGGTGCTGGCCTCGTGAGGCTCAGATCCCAGCGGACAGGAAACAGACAACTGCAGTGGCCGTCTTCTCCCTAAGGGCGCTTCCCAACCGTCTTCTGGGAAGAAGCACGGAATGAAGTGCGCTCTGCCCGGCATAGAAGCAGAGCGTCCCCACTGTGCAGGCCTGCTCCATAGGCCACGGTCTGGAAAGGGCGGGGATGGGATGGCGCGCGGTGCGGTCAGGGGGCAGGGACGCACGCTCAGTGCGCCTCTGCTCCAAATACGCAGAGGGGACAACCACAAGGCCAGGCCGTGTGTTCAGCCAAGACACGAACACCCAGCAGCAGACGGGCCCGCAGGCTGGGGAGGCGGGAGCCACAGGCCTGGGCAGGGCTGGGCGGGAGCCAACTTCAGCCCCAGAGCCCAGGGCTCCCCCGAACAAGAAGCTGCTGTGAAATCCTGAGGACCCCACATCAGGCCATAGTTCTCAGTCTGAGTGAACTTGCCTTCAGCCCAGACACCCAGGCTCCAGGACCGTGAACCCCAGGCCATACCTGGGCAGCGCGGTATGGGCCTGAACCGGGCCAGGTATAGGCCACCACAAACATGCTCAGCAACGAGACAAGAAAACAGAGAAACAAAGAAAGGCCACAATCAAACCTTCGGCTCAAATCAAGCCTGCAAACCAAAGCCAAACATGTGAGGAAGTGTAAACTCAGAAAGGCTGTCAGCAAACCAGCAGCCACTGTAGACACGTGACAGGACACTGAGATGCGGGACTTCAGAAACATTATGTGAAAATGTGTTATGTATTAATATTAAATAAACCCAGATATTACAATAATATTAAAATATATTGAGTAATCGCTCAGTCGTGTCCGACTCTTTGCGACCCCATGAACTGCAGCACGCCAGGCCTCCCTCTCCATGACCAACTCCCCGGAGTTCACTCAGACTCGCGTCCATCGAGTCCGTGATACCATCCAGCCATCTCATCCTCTGTCGTCCCCTTCTCCTCCTGCCCCCAATCCCTCCCAGCATCAGGGTCTTTTCCAATGAGTCAACTCTTCCCATGAGGTGGCCAAAGTACTGGAGTTTCAGCTTCAGCATCATTCCTTCCAAAGAAGTCCCAGGGCTGATCTCCTTCAGAATGGACTGGTTGGATCTCCTTGCAGTCCAGGGGACTCTCAAGAGTCTTTTCCAACACCACAGTTCAAAAGCATCAATTCTTTGGCGCTCAGCCTTCTTCACAGTCCAACTCTCACATCCATACATGACCAAAGGAAAACAAACCATAGTCTTGACTAGATGGACCTTAGTCGGCAAAGTAATGTCTCTGCTTTTGAATGTGCTATCTAGGTTGGTTATAACTTTCCTTCCAAGAAGTAGGCGTCTTTTAATTTCATGGCTGCAGTCACAATCTGCAGTGATTTTGGAGCCCCCAAAATAAAGTCTGACACTGTTTCCACTATTGAGTAATGTGTGTATAATACTTTTAAAAGCCAGACAGTCATCACTGAGCATCAGAGGGTAAGCGAGGGGAGACCCTGCTCTGTCCCTGGCGCCCACCTGTTCCCCAGGCCCCTACAGCAGGCCACCCCCATGTGCACACTTCAGTGTTTCTCCGACAGATAAGAGCTTCTATTTTCCTAAACAGAGCCAGCAGCACTGCATACCCCAAAAAACAATGAATTACTCAACATTATCAAATACTCACCCAGTGTTCAAATTTCTAGGTGATAAAGGAATTTAAAGTTTAAAGTGCTTAAAAAGGTAAATGAACTTCTCATTAAAAAGAAATTATGAAACAGGCAAGCCTCTACACAGGCAAATATTATAAATTAAAATTCCTTCAAAACAAGGAGTCAAATGCCTAAGACAAGCCCCAGGCTGAGGGCAGTAGAGGAAACGGGGGTTCAGCACAGAGACGAGGGCCCCAGGATGCCGGGACGGGGTCACTGGGAGACTTGGGGAGAGTGCAGAGCTGGGCCCAGGGCCCCGTGTCTGCTCAGGATGGGGGCATTGGGGGCAGCAGAGGAGGAGGGGATGGGGTGGTCTGAGCAGATGCGGGGGGCAGGCTTAGCACAGAGACGAGGGCCCCAGGATGCCGGAATGGGGTCGCTGGGAGACTTGGGGGAGGGCGCAGAGCTGGGCCCAGGGCCCCGTGTCTGCTCAGGATGGGGGCACTGGGGGGCAGCAGAGGAAGAGGGGACGGGGGTGGTCTGAGCAGATGCGGGGGGGCGGGCTTGGGGGGCTGGAGGAGGGGAGGGAGGAGAAGGCAGCCGAGACGAGCCCACGCAAGGTTGCAGGAATCAGGGATCGCGGCCTCTGAGAGGGTCCTCAGGGTCCTAGGGCCCTGTGCTCAGCCCCGGAGTGACTCCCAAGCCCTGACACGTAGTGGCAGCTGGGCGAGAGGCTGCAGGCTCCAGGGAGGCCGCGGTCGTGGTCCTGATCCAGAGCCCCCACTCGCCCACAGACGCGGGGCCCACCCACCTGGGGTCACGAGCTGCCTTCAGGGGACAACCCCACAGTGCGGAGCTGAGAAGCCTCGGCCCAGCAGCCTGGCGGGCTTGGAACAGGACTGCGGCCGCGAGAGGCCAGGGCAGGGGCCGGGCAGCAACCAGTGCAGCCCCATGGGCACTGCGTGGTCACACGTGGGCACTGCGTGGTCACACGTGGGCACTGCGTGGTCACACGTGGGCACCACGCCGCCACACGTGGGCACTGCTTAAAACCACTCACCGTGTGACTTGTTATCTGTCAATAATTAATATAAAACACAAACCAAATAATCTTACCCTTAAAGAAAAAAATTCCACTTTGGATAAAATAAAAAAAAAAGGAGACCCTACTAGATGCCACTTATCAGAGGCCCAGCCCCCACACTGAGGGCCTCACAGGACGGAAGGAGCCTTCACTGATGTGAGTGCATAGTGCACGGCCCACTGTTCTGATCTGTTTACGCAAAAGGTTCAGCATTCAATCAAAAATTTAAACACAGAAACAAAACAATAAAGATGTACCACAAGAGGAAACACTCAACAAAGCCAGCTGCGACAATGGTCCGGATGCTGAAGTTAACACGGAGGGACTCTAAAATAACCATGATTAACACGCCAGAGAATCCAGCAGGAAAGGGTGGGCACCACAGGGGAAGCGGTAGAGACATCCCATGGGGAGGAGGGTGCCCCCCTCGCCGAGGCCGCTGGCCCCTGCTGGCCTCAAGACCCTGTCTCTGACCGCTGCCTCCGACCATCTGGCGCGACGTGTCTGAGTGTGCACACACTGAGGTCTCCCCAAGCACCGCCCGACACAGCATGTGGACTCCAGCTTCCCGGAAAGCCTTCTGCGTGCCTCCTTTCTCTAGCTTTTCTCCCCAAGCGATGGGTCACCCTACTGTTCGCAACGAACTGTCCCCCACCCGTCAGGCTGCCACAGTGTTCAACAACGGGCTCGACGGTTCACAGCAAACGCCCCCAGAGGAAAGGCTGCTTCCACTGGGCAACCTGAGTGACGGCCGATAAGGCTGGCCTTGTGAGTGGGGTCCTCCGGGAAACCCCCAGCAGGAAAAAGGATGCTGACCTCTGGGGATGGGGCTTTGAAGGACTCCAGTCCTTTCCCAGTCCCCTTTGGGCTTCCCTAGTGGCTCAGATAGTAGAGAATTTGCCTGCAATGCAGGAGACCTGGGTTCAATCCCTGGGTGGGATAGATCGCCCAGAGAAGGGAACAGCTACCCACTCCAGAATTCCTGCTTGGAGAATCCCATGGACAGAGCAGTCTGGCGAGCTCGAGTCCAGGGGGTCAGAAAGGCTCGGACACGACGGAGGGCCTAACACACATAGCCCTCTTCTGCCCAGGCTGCTGGGTTTACCATGAACACGTAGGCTGCTTTTCAAGCTCCCTGCTTAGTTGGGGGAGAGAAGGATGGGAACAGCACATTTTGAAATGCCACAAGCCTCGCTGTCCTTACTGCGAATCACCATTTCTTCCTGAACGAACACTTCTGGATGGCTACAAGCCTTTGGTCAATTTTCAGTTCTGAAAAAAACAGGCTGTGAGCATCTTCATTGCTTTTATGGAAGAGAGGGTCTTCAGAGGCCCCTCCTCCACCATCACTGACTGCCCAAACTATAGAACAGAACCAAAGGGAAATGCGAGAGATTGTGGTTCATTAGCAGACTATGGACAGAGCAAAGAACCCATGAACATGGAAATGAGTCATTAGGAATTATTCAGATTGAAACACAAACAGACAAAGCAGGAGAGACAGAATGAAACAGGCCCCCCAAGATCTGTGGGGCAGCACCAGGCAGCAGAGCTCACATTCATTGGAGTCCCAGCAGGAGAGAAAGACGGCCAAGAAAACGAAGAGGTAAAGGCCGAGAATTTTCCAAAATTAATTAAGCGCCAAAAACAGATCTGAGAAGCTCAGAAAAATCCCAGGCAAGGCGCTTCTGTGAAGTTCTTAAATAATTCCTGAAGTAACCGAACATTTTTTGAGCATAGATTGTCACAGTCTTTTTTAAAAAGTAATTTTGAGAATAACTACTAAAAATGTAACCAAAAAAGGCACAAATAAAAAGTCAGTAGAGAAGATAAAACGAAATTCTAAAATATACTGATTCATTTCCACCATCTCCCTCGAAAAAATCTACAAGAAAGTAGCAGCAAAGGAACAAAGGGCAGATAAACAAACAAACAAGTACCAAACGGTGGGTGTGGAGGCACTCGAACCGAGGACCACACTAAACACACTCACCCTGTGAGCTCCCTATTGCTGTTGCAAGAGCTTGCCAAACACTCAGTGGCTTAAAACAAGACTGACCCCGCGCGGCTCTGGGGGCAGAGGGCCGGGGGTCCCGCTCGGCTGAAGCTGCGGCGTTGGCAGGGCTGCTTCCCCTGGCAGCTCCGGGGCTCCTCACCTTCCCGGCGCCCAGCGGTCGGCCCTGCTGCTTGGCTCCTGGCCTCACGGTGCCCAGACCTCTGGGACATCATCACGCCTCCTCCTCTGCCTCTCCTGTTCCCTCGTTCCTGATGAGGACACTGGGCTGCCCGGGGTAATACAGGGTCCTCTCCCCGTCACATACTCTTAAGTCAGTCATATCGCATAGCCCCATTCACCAGGCGAGAGGTCATCATCGCAGGCCTGGGGGTCACATCTGTGCAGGTCGTTATTCTGCTCACCACACCCCCACGCAAAGGCAGAACTCCAGCTACACGTTATTCATAAAAATGATGCAAAAGGTTTTTAGAAATGGGAAAAGGATACAGAGGGCAGACTAAGTAAGTATAAGGAAGTTGGTGAAGCTGTATTAACATCAGATAAAGGAGAATTCAGTACAAAAGATATTACCAGACATAATATAAAGAAGGCAAGTTCACAATCATAAAAGAGACAGTTAGTCAAGAAGAGATAGCAATTATAAATGTGTACACACCTAATAGTTTTTTCGAGTAGTCAGGTATGGATGTGAGAGTTGGACCATAAAGAAAGCTGAGCACCAAAGAATGGAGAAGACTCTTGAGAGTCCCTTGGACTGCAAGGAGATCAAACCAGTCAATCCTAAAGGTAATCAATCCTGAATATTCATCGGAAGGACTGATGCTAAAGCTGAAAGTCTAATACTTTGGAGTCAGAAGAACTGACTCCTTGGAAAAGACCCTGATGCTGGGAAAGACTGAAGGAAGGAGGAGAAAGGGATGACAGAGGATGAGATGGTTGGACGGCATCACTGACTCCATGGACGTGAGTTTGAGCAGACTCCAGGAGTTGGTGATGGGCAGGGAGGCCTGACATGCTGCAGTCCATGGGGTCGCGAAGAGTCGGACACAACTGAGTGACTGAACAACAGCAATGTACGTAACAACAGAAACCCCAAAGACGTGAAACAGACCTGACAGACCAGAGAACATGGACAAACCCATCGTCACAGTCAGAGACCAGCGTCTCTGAAAACACACAGAACTGAACCAGGAGGGTGCCTGCAGGGCAGACAGGTTTCGCAGCAGCGCAGTAAGAGCAGAGCCAGCCCGGGAATCGCAGGCCAGCTCCCCTGCGCGACCCCCGCATCTGACTCCACCGCCCCCGCCCCCCACTGCCTCTCAGCAGCACCCAGACACGGGGCGGAAGGTACAACTTCAGTTACAACAGAAACGGGGATCATAGCTGACTCCTCAGCGACAGGGCTGAGGCAGCAAAAAGCTGTGGCCCTGTATAAAGTCAACAGACAGCAACTCAAGTGCTTCTCCCATTCATCCAATCATCTCGTGACGAGGGAGCAAGTAAACCCATTTAACAGACAAGCAAACTGAGGCACAAAGTAATGAAGTCTCCCAGAGCCACCCAGCGAGGACACGCAGAGAAGAGATACCACTGTCACGGACTCTCCTCTGGCCCCAGGACCACACCAGCGAGGCAGAAGCCTCCCCGACAATAGGCTGCGGGCTTGGCCAGGGGAGCAGGAAGGTGGGGAGAGGCCAGATGCGCTGACCCGAGCCAGCCCAGAGCTCTGAGCAGGAGCCTGATACGATCTGCTGATTCATGCTTTAAGCCCAGCTCACAGAAGCCGACCTGGAAGGCTGCTGCCCAGGAGGACGGCCTGACCCCCTCTCGTCGGGCGCACGGCACCTGCAGCGGTGGCGAGAGCTGCCTCTGCACAAGGGCAGCCCAGAGCCCCACGGAGGAGACCCTGCAGCCTTCAGCTGCGCACGTCTCACGGAGGAGCACGGGAGAACCACCCCACCCGCTCGGCCAGGGGCGGCAGCAGGGCAGCGCTGTCCTGGTGTCTGCAGGCGGGCAGGCTCGAGAGACGGGGCGGGAGAGGGCCGCCTGCTACCCCTCAGGCGGCAGCACCTGGAGCTCGGAGACCGGCTCACACGGCCCGTGCCTGGGGCGGGGCCCTCGCGTGGAGCTGGGCCGCGGACCGAGGACACAGGCGCCGGGCAGAGCCGGCCACTGGGCGAGGGTCCCATCCCTCCGCCCAGCCCTGCGGAGGCTCCCCAAGCACCCGCCTGCCGGATGTGAGCCGACAGGTCCTCAGAGGAAAGAGGCGGGGACACAGCCCGGACGCGCTGGATGGGTGGTGGGGCCCTGGTCACACCCCGAGCCTGTGCCTGTCCTGAGGCCCTGGAGAGACACGGGCTCCAGGAGCTCCATCCCCACACTGCTGGCCCCATGACGGGTGCAACCACAGGGTGTGGGGACTTGGAGGAGCAGCCCCGGTGCTGGTGGGGCCTCGAGGTGCGGGACGGAGGCCACTCAGCTGGCGGCTGCGGCCGGGAGGTGCGGGGCCTACGGGCGTCTGCTCAGAACCCCTGGCCCTGGCGGGTGACGGCTGCAGCACTGAGGGACCACGGCTCCTGAGCACGCTGCCCCCCCAGGCAGGCCGGGCTCCGGGCTCCACTCCTCCAGGGCACCTCTTCCTCTGTGCCCCGCCCGGCCAGCTGGGCGGACTCACCAAGGCACTGCCTTCCTGTACCCTCTGCCCCTGGGAAACGCACACCCTGGAGGGTGGGGGCAGAGACGTGCTGTCTCCCCTGGTGGGGCAGGCACCTGGCTCCGGCGCTGACAGCCCCGGCCCTGGACCCCGGGCCGGCCTCTCTCCCACTGCCCTGCTCCCAGCAGAGCAGGTCTCACGGGCCAGCCTCCCTCCCGCTGCCCTGCTCCCAGCACGGGGCAGGTCTCACGGCGCCGCCCCCCTGGATCCCGGGCCAGCCTCCCTCCCGCCGCCCTGCTCCCAGCACCAGGCAGATCTCATGGCTGCATCAGGCCTGGCTGTCATCACTCCTTCCCTCGCGGCCAACCAGACCACCCCCCACCCCCCGCCTGGATGCCCAGCGCACTGACTCCCAAGTATCACTGTACGCCCTGATCTATCGATGCCCCTACAAACATCTGCACTTTGCAGGGGGAGCCCGAGCCCCGTCCGTCCAGCAGGGCACCTGGTGGGCAGGCATCGACCACACGCCCTCGGAACTAAACTGACACACTCAGGTGATCAGAAGCCCAGCTCAGGCCCCCACATAAGGCCACAGCCTTCAGTGGTCTCCAGGGAGCTGACTCACTTACTCTCCAGCAAACAGGCCCCCCCGGGACTGCTCCATGCACACACAGGGTGCTGGTCGGTTCCCTCTGTTCCTGGATCTCTGGGAACAGGACACAAGTGACCCACACTGGCGGCCTGACCTGGCGGGGGGCTGGTGTGGGACCAGGTGACCCCAACTGCCACAGGCCAGGGAGAGGAGGACGGGCCACACAGGGCAGGCCCGGCCGGCGCGGTCTGCGTGCTGGACCTCTGGCTTCCGGGTCATCTCTGTGGGTGGAGCAGCTCGCAGACTCTGCCCTCAGGAGTGTTTCCGGGGGCCCAGGGTAGTCCCCGTGTGGGGGACCGGGGGAGACTCACAGCCCCCTGCTGCTCCGCAGGGCCCAGGTCAGAGAGCCACAACAGGCCAGGCCTCAGTCACTCAAGGCTGCCGCTGCTCGGAGCTGCTCAGAGCAAACACGATAACACCCGTCTCGAGTGGTGCAGACCTTCCACCCATAGGAGGGATCACCAACCCGGGCCAGCAGCAAGTGCGCTGTCCCAGCAGGGGCAGATGCAACCACAGCAGCTGCAGCGTGCAGCCCGACCCCGGGAGCTCCCTGCCCTGGGAGTGAGCACGGGCTGTCACCCTGCTGAGAGCAGACTCTGTGTGGGCATGTGCACTCGTGTGCGTGTGAGTCGTGGACACTGCTGCCTCCCCTCACCCTGGGCCCCCACGCGGGGACTACCCTGGGTCCCGGGGAGCACTCCTGAGGGCAGAGTCTGCGAGCTGCTCCACCCACAGGGATGACCCGGAAGCCAGAGGTCCAGCACGCAGACCGCGCCGGCCGGGCCTGCCCTGTGTGGCCCCGTCCTCCTCTCCCCTGGCCTGTGGCAGTTGGGGTCACCTGGTCCCACACCAGCCCCCCCGCCAGGTCAGGCCGCCAGCACGGGTCACTTGCATCCTGTTCCCAGGGACCCAGGAAGCAGAGGGAACCAACCAGTGTCCCTCTGGGGTGGGGCACCTCCAGGAGCCCCAGGCCTGCAATCATCCTGCCTACCTTCCCCTCAGAGGGGCAGCGGGGGGAGGCCTGATGCGATAGGCGTGGGCAGGGCCTCAGTGATGGGAGGCAGGGCGTTTCAGGCAGGGACACGGACACTCAGGATCGCCCCCTGAAGGCCCGTCTCTGCTGGAGCTGGAAGCTGGCGGCAAAGAAGAGGAAGATCCCCTGGCCAACGTCCAGCTCACCCAAGAGACAAGGAGGCGGGCCTGGGGCGTAGCCCTGATGGGCCTCTCTGAGCAGAGGCTGCAGGCGGGGGAGAAAGCGTCTCCTGGGGGCTGCGAGGGACAGCGAGTGCCCGGCGCGGCATCCAGGTTTGTGGGGCAGAGGGTCCCAAGGGGGATGGAGGCAGAGGCTCAGCTCACAGGGGCGCGATCACGGGGCCTGGCTGAAGCTGCCCGCAGGCCTTTCTGGACAGGGCTCCAGGAGGGGGCAGAGGGCCCTGCCAGTCCCACCCGCCACCGGAGCCCCCGGCATCCGGGACACAGGCCACCCACAGCCCATGCGCTGGAACTGCTCCTCAGGGACCGGCCACCCCGACAAGCTGTGCACAAGATGGAAGAGACCCTCAGAAGGGCCCAGGGCAGGAGCGAGCCATGCAGCAAGGACAGAGGCTGCTCCCACCCGGAATGACCCGCAGGGATGCACAAGACGGAAGAGACCCTCAGAATGGCCCAGGGCAGGAGCAGAAGCTTAGCCAGGCAGCAAGGACAGAGGCTGCTCCCACCCGAATGACCCGCAGGATTCTCGCCTTAAAGCCATCAGGTGCGATTCAGCACATTAATGGAATAAAGGGGGAAAACATACAGGCATGAACAGATTCAGAAAAGCAACCAACAAAACTCCAGACACACTCATGGGAGAACTGCAACTCAGCCCAGAAACGTGACAGAGAGCACCCAGAAAAGCTGCCCTCACACCAGACTCAATGGTGAGACGCTGGGCATCCCTCCACACCCACAGCCAAGAGAACAGCTATCCAGACAATGATGACAACCATCTTTATTCTCAATTGTACCGGAGGTCCAGCCAGTACAACAAGGCAAGAAAGCAAATGAAAATTTTTAAAATTCCCATCCTGGAACTTGGAAGGAAAAAGTAAAACTGCCATGACACCCAGATGACATAACTGTACACAGGAAACTACGCTTCAGCAGAGAAGCTAACAATTATACAATAATAAGTGAGTTTATCAAAGTCACAGGATACAAGGTCAATATACAAGAATTAATCATATTTCTATATATTAGTAATAAATTTAAAAAATAAATGAAAAGAAAAGCAATACCATTTTCATTAGCATCCAAAAATATAAAATACCCCGTAATTTTTAATATAAATCTAACAAAAAAGATCTGGTATTACTGCACAGAAATCTATGACATATTTCTGAGGAAGCCTAGACACAGAGACAGGGTGAGAGAGACAAGAAGAGCAGGGAGAAAGACTGAAGACTTGGGAACGTTCTGGCTACAGCTCTCTCCAAATTAATCTACAGATGTTAGCCCAACAAACTGATTCTAACATTGATACAGAAATGCACAGAACCTAGAAAAGCCAAATAATCTTGAAAAAAACAAAGCTGGAAGACTAATACACAAGATGATCAGACCTAGCACACAGCTACCACAGCAAGGGGCACTACTGAGCCGAGAAAAGAAAGCGACTAAACAGAGTCCAGAAACAGCCAAGGCACAGCTGACTGCTGGACAGAGGTCCTCCCACAACCCAAGAGGAAGAACAAGCCTTCGAATACATGCATGTCCCTGAAGCGAAGTGAGGCCGCTCAGTCGTGTCCAGCTCTTTGTGACCCCATGGACTGTAGCCTTCCAGGCTCCCTCTGTCCATGTGATTTTCCAGGCAATATACTGGAGTGGATTGCCATTTCCTTCTCCAGGGGATCTTCCCAACCCAGGGATTGAACCCGGGTCTCTCGCATTGTAGACAGACACCTTACCATCTGAGCCACCAAGGTAGTCCCTACCTGCACCTTTCACAGACTTTAATCCACGCTAGATTAGAGGCCTAACGAGAAAGAGTTTTAAAAGTTGAAACGCAGCATCAACAGAATCCCTATCAAAGTCTCAGCTGCCTTTTTTCTTCTGTAGAAACAGAAAAATATGCCCTAAAATTCACATGGAATCTCAGGGAATCCCAGAGTCAAAAGAGAGAGAAAAAGTCAGAGGATTCACACCTCTTGACTTCAGAACTCTCCACAAGCTCAGTGGTAAGACTGTGGTGGTGATATGAAGGCATATAAAACAACCAGAGGAACTCAGAGCCCAGAAATACAGGTTCATCTTTACAGTCAGCTGATTTCAACAAGGGTGCCAAGTTCATCTGATACAGAAGCGACAGTCCTTCCGAGGGACAGGATGATGCCAACACAAGAGGACATCCAGGAGCAAAGGAAGGAAGCTGGACTCCCGCCTCACACCACACCGAAAGCCTGAGCTGGAGCAAAGACCTAGATTTAAGAGTTAAAACTTTAACACTCTCAGAAGAACATATAAGGGCACATCTTCATGTCTTTTAATTTGGCAACAGATCCTCAGATATGACACCAAAACCACAAACAATCAAAGGAAAAAAACAGGTCGGTTGAGCTTCATCAGAATTTATAACCTTTTAGTCTCTAAGGACATCACCAAGAAAGTAAAAGGACAGGCACAGAATGTGCGGAAACATCTGCAAATTATTATTTCATAAGGGACTTGTATGCAGAACACAGAAAGAACTCCTACAACTCAAACATAAAAAGGGCAAACAATCTGAATAAAATTTTCTTCAAAGTGAAAGTGAAGTCGCTCATTCATGTTGGACTGTTTGCGACCCCGTGGACTGTAGCGTACAGGCTCCTCCGTCCAGGGGATTTTCCAGGCAAGAGCACTGGAGTGGGTGCCATTTCCTCCAAAGAACATATGCAAATGGCCAATGCGCACGTGAAATACAAAGAGCTGCCGCTCACGCCCAGCAGAGCAGCTACAGCCAAGAGTTCAGACAGTGACACGGGTCGACCAGGGCACAGCAAGCCACACCCACATGCTGGAGAGGAGCTGAAAATGGAACAGTATGGTAGAGCCCCAAGAGGAGAAAGGTGGGAGTCACCAAAAATGTGTGTCCAACAAGAACCCATCTATGGATATTTTTATAAGCATTATCCAGGGCAACCAGACTGTGGAAACAATCCAAATATCATCAGCTGACGAGCAAAGAAATCAACAGTGGTCTGTCCACATGGTGGACACTACTTGGACATAAACAGGAATGAAACAGCAATGCATGGTTCAATATAGATGAACCTTGAATGCATTATGCTCGATTTAAGTAGCCAGGCGTAAGACCACATAGTACATGATTCTGTTTACATGACATGTCCAGAACAGGGAAATCCATAGACACAGAAAGTAGATCAATGGTTTCTAGGGATGGGGGGTTGGGGAAACAGGGCATTATTGCTAACGGTAATGGTTTGGAGGGATGGTGTGAAGTGTTCTAGAATCAGTGATGATTACTCCAAAATTCTATGAATACTGTTTGCTAAGAACAATAACCTGCATGCTTTAAAAGGGTGAATTTTATGTGAATTATATCTACAATAAGCTGGCATTTTTAAGTGCTTCTAGAAGAAAACAAAAATGAAAAATATCTTCATGACCCAATATAAGCAAGAGTTCTAGACAGAAAACAAAAAGAAATAAATGCAGAAGGAAAATCTGACAAATGGGACTTAAGAAAAGAGATTACTCCGAGAGTAAAGAGGCAGGCCCCAGACTGGGAGAGGAGAGGCACATTATGTACCCTCAACAAAGGCTGGATTCAAAACGTATAAAGAACGCCCACAAACTGATGGAGAAAGACAACCCAATTTTTTCCTAAATAGGTAAAAGATTTGAACTAACATTTCACAGAAGAGACTATTTAAATGGCCAATAAACATTTGAAAAGGTTCTCAGCCTCTATCAGTCAGTTCAGTTGCTCAGTCGTGTCCGACTCTTTGCGACCCCATGAATCGCAGCTCGCCAGGCCTCCCCTGTCCATCACCATCTCCCAGAGTTCACTCAGACTCCCGTCCATCGAGTCCGTGATGCCATCCAGCCATCTCATCCTCAGTCGTCCCCTTCTCCTCCTGCCCCCAATCCTTCCCAGCATCAGAGTCTTTTCCAATGAGTCAACTCTTCCCATGAGGTGGCCAAAGTACTGGAGTTTCTGCTTTAGCATCATTCCTTCCAAAGAAATCCCAGGGCTGATCTCCCTTTAGAAAGGACTGGTTGGATCTCCTTGCAGTCCAGGAGACTCTCAAGAGTCTTCTCCAACACCACAGTTCAAAAGCATCAATTCTTCGGTGCTCAGCCTTCTTCACAGTCCAACTCTCACATCCATATGTGACCACAGGAAAAACCATAGCCTTGACTAGACGGACCTTAGTCGGCAAGGTAATGTCTCTGCTTTTGAATATACTATCTAGGTTGATCATAACTTTTCTTCCATGGACTAAGCGTCTTTTAATTTCATGGCTGCAGTCACCATCTGAAGTGATTTTGGAGCCCCCAAAAATAAAGTCTGACACTGTTTCCACTGTTTCTCCATCTATTTCCCATGAAGTGATGGGACCAAATGCCATGATCTTTGTTTTCTGAATGTTGAGCTTTAAGCCAACTTTTTGCTTTCTTCTTTCACTTTCATCAAGAGGCTCTTTAGTTCTTCTTCACTTTCTGCCATAAGGGTGGTATCATCCGCATATCTGAGGTTATTGATATTTCTCCCAGCAATCTTGATTCCAGCTTGTGTTTCTTCTAGTCCAGCATTTCTCATGATGTACTCTGCATATAAGTTAAATAAACAGGGTGACAGTATACAGCCTTGACGTATTCCTTTTCCTATTTGGAACCAGTTTGTTGTTCCATGTCCAGTTCTAACTGTTGCTTCCTGACCTGCATACAGATTTCTCACAAGGCAGGTTAGGTGGTCTGGTATTCCCATCTCTTTGAGAACTTTCCACAGTTTCTTGTGATCCACACAGTCAAAGGCTTTGGCATAGTCAATAAAGCAAAAGTAGATGTTTTTCTGGAACTCTCTTGCTTTTTCCACGATCCAGCAGATGTTGGCAATTTGATCTCTGGTTCCTCTGCCTTTTCTAAAACCAGCTTGAACATCAGGGAGTTCACGGTTCAGGTACTGCTGAAGCCTGGCTTGGAGAATTTTGAGCATTACTTACTATCGTGTGAGACGAGTGCAATTGTGCGGTACAATAAGCGTCAGTAAACGCAGACTACAACCGCGCTGCACCGCCAGGAGAGCCCCAGCGGCATCCGGCAGTAAGGGACGGGGGAGAGCTCCAGCGGCAGCATCTGCACTAAGGAACGGGGAGAGTTGGTTCACGGTGGTCAGTAGCTGATCTGCTCCAGCGTTCACTCCCAGGTTAATGTTCTGAACCGAGTGCATACGTGCTTTCCAGAATAAAACATCTGACTTTTAAAAAAAAAGAAAGGGGGTTAAGGATCGGAGCCCAGGAGCTCACACACTGCTGGAGGGACTGGAGATCCACGCAAGCCCTTGAAAGGCCTGGGCATCAGTCCCACTCTGGGTAAAGCACCAGACACCAGCACTCACAGCCACAAAGCACAGATATGGAAACACTCGTTCCTACGTCACCCATTCGGGACCCAAACTGGAAACAACTGAGTGTCCACACGCGGCCTGGCTGTGAGCACTGGCCCCTGCAGACAAGGAGACAGATCCAGGAGCACAATGGGAGAGCACGAGGAGCATAGCGCGCTGGGGAGAGAACCCCCAGGGGCGGGAGGGCAGCCCGCGTGCTCTGCGGGCACCGCTGGCCAGGTGGGGTCGAGGGGCCTCGTGATGCACAGCTGACCCAGGTCTCCAGCCAGGCATGCTCACACCTGGGGAGAGCTCTGTGCCAACCGGATCCCCACGCCACTTTCTGTGCTGCAGTAAAACACACTTACATGAATGCAGTATACATATATTTAAAGCCCTTGGCCAGCTAAGAAGGTGGCCAGCTCAGCGGGCAGCTCCTGGAGAAGGGATCCTTGTGGAAACAGGACCGCAGGGCCTCCCGGGCCCCCAACAACACGGCTGGCGAGGGACAGGGCTGCGATCAGAACCCAGGCCAGCCTCCAAGCTGGCTCCTTCCCCCTGAGCCACACGGCCTGCTGTGACGGAGGAAGCTCAGGAGCTGGCCAGCCAGGTGCTTCCCACTGGTTGGACCCAGGGCTCCCGTTCGGGTGGGGAGCCCCTCGAGAGTCAGAGTTGGAGCCAGGCCTGCAGCCCCGGGAACACGGCCACACTCTGGGCCTGAGCTGCAATCTGGGGCTCCCCACGTGGGGCGCTGGAGGCACTGGGGCCACGGGCACACACCCACAGGCAGGCACTCACACACACCCACCCCCCCTGTGACGCAGACACCCCAGAGGCCTCGGTCAGGGGCGGCCATCGTGATCTCAGGCCACTCGGCAGCAAGGGCTGAGGGGCGCAGACTGGAGGGCACGGTCAGCGCTGCTGCCTGCAACCACGAGGTGGACGACCGGCACAGCCCCGCCCACGCAGCCTCGTCAAGGGAAGGGCCTGTGGCTGAGGGTGTCCTGCTCCCGGTCGCACCGCTCCAGCCCTGCCGCCCACTGGAAGCTGGAACCGCTCCACACAGCTCAGAGCCTGGGGGACAGGAGAGCCACACACCACCCGCGGATGAGGGCTCAGGAGTCCAGGACCCGGAACCCAGCTGGTCTGCAGGCACTCTGGGAAGAGCCTGCAGCCCCGCCCCCATTCACATCATAACGTGATGGGGCTCAGAGGACAGGCTGGCCCTGCAGGAAGGACAGAGCCAGCAGAAACAGACACAGGCACAGATGCCGGAGCTGCCCGACCACACCAGCAGCTGCAGGCTGGCCTGCCAGACCCAGCCTTAAAACCCCATCCGTGCACCTGCCCCACCTCCCCAGAGGCCCCAGAGCAGACACAGCCCTGCGGCTGGCGGCGCAGTCTGCTCTCAGAGCCCTCCCCAGGCCCACAGGTGACGCCAGGCCATCCCGGAGAGCAGGCTCAGACCCGGGGAGGTGGGGGTGCAGGCCAGGCTGCGTCTGTACCCCCACCCGCCCCCCGCCCCAGCCAGCGGCGCTCGGGGCAGCCCCAGCCGAGCTGTCATGTGGGCAGAGGAGAGGCCGTCCTCCTAACCGCCGAGGTGTCATGTGGGCAGAGGAGAGGCCGTCCTCCTAACCGGCCGAGGTGTGAAGGCCACCAGGTTACCATGGTGACTGGTCTCCGAGCTCACCGGGCCCGCACAGACATGCTACCACTTCACGTGCCTCCATTTATTTCCTCTTAGAAAACACATGCGGGGTAGAGGCGCAGCCAACGATTGTGATGAAAGCCAGGCCGCTGGGTCAAGGGCAGCGGACACTCTGCGAGACCAGTGGGTCTCTGGGGACACGCTCCCTCAGCAGAGCCTGGAGCAGGAGGGGGGGCTGGTGTCAAGCCCCAGGTCCACAGAACAGGAGGGCAGTTCATCCCTGACCCCCAGGACAGAGGACCTCGTGAGGCATGTGAGCAGAGGGGAGAGGGTCCTTGCACCAGGCAGCCCAGGGCCGCGCACGGGAACCCCACCCTCGGCCGCCGGCCCCCACAGGTCCAGCCACCTGACCCCGCGCCAGGCCCCCAGGCCGCCTGCGGGCGGGGAGGCGAGCGTGCCCGGGATGGGCCTGAGCCTGCTGAGCCGCCGCGGCTTGGCCCAGCCTCCTGGCGGCGCCGGCCCGGACTCGCAGGGAAGAGGCGCAGCACTGGAACCCGTGAAGCCCCAGCCTGGGAGCGGCCTGACCTCAGCCGCGGGGGGCACAGGCGTGAGGCTGCAGGCCGCCGACAGGATGGAGACCGGGGCCCTCTTGGGTAACTCAGTGCCCTGGACGTGGCATTCTGACAGCTGCCAGGAAAGCTTTTCATTTAAAAAAAAAAAAAAAAAAAAACGAACTGAGGAAAATCTATCTGGCAAACCCCCAAGGTAGCAGACTGCAAAGAGAAAACAGCAAGACTGCTTCCCACGCGCCCCTGCACCCCTGGCTTTCACTCACGAGTCCGGCTGGTGAGGGGGCTCGTGCGCCATGAGCCAGCAAGCCAAGGCCAGTCGCCCCCGTCTGCCGCCCCAGAGCCGTAGGCCCGGGGACCTCCCGCCTGTGGGCCACTCATCACTCAGGGGAACCAAGCCCCCTCCACCTGCCAGACGGGGTGATCCCAACCAGAGAAGCCCACATCTGCTGGAAAAGCACAGGCCTCGCCCTAACCAAGCCAGAACTAAGACCCCACACCCTGCATCCCCACCGCCCGACTTGCCGGGACTAGCCGTTCTCGCCCACCTCTGTGCTTGACTGCTCTGGAAAAATCTGATGAGATGAGTGACTCTGAGGTGCCTGATACTTGAATCAGCCAGAGGGAGATTCTCCAGCTCCTGAAATACAAGCTGAAAAGAACAGGAGAAAAGACGGCGACTGACTGAATCCCAGGTAATACGTCAAGTGCATCACCCGGGCCTCCCTGCCCAGGCTTCACTCCCGAGAGATGCGACGCGCCTCGGACTCCGCGCACCCGGGCCTCCCTGCCTCGGGCTTCACTCCCGAGAGATGCGATGCACCTCGGACGCTGCGCACCCGGGCCTCCCTGCTCGGGCTTCACTCCCGAGAGATGCGACGCGCCTCGGACTCCGCGCACCCGGGCCTCCCTGCCTCGGGCTTCACTCCCGAGAGATGCGATGCGCCTCGGAGGCCGCGCAAGCGGGCCTCCCTGCTCGGGCTTCACTCCCGAGAGATGGGACGCGCTTTGGACACCACACACCCGGGCTCCTGCCGAGGCCCTCCTGGGCCACAGCAACTCCTGTGCAAGGCCCGCCAGACCATGCGCTCCAGGGCAGCGGGACTCATGGCCAAGGCCACTGTTGGGGCCAGCTCTCAGCCCCCAGGATGGACACACCTCTACGGAGCTAAACAAGACCAGAGGACCCAGCACATCAGCTGACGTGTCTCTCCTGATGTGTCTGTTTTCCATGTTTTAACCCAATGTGACAAACGCTTGCCGATGTCCAACTCACCAAGCACCGCAAGAGACTAGCTTTCCCAAGGTGAACAGGACACCCTCCTTTCAGGACATTACAGTCGGGAAACCAGCGGGGAGCACAACCAGCTTAAAGCAAATCTGCTGTGGAAAGTACAAGAACAGGAAGGGATTACAATCCATCAGGTCTCATTGGTGACACCAGAAGGCGGAGAAGTGGTTACACACATGTGTCTGTGTGTGCATGGTGGGCGTGAGTATACACGTTTTATATGAGTTACACACATGTGTCTGTGTGTACATGGTGGGGCGTGTGTGTGTATACACATTTTATATGAGTTACACACGTGTATGTGTATGCATGGTGGGCGTGTGTGTACTTTTTAAAATTGTAACTTTAAAAAGAATGGTTTAGAATGAAAACTGGGGAAAAACGCAAAAAAAAATATAGTCCCAGAAAGAAAAAGAAAGTGTGTGACTCAGAAATATTGCAGAAATAATGATTTAAAACTTGGCAAAGTTGGTGGAAAAATACCCTACAGACTCAAGAAGCTGAATCAATCTGAAACAGGGTGAACCTGAGGAAATCCACTCCCAGACAAATCACAACCAAGTTTTTGAAGACTAAAGACACTGATGAATCGTGAAAGTAGCCACAGATAAATAGCATGCCACCTTCAGGAGAATGACTGAAGCGACAGCGGGCTCTCACCAGAAGCGGGGGCAGGAAGCAGCGGCACGCCTCCCAGACACCGAGAGGAGAGGAGCTGTGGCCCTGACGCGGCATCAGAGGGCCTTCTGAACGGCCAGAAACAGACCGGATCAGGGAAGGAGACTGGGAAGAGCCTGTCCCCGCACATCACATCCGCTCTGTCAGGAGGGGGTTAGTCTTAAGGAAGGAAGCGCCCTGGAAAGAAAGGGATGAGGGGAAGGGAGTGAGGAAGGCAGGGAGGGGACGCCGAGGGAAGGCCAGGGCATCGGGCTGGGAGGGAAGGGAGTGGAACCAGGAGGGGAGTGCTCCTCCTCTCAGGTGTTAAGGGTCATTCGAGAGTAAACCCTGCAGCACTGGGGTGGTTCTCAACATACACGTAAGTAATTTCATTAAAGGGGAGGGAAAATCCACATAAAGAAGGTAAGGCTTCCACACCCTACGTGCTGTGCTATGACGCTGGCGCCAGGAGACCGGCAAGTGGGCCTGTGGGATCCACAGAGCAGGGTTATAGCACAGAAATGAAACTCAAATCAAATCTCATTCATTATGCAAAAAAAAAAAAACTGAAAACAGATGACAGATCTAAATTGAAACGTAAAACCATAAACCTTTTAAACAAAAATATAGGAGAAAAGTCTTCATGACCGAGGGTTAGCTGAAGAGTTCTTAAATATGACATCAAAGCATGATCCATAAAAGAAAAAACTCATGAGCTGGACTTTATCAAAGTTTAAAAGCTTTGTTCTGAAAGACGGTGATGAGAGAAATGTTCATAAATCATGTATCTGATAAAGGACAACATGCAGAGGCCTCTGTAAACTGAACAGTGAAAAAATCAACCATCCAATTAGGAAACAGGCAGAAGACCTACATGGACACCTTGCCAAAGAGCATCTACAGACGCCGAGGAGCACGAGGGACAGTGCGCAGCGCCGTCAGCGACCAGGGCGTGCATACAGAGTGTCTACAGACGCCGAGGAGCACGAGGGACAGTGCGCAGCGCCGTCAGCGACCAGGGCGCGCGTACAACTGTCTACAGACGGTGAGGAGTATGTGAGAAACTGCGCAGCGTAGTCAGTGACTGGGGCACATATCCAGAGTATCTACAGACGCTGAGAAGCACAGGGAAAGTGTGCAACGCCGTCAGTGATGGGCACGCACATACAGAGTGTCTACAGACACTGAGGAGCACGTGGGAAAGTGCGCAGCGTCGTCAGTGACTGGGGCGCGTATCCAGAGTACCTACAGATACTGAGGAGCACATGGGAAAGTGCGCGGCTTCGTCCGTGAAAAAGTGCGCAGCGCCGTCAGCGACTGGGGCCGGTACAGCACCGCGAGCCCTGTGTGCATCCACGAGAACAGCCAGCGTTTCCTTGACTGACACTCTTCTCTTTTAAACACTGCTAGTGTCGGGCACAGGAGGCATATACGGAGACCGGGTTACCCCACACGGCCATCAGGAAGGTAAGATGCTACCGCCACCCGGGAAAGCAGCCTGGCTGTGTCTTACAGTGCTGAATGCACACTCAGCAGATGGCGCACCAATCCCCTCCTGCATATCTGTGGCGGAGAAGGTCAGGTGTGCACAAAACCCTGGGCATGTATATACAAACACTGTGACTATCTGCAAAGTCAAAAACTGGACACAGCTCAGATGGCCTTCAAACAGGCGAGCAGGCCCACAGTCGGACACACCCACATGGTGGAGCACCACTCGGCAATCACACGGGCTGGCGTGCTGGGGAACCACAGCAACCTGAGGGTCTCCGAGGCAGTACACTGAGTGGAATAAAGAGCTGACCTCAAAAGAAGGACACACGCACAATCCCACTTCCATAACAGCCTCAACGTGAGAAAATTATGTTCCACAGACAAGAGACACAGGGTTCCTACCTCAGGGCTGAAGGAGGGGGGTTTACAGGGCTGATGGGACAGCTCTGCGCCCTTGACCGTGGGAGTGGTTACGTGAAAATGTGTGTGTGCTAAATGCTTATGATAGACTTTGGCAGACCTGTACACCAGCACCCAGTAGCGTCATAAACAAGGAGTGCATGTGAGAGCTGAAGGCCCTGAAGGAGGACAGGGTCAGCTGAGGCTTCACTGCAGCGCATCCTCCTGCCTGTGACTTCTGCTGCCTGACAGGGCGTGGCCAGTGGACCCATCAACCATGTCCACCCCTGACCCCCAGGCTGGACAGGATGAGATCAGCCTGGACTAACTGGCAGGCTCGGGGCCACCTCAGGAACCCTTAAAAGCACAGAACCTTTACCAGCTGGTGGAGATCCAAACCCATGAGGGAGCCGATGCCTGCTGCCGGACTGAGACTGCCGACAGCCAGAGGAGCGTGAGGCCTCCTCGCGCCCAGAGCCCTAGCCAGCACCGAGGCTCTGGCTGGTGCTGTGGTCACAGCCCGGGGACGCCAAGCCCAGAACCTGGCGCCACGTCAGACTTCTGGCCCACAGTCTCAGTGCTGTCTCTAGCCGGGAAGTGGGCAGCGACCCCTTAGAGCAGCAGAGGGAGCTGACGCAGAGCGGCTTTCAGCTGGGGCTTCGGGGGACACGGGAGAACCCGAGACAACCTCACTGGCATCCAGTGGGTGGAGGCCAGCGGTGCTGCTAGACATCACCCCAGGCACAGGACGCTGCCCCCAACAAAGGCCTGTCCAGCCCCAAGCGTCACTGTGCTGAGGGAGACCCTGGGCTGCGGCGCGTGGGCGGCGGCGTCACTGGGGAGGACTGTGCGATCCCTGCACTGCTTCTGCAGCTTCTGTTTGAGCTGAGATTATTTCAGAATTTAGATGTTTTTAAATAAACACACATAATCACAAGACAGTAGATGGGGAGGCACAGCATCCACACCACTAGAGGTAGGTAGAGAATAAAGTTCTTTGGGAATCTTGGGCACATGCAAGCTAAGGGGAAGGAGTCGACAGAGGAAAAAATAAAATATGTTAGACACTAACGAGTAAACCTGAAGACAACACAAACAGATGGAGAGATGCACCACGCTCTGGATGGAATGCTGCTAGAATG
Organism: Nanger dama; assembly: GCA_917880005.1. Classification (NCBI taxonomy): domain Eukaryota; kingdom Metazoa; phylum Chordata; class Mammalia; order Artiodactyla; family Bovidae; genus Nanger; species Nanger dama. Next base: position 352,593 of record CAKJTW010000016.1, on the reverse strand, counting down.
ACTGTGCTGCCCAAAGCAAGCCACAGACTCAGTGCAGTCCCTAGCAGCATACTGATTGTATTTTTCACAGAACTAGAACAAATCATTTTAAAATTTGCATAAAAACACAAAAGACGCTGAACAGCCAGAACAATCTCGAGAGAAAGGAATGGAGCTGGAGGAATCACGCTCCATGACTTTAGACTACACTGCAAAGCTACAGGGCTGAAAGCACCAGTCCAGGCACGAAGGCATGCACGGGGCTCCCTGCTGGTCCAGGGTTGGGATTCCATTGCAGGGAGCCCAGGTTCCATCCATGGTCAGGGAGCTAAGATCCCATACGCTGCTCAGCCAAGAAGCCAAAAGGCCACTCTCAAAACAGACACAGAGGCCAGTGTGACAGGACAGAGAGCTCAGAAATGAACCCACTGTCAGTTCATCTACCACAAAGAAGGCAAGAATATACAATGGAGAAAAGAGAGTCTCTTTAGTAAATGGTGCGGGGACAGCTGGATAGCTCCATGTAAAAGAATGAAATTACAATATTCTCTAACACTGTATACAAAAATAAACTCAAAATGGATTAGGTACTAAATGTAGGACAAGGTACTAAAAACTCCTAGAGAACAGAGGCAGAAGACTCTGGCACATGTTACAGCAGCTTTAGCCCTCTCCTAAAGGAAACAAAAGTAAAAATAAATAACAAATGGAGCCTAATTAAATTTAAAAGTTTTGACACAGCAAAGAAAACCATTGGCAAAACAAAACAAAGGACAACCCACTGCAAGGGGGAAGAGATCTGCCAGTGATAGAACCAACAGGGTTAATATCCAGCATACACGAGCAGCTCATACAACTCAACATCAAAACACCAACAACCTGGTTAAAAGCCTGTGCAGAAGGACTGAACAGACATTTTTCCAAAGAGGAAATGCAAACAGCCGACAGGCATATGAAAAGATGCTCAACACTGCTGATCATCAGGGAAACACAAATCAAAACCACAGTGAGCCACCACCTCAGCCCCGTGAGAACAGCCATCATCAAAAAGAACCAACAGCAAATGCTGGAGAGAGTGTGGAGAGAAGAGAGCCCTTGCACACTGTTGGGCGGGGTGTAAGCTGGTGCACCTACGGAGAACAGTATGAGGGTCTCCCAAAGAATGAAAAATGGAACTTCCATTTGATCCAGCAATTCCACTCCTGGGTATATGAAAAAAATGTACCAAAGACACTAATTTGAAAAGATACACCCAAACCCATGTTCATGGCAGTACTCACAATCCCCAAGGTATGGCAGCAACCTAAGTGTCCCTAAGAGGAACAGATAAAGAAGGTGTGGTGCGTATACAATGGAAAGCAACTCAGTCATACACATGAATGAAGCTTCGACATCTGCAAAATGGATGGGCTTAGCATCACGCTAAGTGAAACAGTGAAAGACAAGGAATCTAAAAAATACAACAAACTAGTGAGCAAAACAGAAAAGGAGATTCACAGATACAGAGAAGGACGCACTGGCAACTGCGGAGGGCCAGTGCAGGCTGGAGAGTGAAAGGGCAAGCCACTGGGTGTGAGCCGAGAGCGCGGATGTGCTCGGGGATACCGCCAATGTCACACAGCAGCAGTGAGCAGAGAGCGACTTCAGAAAGCAACACACACACACAGACACACACACAGACACACACAGACAAACGAGAGGGAGGAAGGACGGTGAGCGGAGAGCGACTTCAGAAAGCAACACACACATAGACACACACACACCAGAGGAAGGAAGGACACCGGTGGACGAAAGCCACAGGACAGACCATCCCTAGAATCCCGTCGAGCAGAGGCCCGGGGCAGCTGCGCAGGAAGGCAGAGACTCAAGTGCAGTCAGGTCCCCGCCTCCACGAACCACAACTCCAGACTCAGCCCCTCAGCACTGAGGTCACGGTTGTGACTCTGACCCCAGTGAGTACCCAGAGGCCCCAGCCTGACCTGGCAGCCTGCATGGCTGCTGGGGCCCCAGGCTGAACCCCAACTCTCACAGATACCACCTGCAGACAACAGGGTATGTATGGCTCCCACCGTGGATCCTCACTGGAAGAGACAAGCACACAGGACGCAGAACTGAGCTGAGGGCAGGGCCGTCAGAGGTGCACACCCGCTGAGGGGCTTCCTGGCACACTCCTGGTCCAGCACGCACAGACACGCCCAGGAGCCCCCAGTGCCGTGGCGTGCCAGCACTGAGGGCCCCCGGAGCCCGTGTGAGGGACGTGGCCTCCAGCACGCAGGCCATGCACAGTGGTGCTCCGAGGGCACCGGGCCCATCCGGGGCAGAGTCTGTGCACATCGGGCCTCCCTGCCTGTCTCCTCAGGTGCAATCCTGGGCCAGCAGAGTGCTGGGCACCTCGTAAGAGCCCGAGGACAGGCGGACGGGTGCTGGGGCCATGGTCAACCACAGGCCGCCCCCAGCTCCAGAAGGGGTGCCGCTGGTGTGGGGGCCAGCCGGCCAGGCCAGGGGAAGACCCCCCGCCCGAGTCCCGCAGGAACAGGAACAACTGCCCCCCAGGCACACACTCTTCCTCCAGGCACGCACTCTTCCTCCAGGCCTCCCCATCCCACAGCTCTCCCATTGCCGTGAGCCTCCCGGAACCTTCCAGGATCTATCCCACACACGTGGGCTCTCGTGGGCATCAGCCAAGGCAGGCTTCTGCTACCAGCAGGACCCGATCAGAAGCATGTCAGGCTGGAGTCAGACACGGCTGTGACCCCCATCTCTAGGGGCTGGTGACACCACCAGCCCGCACGCACAAGGGCAGAGCCGGCGCCAGGATCCCCAGGGGCCAGGTGCCATCCAGAGACCTAGAGAAACAGAAGGGCCCGCACAGCAGAAATGCCAGGGCAGCCAGCACAGCAAGCAGGCGGCCCCTCATTATTCAATTACTCACTCTGTAAATCGAGAATTAACGTTCACGGGGCTGGTGACTGACATAATTACAATTTAAAAGGGCGATTAATCTTCGGCTTGTTCCTTGCCTCGCCAGGCGCCGCGGGCTCATAGGCACCAGCCAGCACGTGGGCGAGCGCGCCCGGCCTCCCTGCCGCTCCGCCCAGCCCGGGGTCCCCGCACCCGACTCCCAAGTGGCTGCAGGCAGCACAGAGGTCCGGGGAGAGGCGGGCAGAGCGGCGGGGGGGTTGGGGGGCACTCAGGGAGGCAGGGGGTCCACGGGGGGCTCCTGCTGCCCGTCTGCATCGCCGCAGCCGCCCAGGCCCGGCCACTGACGCAGGCAGACTCGACCGAGCCCAGCGAGGCACTTCTGGTTTCTTCTCCCGGTAGACCAACACAGAGTTCTCCCGAAGGACACAGTCCTGGGGGGGAAGCACCCTAAAAGCAAAAGACCCGGGACCCAGCTCTACTGCACGGAGCCTGGCTCTCACTGCTTCCCTGCCCTGAGCTCGGAGGTGGCCGCGCCAGCGGAGACATCCCAGCACAACATCTGTTCCAGCCTTGTAACCACAACCCGGCAAAGCCCTGCAGCTGATCTCGGGGGGCACAGGCCCTCTGCCGGCCTCAGGGCCCACCGGCTGCACCAGCGATGGTCTGAGGGCGTCAGGGTCGCAGGTTGGGCCAAGGGGACATGAGCGTGAGTCCCGACATAGCAGTGCTGCCAGAATGAAGAGACAGGTCCATCTGTGAGCCCGCCCTGCTCCGTGTGAGATACCGGGGGAGGACCAGGGCCCAATGTGGCCTGTGGGGGGCGAGGGCGGCACCAAGGCCTCAGGTGTGGAGAAGCAGCTGTCTTTCATGGAGGATGATGGTGCCTGCTGGGCCTCCCATCTCCGTGCAGCTGGGGACACTGTGCCCCTGCAGCCAGAGGCCGTGCTGACCTGGGAGGAACGCAGCGCCGCCCGTGAGCACAGCCTCCCCACACGCCTGATGAACCCCATGGCTGAAACATCCACAGAGACAGGACGACCAGGGTCCCGGCATGTGGACCCCAAGGCCCGCACATGCGGACAGCCAGTCAGGGTCAAGGGCAACCCTCCAAGGTGAGGAAGAACCAGGCAAAGGGTAAGAGACCACAGGGGCTTTTTCCTGCAAACGCGTCAACTACCTCTGGACAAGCGACTAAGAGACGGGTCAGCTTTGAACCTGGTCAGCTTTATCCCCAAGACAGGAGGCCAGGCAGCCAGAGGAAGCGCTGGGTGGCCTTTTTGTGCTTGTTGGCTTCTGAAATGTCGGTGTGTTCTCCATTCATGATAAAATCATGCATGAAAGACCCAACAGAAGAGAAGGACAGCTGCCCCCTGCTGCTGCTGCGTCCCTAGCCTCCACCCCTCCAGGGCGCCCGGAGAGTTCTGTAACACCACTGCATCTCCATTTTCACTGCTGTCCTTGAACTCTTCCTTCGCTTCTTCAGTAAAGTTGGTTTTAAAACTTTATGTAGCTAGAGCAGTGGGAAACTGTGATCATGTGTGGGAAGCTGTCACGTGGAGAGACCCGGGAGATGCCCTGAGCTCCGGGGGTGGACCTGAATCTGACTCGCACGCTGCTAAAGGAAACCCTGTTACCAACACAAACGGCACCGTGAGATGTTCTTTTCAAACAATCAGATGGTAAAGGAAGACTGACAAGGAAGAGCCCAGGCTCCGTGCTGCGCCCTTACTGCAGCCTCAGCAGAGGCTCCCACAGGACAGGCTGAGATCCAGGCAGCAGGACCACCTGGCGCCCTCGGGGAGCAGGGAGGGAATCAGAGATAAACAAGACGAAGACTCCTTCTTGCCCTGGGGGTTTATAGCCACTTAGGCAGAGATCGTTCCACTGAGTTCCACAAGGCTGTGGTCCATGGGATCAGATCCATCAGTCCTCTGTGATTCTGGGGCCACCCAAGACAAAGGGGTCATGGTGGAGAGGGTCATGGTGGAGAGAATCTGGTCCACTAGAGAAAGGAATGGCAAACCACTTCAGTATTCCTGCCTTGAGAACCCCATGAACAGCATGAAAAGGCTAGAACACTGAAAGAGGAACTCTCCAGGTCGGTAGGTGCCCAATATGCTACTGGAGATCAGTGGAGAAATAACTTCTGAAAAAATGAAGGGATGGAGCCAAAGCAAAATCAGTACCCAGCTGTGGATGTGACTGGTGATAGAAGCAAGATCCGATGCTGTAAAGAGCAATATTGCATAGGAACCTGGAATGTCAGGTCCATGAATCAAGGCAAATTGGAAGTGGTCAAACGAGACGATAAGAGTGAAAGTCGACATTCTAGGAATCAGCGAACGAAAATGGACTGGAATGGGTGAATTTAACTCAGATGACCATTATATCTACTACTGTGAGCAGAAACCCCTCAGAAGAAATGGGGTAGCCATCATGGTCAACAAAAAAGTCAGAAATGCAGTACTTGGATGCAGTCTCAAAAACGACAGAATGATCTCTGTTTCCAAGGTAAACCATTCAATATCACAGTAATCCAAGCCTATGCTTCAACCAGCAACACTGAAGAAGCTGAAGTTGAATGGTTCTACAAGACCTTCTAGAACTAACACCCACAAAAGATGTCCTTTTCATTATAGGGGACTGGAATGCAAAAGTAGGAAGTCAAGAAACACCTGGGGTAACAGGCAAATTTGGCCTTGGAATATGGAATGAAGCAGGGCAAAGGCTAGTAGAGTTTTGCCAAGAGAATGCATTGGTCATAGCAAACACCCTCTTCCAACAACACAAGAGAAGACTTTACACATGGACATCACCAGATGGTCAACACCGAAATCAGATTGATTACATTATATGCAGCCAAAGATGGAAAAACTCTATACAGTCAGCAAAAACAAGACTGGGAGCTGACATGGCTCAGATCATGAACTCCTTATTGCCAAATTCAAACTCAAATTGAAGAAAGTAGGGAAAACCACTAGACCATTCAGGTATGACCTAAATCAAATCCCTTATGATTATACAGTGGAAGAATGCTCAAACTACCGCACAGTTGCACTCATCTCACATGCTAGTAAAGTAATGCTCAAAATTTTCCAAGCGAGGCTTCAACAATACATGAACCATGAACTTCCAGATGTTCACGACAGAGGACGACAGAGAATGAGATGGTTGGATGGCATCACCAAGTTGATGGGTTTAGAAAAGGCAGAGGAACCAGAGATCATATTGCCAACATCCGCTGGATCATCAAAAAGCAAGAGAATTCCAGAAAAACATCTACTTCTGCTTTATTGACTATGCCAAAGCTTTTAACTGTGTGGATCACAATAAACTATGGAAAATTCTTAAAGAGATGGGAATACCAGACCACCTGACCTGGCTCTTGGGAAATCTGTATGCAGGTCAGAAAACAACAATTAGAACTGGACATGGAAGAACAGACTGGTCCCAAATCGGGAAAGGAGTACATCAAGGCTGTATATTGTCACCCTGCTTGTTTAACTTATATGCAGAGCACATCATGAGAAATGCTCGGCTGGAAGAAGAACAAGCTGGAATCAAGATTGCCTGGAGAAATATCAATAATCTCAGATATGCAGATGATACCACCCTTTGGTCAGAAAGTGAAGAAGAACCTCTTGATGAAAGTGAAAGAGGAGAGTGAAAAAGTTGGCTTAAAGCTCAACATTCAGAAAACGAAGATCATGGCATCCAGTCCCATCACTCCATGGCAAACAGATGGGGAAACATGGAAAACAGTGACAGACTTTATTTTTCTGGGCTCCAAAATCACTTCAGATAGTGACTATAGCCAAGAAATTAAAAGACACTTGCTCCTTGGAAGAAAATTTATGACCAATCTAGACAGCATATTAAAAAGCAGAGATATTACTTTGCCAACAAACGTCCATCTAGTCAAAGCTATGACTTTTCCTGTGGTCATGTATGGATGTGAGAGTTGGACTATAAAGAAAGCTGAGTGCCGAAGAATTGATTCTTTGGAACTCTGGTGCTGGAGAAGACTCTTGAGAGTCCCTTGGACTGCAAGGAGATCCAAACCAGTCCATCCTAAAGCAAATCAGAGCTGAATATTCATTGGAAGGACTGATGCTGAAGCTGAAACTCCAATCCTTTGGCCACCTGATGCGAAGAGCTGACTCCTTGGAAAAGACCCTGATGCTTGGAAAGACTGTCCTCCTTCAGACGACAGGATGAGATGGTTGGATGGCATCACCAAGTCGATGGACATGAGTTTGAGTAAACTTCGGGAGTTGGTGATGGACAGGGAGGCCTGGTGTGCTGCAGTCCATGCGGTTGGAAAGAGTGGGACTCGACTGAGCAACTGAATTGAACTGAATAAGCATGTGAAAAGGGTTTTCAACACTATTTGCCACTAAGAAAATGCAAATCAAGACCACAGGGAGGGACTGCCTTGGAGGTCTAGTAGTTAGGCCCCCAGGATTCCACTGCGGGGGCCAGTGCCTGGTTGGAGAACTTAAACTAAGATCCTGATTGACTTGCTGTGCGTCCAAAAAAAAAAAAAAACCACGATGAGATGCCAGTTCATACCCACTAGCATGGCTGTACTCAGAGATGACAAGTGCGTGTGAGGATGTGAAGACTCGGGAGCGCTCCTACGCTGCTGGGGATGCACACTGCTGGCAGCCACTTCAGAAGACAGTCTGGCCATTCCTGAAAAGGTCAGACACAGAGTTACCCTCTGGCCCGCAAGTCCAGCCCCAGAATACACCCAAGAGACATGGAAACATGTCCTCAGAAGAATGTGTACGCAGACAGTACTTCTAATGGCTGAGGAAGAAGCAAAGCTAAGGAATAGCCCAGATATTCGCCAACCGATTCCTGGTTCCATAACGTGGCACCCGCACATGGCAGGATGCTCTTCATCAGTGAAAAGGGAGGAAGTACTGACCCAGGCCTCAGCATGCAGGAACCCGGACACCGTCAGGCTCAGCGCCATGACAGGCATGCAGACCGCACTGCGACACAGACATCCAGCCCAGGCTGCCCGCAGGGGCAGGGAGAGGAGCGATGCTGGTGGGAAGAGATTCTGGAGGTGACAAAATCACCCCTCAAAGTAACTGCGCTGGTGGTCACACAACTCTAAGAACACACTAAAAGTCACAGAGGTGGACACTTTAAGAGAGACTTGTGTAGCACATGAGTCGTATCTAATTAAGGTGTGGAGGCCGCAACTCTCCCTGGCACACAAGCAAGCCTGCTGCGGGGCCTCCACGTGGCTGAGCCGGCCCTGCTGGACAGCAGGGAGCCAAAGACCATCCCCACCTGCAGGCCTCCCCAGCCGCCGCATCTCCCAGAGGGTCTCAGGCCCCAGCCCACCCTCCCACCCGCCTCTGATGATGGGCCCGGCCAGATGCCCAACGTGAGTGGTGAGTGTTCAACATAGGGAGCTGGGAGGGGTGCAGGTGGAGCGACACGCCCGCCCCCTGCTCTGCACCCCCCCCGCCCTGTCGCTGCGCCCCTGCCCCAGCCGCGAGGGCCTCGGCTGCAGCAGCTGACTCCGTCTGCAGCTTTCCCCACCCCTGCAGGACAGACTTCACACACAGCCTCCCTGAACCCTGGGCTTCCAAGGGGCCCAGCCTGGGGACTGAGGCCTCTTCTCTGAGCCCCAGTCTGAGGCAGCAGCTACCTACTGGAGTGGCTGCCTCCATAACACCCTCTGTGTCCCCATCTCACCCTTCCAATAACCTAGTCAACGTCTACATAGTCGCCAATTCTTGATATTAAATTCTCTGTTCAGATGACCCCTGTGGTTTCTGTCTCCTGGCTGGACCATGACCAACACAACAGCAGACACTCACTCACCTTTGAGGTCTCACTCAGAGGACAAGAGGAGGCTCATGACGAGGAAGAAGAAACTTGGGCCGATAAACACGAAGATGCTCCATCTCCACTCGCCACCAAAGGAGCAGAAACTAGCGCTGTGAGAGGCCCACCACTGCCTATCAGACCCACCAGGGTGAGACAGGCCCATCACCCCAGTGCCAGCACGCAGAGCCCCCACACCGCTGGCAGGGGCGCCACGGCACGGAGAGGAGCTGCCGGCAGGTGTCCAGAGTCTCTGATCTCTGAGTCTGGAGAGCAGGGCACTGCAGGAGGAGAGCGGCTGCTGCTTCCTCTGGCCATTCAGCCAAGGCTTCTGAGCATCACACACAGAACAGACCCGAGAGGTGGAGAGACGGGGGGCGCCTGCCAGGGCCTCAGGACAGGGCGCTGCACTTCCTGGGTCCTGTCTGCTCTCTACATCTTGGCCTGGGGGGCGCTCGGGGGAGCAGTGGGAGTGGCCGAAAGCCCCCAGGCCAGCCAGCTTTCCCAGCCAGAGGGCCAGGAGACGAGCAGCCAGGCAAGACTCAAGCCGCCAGCTGGGAGCGCTCCCGTCTGGCACAGGGACGAGCGCAGCCCACTCTCGCCAGGCCAGCCCGCCACCTTCCTCTGAGGGGCGAGGGCAGGCCGGCTGGCCAGGCCGCAGGTGGGGAAGCTGGTCTCCACTCCCCCACCCACCAGGGGGTGTCGCAGAGGCCACGGGGGCCTAGAGTCCTGGTTGCTGGCATCCACATGTGTGATCAAAAGACACAGAACTGCCTGTGACAATGCCCAACTCCCAGCTTTGATGCTGCACTGCAGCCATGCAAGATGCAGCTCCTGGGAGCCGCCATGAAGGGCACATGGGGCCTTGCCCCACCACCAGTGTAACTCCCTGTGAATCTACAATTATCCCCCAAACGATGAAAACAAAAAGGCCACACAAAGAAGCCTGGCAGGACTTTCCAGGGAAAAGGACATGAGTTATCACGGGGGTGGCCGTTAGGTGGCCGTTGGATGTCACATTTGCCAAGGTCCTCAAGCTGACACTTGGAGTGTATGGACTTAGTTACATCTCACTCCAGTTATTTAAAACAATGAGCTATTTAAACACCTACATCCATATCAATTCTAGTAAGATACATAACAAAGTGACAGGAAACAGAGCCCCTTTCATATGAATGAGCGCTGGCAACCAGTGCCATAAGGGAGGCTATAAACGCACAAGACGACCGCACTGCTCAGATCAGAGCCGGCAGCGCACAGCGCGGCCCAAGCCCCATCTGTCCACAGACACTCGGGAGAAAGCAGGAGCTCTCAGAGCCAGCCAACAGCCACCAGGTGAATGCTGAGCTGAGAAAAAGGCAGCATGAAGAGAGCAGGAAAGCTCAGGGGCATTCTCAGCGCCCTCCCTGCGGTTTCCAGCACAGGGCCCGGACCCAGGCTGCAGGCTCGCAAAGCAGCCACGTACACAGAGATATCTAGGCCAGTGCTAAGGCACATGCCCAGCCAAGAGTTAAAGCCTCCTAACCTGTCACCTTGGGCTGATCTCTGTTTCACCACAAGATGGCTGACTGCAGAAAGGGTTCCCCAGCACAGAGTCGATCTGCAAGGACTGGGAAAGGGCTTGGGTTTTCTTTTCCTCTTCTATTTTTCTGGTGTTTTTGGTTTTATTTTAATCCTTTGTCATAAAAGGAAATGTCTATCAGAACGTTCACTGAAGATAAGCTAAAGAAATAGAGATTTCAGTGACTACACACAGAATACAGTCTTTGCAAAAATAGTTTGGAAAAGTCATTAGGAACGAGGAAAAATCTGATTTCCAGAGTTATGACATTATCATATTCAAATGTCCAGTATTTAACAACAGCAAAAAAAAAAAAAAAAAACACCCTTCAAATGGCATATACAAAAATTTAAAAGTTCAGCCCATTCAGAGGAAAATGATTGACAGAAACTACCTCCAAGAATGGCTTCCCGGGAGGCTCAGTGGAAAAGAATCCACCTGCCAATACAGGAGACTCAGGTTCGATCCCTAGGTCAGGAAAATCACCTGGAGGAAGAAATGGCAACCCACTCCAGTATGCTTGCCTGAGACAGTCCCATGGACAGAGGGAGCCTGGAAGGTTACAGCCCGTGGGGCCGCAAACAGCTAGATGCAGCTGAGCACAAGCACGATCCCCAAGGAGCCCAGACATGAGGCTCATTAAACAAAAGTCACTGAAATATGTTCAAAGAGATGAAGGGAGGCATGACGCCTAAAAACGGAAATCAGGAAAGTGACAGATAAACAAAAGTGAGAATATCAACAAAAGATACAGGATCTACAAAAGGAACCAACTAAGAACTCTGTGGCTGAAATGAAAAACCATTAAAAGGGCTGAGCAAGCAGAAGAAAGAGCTAACAAACATGATGACAGGACAAACCAGAGTACTGAGTTTAGAAGAAGGCAGAAAAGGGAGCAGAGCCAGAGGAGCCTGGGGGACACTGACCCCTGCCCGGGGGAGAGTCAGCAGGAGAAACAGAGGGGCAGAAAGAGGGTCTGCAAATGGAATGGCCGCAACTCCCCCAGCTGATGAGATACATGAATCTGCACATCCAAAGAGCCTCGAGTGTGATAAACTCAAAGACACCCGCACCAAGATATATTATCACCACATGACTGAAACAAAGAGACAATCTTGAAAGCAGCAAGAAAGCACTGACTTGTTATACACAAGGGATCCCCAAAAGATTCACAGCTGACCTCTTATCGGAAACCATAACGGCAAGAAGACAATGGGAAGACACAATTTATATTGAAAGGAAAAAAAGAACCTTTCAACCAAGAATCCTATATCCAGCAAAAGCGTCCTTCAAAAATGAGGGAGAAGGGCTTCCCTGGTGGCTCAGAACCCACCTGCCAATGCAAGAGACATGGGCTCAATCCCTGGTTCAAGAGGATCACACACGCCACGGAGCAAATAAGCCCATGCACCACAACCACTGGGCCGGTGCTCTAGAGCTCAGGAGCCACAACCACTGTGCCCACACGCCACAGCTCCTGACCCCGGAGCCCGTGGACCCCAGAGCCCATGCTCCTCAACAGGGGAGTCACAGCATGAGGAGCCCATGCACCCCGACTACTGGGCCACAAGCACCACGCTCACACGGCACAGCTCCTGACCCCCAGAGCCCGTGGACCCTGGAGCCTGTGGACCCCGGAGCCTATGGACCCCGGAGCTCATGCTCCTCAACGAGGGGAGTCACCATGAGAACCTCGTGCACCACGACTACTGGGCCGGTGCTCTAGAGCCCAGGAGCCACAACCACTGTGCCCACACGCCACAGCTCCTGACCCCGGAGCCCGTGGACCCCGGAGCCCACGCACCACAACTAGAGAGCAGCCCCCACTCACGAGGGCTGGAGAAAAGCCCATGCAGCAATGAAGACCCAGCAGAGCCTAAATGAATAGATAAGCTTTCCAGCATGAAGGAGACGGGCTTTCCTGGTGGCGAGTGGTTAGGAACCCGCTGTGCAACGCAGGAGACACCGGTTCCAGTGTGAGGAACTCCACCCATGGCAAAGGTCATGAGGAAAAAGAAGCTTGGCATATGCAAAGGTGTGATCAAGCCTCAGGAGATCCCCTGTTCCCGAGCATCTACCCCAAAACCAAAGTACTTTACAGGGAGCTTTCTCCCATAACCATTTCTCTGAGAAGGAGTTAACTTGCAGCCCCAGTTAATAAAAATTCCTGGGCATGATAAGAGTGTTTCAGCTTACAAACTCTGAAGTTTCTCTGGCCTGCCTGATCAGGTTGTCCAGCTGCATGTGATTGTTTACAGCCTCCCAACTGTGGAGGCATGGGATGCTTTAAAACTTTCTAAATACAGACTCTTTTGAGAAGTTAGAAGATTATTAGTATAGTGTTAGTGGGTTGATTAGGAATTATATTGGTGAAGGGTTTTTCATTTGTCATGCCAATAATTACTGCTAATTCCCTGCCTTGGGTGTGACAAGGGTGGCTCAGGTCAAACCTCTCTGCTGACAGACTAGCTTGTGTGACAACCTCTCAACCATAAACAGCACAGAGAGTTTGGAGTATTAGCATAGGGCTTTTCTCATTTGATTGCCCACAGGCCTCCATGTCCTTAGGCACCTGAGAATATATTAATCAATGTATTTGGAATATAGAAAAGGAAATATAGTAGTTTTCGAAGTTAGCAATATTAGACTTTTTGAGTTAATGAATTTTCTCTTTTGTTATAGACTACTGTACTTTGTTATAAATCACTGTGTCCTTGCTATGCAAAACTGTAACCTTATCACTATCTTAAGACTAAATAGATTGTAAAGGGAACATTGGTGAAGGGTTTTCATTTGGACTGATGTTTGCTGCTGAATCTCCATATTCCCTGCCCTTATAATACATATAACTAGCATATAGGAGAAATAAGTATTAACCTTTAAGCATATAAGAGAAATAAGTATTAACCTTTAAGACTAATCACGTTGAACCTTAGGTTAAGTAAATTCCTTTCTTGACTGTAACTCACTACACCCTCACCCTATAGAAATGCAACTTTATTTGGAGGGTGGTGCCTGAAAAAAAATCACTCCTGGAAAAATAAGCTTTCTGGTTAACTGACCAGTATCAGAAAGGGCCATAAAATGTCAGTGGACCTCATGGTCAGAAGATGATGTAAAAACTCATAAGACCTTTGTATAATTTTATATGAAACACCTGACTGCAGGTCTGCTGACCCCGCGTGACTCTGTATTCATCCCTATGTGTAACAAAAGGTATATAAACAAACCTGAAAAATAAAGAAATCGGATCAGTTCCGGAAAGACTGATTCTCTCATGTCGTTCTTCTCTGCTCCCCAATTTTCTGGCTGAATTCCCATCTGGAGCGTGGGTGCCCACCATTCAGATGGTGCAAATTCCTTGTCTGGAATTTTATTGGTACCCCACATAAGCCAAGTTATTCAGCCCCTTTCTCTCTACTATTTTCTGGCCAAATTCCCATCTGGTGTATAGGACCCACGGAGCCTACTAATTCTGCCTGGGCTTCTAAGATCGGACCGGGGGGCCCTCAGTGCCTCCTCTCCTTCGGGAGAACGGGAAGACGCCTGCAGCCTTCGTAGGTGGTGATTGGTACCCTGTGTTAACAAGTTATTTGGCCTCTTTTCCTCTGCTAAATTCCTAGTCCCTCTCTATCTGTAATTAATTAAGTTTTTCCTAGGACGCCTATTCCGTCCCCACCTTGGAATTACCCTGGATCCACCGGGGCTGGACCCCAGTAAAGACTAGCGCGCCCATGAGCCTCAGCAAAGGGGCCCGCACGACGCAGCGAAGCCCGCCAAGCGCTGCAGCTAAACCCAACACAGCCGAAGAAAGCAACCTTTATAAAAGACGAAGGAGAAATTAAATTCCTGTATGAACAAGATCTGAAACAGTTCACTAGACTTGCCCTATAAGAAATGAGGCAGAGAGTCCTTGCAAAGAAGAGACACTAGAGGGTGACTTGAAATTGCATGAAGAAATAAGACCTAAGGTAGATACAGAGGTAAATGGCAGAGAGGGAACACAGCTCCACCCTTCAACAGAAAATTGGATTAAAGATTTATTGAGCATGGCCCCGCCCACCAGAACAAGACCCAGTTTCCCCCTCAGTCAGCCACTTCCATCAGGAAGCTTCCATAAACCTCTTTTCCTTCTCCATCAGAGGGCAAACAGAAACTGAAAACCACAATCATAGAAAACTAACAAACCTGATCACATGGACCACAGCCTTGTCTAACCCAATGAAACTATGAGACATGCAGAGCAGGGCCACCCAATGAAACTATGAGACATGCAGAGCAGGGCCAACCAATGAAACTATGAGACATGCAGAGTAGGGCCAACCAGAGACATGCAGAGCAGGGCCACCCAATGAAGCTATAAGACATGCAGAGCAGGGCTGCCCAAGATGGGCAGGTCACGGTGGACAGTGCTGACAGAGCGCGGTCCCCTGGAAGGGGCCAGGGAACGGCAAACCCCTTCAGTACCCTCGCCTTGAGAACCCCATGAACAGTATGAAAAGGCAAAAAGATAGGACACTAAAGAGGAACTCCCCAGGTCGGTAGGTGCCCAATATGCTACTAGAGATCAGTGGAGAAATAACTTCTGAAAGAATGAAGAGATGGAGCCAAAGCAAAAACAATGCCCAGCTGTGGATGTGACTGGTGATGGAAGCAAGGCCCATGCTGTAAAGAGCAATATTGCATAGGAACCTGGAATGTTAGGTCCAAGAATCAAGGCAAATTGGAAGTGGTCAAACAGGAGATGGCAAGAGTGAACACTGACATTTTAGGAATCAGCAAACTAAAATGGACTGGAATGGGTGAATTTAACTCAGATAACCATTACATCTACTACTGTGGGCAGGAATCCCTCAGAAGAAATGGAGTAGCCATCATAGTCAACAAAAGAGTCTGAAATGCAGTACTTAGATGCAATCTCAAAAATGACTGAATGATCTCTGTTAGTTTCCAAGGTAAAACCATTCAGTATCACAGTAATCCAAGCCTATGCCCCAACCAGTAACACTGAAGAAGCTGAAGTTGAACGGTTCTATGAAGACCTGCAAGACCTACAAGCAGAAGCAGTTGACAGATTTTCTTTTCTTGGGCTCCAAAATCACTGCTGATGGTGACTGCAGCCATGAAATTAAAAGATGCTTGCTCCTTGGAAAAAAAGCTATGGCAAACCTAGTCAGTGCATTAAAAAGCAAAGACATCACTATGCTAACAAAGGTCCATCTCATCAAAGCTATGGTTTTTCCTGTAGTCATGTAGAGATGTGAGAGCTGGACCCTAAAGAAGGCTGAGTGCCAAAAAATAGATGCTTTCAAATTGTAGTTCTGGAGAAGACTCTTCAAAGTCCCTTCGACTGCAAGGAGATCCAATCAGTCAATCCTAAAGGAAATCAATCCTGAATATTCACTGGAAGGACTGATGTTGAAACTGAAGCTCCAATATTCTGGCCATCCAATGAGAAGAGCCAACCTATTGGAAAACACCCTGATGCTGGGAAGGATTGAAGGCAAAAGAAGAGGCATCAGAGGGTGAGATGGTTGGACAGCACCGCTGATTCAGTGGGTATGAGTTTGGGCAAACTCAGGGAGATAGTGGAGGACACGGGAGCCTGACACACTGCAGTCCATGGGGTCGCGATGAGTCAGACGCGCCTTAGTGACTGAACAACAGATACAAGCGACTAAACCAAGAAGTGAGAGTGAGAACTGACTGCAAAAATTAAAAGGGGTGAAAGAAAGCATCATAAACAACCGCATGCCAGCAGCTCAGGTAACCTAGAAGAAACGTACAAACCCCTAGAAATACACAAGTTGCTTAAACTGAGTCAAGAGTAAATATAAAATCTCAAAAGTCCTATCACAAGAAAGATGTTGAAGTCAGTAGTCAAAAACCTCCCACACAGAAAAGTCCAGGACCAGACAGATTTACAGGTGAATTCTACCCAACAGTAAAAGAATTAACCCCAATCCTTCCCAAACTCTTCCCAAAAATGAAAGAGAAGGCCACACTTTCTAACTTCTTGTACGAGATTAGGTAACTCTGACACCAAAGCCAGATAACAACATCAGAAAAAAGAGACACGAGCCAATATCCCTTAAGAATGTAGAAGCAAAATCCTTACCAAAATACTATCACGCTCAGCAGGAAGCCAAGCCCAACACCACAGCCTAAGAATCACACACCATGACCAGATGGACTTACATCAGAGACGCAAGGCTGGCTCAACATGCGAAAAGATTATAATACATTGCATTAATTTAAAAAAAGGAAAACACATGTAATCATCTCAACTGATGCAGAAAAGGCATCTGAAAAACCCAAAGCCTTTTTATATTAAAAACTCTCAGAAAAGTAAGGAATAGGTGAGCACTTCCATTAGCTACTAGTTCTAATAGTTACAGCTATTATTAATTCTAAGGCTATTAAAACTAATAAACTCAGCAAAATTGCAGAGTACAGGGCCAACACTCGAATATCAGCTGTGCTTCCACACACCAGCAATGAACAATCCAAAAATAAACTTAAGACAGCAATTTCACTTGCAATAGCATACAAAAGGGTAAAATAGTAAGTGATAAATTTAACAAGAATATG
This sequence comes from Nanger dama, assembly GCA_917880005.1. Classification (NCBI taxonomy): domain Eukaryota; kingdom Metazoa; phylum Chordata; class Mammalia; order Artiodactyla; family Bovidae; genus Nanger; species Nanger dama. The sequence continues at coordinate 335,690 of CAKJTW010000016.1, read as the reverse complement.
AAAGAGTTATACTCTGGAAACTACAGAACACTGGTGAAATCTAAGGGAACTCAGTAAGTGGAAAAGCGCCTGGCATCCGTGGTCGCGAAGGTCAGCACTGCTACGGTGTCAGTGCGCGCAGGTGTGCTATCGTCTCAGTTGGGTTTGACTTTGCCACCCTATGGACTGTAGCCTGCCAGGCTCCTGGGCCCATTGGATTCTTCAGGCAAGATTACTAGACTGGATCGCCATGCCCTTCTCCAGGGGATCTTCCGGACCCAGGGATGGAGCTCACGTCTCTAACGTCTCTTGCATTGGCAGGCGGGTTCTTTACCTCTAGCACCACCTGGGAAGCCCTAAGATGTCAGTACTAACAGTTTAATGAAAATGAAAGTGAAAGTCGCTCGGTCACATCCAACTCTTTGTGACCCCATGGACTACACAGTCTAGACCAGAGTCCTAGAGTGGGTAACTGTTCTCTTCTCCAGGAATCTTCCCAACCCAGGTCTCCCTCATTGGAGGTGGATTCTTTACCAGTCTGAGCCACCAGGGAAGCCCGAGAATACTGGAATGGGTAGTCTATGTCTTCTACAGTGACCCAGGCATCGAACCAGGGTCTCCTGCATTGTAGGCAGAGTCTTTACCAGCTGAGCTACCAGGGAACAGTTTAATAGTAGCCTCCTAAACTTCACGACCATTAGAACTTTAGAATGCAGCCTTACTTGGAAAGATGTAATTGTTAAGATAAAGTCACAACGGATCAAGGTGTGTCCTACATCCAACATGACTGGAGTCCTTACAAGACAGACATATGCACAAAAAGACACAGGGGGAGGGCAGTCATGTGAAGACGGAGAAAGACGTGAAGCCAAGCCAAGGACACCAAGGACTTCCAGTCAACACCAGGAGGCAAGAGACGACATGGAGAAGGACGTGAAGCCAAGCCAAGGACACCAAGGACTTCCAGTCAACACCAGGAGGCAAGAGATGACATGGGACAGGTTCTTCCTAAGATGCAGCAGACTCATTATGGCCCTGAGAACCCTTTCACTAGTCTGTTGGGCCATCCAGTCTGTGGTACTTCGTTACAGCAGCATTCAGTTCAATTCAGTCGTGTCAGTCGCTCAGTCGTGTCCAACTCTTTGCGATTCCATGAACCACAAAACGCCAGGCCTCCCTGTCCATCACCAACTCCCTGAGTCCACTCAAATCCATGTCCATCGAGTCAGCAATGCCATCCAACCATCTCATCCTCTGTCGTCCCCTTCTCCTCCTGCCCTCGATCTTTCCCAGGATCAGGGTCTTTTCAAATGAGTCAGCATTTTGCATCAGGTGGCCAAAGGATTGGAGTTTCAGCTTCAACATCAGTCCTTCCAGTGAACACCCAAGAATGATCTCTTTAGGATGGACTGGTTGGATCTCCTTGCAGTCCAGGGACTCTCACGAGTCCTCTCCAGCACCACAGTTCAAAAGCATCCATTCTTTGGCGCTCAGCTTTCTTCATAGTCCAACTCTCACATCCATACATGACCAGTGGAAAAACCAATAGCCTTGACTAGACGGACCTTTGCTGACAAAGTAATGTGTCTGCTTTTAATATGCTGCCTAGGCCGGGAGAAATATCAATAACCTCAGATATGCAGATGACACCACCCTTATGGCAGAAAGTGAAGAGGAACTAAAAAGCCTCTTGATGAAAGTAAAAGAGGAGAGTGAAAAAGTTGGCTTAAAGCTCAACATTCAGAAAACGAGATCATGGTATCCGGTCCCATCACTTCATGGGAAATAGATGGGGAAACAGTGGAAACAGTGTCAGGCTTTATTTTGCGGGGCTCCAAAATCACTGCAGATGGTGACTGCAGCCATGAAATTAAAAGATGCTTACTCTTTGGAAGAAAAGTTATGACCAACCTAGATAGCATATTGAAAAGCAGAGACATTACTTTGCCAACAAAGGTCCATCTAGTTAAGGCTATGGTTTTTCCTGTGGTCATGTATGGATGTGAGAGTTGGACTATGAAGAAAGCTGAGCGAAGAAGAATTGATGCTTTTGAACTGTGGTGTTGGAGAAGACTCTTGAGAGTCTCTTGGACTGCAAGGAGATCCAACCAGTCCATTCTGAAGGAGATCAGCCCTTGGATTTCTCTGGAAGGAATGATGCTGAGGCTGAAACTTCAGTACTTTGGCCAACTCATGTGAAGAGTTGACTCATTGGAAAAGACTGATGCTGGGAGGGATTGGGGGCAGGAGAAGGGGACGACAGAGGATGAGATGGCTGGATGGCATCACTGACTTGATGGACGTAATGCAGATAACACCACCCTTATGGCAGAAAGTGAAGAGGAACTAAAAAGCCTCTTGATGAAAGTAAAAGAGGAGAGTGAAAAAGTTGGCTTAAAGCTCAACATTCAGAAAACGAAGATCATGGTATCCGGTCCCATCACTTCATGGGAAATAGATGGGGAAACAGTGGAAACAGTGTCTGAGTGAACTCCGGGAGATGGTGATGGACATGGAGGCCTGACATGCTGCAATTCATGGGGTCGCAAAGAGTCGGACACGACTGAGCAAATGAACTGAACTAGGTTGGTCATAACTTTCCTTCCAAGGAAAAAGCGTCTTTTAATTTCATGGCTACAGTCACCATCTGCAGTGACTTTGGAGTCCAAAAAAATAAAGTCAGCCACTGTTTCCCCATCTATTTGCCATGAAGTGATGGGACCGGATGCCATGATCTTTGTTTTCTGAATGTTGAGCTTTAAGCCAACTTCCTCACTCTCCACTTTCACTTTCATCGAGGCCCTTTAGCTCCTCTTCACTTTCTGCCATAAGGGTGGTGTCATCTGCATATCTGAGGTTATTGATATTTCTCCCGGCAATCTTGATTCTAGCTTGTGCTTCTTCCAGCCCAGCGTTTTTCATGATGTACTCTGCATATAAGTTAAATAAGCAGGGTGACAATATACAGCCTTGACGTACTCCTTTTCCTATTTGGAACCAGTCTGTTGTTCCATGTCCACTTCTAACTGTTGCTTCCTGACATGCATATATGTTTCTCAAGAGGCAGGTCAGGTGGTCTGGTATTCCCATCTCTTTCACAGTTTTCCATAGTTTGTTGTGATCCACACAGTCAAAGTCTTTGGCATAGTCAAGAAAGTAGAAATAGATGTTTTTCTGGAACTCTGGTGCTTTTTGATGATCCAGAGGATGTTGGCAATTTGATCACTCATTCCTCTGCCTTTTCTAAATCCAGCTTGAACATCTGGAAGTTCACAGTTCACATACTATTGAAGCCTGGCTTGGAGAAGTTTGAGCATTACTTTACTAGCATGTGAGATGAGTGCAATTGTGCGGTAGTTTGAGTATTCTTTGGCATTGCCTTTCTTTGGGATTGGAATGAAAACTGACCTTTTCCAGTCCTGTGGCCATTGCTGAGTTTTCCAAATTTGCTGGCATACAAACCCATATATGTGTGGCCAACTGATGCTGAGCAACGGGAGAAAAACCATCCAATGGAGAAAGAACAGTTCCTTCAACAAATGGCACTGGGATGACTGGATGTCCACCTGCAAAAGGATGAAGTGTTTCCCCTGCTAAGCTAAGTCACTTCAGTCGTGTCAGACTCTGTGCGACCCCATAGACGGCAGCCCACCAGGCTCCCCCGTCCCTGGGATTCTCCAGGCAAGAACACCGAAGTGGGTTGCCATTTCCTTCTCCAATGCATGAAAGTGAAAAGTGAAAGTGAAGTCGCTCAGTCCTATCTGACTCTTATCGACCCCATGGACTGCAGCCCACCAGGCTCCTCCATCCATAGGATTTTCCAGGCAAGAGTGCTGGAGTGGGGTGCCATTGCCTTCTCCAGTGTTACCCCTACCTCACACCATATATAAAATTAATTCTATGGACCAAGGATCAAGACCATGAAATTCTTAAAAGAAAACACAGGGACAAATCTTCATGATCTTTTAATTGGAAATAGATTAGATGTGACACTAAAGGCATGAGCAACAAAAGAAAAAACAAGTTAGACTTTGAAATTAAAAACTTTTTATATTAAAGGACATTACCAAGAAGTTATAAAACGAAACACAAAATAGCCTGAAAATGATATATGAGTAGGAATTTATATCTAGAATATATAAAGAACTCTTACAATAATTTTTTTAAAACAGCATTAAAAATGGGCCAAAGAATCTAAATAGACATTCCTCTGAATAAGATATACAAATGTCTGAGTAGTGCATTAAAAGATGCTCATCATCTTTACTTATCACAGAAATGCAACTCAAGACCACAATGAAATACCATTTCACACCTGAATGGTGTTTTCAAAAAATAGGATGGCTATTTAAAAAAACAAAATGGAAACAGAAAAGGATAAATGTTGGTGAGGAAGTGGAGACATTGGAACCCTCTTACATTGCTGATAAAAATGTAAAATGGTGCAGCTGCTATAGAATACAGCATGAGAATTTCATGCTCAAAATATTAAAAATAAAATTCCCATATGATCCAGCAGTTTCCCCACTGGGCACATACAGCAAGAGAACCGGAGCAGAGTCTGGGAGAGACATCTGCACACCCATGTTCACGGCAGCAATACTCACGACAGCCCAAGGGTGGAGGCAACCAGATGTCTGCGACACGTGGACGGACAAACAAAACGGGGTCTACACACGCAAGGACTGTGACTCTGCCTTTAGAGGGGAGGAGGTTCTGACACCTGCCTCCACATGATGACCCCTCACGACATCATGCCCAATGAGGCCCCCGGGGCAGTCGGGTTCATGGAGATACCGCGTGAACAGGGGCTGCCAGGGCTGGGAGCTCTTGGTCGAGGGACAGCGTTTCTGTGTGAAAAGGTGATGAGTGCTGCGAGGGTGTGGTGGCGAGAGCTATGCAGCACGGCGGTTATCTCAGTGGCGCTGACGTCCACACTCTGAGTGGACGCTTGTGAGACAGATGTGTGCCACACGCTGAGTGGCAATGCTTGTGAGACAGATGCATTACCACAGTAAAAGGACAATTGTAGAATATGAAGAATGTTATGAACAGAATAGAAAAGCCCCGGCTAGAAGGCTGGAAACGGCACAGCACAAGTCCCAGAGCATGATGCAGACGTCTACACCGCACAGTACCAAAGCAAGACCCCAGATTTCTGACCTTTCTGCGAGGGGGGAAGGAGCTGTCAGAGAGAGAAGTCTGGCCCAGCTCAGCTCGCCCGAGTAAACAAGCCTACCCCAAGCAGACAGAAGGCGGCAGTGCGTGCCCCTGAGGTCACACCACGAGGGCTGCCAGCTCTGACCTGACCTGAATCGCGAGGGATGCCCAGGCGCACCGAATCCAGGGGCACACTCGAAAGCCCCAGGCTTGGACCCCTCGGCACCACCAGGGACATGAGAGGACGCCCGGCGCTGGTGGCACAAGCACCCGCAGGGCAGGCCCCGTGACCCAGCCTGAGATGCTCGGTAGCCAGCTCTCAGGACGGACCCGGCCTCCACGTCAGACGCAGGGCACGGTCAGCTCGCCATCATCGGGGAGGAGAATGCCCTCATTCTCAGGAGATGGCGACGTGGATGAGAGAACAGTACCTGCAAGGACCTCACAGGACCAGCCGTCGCACGGCGGTCAATGCAGGGGTGTAGGAAGACGACCCCAAGGAGATGACCCCACCATGTGGCCCCAAAGGAATGGCTGCCGGGAGCAGCCAGAATCAGAGCCACAGGCCAGGGGAGAAGCTGGACGCGGGGACTCAGCAGCAGGGCTGGGCCAGGGCGTGGAGGAGCTGAGCCACTGCAGAGCCCAGAGGAGGAGCAGAAACCTCCAGAGTGCCTGAGGCCACCTCGGAAGGAACGGACCTCAGCCCTCCCTGAACTCAGCTCCAGTGGTGCAGCCGGGCAGAGGGTGGACACACTGGGAGGCGGGCACCCGGCCTCGGCCTGAGCGGGGTCAGCACAGCCTCCCACTGGGGCCTCCACAGACGGCCACCTCCCCGCCCAGGCACCACCGCACACAGTGGCTGGAGCGGCAGAGCCAAGGATGAGTCAGCCGTGAACTGGCGTAGCAGAGACAAGAACTCACCTGCAGCTGGGCAGAAAGGCACTGCTGGGAGCGACCCCACGAGGCCCCCCGGAAAGGCCCTCCCCACACACCGCCCTCTCCCCAGCTCGCGTCTCCTCGGAGGGGGCGCCTCGCCCTGCCCTGAGCTTGCAGCCAGGCTGGATGGCTGGTCAGCAAGACACAGTGGAACATGCTCTGATTTTCTCTGAGACATGAGATGGAGTTCAACAGCACTGTGATTTGTGATGCCATTTACATAATTAAACATACAGACAGGGGTCTGGGAGGTGGGCTATGGCTAATGGAGTTACAGAGCTGCTAAAAATACCAGGCAGCTGCCGGCTGGAGGGGACATGGGGTGGCATCTGCTGACGGGCACTGACGGCCACAGGAAGACCTGTCAACTCACCCAGGGTCTCCTCTCTTTAGCTGCGCCTTTTAATCAAGATTTTAAAGTTCCCAACAGACATGAAGCAGCAGCTGCTGGCCGCCTGTTTTACAGACGACAAACTTAAGGTTACAACAGAGCCACACAGGGCTTGTGGAAGAGGTCAGCTCGTCCTGAGCTCCAGCTCAGAAACTTGCCGACAGCCTGCAGCCCCCAAAAGGCCTGACGGGGGGGTCCACCCAAGCCAGCTTGGAAGTCGGCGGACAGCTCTGGCTGGGTCTGTTGGCGCCACATACCTTCTTTCTCCTCCAACTCTTCCTCCTCTTGTAAGTCAGAACACTCGCCAACATGTAAAGGTTCCCAGAAGCCCCCATACCCAGCTCGGCACCCCCGGAGCTGGTGGCGTGAGGGGCCGTGTGCGCTCTGGGAGCCCAGTCCTCCTGGCCAGCTGTCCTCTAGGCCCCCTCAGAACAGGCTTGGGCTTCTGGCCCGTGCCACTGCGTGGAGCCCCTGCAGGACGCCCTGTGTTCAGTGAGCCCCACACTTCCCACCTGGTCCTGGAGATGCCCCTCCAGGCCGTGGGTGAGTGTAGCGACGGGGTCTGCGTGTCGGGAATGCCGCGGCCCTGGTCTGTCGGGCCCCCAGAGTCAGGAGTCTTCCCAAAGGAGCCCGGCTCCTCCTCCCTACACAGTCTCTCTCCCCAACCGTCTCCAGATGGGGCACAGCCTTTCTTTCTGCAGACAATGTCCCCAAGTACAGCTGCCATTTAATGGAGGAAATCCCAAGTACTGTCTGATGTTTTTAAGGACTCCTGCCCAAGAGGAAGCAAACAGGAGGAACAGGGAGAAGCATGTGGCCACTGGCCAGTGTGCAGGCATACGGGGCACAAGCCAAACCCGTGGGGTGCCATCCGGCCTCCCCTGACAGGACAGCGAGGTCTCCAGGCCCAGGCCAACGAGGGGCTGCGATCAGCTGAACCCAGGGGGTGGACGGGAGGAGACTGCACCTAGTGGGCGCCTGCTGCATGCCCCCGCCCCTGCCCCCCAGGCCCCAGCCGCCCCTGCCATCTGCTCTCCCGCCACCCTAGAGCAGCAGTGCCCCCATCCTCCCACCGGAAAGCTGCCTGCTGGCTCCTTCACTTCCCCCACCCAGCTCACAGGCCACCGCTCCACTTTCCAACACACTCACGGCCCCGCGGGGGTTGGAACACCCTGTGACTGTGCCGAGTCCGAGGTGATGGCTGCAGAACACAAACGCAGGAAAGGCACGGCGTTGACGGGCCGTGTGCGCACATGACTCCCACCTCAGAGGGCGGAGCAGCGCCCCGGACCCCCACCTCCCACCTCTGCTTTCCTCCTCCCGACACCCACCGCCTGCCCATTCTCCGGGGGCTGCCGTGCGCTCCCCACAGTGTAACACGCAGGACGCAGGGCCAGCGCTGTACTGCGGGGACAGGGCGGCAAACCCATGTGCTCCCCACAGCTCCTGCCCAGCCTGTGTGGGCTTAACAGAGCAGAGGGCCCCAGGGTCACAAAAGCGCTGTGACCTGAAGGAACTGGGTGCAACACAACGTCCAGGGCCCCCACCTGTGCCAGGGCGCCCCGAGGAGGAGTGGGTAAGGAGCAGCTGCCCGCACCTGTGACAGGATGCCAGCTGGCCGGCCCCCAGCACTCGGGGCCCCCCGTGGGGCTTCTGTAGGCAAGCAAGGTGCATGTTAGGGGTGCGCACCTTCCCCAGAAGCAGGAGTGTCTGACAGGAGCAGCCCTGGGCCTCCAGCCCACAGAGCAGCTCAGGGAGGCTGAGGGTCCTGGCCACACCGGGCTGTCACCTGGGGCCCGGCCCACTGCGGGGCTCCGGGTGGTGACCCCTGGAGCCTTGCAGAGCAGGGCCGCGAGCGTCCCTGCCCCACGGGCGGGGCACCCAGCCCTGGACCAGAGTCAGGAGGGGCTGGCCAGGGAGCCTGCAGCGGGGAGCACCTTAACAAGTCGCAGCGCGAGCCCCCAGGGTGCTGCGTGCACACCACACACGTGTAACGAGAGCAAACTCTCACACACTGAGTTTACAAGTAAAAGGAAAGACTGCTTCTCTTTTCTTAGACTAATGGAATGTTCCATTTTTTCCCCAAGTCATACAAATATATCTGCATTTAATGAGACAGTTGTGCCTACCTGTCAGGCCTAAATAATCAGGCTGCCAAAAGAGCTACAGTGACTCAAATACAGATACACTGCAGAGTCCCTGGGGAACCTGGTGAAACTACAAGATTTCAAGGAACGCATAAGACACTTCCTGAGGCCACGTGTGAGGCCCAGCCCGAGAGATGACCCCAGCCAGCACAGCCAGCCCAGAGCCAGAACACGCGCCAGGGGCTTCCAGACACGGGTGGTGGCTCAGGCCCTCGGACAGGCCTGCCCCTCACTGGCCCCCAGGCCCCCAGGGGGCCAGGCTGTGCCAGGCGGGCTGGGAACCAGGTCTGCATGGTCCAATATTGCACAGCGCCTCCTGCCAGGGTCCTTCCACCACATGCCAGCCAGAGTGGACCGTACGGGACTGGAGTCTCCCGTACCCCCCCTCCTGGATGTCCGCTGGTCCCCTCTGCACCTGATGTCCACCCCATGCTCACCCTGGTTCCAAAAGCATCACTCTCCGCCTCCCAAGGCTCCTTTCTCCCCAGACTTCCTCCCCAGACACCAGAAGACAACCACCCCTCAGACACAGGGACAGGCTGCAGCCTTGCCTCCTCCTGGTGGCCACACACCCGTTCACTGGGAGCTCCTTACCAAGGGCCCTTCCAAGAGACAGCCTGCAAGATGCCTGCCTTCAGTTTAGCTTCCAGTTCAGTTGCTCAGTCATGTCTGACACTTTGCAACCACTTGGAATGCAGCACACCAGGCCTCCCCTGTCCATCACCAACTCCTGGAGTTTACTCAAACTCATGTCCATCGAGTTGGTGATGCCATCCAACCATCTCATCCTCTGTCATCCCCTTCTCCTCCCGCCTTCAATCTTTCCCAGCATCGGGGTCTTTTCAAATGAATCAGCTCTTCGCATCAGGTGGCCAAAGGATTGGAGTTTCAGCTTCAGCATCAGTCCTTCCAATGGTACTCAGGACTGATTTCCTCTAGGATGGACTGGTTGGATCTCCTTGCAGTCCAAGGGACTCTCAAGAGTCTTCTCCAACACCACAGTTCAAAAGCATCCATTCTTCGGCACTCAGCCTTCTTCACAGTCCATCACTCACATCCATACATGACCACTGGAAAAACCATAGCCTTGACTAGACGGACCTTTGTTGACAAAGTAATCTGTCTGCTTTTTAATAGGCTGTCTAGGTTGGTCATAGCTTTTCTTCTAAGGAGTAAGCGTCTTTTAATTTCATGGCTGCAGTCACCATCTGCAGTGATTTTGGAGCCCCCAAAATAAAGTCTGACACTGTTTCCTTTGTTTCCCCATCTATTTCCCATGGAGTGATGGGACCAGATGCCACGATCTGAGTTTCTGAATGCTGAGTTTTACGCCAGCATTTTCACGCTCCTCTGTCTCTCTCGCCGAGAGGCCCTTCAGTAGTTCTTTAGTTCTGTACTCTCTTTAGTCCTTTAGTTCGCTGCGGTGGCTGAAGACCAAATTTATGAGGAGGAAGGCAGTCCCTGGGGAAACCTGGGCCCAGGAGCAGTGACGCAGGGGCAAGCAATGGCCCTGACCCCAGCCAGGGTCAGCGCAGGCTTCTACCTGGCAACCGGCCGCTCGGAGCAGCTCGCTATGCAGAGGAGCCGCCAGTAAGAATGTTCCTGGACAGGCTGGCCTCTCGCCCCACTCTCTCCTCCGCCAGCACCAGCTCCTGGAAAGGAGCTCAGCCCAGACAGGGCTGCTGGGTGTCCTGGTCCAATGGGCACGGGGTCTGAGTGCCCGCCACGGCTGAGCACGGGTGCAGGGGCTGAAGGGGACATGGAGCGGGCCTGACCCCAAGCCTGGAGGAGGCAGCATGCCCCTGGTACGGGGGCACCCATGCCTGTCTCCATCCACCTGAAAATGGAGACTGAAGCCCGGGGCGCTGGGAACTCTCAGCAAAGGGAAGGTGCCCCTGTGGAGGGCCCAGCCGCTCCACCAAGTCTCTCAGTGCCCCAGGTCTGGAGGTGACTGGGCTCAGGTGCACGCTGGAGAGCCATGGCCCACAGTGGAGAGAACCAAGCCTGCAGCCTGACTCCCCACTCACAGGGAAGGTGGCATGGGAAATGGGAAGGTATGGGCAGGGTGCCCGTCTGCCAGAGAGGGAGGGGAGGCAGGGGAGCAGCAGGAGCTGCTGGTCTCCATTCGGGAGAAGGCCAGGCCTGATCAGGCCAAGGCGCCCGAGCTCTGTGGCATTTACCCAGGACCCAACCGGCCGCCCACGAGCTGGAGGCGCTCCACAGCTGAGCAGGGGCCGTGGCCTCTGGGTACACGTCTGCAGACCCTGCCTCATCAGCCTCGGTGGAAGTCCGGTTCAGAGGCCAACTGGAGGCTCCTGACACCCGAGAGCCAGTCACTCCAGGAAGGTCTTGTCACCAACACCGGCTGATTTCTCTGGGCCTTGGAAAACCCCAGGGTGGCCAACATCCGAGAGTCCACCCGTCTACCACAGCAAAGCCAAGGAGATGCCGCCCATGGTGCCGGGCAGGTGGAGGCACTTGCCGAGGGAAGAGCCACCTCATCCGTACCCGGCTACCAGCGAGGAAGACCCTCGGGAGGGGACTGCAGGCTCCTCGCCAGCTGGGAGAGCTGCGGCTCTCCTGCTCTGGGAGCAAGCGGCTGGGGTGGGGGCTTCCCACTCAGTCCCACTGCTGCTGCTCAATGGCCGCTGGAGCCTCCTGGAGAGAACATGGGAGAGGCCCCTCGCCCAGGCAGCTGGGTAGAGGGGCCTGGAGGGCAGGTGGTGCCTGTCCCGCACACCCCCCCAACCGGGCCCTCCCGAGGCCCCATCCTCCGCCTGCAACTCTCACAGCCGACCCCCGGCCAATGTGGTCCAGGACTGCCTCCTCGTGGGCCCAACGCACAGGACAAGGGAGGCTGTGGGCGCGGCCTAGCTCCCAAGGGCACCGGACGCTGCTGTGGCAACACCCACAGCCTCCGCCCACCGCGGTGAGGGATGAGAAGCAGGAGGGTGGCCAGGTTCTCCCCACCGTCCCAGACCCGCGTAGCCAGGGCCGCCCGGACTCCTGGCCCCTCGAGCACAGGCAGGGCACCAGCAGGAACCAGGGACACGTTTGGGGCAAACTCTGCCGTGAACTCTCTAGGATGGAAACCCCTCTCCAGACCCGCAAAGGAGCGAGCATCATGAAGGGGTCTCTGGGGTGGGCTGCAAGGAGGCAGGACTCGAGTGTGTACCCACCCCCCCTCACCACCCCCTGAGCTGACACGAGGGAAACATTCTGTCAGTCCGAGGAGCCAAGCGCCCAAGCCCGTCCTGTGCATGATCTCAAGACTCCATGGACAACCTAGGGGCCTCCCGGGCACGACCACCGCCCCTGAAGAGAAGGGCCTACAAGAGCCACATGGCAACCAAGGAGGACAGCCAGGATGTAGGGATCATCCCAGGAGTCTGGCTCCCAAACCCAGGCTAGGCCACAGGCTCCCACACCAGCTGCCGGGCACCAGCAGAAGTTTCAGTTCTCTGCCCTGCAGTCCTGGAGACCCCGCAAGGCTCATCCAGAGGACACCCGCCCCTCAACGTGGGCCCGGAACAGAGCCAGCAGAGGCGGGAGCCAGAACAGGGACGGAGCTCAGCACCCGCGCCCCCACTCCAGCCCAGGGGACCCCGCCCAGGGTCGCGGGCCAGGCACAGAGGATGTGGCAGGTGCGAGCCTTTGGGGCCTTAGGGGCAGGCTCCCCCAATCCCTGCTCTTCGGGAGCTCCTCTCAGAGATATGCAGATAACAGCTCCGACCGCATGCCTGAGCTGTTTACAGATGCTGAAAGCACCACCAAGGAGCCCGAAAGACTGGGGATGCTCATCCCTCGTGGCTCTGCCTGTGACCTCACCATCAGTCAGTAAAAGAACTGTGCACCAGCTGATCAAAGACTGCGACTCCCCACCCACCCCCACCCAACCTGGCCTCTAAAAATACTCTCCTGAAACCCTCCCAGGGGCTGCGGGTGGGGAGAAGCTGAGCCACTGTCTCCTTGCTCCGCCCTCCCTGCAATAAGCCTTTCTTTGCTCCCAACTCCAACGTTCCCATTTGTTCCACCTCACCGTGCTTCAGGCACATGAAGGTGGGGTCGGGAACACACACGCGGGGGGACCCCGCATCCACATGCAGCAGCTCACTGCGGCGGGCCTGCGTGCAAACCAGGCCCTCAGAAGCAGGCTACAGACATGATTCCCTTTCCTTGTCATTAGCTTTATGAACTTTCCCCAATAACGAGCTCAATCATTCTCTCATGCAGAAGAGGACTAAATAGCCACACTGCAGAAGCCAGAGCAACAAGCACGCTGAATGCCCGCGACACTCAGCACCCTGGACAGGGACCCTCCAACAGGGGCCCTCAGGGTCAGGAGGCAGAGAAGAGAAGGGCCCAGCCAGGATCCAGGCTCCCCCATCCCACCTGCAAGGACCCCGGGAAGGAAAGAAAACCCTCTGCCCAGCTCAGGTTCTGTTCCCATCCTTCCCCTCCTACTTAAACTCTCAACACACACTTCTGACACCACCTCCACTGAAGCAGCTGTGAACACAGGACCACTTGCAGCTGATGGCTGTGGCCTAGCTCCCCTCCGTGGGAGCTCCGCCAGAGCTCTGATGGCGCCTCTCTGCGTCTGCTCAGGCCAAGCCACTGCCTGACCTCCAGCCGAAGCCCAGGCACCCAGAGGTGCAGGAGGCGGCAGCCACACAGCCTCCCAGAGGCGCCTCTCCTGGTCAGCGCCCCTGATGCTGTGGAAGCCCCAGGCTGACCCCCACGCCCCCAGCACTGCACGTCCCAGGTCGGGCATGACTGCCTACCCTGGGCCCTGCACCCAGACCTTCTGGACCGGGGCAGGGAAAGCAGCCACTGGAGTCCCACCTAGGGACACGCAACAGGGGGCAGGAAGCCCCCACAGGGAGCGGGGCCTCCGGCTACACCAGGAAGTGGACCATGACCGGTGGGGGAGCGGCCCGCGGAGTCAGGGCACCCGCAGAGAAGGCGGCCTCGGGCCCATGGGCCCTGCGCACTGGCAGAGGGCGCCATCTACCCAGATGCCCAGCGAAGTCTTCACGCTAAAGCTCCCCTGCATGGAAAGACACCCACACCTGTGCTGGAGGCGTGGGCCCCTCCCCTGTGGGGGTCTCCTCTGGGGGCGCCCGGGGCCAGTGCAGGGGGTGCTGTGAGCCCTTGGCTGCGATGCCCACAGTCCAGGAGACAGTCCAGTCGCAGGCTGCAGTGCTCACCAGGTCTCCATCCCTGGTGTCGACGTTTCTGCTCCGTCCAGACCGATGAACCCTGTGTGTCCTGGCCAGCCCCTTCCTACCTGGCTATTGGGCTGCCTGCCCCCGCCCACCTCCACTGTGACAAAGCCCCAGCTATAGGAGCCCGGCTCCCAGTCCCTGGAAAGACACCCTCCCCACAGAGGAGAAGCCGTGACTTCAGACTGATGCGGGGCCAGGGCTCCACCTCTGCTCCCTGGACCGACAGAGCCAGGAGGGCCGCCTGGGGACCCGCACTCACCCGCTGGGCCAACCGCCGCTTCTCCTGGTCCACACCGCCCTCCCCACGCTGCAGCGTCACGCTCCGGGGCTTCACAGCTGCCTGTCTCTCTGTTGTGGCCACACGGACCAGCTCGTCCTGGAGCACAGCCTGCTCCTGGTCACACCTGGGCAAGAGGAGAGACGGAGACGCAGATGCAGGCACAGCTCACGCAGCTGCTGGGGCAGCACGTGAGGGCTGGACGGGCCGCCACGGCCGCCAGGGAGGGTCAGGCACCAGTGACGGTCCCCGGGGGCTGGGGGGCACTGCCACGCGTCCTCAGCCAGCTGAGGACCCGAGACCCAGGGCCCGATGAGAGATCCTCACGACAGGGGTCCAACCCCGCCACCCGAGGCCCCGTGAGAGGCCGGCAGGGGACAGCCCACCTCCCCGCCTCACCCCAGGGCTGCAGGGCCAGGAGCAGCAGCCTTGGTTCTCAATGTCCAGCTCTCCGTCCTCAATGCGCCCCTCCCCTTGGACCTGCTTCTAGTCTCCCTAGTAAAATCCTCCTAGAGAAAGAAAAAAAGCTGCTGAGAAGGTCTTAGAAGTGCTCTTTATCGGGGGTTAAGCAACTCAGAGTGAAAAAGGCCGCAGCAGGTCAGCCCGGGGGCCACAGCGGGCATGAGGCCCTGAGAGCCACACTCTCTGCCGCCTTACGGCCCCAAGACCGAGGGCCAGATGGGGTGCCTTCAGCAGTAATAAGGCTCCCAAGGCAGGAGTGGCAGATGCGCGATAATCAGAAGACTGGGTAGAAAGAGCAAGATAACAAAATTTTACACTACTTTGAAACACGTAAATCTAAACTAGAGGAAAAAAGACATTTGAAAGACATAGTCCAAATGCTAACATGGGATGATGAATCTGCGGGTGGCTTTCTCACTTCATACGTATCCTAAGTCTCCCATTAGCACGTGTGACTTGAACATTTTTAAAATGCTTAGAAGTATTTTTTTAAATTCTGGTTAATTGCTTGGAGGAGGCCTGTGGGGATTAGGGACTGGACACTCTCAGAAGGTGGGTCCGGATGTGGCTGCGCTGACCTGCAGAAGGGACTGCCCAGCAGGGATGACCCGGGCCCCTCGCCCCCCGAGGATAGCCTCACGGCTGCAGACGAGCCCCCTCAATACCAGCTGAGGGCTCACTGAGCCCCACTGTGAGGACCCCACACCAGCCCCGGGGACCCTGAGGCCTGGAGACACAGTGCACCCAGGGCCTCCGCCACTGTCTGCCAGCCCTGCCCAGGCCAGAGCGCTCGCCAGGCTAAGGCCCGCGCTGGGGAGAAACCCACACCTGGAGCCAGGCCACGAGCAAGCTCCTCCAAACACGGCTGCACACACCCGCAAGGCCACAGAGCCCTGCCCTCCCCGACCCGGAGTCTCCTCTCATCAAAGGAGGACCAGCGGCACCTAAACCGCAGGCCGGGCATCCCACCGACAAAAGACACGTGAGGGACCAGACCCCAGCCTCTGGGTGAGGAGAAGGCACCTGGTGAGGAAGGCATGGCCCGGGGCAAGCGGCTCTTCAGCATACCTCTCAAGGGGGTCCACCTGCACCCGCGGAGGCCCCCGGCCACTGCCGCAGTCCGGCCTGGGTGGTTTCGAGTCTGCAGGGGTGGACAAGAAAAGGTCAGCAACAACCCATGGATGGAGGGAGGCTCAGCATCACCCGGAGAGGGCCCGGGAGACGCCCCTGGGTGGACAGTCACGGTGGTCAGCCAGGAGAGGGCTCGGGGGACGCCCCTGGGTGGACAGTCACGGTGATCACCCAGGAGAGGGCCCGGGGGGACGCCCCTGGGTGGACAGTCACGGTGATCACCCAGGGGAGGGGCCGGGGATGCCCCTGGGTGGATATGCCCTGGGCCAACACAGAACACGGCCTTGCCCTGCTGTCAGGAGGGAGGTGCCCTGAAGTTCCCTGGCCTGTGCCCTGCACAGACAGGATGGCAGGGTCACTGGGCAGGGTGGACGCCTGAGTGCAGGGACAGACACCCACCTCCAACCTCTCAGCTGCTGGAACCCAGGCACCCTCCCCAGGAGGCCAGCCAGCCGAGGGGAGAGCCCTGTCTCCACACTGAGAGGTCAGCAGGGGTGCGGCCTGCATCTTCTGGGCCCCTTCTCCAGGGCTCTGACCTGAAGGTGGCCAGCGCCCCCCGGGAAGGAAGCCTGCACACCTTTCCACCAGCTTCCCTTGAGTGTGACAGTGCTTCGGGCTGTCACGGGAGGCCTTCCTCCCTGCAGCAAGAGCCCGGGGGTCTCCAAGCAAACCCGCCCACTCTGCTCCTCCACCGCACGGCAACAGTGCGGCTCTGCAGCGCCCCCCCACCCCCGTGGCCCCAGCTCCAGTGTCCCCGCACGGCGGAGACCTCGGCCAGTGCCTCCGCCCCCTCATAGGCGTCCACACTTGGCCAGGTGGGCCGCAGGAGACCCGGCAGGAGAACCAGGCTTCAGGAGGAAGGTGGGGGGCACTGCTCCCAGACCTTCACAGCTGCCAACCACAGAGGCTGGGGGCTCGGGCAGCCCCCGGGCCTTGCTGGGCACAACCCTCTCCAGAAGGCCAGGCAGGCGCGCTGGAGGGCCTCGCCAGGAGCATGCAGGAGGCACCGCCGCCCGGTGTGGGCCTGACGGGGGCTCCTGGGTCTTAGCGACTGGTTTCCCACAGCTCTCCTGATGTAAGATCGATCACGTTTTCACTCTCTACATAGTTTTCCTTTCTCACGACTACAAAAGTGATGTGCGCAGAGCCCATGGCCAGGCCCCCACGGCCACGCTCCATGGCACCTGCCGGCCCTGCCGCTGGTGGCGGCGTGAGTGAGCCAGCCGTCCAAAGGGCTGGGCCTCGTCACGGGCGCGGCCGTCTGCGCCACGTTTCCCTGCGGCCGTCAGGGGGCTTCACGGCCCTTGGCAGGTGAGCGCTGCTTACACTTACTTCCCCAGCTTGTCACTCGTTCTTCATTCATCTTTTCTAAACTGTCTCTAATCTTACGGTCACATTCCCACCCTCTTCATTTAGAGTCTCTTCAGTGTATTTCAGCCTCTGGCTCCCTGACATGCACTTGGGGTATGGTGTGACTTAAGGGTTTAATTTTTTTTTTTAAGTTATTTATTTCTTCATTTGACTGCACCAGGTCTTAGTTGCAGCATGTGGGATCTAGCTCCCTGACCAGGGATTGAACTTGGGGCCCCTGAATTGGGAGCCTGGAGTCTTAGCCACTGGACCACCAGGGAAGTCCCATTAAGGGTTTAATTTTAACTTCTTTTTCTATTTAGAAAAAGTAAGAAAATTTATTTTAAAAATTATTTTAAAATTTATAAATTATAAATTTATATAAATTAAAAAGAAAATTTAAAGAAGCTTAATTTTAACTTCTTTTAACTTTCTTTATCAATCAGTAAAGTAAAAGCAAACACTGCTTTTGAAAGTAAAAGCAGGGACTTCCCAGGCAGTGCAGGGGTTAAGAGTCCGCCTTGCAACGCAGGGAACACAGGTTCAATTTCCCGTTGGGGAACTAGGGTCCCACATGCCTGCGCACCACAAGCACAGAGGCCGTGCACAGCAAGGAAAGATCCTGCACGATCCAAGGAAGATCTCACGGGCTGCAGCCAAGACCTGGTGCAGCCAAATAAATAAATACCTTACAATATGTAATAAATAAGAACCCTAAAATCAGTCCATCCACACTGACAGTTCTCCAGCTTTCAGAAAGTCAAAACTCACTCACCGTCAAACATCAAAATACTTTGTTAATCCAAAACCACATAATTTTTTTTTTGGGGGTCATATAGCATGGCTTGCCATATCTTAGTTCCTCAACTAGGGATTGAACCCACATCCCCTGCAGTGGAAGCTCAGAGTCCCGACCACTGGACCAGCAGGGAGTCCCTAAGGCATGTCGGGAGCCCCAAGGCAAACAGTGCAGGGTACGGGATGTCACGAGGCCCGGCCAGCAGCCCAGGCCCCGTCCCTGAGCTGCACACTCCAGACAAGTAACCATGCATGGTCCTGAGACTGGTGCGGCTGCGCCACACCTGAGCCCGGCCCCCCACCAGCAGGGCTTCGCCGCAAAGTCCCGCTCCCACGCCGGCTCCCTGGAGCCCCCGAGTAACGAGCCCTCTGCTCTGTGCCGCTGGGCCCTGATGGGCGCCGGGGTCCCACAGGCACAGGACACTGTACCCTGTGGGGCCCCACACTCTGCTCCCGACAGGCTGGGCCTGCCCGCCGGGAGGGCCCCTGTCCCCACCTTGGTGTCCCAGCACTCAGCTCATGCCAAGCAGACAGGAGGAAGCAGCCCCCTGAGAGCTGGCACGCCAGTGGGGCAGATCAGCTGAGAAGGCAGCTCCACCGTGAGGCTGGGTCCCTCCAGCCCTTTGATGTAAAGCACCCACATTGCGCAGGGAACCCAGCTCCTCATCAACAAGCTCTGTATTTAACCAGCTGCCACGAGGACTTTTCCAGTTTATAACATCTTAACGTTTTTGCACTATACTTTCTCCACTCTTAAATGTGTTGCTCCTTTGTGTTTGCTAACAGGAAAGCACAGGCTTTTCCTCCCATGACAGACATACCACTGGGGAACGAAGGCCCTTCCTGCCCAGCACAGGTGGAGGGCTGGGGGACCCAGGGATGGGGTGGTGGCCCTCCCAGAGCCCAGCACCACCATCCCAGGAGCAGGGCCAGGACCCCAAGGCAAAGGGCGGGTCAGAGCTCTGAGGATGACACCAAGGCCACCCCATCACTGCCTCCTCCTTGCGGAGAGGCTGGCACAGCGGTGACTCTGGCCTAGACTCAGTGCTGGTCATGGAGGCTCTGCAGATACTGCTGTCCCTGAACAGGAACGCACCAACGCGGGTCCCTTGCTCCTGGGAGGTGCTTCCCACAGGCACTACCCAGGGCTCTGGGCGCTGTCTCCAGGAGGAACTCTCCATCCAACCCCCGCCCAGACTCGCCACCCTAGCCTACCTTTCTCCCGGCCTCCGGAGGAGCCAAGGGCAGCAGCTGGAGGGGCCAGCGGCCCGACTCTGGATGGCTGGCCAGGCTCCTTCATGCGGTTGACCACGTTTTCAGACAGCTGTGGTAAGGATTGAGGGGAATGGTTAGATTACAGAACCCTGGGGAAGTGAAGACGCGCCTCACCCACACTCCGAATTTCTGAGCAGACCACGTCCTCAAGACCAAATCCCATAGTACACTGAATTCCACACAGAACCACTCATGCAGGCCTGGCACGCACCAGCAAACGCCGCGCCCAGCCTCAAGACCAAATCCCATAGTACACTGAATTCCACACAGAACCACTCATGCAGGCCTGGCACGCACCAGCAAATGCCGCGCCAGGTCTGGGCTCCTCGGGCTGGCCTCCCAGCTGCACCTACCGGCCCCACACTCAGGGCGCCCTGAGCTCCCTGCTTGCCCCTGCCCTGACACCCACATCCCACCCCGAACAGGTGCACATCTCTACCTCTGCCCTTCCCCCTTCCCTGGGGGCATCCAGGGTCCCGGCACCAACTTAAGGACCTTCTCTCCCACTCCACGGAGAAGGCGGTGGCACCCCACTCCAGTACTCTTGCCTGTAAAATCCCATGGATGGAGGAGCCTGGTGGGCTGCAGTCCATGGGGTCGCGAAGAGTTGGACACATCTGACTTCCCTTTCACTTTTCACTTTCATGCATTGGGGAAGGAAATGGCAACCCACTCCAGTGTTCTTGCCTGGAGAATCCCAGGGACAGGGGAGCCTGGTGGGCTGCAGTCCATGGGGTCGCGAAGAGTCAGACACGACTGAGTGACTTCCCTTTCATTTTTCACTTTCATCGGGGAAGGAAATGGCAACCCACTCCAGTGTTCTTGCCTGGAGAATCCCAGGGACGGGGGAGCCTGGTGGGCTGCCGTGTATGGGGTCACAGAGGGTCAGACATGACTGAAGTGACTTAGCAGCAGTAGCAGCTCCCACTCCACTGATTTAGGTCATACTTGAATGGTCTAGTGGTTTTCCCTACTTCCTTCAACTTAAGTTTGAATTTGGCAATAAGGAGTTTATGAGCTGAGCCACAGTCAGTTCCTGGTCTTGTTTTTGCTGACGGTACTGCAGATGGTGACTGCAGCCATGAAATTAAAAGACACTTAGTCCTTGGAAGAAAAGTTATGACCAACCTAGATAGTATATTCAAAAGCAGAGACATTACTTTGCCAACTAAGGTCCGTCTAGTCAAGGCTATGGTTTTTCCTGTGGTCATGTATGGATGTGAGAGTTGGACTGTGAAGAAGGCTGATCGTTGAAGAATTAATGCTTTTGAACTGTGGTGTTGGAGAAGACTCTTGAGAGTCCCTTGGACTGCAAGGAGATCCAACCAGTCCATTCTGAAGGAGATCAGCCCTGGGATTTCTTTGGAAGGAATGATGCTAAAGCTGAAGCTCCAGTACTTTGGCCACCTCATGCAAAGAGTTGACTCATAGGAAAAGACTCTGATGGGGGGGATTGGGGGCAGGAGGAGAAGGGGACGACCAAGGATGAGATGGCTGGATGGCATCACTGACTCGATGAACATGAGTCTGAGTGAACTCCGGGAGATGGTGATGGACAGAGAGGCCTGGCATTATGCAATTCATGGAGTAGTGAAGAGTCGGACACGACTGAGCGACTGAACTGAACTGAACTGATAGAGCTTCTCCATCTTCAGCTGCAAAGAATATAATCAATCTGATTTCAATGTTGACCATCTGGTAATGACCACATGTAGAGTCTACTCATGTTGTTGGAAGAGGGTGTTTGCTCTGACCAGTGCGTTCTCCTGGCAAAACTCTATTAGCCTTTGCCTGGCTTCACTCTGTATTTCAAGGCCAAATTTGCCTGTTACACCAGGTGTTTCTTGACTTCCTACTTTTGCATTCCCGTCCCCTGTAACGAAAAGGACATCCTTTTTGGTGTTAGTTCTAGAAGGTCTTGTAGGTCATCATAGAACCGTTCAACTTCAGCTTCTTCAGCATTACGGGTCGGGTCATAGACTTGGATTACCGTGATATTGAATGGTTTGCCTTGGAAATGAACATTCTGTCATTTTTGAGATTGCATCCAAGTACTGCATTTAGGACTCTTTGCTGACTATGAGAGCTACTCCATTTCTTCTAAGGGATTCTTGCCCATAGTAGTAGATATGATGGTCATCTGCATTAAATTAGCCCACTCTGGTCCATTTTCATTCACTGATTGCTAAAATGTCAAAATTCACTCTTGCCATCTCTTATTTAACCACTTGCAATTTACCTTGATTTATGGGCCTAACATTCCAGGTTCCTATGCAATATTGTTCTTTACAGCATCGGACTTTACTTCCATCACTAGTCACATCCACAACTGGGCGTTGTTTTTGCTTTGGCTCCTTCTCTTCATTCTTTCTGGAGCTATTTCTCCACTCTACTCCAGTAGCATACTGGGCACCTACTGACCTGGGGAGTTCCTCTTTCAGTGTCCTACCTTTTGCCTTTTCATACTGTTCAGGGGTTTTCAAGGCAAGAACGCTGAAGTGGTTTGCCATTCCCTTCTCCAGTGGGCCACGTTTTGCCAGAACTCTCCACCGTGACCCGTCCGTCTCGGGTGGCCCCACACGGCATGGCTCCTAGTTTCACTGAGCTAGACAAGGCTGTGGTCCATGTGGTCAGTGTGCTTAGTTTTCTGTGACTGTGGTTTTCATTCTGTCTGCCCTCTGATGGCTAAGAGGCTTGTAGACGCTTCCCATTGGGAGAGCCGACTGATTCCCACTGGGAATCTGATGGGCAGGGCCATGCTCAGTAAACCTTTAATCCAGTTTTCTGTTGATGGGTGAGGCTGTTCCCTCCCTGTTATTTGGCCTGAGGACAAACCCTGGCAGGGGCAATGGCAGTGATAGCGGCCTCCTTCACAGGACTTGCGCCCAGGGTATCCAGGGCCCTTGACCCCACGGCAGGCCTCTGTCGACCCATGCCTCCGCAGGAGACACTCACAGCAAGTCTGGATCAGTCTCTTGTGGAGACGCTGCTCCTTCTCCTGGATCCTGGTATGCACAAGGTTCTTTCTCTGCCCTCCAGGAGTCTGTCTGTTTCCCCAGTCCTGTGGAAGCTCTGTAATCCAACCCCACTGGCCTCCAAAGTCTAACTCCCTGGGGGTTCCCAGTCCCTTTGCCGGCTCCATTACTTGCTACCATGGGTGCCCTCTGGGGAAGTGCCTCACATCCTACCGGCCTTGCCCAAAGGCCTGCAAATACCCCGCAGGCAGGGGCCACCTCACAGCCCTTCCAGTCCCCCAGGGCCACACTCACAGCAAAAATCCAGCACAACCTGATTCATCCACCCTGGTTCCCCCATGAGCACCACGTCGTCAAGGCTTCCCTTCACAGAGGAAGTGAGGCAGGCCAGAGGGTCGTGAAACAGTGACTAAGCGAAGCAGCCGCGAGGGGAGAGGTGCTGAGCCACTCTGCTGAGCGCCCAGTGCAGGCGCGGCATCGCAGAGCACAGGGAGGGATGTGCTAAAAGAGGACCTGAGGATGGAGCGCACGGCAGCAGCTCCGCCTCAGGGGCCTGGGAGAGGAAAGTGCTCCCCGTGTGCACAGAGGCGCTGGACTCGCACAGTAAGAGGAAACGCCATGTGTGTGCAGGACAGGCAGTGGCTAGAGAAACCACGGCATGCTTCCCGTGAGACATCGCACAACCATCAAGAAAGGCAGGCAAGACCCATGCCTGTCAGTGTCAGAGGACGTCTTGTGTATCTCGACTTTGTAAAAAGATTCACAGTTAGAGGCAGACACGCACACATGTTCTCCAGCGTGCACATCCGCTCACGTGCACCTCACATGCTCCTGAGGCATATCCTACACCCGGGCAGGAGCAGGTGGGCCAGGACTGTCACTTCTGGCACTATTGCGCTGCAGTTTTTTACCATGAACATTTTTTTAGCAGGTAAAATTAAAATAATAATAATTGATCCCACCTGGTATTTAATCAAATGGCTAATTGATGATTATGGGACAAGAGAAGACCAAGTAAGCACAGCAGTGGAAGAGAACTGAGAATCCAGAAAGAAACCTAGGTATCTCAGCTTGACTGATGGACAAGGCACCAAGACCACTTAATGGGTAAAGAACAGTCCTGTCACCAGACAGTGCTAGGACACCTGGCCACCCAGGGGCAGCAGGATGGTTAGACCCCCCCACACACCATACACCAAACCTGATTCCAGAGGGACTGGAGACCAAAGCGCAGCAGTTACAACAATGTGACTCTCAGAAGAAACTAGGGGGCAAATCTTTTATGGCCTTGGCTTTGGCAGTGATCTTGTAGGTAGGCCACTGACAGCAGGAACAATCAAAGAGAAAACAAATGTATTGAACCTCAGCAATTAAAGCATTTTGTTTTCCAAAGGACACAATGAGGCAAGTTCAGGGGCAATACACAGAATTTGCAAATCATATATCTGACAAGGATATGTACCTAGAATATAAAAAGAACTCCTAAAACACAACGATACAAAGAAAAATAATCAAATTAAAAGCTAGGCAATGAATCTGAAAGATCATGTCCTTAAAGAACATACACAAATGGCTTAAACCAAATGAAAGGACGCTCAATATTCTCAGCCCAAAGAGATCGAAAGGGCGCTCAATATCCTCAGCCCAAAGAGATCGAAAGGGTGCTCAATATCAAAAGGGCGCTCAATATCCTCAGCCCTAAGAGATCAAAAGGACGCTCAATATCCTCAGCCCAAAGAGATCGAAAGGGCACTCAATATACTCAGCCCAAAGAGATCGGAAGGATGCTCAGTATCGAAAGGGCACTCAATATTCTCAGCCCAAAGAGATCGAAAGGGCGTTCAATATCCTCAGCCCAAAGAGATCGAAAGGACGCTCAGTATCGAAAGGGCGCTCAATATCCTCAGCCCAAAGAGATCGAAAGGGCACTCAACATCCTCAGCCCAAAGAGATCAAAAGGATGCTCAATATCGAAAGGGCGTTCAATATCCTCAGCCCAAAGAGATCGAAAGGACGCTCAATATCCTCAGCCCAAAGAGATCGAAAGGATGCTCAATATCGAAAGGGCGCTCAATATCTTCAGCCCAAAGAGATCGAAAGGACGCTCAGTATCCAAAGGGCGCTCAATATCCTCAGCCCAAAGAGATCGAAAGGGCACTCAATATCCTCAGCCCAAAGAGATCGAAAGGATGCTCAATATCGAAAGGGCGCTCAATATCCTCAGCCCAAAGAGATCGAAAGGGCACTCAATATCCTCAGCCCAAAGAGATCAAAAGGATGCTCAATATCCTCAGCCCAAAGAGATCGAAAGGGCACTCAATATCCTCAGCCCAAAGAGATCAAAAGGATGCTCAATATCCTCAGCCCAAAGAGATCGAAAGGGCGCTCAATATCCTCAGCCCAAAGAGATCGAAAGGGCGCTCAATATCCTCAGTCCAAAGAGATCGAAAGGGCGCTCGATATCCTCAGCCCAAAGAGATCGAAAGGGCGCTCGATATCCTCAGCCCAAAGAGATCGAAAGGGCGCTCGATATCCTTAGTCCAAAGAGATGTGCAAGCTCAAACCACAAGGAGACACTTCACGCCCACCACAATATCCATAATCAAAAAGTCAGGCAGCAGCAAGTATCAGCCTGGACACGCACAGGTCAGAACTCTAATATTTTGCTGGTGGCAAATATATGCTGCCGTCACCATGGAAACCAGTCTGCAAGTTCCTCGAAACTTTAACACAGCATCACCATTAGGCCTGGCAGCTCCACTCCTGGTACCGCTCAAGAGAATGCAAACTCACACTCACACTCATCTGCACATGTGAGCTCACACCAGTGTCACCCGTGACAGGCAGAGGCGGGAAAAACTCACACGTCCATCAACCTGTGTTCACATCAGTGTCACCCGTGACAGGCAGAGGCGGGAAAAACTCACATGTCCATCAACCTGTGTTCACATCAGTGTCACCCGCGACAGGCAGAAGTGGGAAAAACTCACATGTCCATGAACCTGTGTTCACATCAGCGTCACCCGTGACAGGCAGAGGTGGGAAAAACTCACACGTCCATCAACCTGTGTTCACATCAGCGTCATCCGTGACAGGCAGAGGCGGGAAAAACTCACACGTCCATCAACCTGTGTTCACATCAGCGTCACCCGTGACAGGCAGAGGTGGGAAAAACTCACATGTCCATCAACCTGTGTTCACATCAGTGTCACCCGTGACAGGCAGAGGTGGGAAAAACTCACATGTCTATCAACCTGTGTTCACATCAGCGTCACCCGTGACAGGCAGAGGTGGGAAAAACTCACATGTCCATCAACTTGTGTTCACATCAGCATCACCCGTGACAGGCAGAGGCGGGAAAAACTCACACGGTCATCAACCTGTGTTCACATCAGTGTCATCCGTGACATGAAGAGGCAGGAAAAACTCACATGTCCATCAACCTGTGTTCACATCAGTGTCATCCATGACATGAAGAGGCGGGAAAAACTCACATGTCCATCAACCTGTGTTCACATCAGCGTCATCCATGACAGGCAGAGGCGGGAAAAACTCACACGTCCATCAACCTGTGTTCACATCAGCGTCACCCGTGACAGGCAGAGGCGGGAAAAACTCACACGTCCATCAACCTGTGTTCACATCAGCGTCATCCGTGACAGGCAGAGGCGGGAAAAACTCACACGTCCATCAACCTGTGTTCACATCAGCGTCATCGGTGACAAGCAGAGGTGGGAAAACTCACATGTCCTCAACTGGCATGAGGGATGAGTAAAAATAATGGAGCATCAGCCACAAAAGGGGATGAAGAATTCACACAGGCCACAGCATGGTGACCTGAGGACATCCTGCTTAGTGAAGGAGTCCGCACACTGTACACCCTCCTTGTGTGAAACACGTACAACAGTCAACTCTCCAGGGATGAAAGGAGGCACGCTGCCTCGGGGCTGGGTGGAGGGCTGAGACAGGGACTGACAGGCAGAACAGGGTGAGAGGTGGGTTTTTCCATGTAGTATTTGATATCTCCATTTCAAAACTGCTGCTATTGCTACTGCTAAGCCACTTCAGTCGTGTCCGACTGTGTGTGACCCCATAGACAGCAGCCCAGCAGGCTCCCCTGTTCCTGGGATTCTCCAGTCAAGAACACTGGAGTGGGTTGTCATTTCCTTCTCCAATGCATGAAAGTGAAAACTGAAAGTGAGGTCATTCAGTCGTGTCAGACCCTCAGCGACCCCATGGACTGCAGCCTACCAGACTCCTCCGTCCATGGGATTTTCCAGGCAGGAGTACTGGAGTGGGGTGCCATTGCCTTCTCCAATTTCAAAACTAACATGTTGTTAAAATTCAAGAAGCCTATGAGTGGTGAGTGCTGAGAAAGAATAAAATAGAGTCCTACAGGGCTGGGCACACATGGGGACAGTGGGAAGACTCCTCAGAGGAGACAGAACTAATGGGGACCCTCTGCCCCGAAACAAGGAGGCCTGCCAGGCTCACGTCTTAAGCATCAGGGAAAAAGATCTCTAATCCCGAGCAGAGGTGTGAGTGCAGACCTCTGAGAGGAACCAAGTCCGGCCTGTCTGAGCACCTGATGGAAGCCGTGTTAGGAGGCAGAAGATCACATGACCAGGCTGGAGAGCAGGCCTGAGATCGAAAGCCCACTGAGCCTGGGAGTGAGGGAGGCTATGGCGGGAGGGGGAGCTCTGCACAGGGGAGGTGGGCTCCGGTTTCCTCATCCCAGGCCCCCAGGGGGACCCACCAAACTGCGCCACCTGGTGAGCGAGGGGTTAAGGGAAACATTGGCAAGCTTCTCAGTGGCAGGAGGGGATTTGTAATATTGTTAATGTTGCTGCAAAATAAAGCAAGGAATATTTTTAATCAACAAATACACACAGACACACACAGTGGTCACGCGAGAGTAAGCACCATCTGGGCAGCACTCCCTGCACCAAGAGAGCCAGAACGGAGGCCCCGGCGCAGGCAGGCCTGGGGACTCACTGCCGAGGCCGGCCAGTTACTGTGCTATCAGAGCTGGCCACGGGAGCTGGGCGTGGCCAGCGGGCAGAGGGCCCAACCCCAAGCAGCACCGGCCAGGAGGAGCCTGCCCACACCCAGTTGCGGGGCCCTGACCCACTGCCCCTTCTGGAACCTTCCTGTTCCACACCCAGAAATGGGGCCCAGCACACTGAAACAGCTGGTGCAAGGCGAGGACAGGGGCTGCGGGGCCAGATAGGCCTGGGTCAGAACCCAGCCAAGCGACCACTAGCTGCCTGACCTCGGGCAGGGAACCCTGTCTGCTCCGTGTGCCCATCTGTGGCATGGCAGTAACTCATGGTGTGGGCAGTCACACGCTGAGCCACACAGGGCAGTCCCAAGGCCCTCGGTGAAGAGACCGCACACCTGGCTGGACACAGGTGCAGAGCGGGGTGACCCACAGCACAGCGGCCCTCATTCCTACAGAAACGGGGAGGCAGCACGTCGTGGAGACTTGGGAGTGCCTGGAAGGGTTCAGGAAGGCGGCACCTGCTGGCCCATGAACACAGGTGCATCCCACAGCCTTCAATGGGAGAGGGGCAGGTGACTCCCCCTGGCTGGGGAGGGCGCGTCATCACTGAGCACAGAACCAGTGTGTGTCCAGCCCAGCAGTTTCTATCCATGGGAAAATGCCACGGTTAGTGGCAAACCTGGGGCAAGAAGTTAGGGATGACGCGGCCTCAGATGAGATGTCCCCACAGCCTGGAAGGGGCGGCAGCTCCCAGCTACGGGAGGAACTTGGCCCGGCAGGTGCCAGGGGCTCCCCTGAGAGACAGGGATGTGGTCAGCCCAGCCCAAGCAGTGGACACCTCTACCTGCCACGGCCCACCCCACTCAACAGACGAAGGCGTGTGGGGCCCTCAGGGGCACTTGGTGAGGGCAGCCACGGGGAGCCAGGCGGCGGCCAGCGGACAAGTCAGCTCACACAACAGGGCGGGTCCCAGAAGGAAAGTCTGCAAGCCACCTCTCCTGCCACGGGTGCTTTACTGAGCCCAGGGCAGGCGGCAGAAGGCGGAGCACGTCTGTGTTCACCAACAGCCTACTTAATTAGGAAAACATCAACACGAAAATCAACAGCTTTTAGTCTGAGAAAGCGACCCCTCTAGACTTGTGTGAGAGGCGGCTGCAAGGCCACTTTCCAAGCACTGCTCTTCGCATCAAGCAAGGCTCTGGGTGCCCCAGTGACGTCCGCACGGCCTCATGCAGGACGCGGGGCGGGGGCCTTCACGCTGCGGCTGCTCACGCGCCCGTCTTCCGAGGACCCTCTGGGCACCGCCTGCCGCATCCTCCTTCCCTAGCCCACGGCTCCTGCAAGCAGCCGAGCACCGCGCAGGCTCCTGACAAGGCCAGCCTGTCAGAGGCTCCTGGGCCCACATCTCGCCCCAGGTGGCGCTGCCCTCCTGCGACTCTAAGAAGATGCCTCTGCTTTGCTGCAGCAGTTGCCGTGGAGATTTTGTTGGCTAGTCCTTCAGTTTTCTGTGAGCTGAAATTAGATCCAAAGATTAAATCCAAGCATCTAGACAAGAAGAGTCCTGGAGGGCGCTGACTGCCAGCACCCCAGGGGCCCTGCAGGTGACAAGAACAGATGAGGCAGCCTGGCAGTACAGCAGGGTAGGGACAGCGGTGAGAGCAAGGCCCCAGGGAGGGCAGCGGCCTCACAGCTCTAGCCAAGGGTTGCCACAAGGAAATGCAGACCAGTCTTTTGATGTTTATCCCAAAGAACAAAAAATGAATTGATGCAAAGCCTCCAAGTTTCAAAATGTTGTGGATACCTTGAAGTTCCTGGGCTGATGGTTTCATTCAAGAAGTAAGGAGCCAGGGGCTTAAACCCCTGTCCAAGGGTCCTGCCTGTGAGCCTGGCTCCGGGTCTCATGCTGGAGCCAGAAGCCAGGAGCAGAGCTCCCTCCCCGCAGAGCAGAGCCTGCAGGACCTGGGATGGTGACCTCTGACAGTGCAGACAGAACCTGTGAACAGGTCCTGAGCCCGAGGAAGAAATTCCCCAAGAATGGGGGCGAGTCCTGCAGACAGAGGAGTACAGAGGCGTGAAACGGCAGGGCAGGAGCACAGATCCTCCCCAAGGGACGGGCGGTGACCGGATAAAGTGATGCCAGCACACCCAGGGCCCAGGAGTCAGGCCTGGGAACCGCTGGAGGCCGCAGGAAGCACCTGAGAATGAGATGGAAGCGGGCTGCATCCTGACCGTTAACCTTGGGATGATCACTGACCCAGCAGCTGGTGGGGCTGCCTCTGAGAGCAAGGCCGCTGGACCCGCAAGGAAGAAACCTCCATTGCAATGGTCTGGATTCTATCCCCACTGCCTGATACCTGCTCAGAAATAAAATTTGCCTTTTCAAAACACATGACCCTGCTAGTACCAGCAAGGACAGATTTGGGGGAGGCAAGCCTGTTGGGAGAAAGAACAATTTATCAGAGATGCAGGGGAAGGAGGGAGAGCAAGTGTTCCTGAGGGGGAAGAGGAGAGGGTGAATCAGAAGCAGCTGGAAGGGAAGAGGCAGGATTGTCACTGGACACAGAGCAGAAGCGCACCCAGCCTCCAGAGGAGGACCGGCTGGATGGAGCTCCACACGTGAGGAACAAGACGCGCTCCAAAGGGGCAGGGGGACACGCGAGCCTGGGGGAATCGCAGGGAGACCCAGCAGCAGCATCGGGACAGCTCTGGGCTGGCTTTAGAATCCGGTCACCAACAGCTCACAGGCAAGGACGAAGGAGGTGGCCAGGGCGGGTTGCAGGAGGGAAGGAGGGCTGAACAGGAAATGCTCTGCAGGGACGGCAGTGGGATCCTGGAAACCACGGGGACTGCAGGAGACACGCAGTGACCTCCCTCCGGGATGGGACCCAGGGGGTCCAGAGAGCAAGTGGACTCGAGATGAGCCTATAGGAGCCAAAGTGGACAGCCCCCTTATGTTTACATTAATTGACCTTTGACCCAGGAAGATCTTCAGCAGTGCGCTGCACAGTCACAGGTGTCAGCATGGAATTTCACCTTCCATGAGGGACACACCCACGTCAGCTGGGTGCTCACACCATGTAAATTCATTACTGGTTACACCACAGTACTACCCAGAGGACCTTACAGGATGGCCAGAGGTGCCCTGATCGCCAGCTCTGCTGTCCCCACACACAGCAAGTCTGGGAGCCCAAGCCGAGGAACAAGGGCACCATCCACCTTTAGGACGAGCCTCATCCTCAACAGCTGGGGTCTGAGGGAGGGAGCAAAAGTGCTCTGCTCCCCTGCAGAACCTCAGCACAGGGAGATGTTGTGTTCTGGGAGCAGCAAGGAGAACCCACCTGGAAAGTGTCCGGCCTGGGACCAGCACCCAAGCCACACTGCCAGACTCCACACCCAGACCCAGGCACAAGTGTGCTCGCAGCAAAGCTGGGGAGAACTGGGTGATCCGCCTTCCGGCTGTCTTGGTTGGTGTTTCCTGTTGTAAGCCATCCACAGCACGCACCAGTGGTCAGCGCTGAGCAGGGCAAGAGTGGGGAGGGCTCGTGATCAAGCCAGTGGGGCACCGGTGCTGAGCGCAGCCCTGCCCCGCACATAAAAGGGAACCGTGGCCCTGGGGGTCAGGCTCCAGGCCAGGTCCCCTGGCCTCTCCTGCGCTCCACACTGACCCTAACAGGTGCGACACCAAAGGGTGCCACGTGACGGGACAGCATCAGGAGTGCTGGCGGCCGCAGAGACACTTGAGACGCACCCCACTGGGCAATGGCAAGGAGGGGAAGGAAGTCTGCTGCACACACAAGGAAAGAGTGAGGCCTTGAAAGAGGGAAAGCGGAAGAGCAAGGCTCTCAGGTCACAGGTCGCCAGCTTGGATGAAAATGATCGTCAAGTCGCCAATCCAACCATACAATGCAGCTCGCGTGTGCTAATGATCCAGAAGCTCGTGAGCAAGGCGTCTGCACTCCCCAAGCTTACGAAAGAAAAGCAGGCTATAAGGATGCAGAGGAAGGGGTGATGGAGAATATTAAAAGATAAAATCGCCAATCTGATAAAGAGTAGCTATGAAAAGCACACAGCTAACATACTCAGTGGTATAAGACAATGTTTTCTCCCTGAATTCAGCAGCAAGACATGCGTTCTCACCGCTTCTCTGAATACTGTAGTGGACGTTCTAGCCAACACAACAAGGCATGAAAAAAAGAAGCAAGGGCATCCAGACAGAAAAGAAGTAAAACTGCCTTCATTTTGCAGGCACCATGATCATACCTACATAAACCCTAAGGAATAGACACACACCCGAAAACCCTATTAGAGGTAATGAATGAGCTCAGCAAAGGTGCTGGACACAAGATCAATATACAAAAATGATCTGCATTCCCATATGCTAGCAGTGAAGGACTCACAAATGAAATTAAGAAAACAATGCCATTCATGATAGCATCATAAAGAACGAAATGCTTGGGAATAATTTTTAAAGAAATGCAAGCCTTATACACTGAAAGTACAAAACACCACTGAGAAAAACTTTAAAAGATCTAAATAAAGAAAAAGAGATTTCATATTCACAGACTAGAAGAGTCCATACTGTTGAAGTGACAATTTTCCCAACATAATCTTATAGATTCAACACAAACCCCATCAAAATACCAATAAGCTTTTTACAGAAGCTGACAAATTGATCTTAATATATGTGTGGACATGCAAAGGACTTAAAACAGCCAGACAACTGTGGGGGAAAAGGAACAAAACTGGAGTCTTACGCTTCCCCTATTTTGAAACTTGCCACAAAGCTTCAATGATCATGACAGTTTTGTACCAGCAAAAAGATAAAACATATAGCATACAGATCAGTGGAATTTAAACAGAATTAAGAGTCAAGATATAAATTCTGACCCTTATGTTTACAGTCAACTGATGTTCACCAAGGTCCCAAGATAATTCAGATGGGGAAAGCGTAGTCTTTTCAACAATGGAGCTGGATAAATTATTTCATACCAAAAAAAAAAAAAGACTGACAGAGTTCAACATGCCCAGGTGCTTGAGCCAAATCCAACTCAAAACCTGATTTTATAAATAGTTTTACTGAATCACAGCCACATCCACTCATTTCACATACTACTACTTTCACTGTAAAATGGCAGAGTTGAGTAATAGTGATAAAGACTTTCTGCTCAGCGAAACAGAAAGTATTTACTTACGGTCATCTACAGAAAAACTGCCAACACCTGACTCAGAGCCTTACTTAACAATATCCACAAAACTTAACTAAAAATGGATACATGTAAAAGCCAAAACTATAAACCTCTTAGAAGAACACCCAGCGAAAATTTCCACAACCTTGGGTTAGGCAAAGATTTCTGGGATATGATACCAAAGTCCAACCACTGAAAGAAAAACATTAATAAACTAAACTGCATCAAAACTGCATATATTTGTAATTCAAAGACACCATGAAGAAAATCAAAAGACAAACCACAGATTGGGAGAAAATGTCTGCAAATATCTGCAAATCATAACAGCATAAGGAAATAAAGAAATCTTATAACTCAATAATAAAGATAAATAACCCCATTAAAAGCAATTAAAAGTGGGTAAAAGATTTGAATACACATTTCACCCAAAAATATGTGAGTGGAAAAAAAGCACAAGAAAAAACATCCAACATGATTAGTTATTCAGTACAGTCGCTCAGTCATGTCCGACTCTTTGGGACCCCATGAATCGCAGCACGCCAGGCCTCCCTGTTCATCACCATCTCCTGGAGTTCACTCAGACTCACGTCCATCGAGTCCGTGATGCCATCCAGCCATCTCATCCTCAGTCGTCCCCTTCTCCTCCTGCCCCCAATCCCTCCCAGCATCAGAGTCTTTTCCAATGAGTCAACTCTTCACATCAGGTGGTCAAAGTTCTGGAGTTTCAGCTTTAGCATCATTCCTTCCAAAGAAATCCCAGGGCTGATCTCCTTCAGAATGGACTGGTTGGATCTCCTTGCAGTCCAAGGGACTCTCAAGAGTCTTCTCCAACACCACAGTTTAAAAGCATCAATTCTTCAGCGCTCAGCCTTCTTCACAGTCCAACTCTCACATCCATACATGACCACGGAAAAACCATAGCCTTGACTAGACGGACCTTAGTCGGCAAAGTAATATCCCTGCTTTTGAATATACTATCTAGGGTGGTCATAACTTTGCTGCCAAGGAGTAAGCATCTTTTAATTTCATGGCTGCAATCACCATCTGCAGTGATTTTGGAGCCCCAAAAAATAAAGTCTTACACTGTTTCCACTGTTTCCCCATCTATTTCCCATGAAGTGATGGGACCGGATGCCATGATCTTCGTTTTCTGAATGTTGAGTTTTAAGCCAACTTTTTCATTCTCCTCTTTCATTTTCATCAAGAGGCTTTTTAGCTCCTCTTCACTTTCTGCCATAAGGATAGTGTCATCTGCATATCTCAGGTTATTGATATTTCTCCCGGCAACCTTGATTCCAGCTTGTGTTTCTCCAGTCCAGCGCTTCTCATGATGTACTCTGCATATAAGTTAAATAAGCAGGGTGACAATATACAGCCTTGACGTACTCCTTTTCCTATTTGGAACCAGTCTGTTTTTCCATGTCCAGTTCTAACTGCTGCTTCCTGACCTGCATACAAATTTCTCAAGAGGCAGGTTAGGTGGTCTGGTATTTCCATCTCTTTCAGAATTTTCCATAGTTTCTTGTGATCCACACAGTCAAAGGCTTTGGCATAGTCAATAAAGCAAAAGTAGATGTTTTTCTGGAATGCTCTTGCTTTTTCCATGATCCAGCAAATATTGGCAATTTGATCTCTGGTTCCTCTGCCTTTTCTAAAACCAGCTTGAACATCAGGGAGTTCACGGTTCACGTATTGCTGAAGCCTGGCTTGGAGAATTTTGAGAATTACTTTACTAGCATGTGAGATGAGTGCAATTGTGCGGTAGTTTGAGCATTCTTTGGCATTGCCTTTCTTTGGGATTGGAATGAAAACTGACCTTTTCCAGTCCTGTGGCCACTGCTGAGTTTTCCAAATTTGCTGGCATATTGAGTGCAGCACTTTCACAGCATCATCTTTCAGGATTTGAAACAGCTCCACTGGAATTCCATCACCTCCACTAGCTTTGTTCGTAGTGATGCTTTCTAAGGCCCACTTTACTTCACATTCCAAGATGTCTGGCTCTAGATTAGTGATCACATCATCATGATTATCTGGTTCATGAAGATCTTTTTTGTACAGTTCTTCCATGTATTCTTGCCACCTCTTCTTAATATCTTCTGCTTCTGTTAGGTCCAGACCATTTCTGTCCTTTATCGAGCCCATCTTTGCATGAAATGTTCCCTTGGTATCTCTAATTTTCTTGAAGAGATCTCTAGTCTTTCCCATTCTGTTGTTCTCCTCTATTTCTTTGCACTGATCGCTGAAGAAGGCTTTCTTATCTCTTCTTGCTATTCTTTGGAACTCTGCATTCAGATGCTTATATCTTTCCTTTTCTCCTTTGCTTTTCACCTCTCTTCTTTTTCACCACTATTTATGAGGCCTCCCCATTCAGCCATTTTGCTTTTTTTGCATTTCTTTTCCATGGGGATGGTCTTGATACCTGTCTCCTGTACAATGTCACGAACCTCCATCCATAGTTCATCAGGCACTCTATCTATCAGATCTAGGCCCTTAATCTATTTCTCACTTCCACTGTATAATCATAAGGGATTTGATTTAGGTCATACCTGAATGATCTAGCAGTTTTCCCTACTTTCTTCCATTTAAGTCTCAATTTGGTAATAAGGAGTTCATGATCTGAGCCACAGTCAGCTCCCAGTCTTGTTTTTGTTGACAGTATAGAGCTTCTCCATCTTTGGCTGCATAGAATATAATCAATCTGATTTCGGTGTTGACCATCTGGTGATGTCCATGTGTAGTCTTCTCTTGTGTTGTTGAAAGAGGGTGTTTGCTATGACCAGTGTATTTTCTTGACAAAACTCTATTAGTCTTTGCCCTGCTTCAATGCTCATTCCAAGGCCAAATCTGCCTGTTACTCCAGGTGTTTCTTGACTTCCTACTTTAGCATTCCAGTCCTCTATAATGAAAAGGACATCTTTTGGGGGTGATAGTTCTAAAAGGTCTTGTAGGTCTTCATAAAACCATTCAACTTCAGCTTCTTCAGCATTACTGATTGGTGCATAGACTTGGATAACTGTGATATTGAATGGTTTGTCTTGGAAACGAACAGAGATCATTCTGTAGTTTTTGAGATTGCATCTAGTACTGCATTTTGGACTCTTTTGTTGACTATGATGGCTACTCCATTTCTTCTGAGAGATTCCTGCCCGCAGTAGTAGATATAATAGTCATCTGAGTTAAATTCACCCATTCCAGTCCATTTTAGTTAGCTGATTCCTAGAATGTCGACATTCACCCTTGCCATCTCTTGTAATCTAGTCACCCTAGGACCACAGCCTTGTCTAACTCAATGAAACCAAGCCATGCCTGTGGGGCAACCCAAGACGGGCGGGTCATGGTGGAGAGGGCTGACAGAATGTGATCCACTTGAGAAGGGAATGGCAAGCCACTTCAGTATTCTTGCCTTGAGAACCCCATGAACAATATGAAAAGGCAAAATGATAGGATACCAAAAGAGGAAATCCCCAGGCCATTAGGTGCCCAATATGCTACTGGAGATCAGTGGAGAAATAACTCTAGAAAGAATGAAGGGATGGAGCCAAAGCAAAAACAATACCCAGTTGTGGATGTATGTGACTGGTGATAGAAGCAAGATCCAGTGCTGTAAAGAGCAATATTGCATAGGAACCTGGAATGATTAGTTATTAAGAAAATGCAAATTCAAATGAGAAACCATTTCACACTCAACTAGAACTGCTATAAACAAAAAGACGGTAACAAGGGTTGCTGAGGATATGGAGAAACTGGAATCTCACACGCTGCTGGGGTAAAGGTAGAACAGTAGAGTCACTGTAGAAAATAGTTTGACAGTTGCCGGGAGCTTGCGTGAGGAACTCCGCCCATGGCAGACAGTTTCTTAAAAGTTAAACCTAATAATTTACCAAATTTTAAAACAGAGTGACCTAGCAATTCTACTCTTAGGTTATTTATCCAAGAGAAATGAAAACATTATGTTCACAAAAAAACATATACACAAATGTTCACAGCAATATTATTCATAACAGTCAAGACTAGAAACAACTCAAATGTCCATCACTGTTTGACTGAATAAATAAAACCCAGAAAGTCCATATGAGATGCCATTTGGCAATAAAAAGGAATTACTAAGACACACAATGCCGAGGAACTAACACCAAGACTATTGTTCTCAGTGAAGGGAACTAGACATGAAACATCTATGACGTATTTATATGAAATATCCTGAAAAGGCAAAAAAAAAAAAAAAGAGAGAGGCGGAAGGCTTAGTGGTTACACGATGCGGGCAGTGGGAACAGGGAGTGACTGCAAATAGGTACTAGGGGCTGTTTTAGGCTTTGTAATGCTCTAAAATTCCATTGTGACATTTGTTCAACTCTGTAAATTTGCTTTTAAAAACACTGACATGGTGAATCTGATATGTAAAATAAATTGCAGCAAACCCATTAAAAACAATCATCAGATAAAATCTTTCCAAAGCTCCACCTGTTTAGAGAACCACCATGCTGCATCAAAGGTAAAGTGTAAAGAGCCCTGCATCACCTGTCTAGCCTCATCACCTGGTCACCTCTCCCTACCATCCCA
The DNA here is from genome assembly GCA_917880005.1 of Nanger dama. NCBI lineage: Eukaryota > Metazoa > Chordata > Mammalia > Artiodactyla > Bovidae > Nanger > Nanger dama. Next base: position 298,833 of record CAKJTW010000016.1, on the reverse strand, counting down.
ACCGTGTGGCTGCCAGCACACAGGCTACAGAGCTGGGAAGTCAGAGCTTCCAGCTCGACCACAACTTTGCTGTAACCAGGGGTTCCTTCCCTCCTTGAACCTGTTCCCACACCTCTGAAACAGGGATGAGATCTCACAAGGTCAGCCTAGGAACCAGATGACACAGCACCCTGAAACCACCACTCCTAACCCTAACTCAGAACAGACAGTCCTCTCCCCGCTGGCCCAGGCCCATCATTACTGTCCCCTCCTCTGAGGAGTGCTGCCTGACCAGCCCACCAGGAAGCCCCATCACTCTCATCCTTTCTGCTTCCTTCATGGCCCTTGCAACGGGTTCTTCTTCTTCTTTCTTAGTTCCTCATCCTGAGCTGAGATCTCCATAGGGTCAGACCTCGTGCTTTGTCCCCTGTTGTCTCTGCCAGGCCAGGCCCAGTTCACAGTGAGCACCTGCTGAGGTGGTGGGGTAAGTGTGGTACCCAAGCCTGCCTGGAGGGCACACGGCCTCCTGTGTGGGCTCATGGGGGATGGCCCTCATGTCCCACTGCCTCCTCAGGTCTTCTCCTCAGCAGTGCTCCAGACCTGCCTCCTGGAGCACCGAATGATGGTGAAGATGGTGTAGCTCTGAGGGTGAGAGGAGCCTGGAGACATCGCTAGAGCAGCAGCCTTGGGGAGTGACTTGGGCAAGGGATCGGGGACCAACTGGTTGGAAGAGTCTAGATGCTGACAAGAAAACACAGAGCTACACAAAAAGATCTTAATGAGCCAGACAGCCACAGCCATGTGATCACTCACCTAGAGCCAGATCTCCAGGCGAAGATATCCAGACATCCTGGGTGAAGTCAAGTGGGCCTTAGGAAGCATCACTATGAAAAAAACTAGTGGAGGTGATGGAATTCCAGCCTGAGCTATTTCAAATCCTAAAAGATGATGCTGTGAAAGTGCTGCACTCAATATGCCAGCAAATTTGGAAACTCAGCAGTGGCCACAGGACCGGAAAAAGTCGGTTTTCATTCCAATTCCAAAGAAAGGTAATGCCAAAGAATGTTCAAACTACTGCACAATTGTACTGATTTCACACGCTAGTAAAATAATGCTCAAAATTCACCAAGCCAGGCTTCAAAAATATGTGAATGGAGAACTTCAAGATATTTAAGCTGGATTTTAAAAAGGCAGAGGAACCAAAGATCAAATTGCCAACATCTCCTGGATCATAGAAAAAGCAAGAGTTCCAGAAAGACATCTACTTTTGCTTTATTGACTATGCCAAAGCCTTTAACTGTGTGGATCACACCAAACTATGAAACATTCTTCAAGAGATGAGAATACCAGACCACCTTACCTGCCTCCTGAGAAATATGCAGGTCAAGAAGCAACAGTTAGAACCAGACATGGAACAGACTGGTTCCAAATTGGGAAAGGTGTATGTCAAGGCTGTATATTGTCACCCTGCTTATTTAATATCAGAGTACATCATGCAAAATGCCAGGCGGGAAGAAGCAGAAGCTGGAATCAAGATGGAAATATCAGTAATCTCAGCTACACAGATGAGACCCTTATGGCAGAAAACAAAGAGGAACTAAAAAGCCTCTTGACGAAAATGAAAGAGAGTGAAAAATCTGGCTTAAAACTCAACATTCAAAAACTAAGATCATGGTATCCGGTCCCATTACTTCCTGGCAAATAGATGGGGCAACAACGGAAACAGTGAGACTTTTCTTGGATTCCGAAGTCACGGCAGATGGTGACTGTAGCCATGAAATTAAGCCGCTTGTTCCTTGAAGTAGAGCTATGACCAACCTAGACAGCATATTTAAAAGCAAAGACATTACTTTGCTGACAAAGGTCCATCTAGTCAAAGCTATGATTTTTCCAGTTGTGTATGAATGTGAGAGTTCGACCATAAAGAAAGTTGAGTGTGGAAGAACTGATGCTTTTGAACTATGGTATTGGAAAAGACTCGAGAGTCCCTTGGACTCCAAGGAGATCCAACCAGTCCATCCTAAAGGAAATCAGTCCTGAATATTCATTGGAAGGACTGATGCTGAAGCTGAAACTCCAATACTCTGGTCACCTGATGTGAAGAACAGACTCAATGGAAAAGATCCTGATGCTGGGAAAGATTGAAGGCAGAGGGAGAAGGGGGACGACAGAGGATGAGATGGTTGGATGGCATCACTGACTCAATGGACAGGAGTCTGAGCAAGCTCCGGAAGTTGGCGATGGGCAGGGAAGCCTGGTGTGCTGCAGTCCATGGGGTCACAAAGAGCCAGACATGACTGAGGGACTGAGCCAAACTGAACTGAATGTGCTGACAGGCAGCCGACTTTACTGAGTCACCTAAGCTGGCCATGCGAGGGCCCCAGGAACAATCTCACACAGGACGTTCTGGCCACGTGCATGCCTCCCTTACCGGAGGATGACACTAAACATACTAACTGAAATGGCATCTTTATGTGTTTCACACACACCTGTTCAGAAAAAAATGGAAGTGAACATAATTGCAGCACTTTGCGTTAATTAAAATTTACCTTCCTTGGAATTAGGGCTTGAACTCAATATGTAAATTAATGCCAGTAAGTGTGCAGTCCATGGGGTCACAAAGAGTCGGACATGACTGAGCAACTCAAGTGTGCAAACTAGCAAGGCCTTGGCACGTAATTTTAAGGGAACTAGAGGGCTCTCCAGGACCAGGCTGGGGGATTAAATACAAGAGGTCTTTAGAAATGTTTAACTTTCTCTGAAGGAGCAGGCAGGTGTTCTTCTTTCGCATCCACTTTCTATCACATTAATTTCTCATCTGATTTATCCAATAACCTGTTCCAGTGATTTTTACTCACCTGCCTAAAGACAAGGTGGACTCCTCAATCTCAAGTCACTGGGCTGCATGGAAACCTTATGCCAACCACTGCACTGCCATCACCTTTCTCTGGTTTCCTCTCTCAAACTAGGCACACGAGTGGACAGAAGGACGGATGGATGGATGGACAGATGGAAGGAATGGAGGAAAGAACAGAGGGAGGAAGAAAGAAAGGGCTCTCACAGCTTGGGGCCATCGCCCACCTGTATGCCTTTGCACAAGGCGTTCTCTGGTGAGCGTGCCCAAAGCTCCCTCTAGTTGAAACAGTTTCTAGTAGAAATAAGCAGGGCACTAGCGCCACGCCTAGCCAGCAAGAGGCTGTCACAATTTTCACAGTGCCTTATATATCACTGGGGATGTACGTGGGTTGGAGCTTGAGTTGTGAGAAAATGCTATTGCTTGTCCTGGAAAGTTCTGGGTTAAAGTCCCAGAAGTAACACTTTGAAGAAGTTCCCCTAACCTCTCTAAGCCTGATTCTCCAGTTTTAAGGAAATTTACACTTTGCAGAACTGCTAAAGAACTAGAATTAATATGTACCCATCTGTCATAAAACCCCAAAGAGATGATGCTCCTCTATCAACTTAAAGGAGTTCCCTCCGAAGCCTCTGACTGACCAAATTTTCCAACAATCCCCAAACCAGATTAACAACAGTGGGCGAGTGCCCAGAGTCTGGAGCATCTTTCTAAATTGTGACTCAGGTCTGCCTCTCTCCTTCCAGCAGGAGCTGAGACGTCTTCTCCCCATTTTGTCTTTGCCTCAAGTCAGGTCAAGACTGGATAACACCTAGTAAGCACCAAAAATGCTAAGTAGGCTAGGCAGAGAATAGAGGACCCACAAAACACTGTACTTTTTCTAAACACATGCACACATATCATCTTATCCTAGGCAGCATCTAGGATTATCACAGTGTTTCTTAAAAAAAAAAAAAAAAGATGTAGTTACTGACTCAAAAGATAAAGCTGTTCACTCCAGGTCACACAGGTAATGAGCACCTCTGGAGAAGTCAGAGCGCCTGACTTCCTTTTCTAAGCCACCTCCCTGATTAGTGAATTCACCAAAGCCGGCTGGGTGCCTTCCATGGACATTTGGTGCCTGCTTCACTGGGTTCTCCATTTAATCACTCAGCACCGGTCTAAAAGCACCCACGACATGCGAGGCACAGGTGCAGCAGGAGGGGGGGCTCCTGGAGTCGGCCTCGCTCAGTGCCAGCTTGCTAGCTTGACGTGAGAAGTGCTTCAAGCCTCCGCTGTCCTCCATCCACAAAATGGGCCAAGAGAAGGCGACCTCTCAGAGGGCACGGAGAGTTAACTGACAGGATACCCGCAAAGGGTGCACCACACCCACGGGCCGGGCTGAGGACGCAACCGTGAGCCTGGGAGGCTGCAGTCGGACAAGAGCTTGGCCTCAGGGCGGAGACACCGCGGCAGGAAGCACAATCAAGCACTAGGGCCGGCACGAAGCTTTAAACAGTGGTGAGAGAGCCACGACAAAGACCCGTGTGTGGCCGCGGGGTGGGCAGACGCGCCAGGCCCTGTCACGGAAGGACGCTGGGCTGAGACCTCAACCACGAGAACTAAGGAGCGGATCTGCGGGAAACTGGGGGCGCGACCCCTGCCGCGAGCGGGGCAGGTCGCACCTCGACGGACCGGGAGGCCTTGAGGCCGGCGGGCGGGGGGCGGGGGGCGCTGGCACGGCCCGGGGGGGGCGTCGGGAGGGGCTGGCACGGGAGGTGGTCAGCCAGGTCGGCAGCGCAGCTCCGGGACTCAAGGGGTGCAGCTCGTCGTCCTCTCACGGGCATCGTCGTCCGAAGGCGGCGGGACGCGGATCCGGGGCGACCGTCCAGGCAGCGAGGCCCCCGCCCCCATCTCCGCCCATCCCGTCGCCCGGAGGAGACCAGGCCGGAGGCGCCCTCCCCCTCGCGGCCCTCTCGCGGCCGAGAGACGGCACGCCTCCAACGCCCTCCCGCCGGCCGCCCGCTCACCCGGATGCCCTGCAGCACCCGGACCCGCTCCTCCTCGTCCATCCCGAAAGACGCCCTGCGGCCCTCGCGGCTCTCGGCGCTGCCCATGGCAGGAGGCGGCTCAGGAGCGCCGGCGCTTGCGGGACCGGCCACCTGCCAACAAAGCCGCGTCCTATTGGCGGCCGCTCGGAGTCCAGCCAATCCCGGCGCGGGCCGCGGCGCATTGTGGGGGCTGTAGTCTCGCGGCGCCTCCCGCCGGACCGGGAGCACGAGGCGCGGCGTCTGAGTTCAGACAGCGTGCGGCGGGGTGGCTGGACGAGGGGCCCGGGCCACGGGGGCCAGGACACCAAGGAGGCCGCGCCGGGCGGGCGGAGCCGCCTCAGGTTAGCAGTGAAAAGGCAGCGAACGGGCCTGCGACTGAGCCGTCCTCGGCGCTGGGGAAGACGACGACGTCGCGATGCGGGAGAGAAGCTGGACCTGAGGGACGCTCCTCTCGGGAGGAGGCGGTGGGGGGAGGAAATTCGTGCGAGGCCCCAGAGGCGGGAGGAGGCCGAGGGCCCAGCTCGGAGAGCCTGAGGGAGCAGAGCGGACCGGGAGGAGCGCGGCCAGGGCCGTGCCAGCAAGAGGACGGAAACGGTCCGCCGCGTTCAGGAGACGCGCGACGTGCCGGCGCGTCGTGTTCGCGCCTGTCCGGCTGGGTCGCAGGGCGCGGTGAGCAGAGAGGTGCTGACGCTGATCTGCCAGAGTGCGCCCCCAAGCGGAGTTTGGGTCTGGAACTGGGGCACCCCCTGCGGTGTCCCAAGCAAGAAAGAACGGGGGGGGGCGGGGATCTCGGAACGCAGGAACGGAAAAAGACCCTTTTAGTCCTTCCTCCCCCATGCTGTAGCCATTAAAGAATTTCAGGTCCTGCTGAGCAGTATAACCTGTGTCCCCTTCTACCCCGGTGAGGACAACGTACTTGCCTGACTCTTCCTTCACCCAGTACACGTGCCAGATCCAGTCAGCAAATGACTGGCAAGACCCCTATCCCACTCCTTGCACTCTGGGTATAAAAATGGACCAAGGGCCCCCGTTTACCTGTTGGCTCACCCGTGAGCCAACCCATTGTTCAACAGTGTCTCCCACTCTAATAGACTTCATTTCTCTCTCATTTTCTGTCTTCTGTCTGGAAATTCTTTTCCAGCCCGCAATCAGACCACAACACCCCATCCTGACTGCTCCATGAAACAGTAAGGGTCATCTGGAGCCTCTTGGAACCTGAAGGGCAGGGGTGAGGAGGAGAGGGTGGAAGAGAGAGCCGCTCTGAGTTGAGAGCAGCAGGTGCGGGCAGGGGGGAGAGCCTAAGAGGATTTTTATTCTCCAGAATAACAGGGACATCTGCCAGTTTCCTTCAGATCACTTTGATTAGCAAATCTCCCTGCATCCCCTCCATCCTCCGTCTCTCCTAGAATCAGGGCCTGAGTAGGGATTCTGGTGCAAGTTGCTTATTGGCAGACTGCCTCAGGAGAAAGCCGAGATGCCATCAGATTTGTGAGGCTCTCTGCAACCCCACAGTGGAGGACATCTTTGCAGTAGCCGTGGATATGTGGACAAGGACCGTCCCCGAAGCACAGCCTCGTCAGCGTCCAGAGCACCACCTGGGGGACAGCAGCAGCCTCCCCACTGCCCTGCCCTGGCAGACTCTGGTGGTTGAGGGAACCTCCTCTATCCAGCCTCCTCTTTCCACAGGGAGGAACAGGCATTAGCATGACACTCAGGTAGGCGTTCCCGTGGGGACTCTCCCCTCGCCTCTGAGGTCGGCCTGCCCGCTCAGAGTGCACGCTACCACGTGGAGGACTCCGGCTGAGAGTCTGGGTTGGTGAAGGATGGAGGCGCTTCCCATCTGCCTGTCTGGCAGGTTGGACGTCTGGAGGTGCCAGGCCTGGGCTAGCAGCATCACACCTGCTGTGCCCACCTCCTTCGGCTCAGATGGAGGAGCGGCCGCAAAAGGCCACTGTCCCTCTTAGCAACAGCAGAATTCTCAGAAGCCGGTCTCTCCTGGAGTGGCACTGGCCACCCCAGCCAGGACCAGGCTCTGGCAGAGGGGCGGGGTGGCCTGGGCGTCTTTGACCAGCCAATCACTCCCAGCGTCTGACGGAACCAGCCGCCAACATCAGGAGGCCTCTCCAACCCTGCAGGTCCCCTGCAGGTTCTCCCACAGCCAGGAAGTGTCGCTGGGGAGCAAGCCTCCAGGCGGGACCTCCCTACCATTCCCCCTCACCCCCACGCCCCGCCAGGTTCCTTTTCGCTGCAACGTCGGCCTCAGGAAAGGATGCTTCGGGGAAGAACCGGCCAGAGAGGCACCCGGGAGCCGACAGCTTGCGCCCCAGCGCGGCCCCAGGACGGGCAGCCGCTGTCGCGGGTCTCCCGCGGCCAGCTTGCAGCACGTGGCCGCGGGGGCCGGGGGGCCGCAAGCTCAGTGGGAAGAGAGGGGCTTGGCCCAGCGAAGGCGCGTGCGCCACTGGCGGAGTGGAGCCGGTCTGCTGATGGCTGCCTCGCGGCGAAGCGGCCCCTCCTGAGACGCCCCCGCGCACACAGGCGCGCGTGCGGGTACACGCTGGAGGTACCGACGTGCACGCGCAGTTGCACGTGCGCGCGCCCCAACGCCCCAGCTGTAACCTGAGCTCGGCTTCGCGTCTCTCCAGCACAGACTCTGGCCCCGCTCCGGGCAGAGTCTCCACGTCGGGCGGGCACAGCCAGGCTCGCGAAGCAGCCCGGGCACCGCCACGGCCTCGGGGCCGCCCGACCGGACCTGCCTCGGCGGCTCCCCCGGAATGCCGCGCCCCGCGCCCCGCCTCTCCCCCACACACTGCTGTGTTTTGCTCCCTCCTGATAGGATCACTCTCTGGATCCTTGTTGCCTGTTATTTGTTTACGGTTGATCTCCAGGCAATACCGCCCACACAGCTCCCAAGACAGAAGCTTCAAAGCCGAGGAGCTGTGTCGGCTTCATTCGTTCCGGAGTTCCCCGCGCTGGCACAGGCCCTGGACGGGCCGCGTGCTCGGGAATCGGCCCTGGCTGGCTGAGTCACTGACCCACTGACGCTGACTGACTGGGCTCCCCTGCTGGTGAGCCAGCCGCTCCAGGTTCAGAGGCAAGAGTCTGAGTGACTGAGAGGAGAGACTTTCATCTCGGCCCCAGCTGTGCCGCCCAAGTGGTGGCTCCACCAGTCCCTTGGCTGCCCTCTGCCTCAGTGTCCCCGTCTGTAAAACAGCCGCAAGCACAGTGGGTACCCGCAGCGGCGATGTGGGATTGGCTGAGTCGATGCACGACAGCACAGGGACCCAGAACAACAGCTGGCAAAAGGAAACATTCGATTATCACCAGTTATCGTTACACCATCCATCATCCAAAGAAACCTCCCGAGCTGGGGCTCAGATAGGGGACATGGCTATGAGATCGCACAGACGGGATCTGAACCGCGGTCCAGACGTCTCAGGGGATGAAGCCCTTTCTAAGGCTCCAGCAGCCGCAGCTCCTCCCCTGGAGTGTGGTCTGCCTGGCCCTTGGGCATGAAGCCTGGGAGCTGGGATGAAGGCGCAGCAAAGGGAGTGGGCCTGGGAGAGGGGGAGGAGGGGGGCTGTGGCGCCAATGCCGGACCTGATGGGAGACCATGCTGGCACTGGCTGCCCCGCTTCCCCGCCTGCAGCCGCAGCCCTCCGTCACGGGACTTGCAGCACGGTTCTATGAATTCATCCAAATGTATGCACAAACCAAGGAAACAACATTGCACCCCCAAGAGCGGCAAGTTGACACGATTCCTCCTAGAGCTAGTGGCCATTCTGGCTGCCTGCTTGGCACACTGGTTTTCCAGCCTTTGCGCCTATTAGCGGCGGAAGGAGGTGCCCACCTGGGAGCGCCGGGTGGGGTCTGAGAAGCGGAAGGGGCCTCCATCAGAGCTGCCTGCGCCTTCCCTGCGTCCAAGGCTGCACGCAGAGCCGGGGCCACAGCAGAGAGCGACGGGACCGTCCCCTCTCGTCCCATCTTCTCTAGCATCCCTCTCGGCCAACTAAACAGAGATCCCTCCCAAGCGGGCCCTTGTGTCTGCTGCAAGACAGGCTCCCTAGGTTTTCACCAGTGTGAGAGAGAAGAAAATTCCCTTTAATTTCAGTTGCGCTTCCCTGACTACTACTACATCTGAAGTTGAGCGGCTTTTCATTCACATGCTGGTCATTGATATTCTTTCGGGCTTCTCAGGGAGCGATCGTGGTGAAGAACCTGCTTGCCGAGGCAGGAGGCCTGAGAGACAGGGTTTGATCCCCGGGTTGGGAACATGCCCTGGAGGAGGGCACTGCAACCCGCTCCAGCACTCTTGGCGGGAGAACCCCATGGACAGAGGAGCCTGGCGGGCGATAGTCCATGGGGTTTCAGAGTCAGACACGGCTGAAATGACTTAGCACAGGCTATGCTGGATAGACTGTTTTCATATAGATCTCCACCAATTATATAGATTTTTATATAGCTCTTATCCTTTATTGAAGATTTCATTGTTTTGCCACTGAATTTAAAAAGCCAGCTTCATGGCAGACTATTTTCCACATGTACACAGTACATTTCTAGATTTGTTTCTCTGCTCTTTAGCTATTTTTATAGCAACTCACCACTGATTTAACTGCTATAACTTCATCAAGTATTTTGAATGTTTCACAAGGAAACTCCTCTGATTGTTTTACCTTTTAAATTTACTTGACCATCTCTGGAGGTTTCCCTTCTGACGGAAAGAAACCATCATGTTCTATATCATTACCAGTCTTCCTGAGATTTCAGCTGGGGTTCTGCTGGATTTACAGATTAATTTATGGGAGAACTGATATAGCTAACTCTTCTCAAAGGCCATTCAGTAAACTTTGGTAGGTTTCTTTATTTAGTATTTAGACATTTTTATGAGGTTTCTCTCTAGATATTTTATGGAATTTGTTTCTCTTAAGAATGAGTTCATTTTTCATTTCATTTTCTAATTGGTTTTTGCTAGTATGTAATTAAGCTATTGATTTTTCTATGCTGATCTTATATCTGGTTGCACTGCTAAACTCTTATTGGTTTGCCGGTTGATTCTCTTGAGATTTTTCTAGGTAGATGATTATATGGTCTGCAGATAATCTCAATTTTATTCTTTTTCCCAGTATTAATGACATTTTCCCTCATACTGGCTAGAATCTCCAATAAAAGTTTGAATAAGGCAATGATAGTGACTCTATTTCATTACCAAGTGGTGTCAATTACTGTAGAGTTTCAATGCCTCTCATCATATTAAGAAAGAAACTAATTTGCTAGAAATTTTGTTTTTTATCATAAAAGTACATATGTTGAGCATTTTCAATAGTGTTTTTGTTTGTTTTTGTTCTCTATGAAAATAACTACGTGGTTTCTCTTGTGCTCTAGAAAAGTGGTGATTTAAACTGGTAGACTGTTTCTAAAGTTGACGCCTACTTGCATTCCTGGGATGGCTGTTAATATACTGCCAAGGTAAATTTGCTAAACTGTATTTCTTGGCCATGCCTCAAGGATGTGGGGTCTCAGTTCCCGGATCAGAGATCAAACCCACACCCCCAGCATCGGAACCATAGAGTCTCAACCACTGGGCCCCCAGGGAAGTCCCGATTTGCTAAAAAAATAAAAACTCAATTAAAGTTAAACTATGACACTATAAAAACGTTCTGTTCATCATGACTTAAAATTAAGAACACATAACACATTCTGTTAATAAAAACATAATATCTACATATTTTGATATTTTTAATGAGAGAGAAATAGAGGAAAAAAAAGGTTAAAAACAAAAGTGGAAAAAAGCACGCTTTCCCAGGAACATCTAGACACAAAGAAAGAAAAAATGTGAGACTAAAGAAGAGACAGATTAGACAGCAAGGCCAAGAAACTCACAAAGCAAATACATTCAAAAGAGATACAATCGGAAAAGTAAAAAAATAAATACATGTATACACAAATATGGTGGTGGGGAATCCACCCGCCAATGCAGGAGACGCGAGAGACTCAGGCTTGATCCCTGGGTCGGGAAGGTCCCCTGGAGGAGGACAGGACAACCCACTCCAGTGTTCTTGCCTGGAGAACCCTGTGGACAGAGGAGCCTGGCAGGCTACAGTCCATGGGGTTGCAAAGAGTCGGACACGACTAAAGCGACTTAGCACGCACACAGACACAATTACCGGGGAGAAAAGAGGGAGAAGCAGGCAGGGCCGGGAAAACACACGGGGCGCAGGAGAGGCAGGATGATGGCCGGGCCCAGAGTGGCCTTGTGGGCAGCGCCCCGCCGTCTGCGCAGCCCTCGGTCCCTGTTCCGTGCACCACGCCCCCGGCTGCGTCTGCGTCTGTTTGCGAAGGAGCTGGCGCACAGCTTCACTCTCCTGGGCCGTCGCCGCGCCTCTCCATCTGCCGGAACGAGTCTGTGGCTCAGACGCGTTGCTCTTGTTTGTGTCTCAGCCACTTCTACTTTAGTTTTGATTACATCATTCTACTTTTTTGGATTTTTTAAAATGGTTTTTAAGTAGTTTCTTGATTTGAAAGTTTATTTCCTTTATTTTCAATCTTTTCTAACAAATGCACACAAGGCCCACCTATTCCTTTGAGTACTGCTGTTGCAGAAAAAGATTCTGTGATATGGTACGTCTGTGATCATTTAGACATAAATAGTTCACACATTATATATTTTAATTTTTGCTTTAGTCAAGAGCTATTAAGATGTTTTGTTAATTTCTATTTCTATTCAATCAGCCTAAATAATAGCAGCTTTTGCAGCTGAATAAGATTTCCCTTATGTCATTGCACAGGTCACTTTTTCAGAATATTCCATTTGTAGTTACAAGAATATTTAATCTCTGTCAGTTGTGTAGAAGGGTGGTTAGATCAAGCTCATTACTTATTTTACTCAAATCCTCTTTTACTTACTTTTTTCTATGAGAGTTTTGTCAAAATTGCACACTAAGACACAGGATCTGGTGCTTTTCTGTCTGCGGTTCTGCCGTGTTCTGGCTCTGTATATTTACAAGTGGTGCTTTAGATGCAGTAAAATGATCATGAGTTACCCTGTCTTCAGCATGACAGACCCCTTTCTTTTTATATTAAATGCTTTGACCTTGAATTCTATTTCATCTGATTTTAAAACTACCCTCTTTTTTGTTTTATTAGCGTTTCTTTCCTTCATGTTCTTTTTGCTGGATTATTTCTTTTAGATATTTACTTCACATAGTTTGTACTTTTATCCAACCAAGGTTTTTTCTTTTAATTAATTAAGGTAACATTCACACCTAATGTGATGACTGATATTGTTAGAATTGTTTGTTCCTTTTTGAGGGGTTGGTTTTGTGTGTATTATAGTTTTTTATTTTTCTCCCCTTTCTTACATTTTGTTATACCAACTGAATTTTCTTAATCTTCTCACCCTTTAAAAGTGTTTACTTAAAGTTACATTTAGAAACCACTATCTGTAGTTAAATCACCCAAACAAGTCAGACAACTCAGGTGCCTGCTCCATTCACGAGTTCTCTAGAATTTGTGTTCCGTGATTATGCTATTTTTTCATTAGAGTGTAACACACATACTTTTCACGCCCACATCTTAGGTGTACAACTTGGTGGATTTCTCAGGGTGAGCACACCCCTGCCGCCGGGACTCAGAGCAACACAGAACACCACCAGGTCTCATCAAGCTTCTGTGATGCCGCCATCACGCCCACCACAGGTGGGCAGGACCCGCCGTCACCACTGGTGTCCGACGTCTCTCCGCCTACACGTCCGAGCCCGCGTCTGTCCCCTCAGGTGAGGCTCGTTCTGCTCAGCGTCGGCCCCTGCGACTCCTGCGCACAGAAGCACGCGGCCCTGCTGCTGTCCTCCTGCCGTGCAGACGCTCCTCCTGCAGCTGCATCAGGAATGTTTGCGTTGTCCCAGGGAGGGGATGTTGCAAACTACACGCACAGCCCAGCACCCGTCATTTGGAAGAGGCATCCGTGCACTCCTTTTGGATGCTCGCCCGGGACAGGCACGGCTGTTCAGAGTGAGGGCACTGTCGGTGTTCCAGGTGGTGTATCACATCATCATTTAAAATCCTGCTGCGGCTGCTGCTGCTGCTAAGTCACTTCAGTCATGTCTGACTCTGCGACCCCAGAGACAGCAGCCCACCAGGCTCCCCCGTCCCTGGGATTCTCCAGGCAAGAGTACTGGGCTGGGTTGCCATTGCCTTCTCTGGTCATTTAAAATACCTTACTTAAAAAAACAACACTCAATGACTCTGGTTTTTAAGTATTTATTTTACTCATTTCTTTGGCTGCACCAGGTCTTGGGTCTCAGGGACCGAACCCGGGCCCCTGCATTGAGAGCACAGAGTCTTAGCCGCTGGGCCACCAGGGACGCCCCAACACTTATTTATGCGTAAAAAGAACCTTTCCCTGCTTTACCCGATCACTGCTGTGCCCACCGCTTCTCTTCTGTAGAGCTCGTCGCCCAGCAATTGCGTGTTCTTAGAGAATGTCTCATGGCCTTAAATAGTTGGCTTCTTGCATGCCTGGAAATGTCTTTATTTTGCCATCACAGCGAATGATAGCATTGTAATAGTTAGACTTCACATAATGTTACAGATTCCAACTGATTTTCACTGAGAACTTTGAAAGTGAAAGTGAAGTCGCTCAGTCCTGGCCAACTCTTTGGGACCCCATGGACCACAGCCCACCAGGCTCCTCCTTCCATGGGACTCTCCAGGCAAGAGTCCTGGAGTGGGCTGCCACTTCCTTCTCCAGGGGGATCTTCCCAACTCAGGGACTGAACCCAGGTCTCCCACATTGTAGGCAGACACTTTTACCATCTGAGCCGCCAGGGAAGAGAACTTTGAAGATAATGTTTATTGCCACTTTGGTCTCTTGAGGGGCCCCTGGTCTCAGCTTTCTTGTGTTTCTCCAGTTTGGGGGAATGTCCTCCATCACTTCTTGGAGCATCTCTCTGTTCTCTCTTCCCAGACCTCCTGTGTGATGGCTTTCACAATATTTTTCATGTATCCTTCATGTCCCTTGACTTTTCTTTCATGCTTCCTATTTCTTTGTCCTTTCATGATAATTCCTTGCTTAGTTTCCTCGGATGTGAATATTCCCTTTTTGACCTTTGCTTTTCCTTAACTCACCAATCAAGTTTTGACCTTCTTCGGTTTTGTTTCTTGTTGCTGTTGTTGTTTTTTAACAAAGCCTATGCATCTGTGCATCTGTCTGAAGCCGTTAATTACATCCAGAACCCCTGTCCTGCTTTCTCTATGAAGTTTCCTCCCTCGCACTTCTGTTGTGTTACTCTTTAGAGAGCATGCTGGAGGGGCTTTGTTACTCACATCCAGAGTCTTGAATCTTCTCACGGGTGTGCGAGTAGGTCTGAGCCGCCAGTGGCGCTGCTGCTGGAAGGGACAGCGGTCAGACAGTCAGCTGTCTGGTGGGAATGGGGTCCGCCCGAGCTGCAGACCCTTGCATTCAACCCCCTTTTCTTCCCCCCCCCCTTCCCAGGCACCCCTTCCCACTGCCCCCTGGTTTGCAGGCTGGCTAGGTGACTCCGCAAAGGAACTGGTTGGCGGGTGCTTGGGAGTCAAAGCTAGGTGGAGATGTCCTTGTCCTCCCTAGGGGGAGAAGGAGAGAAGGAGAAAACCAGGATGTGTGGAAATTCTTCTAAAGCCCAAGGGTTGAGCCAAGAAAAAGAGTCCAGAGGGCAGAAGTGGCCACAAAGGGAACCCAGCATGGCACAGGTGAGCGTACCAGGCAAGCAAGGGCGTGACCCAGGAGGCTGCTGTGGGCCACTGTGTGTTCATGGCTGACCTTTCTCAGCCATCCAGGGACTTGAGGGTGGATGGGGGGTGGGGTTAGCCCAGAACTTCTTGGTGGGATGAAAGGAAACATGTAGCCCCAGCCCCCACTCCTGCAGGACAAGCCCCAAAATCCCACTCTTTGGACTCCGGAGTCCTCCTCTTTCTGGATTTCATAAGATTCAGGCTCCGGGTCTTTTGTGTCTCTGAGGCTCAGTCATGTCCAGCTCTTTACAAGCCTTTGGACTACAGCCCACCAGGCTCCTCTCTCCATGGGATTTTTCAGGCAAGAATGTGAGAGTGGGTTGCCATTTCCTCCTCCAGGGGATCTTCCAAACCCAGAGATCCAACCCGCATGTCCTGTGTCTCCTGCACTGCAGCTGGACTCTTTACCTGCTGAGCCACTCGGGGAGCCCTTTGCTTCTCTAAGCCTGGGATAAATCCAGTATAGTGCCAGATTCACGGGCTTTGTAAATGGAGAAGACCCCGCTCCACGCCCAGTCTTGATGTCTCTGCAACTTAGAATTGCACTCTCGTGTGTGTTATAAACATCTTGTCTGCCAGGCCTCAGAAATTCACACACACTCTCTGGCTGGTGGAGTTCCCACCCTGAATCTGTGTCCTTCATCATAGCTTGACAAAAGAATGGTGCTCTGAGGCCTGCTTTATAGGCTTTCTGTGGTACAGGCTTGCTGCCCATTGCTACCATCTGTCGGAACCACAGGCAGTGGTGTGTGCGCGTTACTGTTGGCTGGTTTATTTAGCCACTAATTCTTGTCCCTACCTACACATCTGGGGGCTCCCTGATGGCCCATCAGTAAAGAATCTGCCTGCGATGCAGGAGCCACAGGAGATGCAGGTTCCATCCCCAGAAAGGGAAGATCCCCTGGAGAAGGAAATGGCAACTTGCTCCATCCAGTATTCTTGCCTGAAAAAGTCCCGTGGACAGAGGAGCCTGATGGGATACAGTCCGAAGGGTCGCAGAAGAGTCGGACACAACTGAGAACAAGCGCCTACCTACCCAATGGCAGGAGAGAGAAAGGCGAGAAGCACCCCGACCCCTCCTCTCAGAAAATTCTCACTCATCACAGTCTAGAGACAAGGAGCACAAGTAACACTGCGAGATAAGAAAATACAGAAATAAAACCACCAGGATTCTAATCATCAGCAATTGCGGTCATGTAGTCTGGATACTGGAACTTGGAGAAAGCAGCCACGTTACCAGGAACTCTTACTCTGCATCTTCAGCCCGCAGATGCAACAACTCTACAGTGGAGGAACAAAATGAATTCTTTTTGTGAGGCCATTTCGTGCAAGAGAATAGGAACTGAATCAGGGGCCAACGTGCTGACTCTAGCTTTATGAGGCCACAATGACCAGTCCCTGGGAGGACAAGAGAAAGAGCGGTCAGTGACAACAGCCCGCCCCCCGAAACACAGCCAGCTCAGTCAGTCCCCTCCTGGCTGTGTCCCTGAGCCAGCCCTTCAAGGGAAGCTGGTGGCTGCACTTGGATATTTCACAGCAGGAAAGCCGCTAAGAGAGTGGTCTCAGAGCTGCGGTCAGTAATCTACTCTTGTCTTCTGGACACCGTCTACAGCCACCAAGCAGCCCTCCAGCTCCCTCAAGCTAAAGGACACACGTGTGTCCAAGGAGAGAGTCGTGGCCTGAGACAGGCGCAGGAAAGACAAGGTGAAAACCGCAGCCCCAGGCCCTCAGCCCGCACCCTTGCCGCCGTGAGCCTTCTGTTCTCTGGTTCCACTCCTACCTTCCATGAGAGTCAGCCACAGGGCCAGCACCCGCTCAGTGCTGACCCCAAGGCCTGCTCCGAGAGTTCCTGGGACTTCCGGTCTGGGGAAGGGGCGGGCCGACGTTAATGGGAACATCACCAAGTGTAGCATTGCAAACTATGGTCTGTGCAAGGGCCCTGAGGACGCGTCAGAGTTTGGGCTGATGGAGACTGCGGTCCAAAGCTGTTTAGAAGCGGGGCGGGTCCTAGGCCCGGCTCCCACAGGGCGTGGTGCCTCCCCTGCCCAGGCCTCCGGGGAGAGAGGCCTTGTCATGTGGGTGCCCTGCAGCCATGGGCTGCGGAGTGCTCCACGCTGCCCTGGCAGGCATCCTTCTCCCGGCCTTTTCACCCCTCAGCTCACTGTCTCTTCCTCTTCTCAGCCCCAACCCCTACCAACTTCTTGCATCTCCCTTCAGTTCAGTTCAGTCACTCAGGCATGTACGACTGTTTGCGACCCCATGGACTGCAGCACACCAGGCTTCCCTGTCCATCACCAACTCCTGGCGTTTACTCAAATTCATGTCCATTGAGCTGGTGATGCCATCCAACCATTTCATCCTCTGTCGTCCCCTTCTCTTCCTACCCTCAGTCTTTCCCAGCATTAGGTCTTTTCCAGAGTGGCATCAGGTGGCCAAAGGATTGAAGTTTCAGCTTCAGCAGCAGTCCTTCCAATGAATATTCAGGACTGATTTCCTTTAAGATGGATGGGTTGGATCTCCTTGCAGTTCAAGGGAATCTCAGCAGTCTTCTCCAACACCACAGTTCAAAAACATCAATTCTTCAGCACTCAGCTTTCTTTGTGGTGTAGCTCTCACATCCATACATGATTATTGGAAAAGTTATGGTTATTAAAACTTTGACTAGATGGACCTTTGTTGGCAAAGTAATGTTTCTGCTTTTAGTAAACTGCCTAGGTTAGTCATAGCTTTTCTGCCAAGGAGCAAGCATTTTGAAATTTCATGGCTGCAGTCACCATCTGCAGTGATTTTGGAGCCCAAAAATAAAGTCTCCGTTGGCCACCTACTAAGATGTGGGCTCCAGCTAGTCACGACTTGTCTGGGCCTTAGTTTCCTCGTCTGTGAAAGGGGGGTAACCCAGGTAGCTCAGACAAACGGAAGCAGTTGTGGAGTTTCAACGGGTCAGTATAGGCCAAGCCCAGCACATTTTTTATCCGTCCTTCCTGACCACGATGCCTGTGCCCGAGCCTTCTGGCGCAGGACCCAGTAATTTGAGATTATCGGGGGCGCCCCCACCGGCCCCGCTGCTCCGCGGAACCCTCCAGGGTTCACACAGCGAGCTCCTAACCTGTTTTCTCGGTGAAGCTGAGACAGGTTCGACCTGTTTAAGAGCAGAAGCGGGTGTCGCCGAGCGTGGAGACATCCCGCGGAAGCCCGGCCCCCGCGGTCCCGGGGCGCCCAGGTGCGCCGGCGCGGGCGGCGGGGACGCACCTGCGCCCAGGTGGCTGGAGAGGACGCGCCGCCCGCTGCCCGCTTCCTGAGCCGCCACTGCCGCCCGGCGGCCGGTCCGCTCCAGTCCCCGCTCGCTCCAGCGTCTGAGCCGAGCCCTTCCCGGCCCGGTTGTCCGAGAACCCCCGGGGCTGCGCATCCCCTTCGCGGGGGCCCGGGGTTTGGCCGCTGTACCGGCCGCCCCGCAGCGGACTTCGCCCTCCTCGCGGAGTCACCCCCAGGCCGGGGGCCGGAGGCCACGTGCTCGGGGGGGAGGCTCTGCGGCCGATGAAAGGGGACCCCAGAGCCGCCCCCCCCACCCCCCCGCCCCTTTCCTGGCGAGCTGGTGGCCCCTGTGCGAATGCGCCACCGTGCCCTCCCTGGCTCTGTTTATTAAGGCCTCTGTGCAGCGCTTCCCGGCCACGCTAGTGGTAAAGAACCCACCCGCCAAGGCAGGAGACAGCAGAGTCGTGGGTTCGACTGGGTCGGGAAGATCCCCTGGAGGAGGGGAATGGCAACCCACTCCAGTATTCCTGCCTGAGAATCCCATGGACAGAGGAGACTGGCGGGCTACAGTCCATGGGGTCGCAAAGAGTCAGACACGACGGAAGCGACTTAGCACACAGCACAGCTTCAGTTCAGTTCAGTTCAGTTCAGTTCAGTCCAGTCGCTCAGTCATGTCCGACTCTTCGCGACCCCATGAATCGCAGCACGCCAGGCCTCGATGTCCATCACCAGCTCCTGGAGTTCACTCAAACTCATGTCCATCGAGTTGGTGATGCCATCCAGCCATCTCATCCTCTGTCGTCCCCTTCTCCTCCTGCCCCCAGTCCCTCCCAGCATCAGAGTCTTTTCCAATGAGTCAACTCTTCCCATGAGGTGGCCAAAGTACTGGACTTTCAGCTTTAGCATCAGTCCTCCCAAAGAAATCCCGGGGCTGATCCCCTTCAGAATGGACTGGTTGGATCTCCTTGCAGTCCAAGGGACTCTCAAGAGTTTTCTCCAGCACCACAGTTCAAAAGCATCAATTCTTCTGAGCTCAGCCTTCTTCACAGTCCAACTCTCACATCCATACATGACCACTGGAAAAACCATAGCCTTGGCTAGACAGACCTTTGTTGGCAAAGTAATGTCTCTGCTTTCCTAATACGCTATCTCAGCACATCATACTTATATATAATATTTATATACATATATATCATATGTGTATATATGCAATACTTTTATTATTTATATATATGCAATAATTTTATATATAAATGAGTTTTGACAACAGTATATGTCAAACTTCTAGGCATTCTTTCTAGTTTTCTAATTGTTTTCCTGTTTTATTTATTCCCATCTTCTTTAACAACTTAAGATATAATGCATATGCCATGCGATGTACCCATTTAAAGCAGACACTCACAGGCTTCAGTGCATTTGCGGAGTTACGCATCCATCCACGGATTTGTTTTGGTCTTGGCTGCACTGGGTCATCCCTGCTAGGCTCAGTTTCTCTGCGTGTGTGCACAGGCTTCCCTGTGGGGCTTTGCCTGTTGCCGACCAGGGGCTCCGTTGCTGTGTGCCCTGTGGGATCTTCCTGGATCAGGGATCAAACCCACGGCCTCTGCATTGGCAGGCAGATTCTTAACCATTCACCAGCGGGGAAGTCCCACCATCACCACAATTTTAGAACATTTTTATTCTCAAAAAGATCCTGTAACCCTTAGCTTTCACTTGTTAAGCCTCCCTTTCTTCCCCCTACTGCCCAGCCCGAGGCAACCACTAATCTACTTTCTGTATCAATATCTTCTTGTTTCTATCGTCTGATTCCTTGACTCTGACTTCAATTAATTAAGAACTCACAAGGGATAAGAGATAATTAATCAGGCTATTTCCTGCCCAAGGAGACAAATATGGAAGAAAAAGACAGATATATGTTGAAAATAAAGGATAGAAAAGGATATGTATACAGATTCTGACAAAAGAAAGTAGCCTTGGCCACAGTCATCTTTGGATGAACAGAATTTAAGGACTGAAGAGTTAACAAGGACAGAGGAGAGTGTTTTATAATAATATACATACACACACTCCACTAAGAAGCTGTGAGGCATGAATTCTCTGCGCCTAACATCATATCCCTTAAATACTTTCAGTTGTTAACATGCTCTTTATTGCAAGTAAGAGAAACCACAACTTCAGCTGGCTCACCTAATAAAGGGGGCTGAAGGGGGCTGCAGTGCTGATCCTAGCAAGAGACGACCAAGGACAGTCTGCCTCGCCAGCCTCCCCACATCCGTGTGGCTCTGGGAAGATCCTGTCCCCATCTCCGTTCTTAGCTGTCTCACCTGTTGGCGACAATACCCTCTCCTTTCTGGGGCTGCTGGGAGGAGTGAATAACAAGATATCACACACGGCACCGGTTGTGTGCTGACCATCTATCAGGTGCTATCCTAAGCACTTTACATGTATTTCTTGTTTAGTTGCTAAGTCGTGTCCAACTCTTTGGCAACCCCATGGACTGTAGCCCACCAGCCTCCTCTGTACAAGGAATTTTCCAGGCAACAATACTGGGCTGTTTCTTCTCCAGGGGATCTTCCCGACCCAGGGATTGAACCTGCGTCTCCTGCATTGGAGAAGGAAATGGCAACCCAAACCAATATTCTGCCTGTAAAATCCCAAGGACAGAGGAGCCTGGCAGGCTACAGTCCATGGGGTCGCAGAGTCAGACACCACTGAGCGACTTCACTTCACTTCACTTCTCCTGCACTGGCGGCCACTGACAGTTGGTGAATCCCCTGAGCCATCAGAGTCCTGGCTCACTTAAATTCACAGCGGCCCTTTGAGGCAGGAGCTGCCATCAGTCTCCTCCTATGACTGTTGTCTCAGACCACCGCCTCCGAAGCAGTGGGGCTAACACTCAGAGCCCAGCTGTCTGTGCTTTCCCGACCTTAATTGAGATACAGTTTCCTAAAAATGGTGTCACAGTTCTGAAAGGCTCTGATGGGTTAGCCAGATGTCAGGCCAGGAGCAGAGGAAAACACAGGCTACCCTTACCCTTTCTGTCGGTGATTCACCTTCTGGCCCAGGAGAAGCTGGAGGTGAGGACATCCCAGCCACAGGGTTTATCGTAGAAAACCCTGACTGTGGAAGTCTTAAATTTTGAAAACTCAGGGTAGAGGAAAGCCTGGGGCACTGCAGTCCATGGGGTCGCGAAGAGTCAGACACGACTGAGCAACTGAACTGAAAGTTAAGAGGCGTCCTCAGGGCCAAGGAGATAACTAACTCGGCACAAGGGCACGGAGAACAATAAACCTAAGCTGAAGCCGTGGGCACCCTTTCTCCTTCTTACCGTCGTATTTGTCAGCACAAAGCCAGTTCCACAGTCAGGTGGGAGACATTTAGAAGGAAGCTGCAAGGGGCTGTGAGCAAAGGGTCAGCAGGGGACCTGCCCAGACCTTGGCCTGCCTGAGAGAGGACCTCAGGCGCCTCCCTCTCATACCATCCCCCAGAAAAAGTTAGACTTGCAGGATGAGGAGGAACGTCGAGGCCGAGTAAACAGAAAATGCACAGACCCTAAGGCAGGAGCGTGTTTGGCACACAAGGGGAGGCAGCGGCTGAAGCACGCCGAGCCAGGCGTCGGGAGGTGACCCTGAGAGGGGCCAGGCATGCCTGCTGCTCTTGTGGATGAACGTCTCTGTCGGGTTTAACACGTTCACCCTCTCAGCCGCAGGCGCTGTAAGTCGTGGTGAGCAAGTTAGCCCCGAAATCACTCCACCCACCTACCCACCCAAATGATGCATGTAGGATTCCCATTCTGGCACAGAGGACTTCAGTTCAGTGCAGTCGCTCAGTCGCGTCCGACTCTTTGCGACCCCATGGACTTCAGCACACCAGGCTTCCCTGCCCATCACCAACTCTGGGAGTTTACTCAAACTCATGCCCATCGAGTGGGTGATGCCGTCCAACCATCTCAACTTCTGTTGTCCCCTTCTCCTCCTGCCTCCAATCTTTCCCAGCATCAGGGTCTTTTCAAATGAGTCAGCTCTTCACATCAGGTGGCCAAAGTATTGGAGTTTCAGCTTCAGCATCAGTCCTTCCAATGAATATTCAAGACTGATCTCCTTTAGGATAGACTGTTTGGATCTTCTTGCAGTCTAAGAGACTCTCAAGAGTCTTCTCCAACACCACAGTTCAAAAGCATCAATTCTTCAGCACTCAGCTTTCTTTATGGTCCAACTCTCACATCCATACATGACCACTGGAAAACCATAACTCTGACTAGACAGATCTTTGTTGGCAAAGTCTTGTCTCTGCTTTTTAGTATGCTGTCTAGATTTGTCAATGCTTTTCTTCCAAGGAGCAAGTGTCTTTTAATTTCATGGCTGCAGTCACCATCTGCAGTGATTTTGGAGCCCAAGAAACTCAGGGTCCCTTTATTAGAAATGCCTCCAATTATCCTCCAATTAAAATAAATAAATTTATAGTTAAAAAAGCCAAAATAATGACAATCATTCAAAAACATAAAATAAAGCAAAGTACCAAAGATTTAAAATTAAAAAATAAATAAATGCCTCAGAATTCCATACAGCAGGGCCTGAGGGGTAGCCTAGGAGAATCATTTTTAAAGTGTCGTAGCTATGAGGCATCTAACAGAAACCCAGTTGTTGCTGTTTAGTTGCTAAGTTGTGCTCGACTCTTTGCGACCCCATTGACTGCAGCATGCCAGGCTTCCCTGTCCTTTACTAACCCCCCGAGTTTGCTCAAACTCCTGTCTGTTGAGTAACTAATGTCATCCAACCATCTCATTCTCTGTTGTCCCCTTCTCCTCCCACTTTCAATCTTTCCCAGCATCAGAGTCTTTTCCGATGAGTCAGTTCTTCACATCAGGTGGCCCAAGTATTGGAGTTTCAGCTTCAGTCCTTCCAATGAATACTCAGAGTTGATATCCTTTAGGATGGACTGGTTTGATTGATCTCCTTGCAGTCCAAGGGACTCTCAAGAGTCTACTTCAGCACCTCAATTGGAAAACATCAGTTCTTTAGTGCTCGACCTTCTTTATAGGCCAATTCTCACATTCATACATGACTACTAGAAAATCCACAGCTTTGACTATGGGCCTTTGCTGGCAAGGTGATGTCTCTGCTTTTTAATACGCTGTCTAGGTTTTGCTAGTAGTATTTTTATTTACTTTGTGGAATATAAGCTTTAAAAAAATAGCCAATATGTTGTAAAGATGGTTTTTATTTATTCACTCCTTCCAAAAGGTTGAGACATCCAACCTCACTGAAGGCCGTGCATCTAAAGGAGGCCTGAGGGGGCTGGTGGAATGGAAGTAAGCTCTTCACGGGGGCACCCCTGGGGACCACCAGGAGACCTGGCGATCCCAGCGGTGCCCGCACCGTAGAGCTAACAAGACCTTGATAAAGCTTGACACCCGCCACTGTATGAAGACTGGGCGAGTCCAGCACTTGCGGTGTGTCAGTGGTTTACTTCGCGGGAGCCGAGGATGCGGCGGGGCCGGGGGCGGGGCCAGAGGCGTGGGTGGGGCGAACGTCGGGGCGGGGCGTGCGTCGGATCGAGCGGGATGGGTGTGGCGAGCGCCCGGGCCGGGGCGGGGCCGGGGCCGGGGCCAGCAGCTTGGGTGGGTGGGGCGAGCGTCGCGGCGGGGCGAACGACAGGGGCGGGGCGTATCCGGGATTGGGCGAGCGCCGGAGACGGGGCAGAGCCGAGGGCGGGGCAGGGGGCGGGGGCATAGCCGGGGGCGGGGCGACCGGTCCGGCCTTCACTCCCACTCGGTGCCCCAACTCGGTGTCTGGATTCTGGGCAGGTCCTACCCGTGCGGGAGCGACACCGCGGTCCTGGCGCAGCCGCCGCCACCGCCGCCGCCCTCGCGGGCACAGGCGTTTTCCACGCCAAGGAGGGGCTCGTCCCCCAGCCGCCGACTGGGCAATGTCCGCGGCGCGGCCGGGCCACCGTCGCCGCCCGGGCGCCGGGCCCGCCCGCCGGCTCCCGGCACCAGCTGCTTGTCCCGCGCGGCCCGCGAGGAGCTGCGGCGCCGCCTGCTGGGCCTCATTGAGGGCCACCGCGTGGTCATCTTCAGCAAGACCTACTGTCCGCACAGCACGCGGGTAGGCGGCCAGGGCCCCGGCCCCCAACGGCGCCCCGCCCCAGCCTCGGTCCGGGCTTGTCCGATCCGCCCTCGGCTGGGCCGCGCGGTCCGGCCTGCGGCCTCCGACGGACCGGCGGGCGAGCCGCGGTCCTGCCCCGGCCGAAAGCCTGTTGGAGGTGGGCCCCTAGGGGGTCCCGTCCTGGAGGACGACGGCGGCGGGCGGCCAGGCTGCTGCGAACCCCACCGCGTGCCCCGGGCCGGCCGGCGGCGGTTTGGGCCGGACAGCACGCGGGGCACGCGCGGGAGCGGAGAGTCGGTGTGTAGGATGGGGCTTGGCGTCCTTGAAGGCTGCTTGCACGTTTGAGAGTTGAAGCAACACATGGAGGCGGCACAAGCCTAAATTGTCGGGTTAGAGAGGTGACATTAGGATTTTCAGGCTAACTGGCAGGTGGACATTGGTTTGCACGCTTTTCAGACGACTGTGCGCGCCACACGTGCCCCTTGCAGTTCTCTAGCAGACCACACTCCAGCAGGGGCCTCCTGGTTCATCCTCACTCCAGGGCAACCACTGGCCAGAACCACGTGCTTTTCCTTAAGAGTCTTGTTGCCAAACGTATGTATCCCTAAACAATACTTTGCTCCTTTTGGCTTGTATTGGTACTTTGTGTAAGTAGAGTCATGGATTTTTATATTCTGCATGTTTTTCCCAACAGTTATATTTTAGAGATTGCTGCATGTTAGTATCTGTAAGTGTGGTTTTTTAACTTTCGTTGCTGTATTGTTCCTGAGGGGTGACTCATAAGCACAGTGTTACCAGGCCTGATGTTTCTGGTGTTTTGCTCTCAAATACAATATGGCCATGCCTGTCCTTGCCACATCTCCCAGTGCGCACGTACGAGACCTGCTTGAGAGTAGATGTCCTGAAGCTGAACTGCTAAACCACAGAGGGAGGCACAATTTTCCCCTTAGTTAGGTGATACCGAAACGTTTTTCCACACAGTCATACCACTTGCCTTCTCACTGGTGTATTACCAGTTCCCACTGCCTTACATCCTTGCCAACAGTTGATACATTTAATTATTGCCATTCTGGCGTTTATGAGATGGGATTTCATTGCAGCCTTAGTTTTGCATTTTCTTGATGAACTTAACATCTTTACCTGTGTTTATGGGTCATTTGAGCTTCCTCTTCTAGGAAACATTCAGGCATTTTGCTTATTTCTCTATTAGGTTATTTTCTTATACTAATTTTGTAGACATTCTTTATATATTGTGGATTGTAGTCCTTCGGTTCCATGTATTGGAAAATCTCCCAGATTGGGTTTCTTTTTTACTCTCTGTATGTGATGTTTTGTTAACTGAAGTGTGGAAGTTTACCATAGTGAGTCTGTCACTTTTTCCTTTCTGGTTTGTGCCTTTTAAAGAAGTCTTTCTACTCTGAGGTCACAAAGACATCCTCCCGTGTGGGCTGCTGAAAGTTTCCGGTGTGCTTTTCACACCCCTCTTCTCTGTTCCACCTGAACTTGAAGCTGAGGACGTTCCTTTTTCCCTTTATAACTTATCAGTTGTCCCTCTTCCTTTTCGGAGAGTCCATTCTTTCCACTGTGGTTTGAATGCTCACCAATCACCTGTCAGATTCTCACATATGTGTTGGTTTATTTCCAACCTCTTGTCTTCTCTGCTTATTGAAGTTGTCCTTCGAAGCTTATAAAAGAGCCAAGCCATCAGAACTGTGTGTGGCCACAGCTGTGTCGCTGGGTCCTAGAACAGTGTGAGGCAGGGAAATGGGTTGAATGAATAAACGGCTTTACATCATTCTGGTCAAACCTTTGCTGACACGGAACATCTTAGGGCAGATGACTCTCTGTTCTGTGTGCGACACTGCTTCTAACATGGCCACCACTCTGAGTCCTGTTACATAATTGGACAGCTTCGCTGACTAGACCTTTTTCAGTTCAGTTCAGTCTCTCAGTCATGTCCTACTCTTCGTGACCCCACGGACTGCAGCATGCCAGGCCTCCCTGTCTATTACCACCGGAGTTTGCTCAAACTCATGTCCATTGAGTTGGTGATGCCATCCAGCCATCTCATCCTCTGTCGTCCCCTTCTCCTCCCGCCTTCAATCAAAACTTTTTTAATGGAGCCTAGATCTGTCCGTCTGAAACATTTTGGTAGTGCCTGTCACTCCAGTGCACAGAATTAGGAGTCTGGCTTCTAGCTGGATGGCAGATCTTCCTGTATTTTCCTGAGTGCTTTCTTTCCTGGCCACGCTTTTCACGCACCATCTGTCTTTACACATGACCCTCCACTAAACAAGTTGTGCAGTAATTTGACCACGAATCACCCAAACTGGGCACTGTATTCCACATCCTTACCTGTGGCCTTGCCTTTCAAGAACTCATGGCCTGAAGGAGCTGTCATCGGCCTGTTCTCACGTGCTGGAAGACGCGTGCGTGTGAGGCAGGTGCTGTGGGAATGAGAGGTAGAATGGCCGCTTCTGTGGGGGGCAGAGGGATTGAAGATGTGATGTTTGCGCTGGTCCTGGAGAGGTAAGTTGGATGTAGGCAAGGAAGAGCATCAGTAGTTGAGGAATTCGTGGTGAGCAAAGGCAGGAGACGATAGCATGAAGATGCTGGGCTGAACGCAGGTGCAGGAAGGGAATCAGGAGAGGTGTGGAAACGGGCTGGCCTTCAGCTCCTCAGTGGCACTGAGGTCCAAGCATGTGCCGCCGATGTGGGCCTGGTGGCGTCAGGCTGGAGGAGAGGAGTGACGGGGTCTGCCCTGTTGCTCACTGGAGTCCCGCCTGGGAGGAGTGCGCTGAACTCGGGGCAGCTGACCAGGCAGGGAGCTCCTGTGAGTCAGGCGGCCTCGTGGCCCCAACTAAAGAGTGAGAAACGTGCCCTGATTTTTAAAATCCCTTCCCCAAATTAATTTTCAAGCCATGTTTTCCCTAATCCTCAATTCCCATTTTGTGGATTGAAAACATGCTTGCATTTGTTGGCTTTTTTTTTCCTGTAATTAAATATGCATAATATCATTGACTGTTTTAACCATCTTAGGTTTCATGGCATTAAGACCGTTCCTGTT
The DNA here is from genome assembly GCA_917880005.1 of Nanger dama. Lineage (NCBI taxonomy): Eukaryota > Metazoa > Chordata > Mammalia > Artiodactyla > Bovidae > Nanger > Nanger dama. The sequence goes on along the minus strand of CAKJTW010000016.1, from coordinate 271,782 downwards.
TTGTGCCGCCGTCACCACCGTCCACCCACAGAGCTTTTTTTTTCGTCTTCCCCAACTGACACTCTGACCTCACTGAACAGTAACTCTCCATCCCACCCCCTGCTGCTGGCAACCGCCATCTGCTTTCTGCCCGGTGGGCCTGACAGTGCTTGCCCTTTTCTGAGTGGCTTATTTCAGTCTGATGTCCTCCAGGTTCATCTGTGCTGTAGCATGGGCCAGGATTCCTTTCCTTTTTAAATTTATTTATTTTTTTATTGCAGGATAATTGCTTTACAGAATTTTGCTTTTTCTGTCAAACCTCAGTCCGAATCAGCCACACGCATACATACGTCCCCTGTCTTTTGAACCTGCCTCCTGTCTCCCCGCCCCATCCCACCCCCTCCAGGCTGATCCAGAGCCCCTGTTTGAGTTCCCTGAGACATAAGCAAATTCCTGTTGGCTATCTGTTTTACGCGTGGTGATGTAAGTTTCCACGTTACTCTTTCCGTACCTCTCACCCTCTCCTCCCCTCTCCCCATGTCCATAAGTGTATTCTCTATGTCTGTTTCTCCATTGCTGTCCTGAAATAAATTCTTCAGTGCCATTTTTCTGGATTTTGTATATATGCATTACAATATGATATTTATTTTTCTCTTTCTGACTCACTTCACTCTGTATAATAGCTTCTAGGTTCATCCACCTCATCAGAACTGACTCAGGTGCATTCATTTTTATGACTGAGTAATTAATATTCCACTGTGTGTATGTACCACAACTTTTTTATCCATTCATCTGTCGATGGACATCTAGCTTGCTTCCGTGTTCTAGCTGTTGTAAATAGTGCCACAGTGAACAGCACTGTTTTTCAATGTGTCTTTTCGATTTTGGTTTCCTCAGGGTATATGCCTAGGTGTAGGACTGCTGGGTCATATGGTGGTTTTATTCCTAGTTTTTAAGGGATCTCCACACCGCCTCCCACAGTGGTTTCCATTCCCACCAACGGTGCAAGAGCACATGCTCTCCAGCATTTCTTGTTTGTAGACTTTTTGATGGGGGCCATTCTGGCTGGTGTGAGGTGACATCTCACTGTGGTTTTGATTTGCATTTCTTTAATAAGGAGTGGTGTTAAGCATCTTTTCATGTGTTTGTTAGCCATCTGTTATCTCTTCTTTGGAGAAATGTCTGCTTGGGTCTTTTTCCCGCTTTTTGCTTGGGTTGTTTGCTTTTCTGGTATTGAGTCGTATGAGCTGCTCGTATGTTTTGGAAGTTAATCCTCTGTCAGTTGTTTCTCTTGCTGTTATTTTCTCCCGTGTCTGAGGGCTGTCTTTCCACTTTGCTTATAGTTTCCTTTGCTGTGCTAAAGCTTTCAGGTTTAATCAGGTCCCACTTGTTTCCTCTTGTTTTCATTTCCATTGCTCTAGGAGGCGGGTTGTAGAGGATCTTGCTTTATCTCATCGAGTGTTCTGCCTGTTTTCCTCCAAGAGTGTTATACTTTCTGGTCTTATATTTCAGTCTTTAATCCATTTTGAGTTTATCTTTGTGTATGTTGTTAGGAAGTGTTCTGATTGCACTCTTTTACATGTAGCTGTATAGTTTTCTCACCACTATTTCTTAAAGAGGCTGTCTTTGCCCCATTGTATATTCTTGCCTCCTTTGTCAAAAATAAGGTACTGAACTGTGGTGTTGGAGAAGACTCCTGAGAGTCCCTTGGACTGCAAGGAGATCCAGCCAGTCCATTCTGAAGGAGATCAGCCCTGGGATTTCTTTGGAAGGAATGATACTATAGCTGTAACTTCAGTACTTTGGCCACCTGATGTGAAGAGTTGACTCATTGGAAAAGACTCTGATGCTGGGAGGGATTGGGGGCAGGAGGAGAAGGGGACGATCGAGGATGAGATGGCTGGATGGCACCACTGACTCGATGGAGGTGAGTCTGAGTGAACTTCGGGAGATGGTGATGGACAGGGAGGCCTGGCGTGCTGCGATTCATGGGGTCGCAAAGAGTCGGACACGACTGAGCCGACTGAACTGAACTGGACTGGACTGGACTGGGTGAGACCTTGCCATCATGCTTCTCCATGTCTCCTGCAGCATAGTTTTCTCAAGCTCCTTGAACGCGTTTACACAGGTGACTTTGCCTCTTCGTCACACTGTCTGGGCCTCTCAGAGGCAGCTTCTCTTGCCTGCTTTCTTCTTGTATGTGGACCCATCGTCCTGTTTCTCTGTGTGTCTCATCATTTTTTTATTGAAACTAAGGCGTTTCCGGTAACGTGCTATAGCCACTCTAGACACTGCAGCCGTCCTTCTCTGTGGCAAGTTTTTGTTTGTGTATCTCTTATGGGTTATTTTCAAGAAGTCTGTTTCCACTCCTCAGAGGTGTGGCCTTGGGTCTGTGCAGCCACCCTGGGGTGACAGGTTCACCAGCCGTCTGTGTTACACTGTCTGCCTCTCTCAGCGTCGTGCCCGGGTGTTACACTCCTCTGATTGCGGGTCAGATGCTCTGCTTTCCTGACGGTGCCCTGGGTGTTATGCTCCTCTGATTGTGGGTCAGATGCTCCTTCCCTGTCCTTCACCATCTCCCAGAGCTTGCTCACACTCATGTCCATTGAGTCAGTGATGCTGTCCAACCATCTCGTCCTCTGTGGTCCCCTCTCCTCCTGCCCTCATCTTTCCAGTGAGTCAGGTTTCCATGCCAGGCAGCCGCCAGGCGGGGCCCTCTGCAGCGGTCATTACTGAGCAGATTTGCAGTTTTTCTTACCCTGGCAGGGCCGTTCTCCGATGTCTCCTCCTGGTTCTCTGCTGACCAGTGGCTCACAGTTTAGCCTGCTGCCAGGAGGAGCCACCAGCATCCTCTGACTCGGCCACCACCATCTCCACTGTCTCAGCTGTGCCTGAGTGTGAACCGCCCCACAGTCCATGCCAGAGGGTCAGTTTCTTAGGGTGGAGCTCGGCTCTCTCTAAGCTTGTGGTTTCCCCCCTTGCCCCGAGCGGCCTCTGAGACCTCGATCCAGAGCTGGGGTACGGACCCGCTTCCCTTGGGACAGCTTGCTTTATGAGTGGCTCTGGTAGGGCGTAGCCTCCGGCCTCCTTGGCTTACCTCTCCCAGCCCGGAGCCCTGCCCTGCAGGTGGGCTGGGCAGCGTGATCAGGGCCCTGCTGTTTTCGCCCGGGACAGACACTGTGATCTGTCAATGAGGTGGTGCAGGAGGGGAGCTCTCCCTTGCTGCCACACTCACCAGCAACACAGCCTCTGCCTCTCGGACCTGAGCCATAGGAATGGTGGCAGCCTGCCTCGGGGCGGCTGGGACCCCGGAGAGCAGGGCGCCTCGTCTCCGCAGCCGCGGCCACCTGCAGAGGCGCCCGTCCCTGCTCTCACTGGCGTCTAGTGGATTCTCTTGAGTATGCGTTGCCTCATTTGCTGTGTGCCCTCAACTTCCACAGACTCCAGTGGCCCTTTTAGTCACCTCTCACCAGCCGTGGACATCGGCCAGGGGCGGACGGGCCAAGACCCTTGGCCTCTGTCTGGAGCCGGAGCCCTCGGCTTCCCCTCGAGGGCTGAGGTCTCCAAAGGGCCAGAGTCCTGCTGACGGTGGGCTCTGATTGACCTCGGTGGCAGCAATCGGAGAACTCCCAGGTGACTGAGAATTTCCCCTGGAAGGTCTTGCCGGCTCAGGAGATCAGCTGAGGGGGACTGGAAAGAGGAGCCCACTCGTGCAGAGCGCTGTGGAGACTTAGTAGTTTACCGGGTGGGTGGGTAGTAGGCGTGGGGCAGAAAGAGCCTGCAGGAGAGGGTCTGAAACTCTCTGTAGTCACGGACAAGCTCCTGGGGACACCTCGCTGCTGGCCCCCTGTCCGCGTGGCAGGGCCCAGGGCTTTGTGTGCAGGCAGCTGGCGAACGGTGACAGTGGGGGGCATCCGCCTCCCCTCCCGGCGGGCAGGGGGGTGTCCTGCTCATCGCTGCATGTTGAGTTTGGGGAACAATGGATGAGCCATCCTAGGTGTGTGACAGTTGAATGGTTTAACGACTGTTGAGAGAAAACAGAGGGGAGAGGGCATGTGGACACAGGAGGGTTGGTGTGGGGCACGCTCCGCGCGAGGCGTTCCGGGATCGCCCAGCTGGAGAAATGCTGCTTGTCTTGAGTTCCAGAAAAGAGATTTGAGCAAAAGGTACAGATTTGGAAGTGAGACAGCAGGTTGTAAAAGAAGGGAAGAGGCAGGCAGAGGTCATTCTGGGAAGGCTCTCCGAGAACAGGGGAAAACGTGGCCCGGGGCTCGCACTCCTGAAGGGCATGTTTGCGCGTCCCAGGTGCTTTGCCCACACTCCACAGCTGTGTCTGGTCTCTGCGAGAGGAGAATGCAGGTGCATTTTCATTGCAGGTTAAAGAACTCTTTTCTTCTCTGGGAGTTGACTGTAACGTCTTGGAACTTGATCAAGTTGGTAAGTAGAATGGCTCGTACCTGTTGTTTGTAATCAGCGTCCACAGGATTGACTTCTTTCCTTGTATTGCCTTGTTCAGTTCAGTTTGCTCCCCGTCTCTGGGTTCGATGAGCTGATTTCACCTACCTCCAGCCCGCAGAAGATGAACCTATATGTGAAATACTTTCCGTGGATTTTTTTGCATACATTGTCTGCATTTGAGGGGGGAGTGGAAGGCAGCCATGTAAGGCAGCGCTGGCGGTCCTCGGGCGTGTCTGCCCGCTGTCCGGCGACCCAGACGAGGCTGTACCAGGACGAGGCGGGTCTGCCCATCTCCTGAGCACAGCCCCAGGAGGGCTGGCGCTCCAGTGTTCCCGCTTTCCTGCTTCTGAATTCCATGCACTTTCCACGGGTGTGCTTGGAGAACAGAAAGCCCAATCTCTGCCTTCACGAGACTTCATCCCTCTCTTTAGCCAGGTCGATTTAATAAGTGAAATGCTCTTGAATCTTTGAGACTTTGCTGAAGAGTTTCCCACATGGGGAGCCTGAAGGACAGGGCCCTGCTCGGTTTCGAGGAGTGGAGGGTGTCTGGACTATGAGCATAAAGATTGCTTCAAATGTAATTTCTGGGTATGTTTTCTGTGTTACCACCGTCAGAGCACATATTATGTTTGCTCTTTAAAGACGATTCTTATCTGTCTCTGCCTAGCCAGTGGATTATAGACCAGATTCTAATTTGAAAGCGTTCATTTTAAAAGCAGTCAGGAGTCTGCTCTTTATTCTGTAAGGCTGCCTTTGAACCCCTGAGCCGTCGTCGTCGTGAAGCTGATGACACGCATGTGGGCATCAGAGTGTCACAGCACTTCGGCTCAGCTCGCAGAGCCTTGGAACCTTTGCAGGGTCTTACGTCTTTGATCTTTTATTCCTTAGATGAAGGGGCCAGTGTCCAGGAGGTTCTATCGGAGATCACCAACCAGAGGACTGTGCCCAGTATCTTTGTGAATAAAGTGCACGTGGGCGGTTGTGACCACACTTTCCAGGTAAATAGTACTGTGTGTTTCTGAAGGCTGCCTGTCCAAATTTTGTTTTTAAGAAAATATTTAAAAGAGGTAGAAACGGTTTTTACAAATCTGTTCATTTGTGCCTTTTGGAGCTTGTGAAATCGCAAGCTCCCCTGGTGGATCACATGATAAAGCGCCTGCCTGCGATGCGGGAGACCTGAGTTTGATCCCTGGGTGGGGATGATCCCCTGGAGGAGGAAATGGCAACCCACTCCAGTATTCTGTCCTGGGAAATTCCATGGACAGAGGGAGCCTGGGGGCTACAGTCCATGGGGTCCCAAAGAGCTAGACATGACTGAGCTATTAGGCATTATAGGATGGTTATCAGATAATCATGATTTCTTTAAGAGAAATTAACTTTTACCAATTCAAACTTTGAACACTGAGAAGCAGAAAGTTTCGAGTGAGGCTGGAGGACAGAAGGGTGGGCTGCCCTGCTTTCTCCTTCCAAATGGGGACGAGCGAGGCCTCCCTCCACCGTGAGGCTTAGGGGGTGAGGTCAGCACTGGCGGCGCAGCCCAGCGAGCACAGCCCTCCCGCCAAGGCCACTGGCCCTGGGAACTTTGAGAAGCTCTGTTTGGTTCCTGCTGCTGCTGCTGAGTCGCTTCAGTCGTGTCCGACTCTGTGCAACCCCACAGATGGCAGCCCCCCAGGCTTCCCCGTCTCTGGGATTCTCCAGGCAAGAACACTGGAGTGGGTGGCCATTTCCTTCTCCGTTTGATTCCTAGAATGCAGAAATGAACAGGAGTCATTTGGTTACGTAGAGATAAAGATTGATATGAAATAATAAGGACCTTGTTTTAACCCTCTGCTTGCTTTTATTAAAACTCTGCTCTTAGACCCTTTATGTATGTGACCTTCCAGGGCCCAGCCCCGGTGGATCCAGGGTGATTCGAAGGTGGGGGCGGAGTAGGCGTCCTAGGACAAACTTATTTAATTACAGATAGAGAGGGACTAGGAATTTAGCAGAGAAAAGAGGCTGAATAACTTGGTTAACACAGGGTACCAATCACCACCTACGAAGGCCGCAGGCGTCTTCCGGTTCTCACGAAGGAGAGGAGGCACTGAGGCCCCCCGGTCCGATCTTAGAAGCCCAGGCAGAATTAGTAGGCTTCGTGGGTCCTATACACCAGATGGGAATTCGGCCAGAAAATAGTAAGAGAGAGAGAAAGGGGCTGAATAACTTGGCTTATGTGGGGTACCAATAAAATTCCAGACAAGGAATTTGCACCATCTGAATGGCGGGCACCCACGCTCCACATGGGAATTCAGCCAGAAAATTGGGGAGCAGAGAAGAACGACATGAGAGAATCAGTCTTTCCGGAACTGATCCGATTTCTTTATTTTTGGGTTTGCTTATATACCTTTTGTTACACATAGGGATGAATACAGAGTCACGCTGGGGTCAGCAGACCTGACCCTTGTCACAATCAGGTGTTTCATATAAAATTATACAAAGGTCTTATGAGTTTTTACATCATCTTCTGACCATGAGGTCCACTGACATTTTATGGCCCTTTCTGATACTGGTCAGTTAACCAGAAAGCTTATTTTTCCAGGAGTGATTTTTTGGGGCACCACCCTCCAAATAAAGTTGCATTCCTATAGGGTGAGGGTGTAGTGAGTTACAATCAAGAAAGGAATTTACTTAACCTAAGGCTTAACATGATTAGTCTTAAAGGTTAATACTTATTTTTCTTATATGCTTGAAGGTTAATACTTATTTCTCCTATATGCTAGTTATATTTATTATAAGGGCAGGGAATATGAAGACTTAGCAGCAAACATCAGTCCAACAAATGAAAATCCTTCACCAATGTTCCCTTTACAGTCGATTTAGTCTTAAGATAGTGATAAGGTTACAGTTTTGCATAGCAAGGACACAGTGATTTATAACAAAGTACAGTAGTCTATAACAAAAGAGAAAATTCATTAACTCAAAAACTCTAGTATTGCTAACATCAAAACTACTATATTTCCTTTTCCATATTCCAAATACATTGATTAATATATTCTCAGGTGCCTAAGGATATGAAGGCCTGGCGGCAATCAAATGAGAAAAGCCCTATGCTAATTCTCCAAACTGTCTGTGCTGCTTATGGTTGAGAGGTTGTCACACAAGCTAGTCTGTCAGCAGAGAGGTTTGACCTGAGCCACCCTTGTCACACCCAAGGCAGGGAATTAGCAGTAATTATTGGCATGAAAAATGAAAAACCCTTCACCAATATAATTCCTGATCAACCCACTAACACTATACTAATAATCTTCTAACTTCTCAAAAGAGTCTGTATTTAGAAAGTTTTAAAGCATCCCATGCCTCTCACAGCTGGGAGGCTGTAAACAATCACCTGCGGCTGGACAGCCTGATCAGGCAGGCCAGAGAAACTTCAGAGTCTGTAAGCTGAAACACTCTTGTCACGCCCAGGAATTTTTATTAACTGGGGCTGCAAGTTAACTCCTTCTCTGAGAGAAATGGTTATGGGGAGAGCTCCCCGTAAAGTACTCTGGTTTTGGGGGTAGATGCTCGGGAACAGGGGATCTCCTGAGGCTTGATCACGCCTTGCGTATGCCAAGCTTCTTTCCTCATGACCTTTGTCCTGGGCAGAGTTCCTCACGCTGGCTCCCAACAGTAATCATCAGTGGTGACGGATTGAATACTTAGGTTTAGATTCAATTAACAGTTACGTTTTGGGGGCTTCACCAGAGGTGCTTTGGATAAGAACCTGCCTGCCGATGCAGGGGACACAGGTTTGATCCCTGGTCCAGGAAGATCCCAGATGCTGCGGAGGCAACCAAGCCTGTGAGCCGCAGCTACTGGGCCCCAGCACCCAGAGCTCGTGCTCCCCGGCAAGAGAAGCCACCGCAGTGAGAAGCCTGCGCGCGCGCGGCTCGAGAGCCGCCTGCCACTGCAGGCTGGCGGGAGCCTGCACAGCAGCAAAGACCCGCTCAGCCAAGGGAAAGAAAGTGGTTTTTAAAGGCTTCACACATTTGAAAAGAAAGAATGACACTTCTGTGGGGCGCAGAGGTTGTCTACGTCGCACGTTGATCTGGGATCAGCACCAGTTTCCAGCAACGGCCTGCTTCATCCGTCTTGGAAGCAGATGCCGTTGCTGTAGCCTCCAACACCTTCGGAGGCGCTGGGCTTGGCAGTGCCCATGAGGAAAGTGCATCACGGGGTGTGTGGGCGGTGCTTCGGGGTGCAGAGATGCCGGTCTCCTCGGAGGCTGAAAGCCCTGTCCTGGGCGGCAGCTCTGTGCGAGTGGACCCCCTAAGAGCACCCAAGGGTAGGGGACTGCCGGCCGGGGCCGCGCGCCTCGGGGTCTGTGCCCTGCGGCTCTCGCGTGGCGCCGCGGGGACGAGCTGGCTCGGGAGCCCGCGTGGTGACCGAGCAGCCAGCCTCGCACGGACAGAGCCGCCGTCCAGCCTCACGTGAGCCTCCGGCCTGGTCCACGCTAAGCTTCCGGCCACAGGGAGGGCCATGTGGACGACAGACTGTGCCTCCGGGTCAGCCCTGACCTTTCCCAGCAGATGAAGCAGAAGGCTCGCGTTGTAGCGGAAGTTGCAAGATTTAGATCAACTTATGAAAAATCAGGAGAAATCCCGCAGTGCGTGCCCGCCGAAGATGCGCGAGCACTGTTGCAGAGAAGACTAGCGCAGGCGGACGCAGGCAGGGGATGCCGCTCCTGGCCTTACGCCAGGCGCGGGTGCTCGCTCTCTCCAGCCATCCTTGGAGCCAAGTGCTGGTCGAAAGGAAGGTTGCTTCAGTCAGAAAAAGCCGGCATCTGGGGAGAAGGGGACCTGCGCCCAGAACCAGCGCGCAGGACTCTGCTTGGCCGTGAGCGTTTTTAAAGGGAAGAGAGGGGGGTCAGTTCATCACTCAGGTGGGAGGCCAGCTTCTCCATCGTCTCCCCGTCGTGTGCAGACCCGCTGGCACCTCCAGCCCTGCTCGGCACTCCGTCATGCCCTCCCGGCCCACCTGCACGCTTGCTGAGGGGAGAGTGTGCTCAAGAGTCACTCACTGTCTAACTACCCAGCTCTCCATGCTGTTTGCACCTTTAGCCCGGGAGGGGAGTCCGCCGCTTAGCGAGGCGTGTGCCCCCAGCAGAGCAGAAGGCAGGGGCAGGGGCAGTGCACCTGCTGAGCTCATCTTTCTGGTTAAGGTCTGGGGAGAACAGAGGTGAGCCGGCGGGAAGGGGCCGAGCGAGCTGCTCGTGGAGCGAGCTCGCCTGATGGAGGAGGCCTGACCGCCCCGCCACCTGACGCGCGTGCCTCGCTCTTGGGTGGTCACCGGCGCGTCTGTCTGCTGTGGCGTCGGTCTGCCTAGCTGGGCCCCACCGGACGCCCTCCAGATAAAGGCGCAGTCCCCTTGCCTGCGCTGCGGGCCACCTGACCCTGAGGTTTCCACAGAAGCCATGTGTGCGGAGTCAGCTCGGTCGAGCCGTGCTCTGTCCTTTGATTCCCCCAGGCTCAGCAGAGTGGCCTGTTACAGCGGCTCCTCCAGCAGGATCCGGCGATGACTACGACCTCGCCGTCATCGGTGGGGGGCTCCGGGGCCTCTCGTGTGCTCAGGTGAGAAGAGGCAGCCCCCGCGGATGGCCCTCCCGGCAGTGGCCTTAAGCCTCCCTTCTGCCGCCGAGGCTCAGGCCGCTCCAGCCTGCGCTGCTGGCGGGGTATGGCTGGGCTAACAGAGAGAGGCCGTGCTTCGTCACAGACACGGCCCCCTCCCTCGGGCGAGGTCGGGAGAATGACGGGGCTCCCCGTGTCTGTTCGCAGGAAGCCGCCGTCCTAGGGAGAAAGGTCATGGTGCTGGACTTCGTGGCCCCATCCCCCCGCGGCACGGCCTGGGGTGAGCGGCTCTCCTGCTCTCTCGGGGGCTTGTTCTCTGTGGCTCTCATCGGTCTGCCTCGGTCCTCACCACAGCCCCAGAGGGTAACCCGCCTGTCTCGGGCCGACACCGTCCCCGGTCCGGTGTTAATAAGAGACGGCAGAAAGATAAGACGAAAATGATTAAGGAGGATTTTGCAGAGGGAAATCCCACACCCTGAGTGTTCACCACGTCTGCCAGGATAACTTTGCACCCACACGGGGGTGTTTCATAGGGTCGTGGTCTCAGAGCGGGGTGTACCCCATCATGCTCGCCTAGGGTGGCTGTGACGCTGCGTGTCTCAGGTCTCGACGTGTCTCTGCGTCCGATTTTATAACTGACACCCTGCCTGCAGGAAGGTCAGCTGAGTACACTTGTTCTCCTCCCCTTGCCGCCTCCCCCGTCCCGGGCACAGCCCTGCTTCCTGGTACCAGGGGATGTGCTCTCAGAGGGCACCAATGTGAGTGTCTGTCTCACCCCGTGTTGGTGAGAGTCCAGGCAGCTGGCGGCGGGTGATACTGGCCCGGAGGAGTCAGGGGTTGCCCAGGGAAAGGCTGAGGCCGGCCCTGCCTGGCCTCAGGGCAGTGTGTGCCCAGTTAGCCTTACCCAGTTCTGACCACCTCGTGGTTGGGACTAAGGTGGAAGTCTTGGATTCTGTACCCAGGAAACTGTTTAAATGTGCATCAGAATTTGCTCATTCTTGGGCCTCCTGCAGGGACCCTCAGTCACCGTAACGCAGATCGTTTTGTGTGATGGTGCGTGATGCTGCCCCCAGTCGTCAAGACTGTTGTTTCCATGTTTCCATAGCACCCACTCTGCATGTGTGTAAGCCACGTGAATGCACACGCATGCACACACAGCATCACAGCTGTGCTCTCTCGCTCAGGTCTGGGTGGCACGTGTGTGAATGTTGGCTGTATCCCGAAGAAGCTGATGCACCAGGCCGCGCCTGCTAGGCCAGGCGCTGGCCGATGCCAGGAAGTTCGGCTGGGAGTACAGTCAGCAAGGTGGGTGCTGCGCGAAACCGTCCAGACCGGGAGGAAAGAGGGAGGAACAGGTCTCTTAGAAATGCTTGCTCTTTCTGTTTCTGTAGTTGGCTTTTACGTTAGTTTAATTAACACTCGTTAGGAGCTCAAGTGTGCCAGCTGGACCTGGGATTCCAAGACGGTCAGCGCGGACCTGCTGTCAGGGGCCTTAGGGCTGGGGAAGGGTTGTTGCAGCGCCGGCCATCCCAGGCCCACAGCAGAGTGTGGGGAGCTTCCAAGGCAGGAGTCAGAACTCGAGCCTATGGAGAGCGCTGACGTGGGTGGGACGCTGCAGGCAGGCCGGATGGAGCAGGGTGGGAAGGATGCTCACGTTGGCCTGGAGGTGGTCCAGGGGCCTCTGAGCACGTGTGAGAAGGCGGAGGAGTGTGGCAGGCCTGGAACACACAGAACAGTGAGTGGGGCCATGAGAGCAGACGAGGCTGGAAAGCTGTTGGGAGGAAGCGTGTGCGGAGCTCTGCACCAGCGGCAGCAACCGCAGGAAGTGGGATAATGGGAATGAGAGCAGCCACGATGCAGGGACTCTGGGAGACACCCACTGGGGTGGGCAGAACACACGAGGAACCGTGGAAGCGGAGCAAAGCCGTGCCTGCGCTCCCAGGGAGTGGCGACGCACTGTGAAGACGCCATCTCAGAGTTATTCTGTGAAGTTTATCTAAAGTCCAAGGAAAATGTCAGCATGCCTTTTTTCTTTTGGAACTGGATGGATTATTCTCATGTTCATATTGAGAAGTGAACGTGTGAGGGTAGCTGTGCCGCCTTGAGGGACCAGGGGACCGACTTTCCATCAGAACTGAAGATGCTGCTGCTGCTCGTCACACGCCCGAGCGGATGGGTGACACAGTAGAGCCAGTCCTTCCGAGGACCTGCCACGCCAGGGCCCTGGGGACCTTCTAGGTGCCAGCCCCCCGCGCTCCTGCTCCTGACTCTGCCCCAGGAGCCGTGTTCAGCCTCCCTCTAGGGGTGCTGACATGCAGGCATGTTGTGGACCTTCTGAGAATGTCTTTCACACAAACCAGAAGCAGAGGTCCCCGGGGCTATGAGACGCACAGTTCTCTGACAGAGGCCTGGGAGCCTGGCCTGTCTGGAGAGAGGGGCCGACAGAGGACGTGAGCCTGGCAGAGAGCTAGTCAGTGGTGGTCGTAACCCCGGCATCAGGGGCATGGGGTCGGGAAACACAGTCACTAGGTTGGCCATCTGGGCCACACAGTCTTACACCTGTGGTCCTGTTGCTAAGGTTGTAGGAAGGGTGACGTGACGCCTGGGCCGCAGTCGCTGATGTCACCCAAGTCCCCACGCGCAGTGACCTCTGTCCTCCCCTGTGCTCGGGGGTCCCTCAGCCTGGTGGGTGGGTCCCTGAGCGCACTGGAGGGTCAGGGGTCCAAATGGGACTGAGGGCGAACCCCCAGTCAGCCGGGTTTGTGGTTGGGGGTCTCACCCAGCTTGACAGGACCCTGGACCAGTGTCTCCTGGGGAGCATCAGCAGATGGGGTGAATCCAGGAAATGAGCCTCACCTGGCAGGCCCAGGAGTAAGGAGGAGCCTTGATTCCACCAGCCTCGCCCCTGGTTTCAGCAGGAAGTGGGCGAGCTCCCAGCTGATCGCCGGTGTCCACTGTCGCCGCCCTGCCTGCGGGGGACCCGTGTCCCACCTGTAGACCCGGGGGCCGGCCGTGGGAGGGCAGTTTCCCACCCTACTCCATGGATTTTCGTCATGTTCAGAACTCTGCTTCCTACCTGTTTGTGACGTGAAAGAAGCTCTCTGTGTTAGTCGCTCGGTCGTGTCCGACTCTCTGCAGCCCCGTGGACTACAGCCTGCCAGGGTCCTCTGTCTGTGGGGTTCTCCAGGCAGGAACACTGGAGTGGGCGGCCGTTTCCATCTCCAGGGGGTCTTTCCGACACAGGGCTCGAACCCGGGACTCCTGCACTGCAGGCGGACGCTGTACTGCCTGGGCCACCGGGGCCCCCTAGTGGCTGTGACTGGCACAAGAGGACTTGTTAATTATCCTTTGTTCACTTCCTGATCCTTAACGCCAGGGACGCACGTGTGCCACTTCCCGGTGGCCGCGCAGCCCCTCACTCCCACCCGCCCCGGTCTCTCCCCCAGTGAAGCACAGCTGGGCCACCATGTCGGAGGCCATCCAGAGCCACGTCGGCTCGCTGAGCTGGGGGCCATCGGCTGGCCCTGCGGGAGAAGGCAGTGACCTACGCCAACTCCTACGGGGAGTTTGTTGAGCACCACAAAATCAAGGTCAGTCGGGCCTTTGGCCCCGTCGGTTGCCCCCCCTTACTTGCGCCTGTGCCCGCGTGAACCGGGGCTCCGTGGTCCGTGTTGAGGGCTGCAACCAGTGTGTGAGCGTCCTGGTGTCCGATCAGTCTGATACTAAAGGAAAAGTGAAGTTTGCTTTGCTTTTTTCCAGGCAACCAATGAAAAGGGACAGGAGGCGTTTTATACTGCTGCCAAGTTTGTCATCGCGACAGGAGAGAGGCCGCGCTACTTGGGGATCCCGGGAGACAGAGAGTACTGCATCACCAGGTGGGGGTAACCGGGCCGCCTGCCCGCACGCTGCATTACGCTTGTGTCTCCAGAGTATTCACTCCCTGTCTCGTTTCACGAGATTTGCATTGACGACAAGCGGAAGGACATGCAAGGCAGAGCTGAGAGCACAGCCGCGCAGAGTGTGTCTCCAGGCCTCCAGGCGGGAGAGTGGGTCTGGGCCTCGCTCCACACTTGCTGGAGCCGCTGGCTCCGGGTTCCGTGTCTGTGCGACAGTGACGGGCCGGGCGACCAGGAGAACTCGCTGTCCCGATGCTGGGATTTAACAGGAATTCCCAGTGGACAGTTGTCAAGAGGACCTGTGACCTCAGTGTATAAAGTAGGACAACGACGTGCACACTTACTCGACCAGATGCACTTTAAGAAATGCGTTTTCCCTGTGTGGCTGTGCAGGTGAATGCCCGGCACAGGCTTTGCGCGTGGGCCCACTGTCTGACTTCCAGTCCCCTGGCTGATGTCCTCCTCCGAGGTGGACACGCCTGCGGTCCCCGAGGGCCACCCCCCCAGCGCCCGCTTGCTCTGGCCCCTGGCGCGGTCCCACGTGGAGCCCCTTCTCTCTGCAGCGACGACCTGTTCTCGCTGCCCTACTGCCCGGGCGCGACCCTGGTGGTGGGCGCGTCCTACGTGGCGCTGGAGTGTGCGGGCTTTCTGGCCGGCCTGGGCCTGGAGGTCACGGTCATGGTGCGCTCGGTGCGCCTGCGGGGCTTTGACCAGGAGATGGCTGAGAAGGTGGGCGCCTCCATGCAGCAGCCTCGGCGTGCGCCTCCTGCGCAAGTTTGTGCCTGTGGAGGTGAGTCCCAGCTCCCTACTGCCCTGCCAGTCCAGCTCCACGAGCTCCCCTTCTGTTTGATATTTTTAAAAGTCCTGAGGTGTTCGGAGTGTCAGTTCCTCGACCAGAGGTCAAGCCTGTGCTCCCTGTTGAGCCCTAACCTCTGGACCACCATCTCCAGGAGGGAGAGGCTCCTCCTGGGGCTGCTCACGTTACCCTTGTTCACGCTGCTCCCCGGGACCCTGAGGATGGGGTGCCCCCCGGGCCTCAGCGCTCAGCTGTGCCCCTCCTATTCCCTGCCCGACCCCCCTCTGCCCACAAGTCGTGCCTCAGTGCTGACGGCTCTCCCAGCGTCTGCCTCACTCCACACCCGTTCATACAGCTGCCTGCTGGGCATCTCCGCTTGAATGCCTCTCAACATCTTAAATGCAACAGGACAAAAATAAAGCTCCTGACTTCCCACCCGGTGTCTTCCCCGCTGCCGTCCTGGCCTGTCTCCATCCTTGGGAGGTGGTCCCCTGGTGCACACGGACCCCGGCGGCTCCCCCGTCTGCTCTTCCCACTCACCCAGGGGCTTGTCTGTCCCTCGACCACCCTCGGGCTGGTCCTCCGTCTTCCGCCTCTGCTGCGTGCAGATGGAACACACCTTCTTGCACACACATGCCCTGCACGCCACCCCCATGCTGTGCCACCTGTGGAGAGAATCCGTGCACTGTCCACCCTTGCCAGGTCCAGCAGCTGGAGAAGGGCCTGCCCGGGAGGCTGAAGGTCGTGGCTAAATCCACGGAAGGGATAGAGACAATGGAGGGCGTGTACAACACGGTGAGTGTCTGCCGCAAGCAGGGGTTTGACGGACATGCTGGTGAACTGGTGCAGATGAAACACGCGGGGAGATGATACCAGGGTTGACTTTTTTGACTCTCTGTGAGACTCTAGTACAGATGGAACGTGTTGGGCTGTTGATATTTGATGGGTTATGATGGCACACAAAGAATACGATGCTGAAATACGCGGGTGTGGGTAACTGCAGGGAACAAAATCTGGAAGCAAGTGTGGACGGCAGTCGTTTAGTCCTGTCCGGCTCTTGCGACCCTGTGGACTGTACAGTCCATGGGATTCTCCAGGCCAGAACACTGGAGTGGGTAGCCGTTCCCTTCTCCAGGGGATCTTCCCAACGCAGGGTCTCCTGCCTTGCAGACGGATTCTTCACCAGATGGACCACATGGGGAGCCTGGCAGCACATGTGCCTGCCTGCGTTCAGCGCTCACCTCTCCACTTTCTGGGGAGTTAGAGGTCTTATACATTTCTGCCTTTGACTATTTTTGCAATAAGTATTGATTATATTTTATAATCAAAAGCAACAAAAACAAGCTATGTCAAATCTCCAAACAGTGTGAGTAGTCCGTGGACCCTTGGGTGGCAGTCGTTACAACTTAAACTCATGCAAGTCAGACACCAGCATTTCTTGTGTAAACTGTGGTTTATCGCTAACCTGGATCAAACTATTCATGTATGTTTCATATATTCTAACCATGGTTTTTTTCAACTAAAAGTGAATGATGTTGGGAGGATGACCGAAGCCAAAGATAGGTGTAAGGAAAACAACCGTGAGAACCAGCCCCCCGTCGGGGTTGTGATCAGGGTTGTGGTGTGTGTGTAACCGGCTGGAAGCACTCGATTCTGCAGGGCCCAGGCTTCCAGTTTACGGCGCGTCTGCCCTTTGACCTGGGCCCCTGGCAAAGCTGGCACGCTTCTCTTTAGACATCGGGATCATCTGTTAGGGTTATTCCTAGGCACTCACATACTTCTCATAGTCACAGATGGCGCTTTTGAGAAAGTGTCATTGTCGTCCGCAGTCTGTTGCTGACACATAGGAAGGCTGCCCGACGTGATTGTGAGGCTGTGTGACCCGATCCAGCACCCAGTGGTCTTGCTGAGCCCGTTTGATCACGTGTCCTTAACAGTTCGTAGTCTTCTTTGTTGCGCGCGCAGCAAGGCCTTGCTTCCTTCTGTTGACTCCTCCTTTTCTTCCTTCTCCGCGTGAGGGCACCAGCCAGGCTCCACCCTCGCCCACCCCCTGCCCCCCGCCCCCCGCCCCCCGCCGCCCCCCCCCCCCCCGTCGTCGTTATTTTGGTTTTTTGTTTGTTAAAAGTCAGAAGTAGGGATTCAGCAGTAAGAATGCTCCTTTTGTGGCTGTTAATGATTATTTTTTTCTTTAATCTGTTAGCGTGTTGCATTATACTGGTTTACAGTCAACTTTCTATTACTGGTGTAAATCCAACTGGATAATGGATGGTTCTTTTTATATATTTTTAGATTTGGCTGTTTAAAATTTTTGTATCTATATTCATGAATTATATTGGCTTATAATTTTCCTTTCACGTATTGAACTTCCCAGATTTTGATATCAAAGTTTTCTAGCGTACGAAAAGAAGTCTGGAATATGTTCCTTCTTTTTCTATTCTCTAGAAGCATTTACGTACTACTAGAATTGTTGTTTTTATTCAGTCGCTAAATTGTGTCTGACTCTTTGGGACCCCAGGGACTGTGGCTTGCCAGGCTTCCCTGTCCATCACCAACTCCTTGAGCTTGCTCAGACTCACGTCCATTGAATCAGTGATGCCATCCAGCCATCTCATCCTCTGTCGTCCCCTTCTCCTCCTGCCTTCAATCTTTCCAAGCATCAGGGTCTTTTCCAGTGAGTCAGTTCTTTGCATCAGGTGTCCAAAGTGTTGGAGTTTCAGCTTCAGCATCAGTCCTTCCAGTTAATATTCAGGGTTGATTTCCTTTAGGATGGACTGGTTGGATCTCCTTGCAGTCCAAGGGACTCTCAAGAGTCTTCTCCAGCACCACAGTTCAGAAGCATCAGTGCTCCGGTGCTCAGCGTTCTTGATGGCCTAGTTTTCACATCTGTACATGACGCACAGCTTTGACTAGACAGACCTTTGCTGGCAATGTGTCATCTCTGCTTTTTAATGTGCTGTCTAGGTTTGTCATAGCTTTTCTTGCGAGGAGTAAGCGTCTTTTAATTTCATGGCTGCAGTCACCATCTGCAGTGATTTTGGAGCTCAAGAAAACAAAACCTGTCACTGTTTCCACTGTTTTCCCATCCTTTTGCCATGAAGTGATGGGGCCAGATGCCATGATCTTAGTTTTTTGAATGTTGAGCTTTAAGCCATCTTTTTCACTCTCCTCTTTCACCTTCATCAGGAGGTTCTTCAGTTCCTCTTCACTTTCTGCCATATGGTGTCATCTGCATATCTGAGTTGTTATTTCTCCCGGCAATCTTGATTCCAGCTTGTGCTTCATCCAGTCCGGCGTTTCTCATGATGTACTCTGCATAGAAGTTGCATAGCAGGGTGACAGTATACAGCCTTGCATGTTTGATAGAGTGGGCCTAGAACATTCAGTGAAGAGATGTTCAATTTTCTTTAACTGTCAGAGGGCTGTTCAGGCTGCTCCTTTCTGCCGGCGGCTCCTTTCTGCCGGCTGCTCCTGTTGAGTCATGGCTGACTGCAGCCGTGCCGTCCGCACCCCTCGGGGTTCGGCTGTGTGGTGTGTGCTGGGGGCTGGTTCTTAGACACCTGTTCTTCTCCAGATTCTCTTTCGATTATAGGTTATTACAAGATACGGAATACTCTCCTGTGCTGCACAGTAGGTCCTCGTTAACTGTCTACTTTATATATAGTCCTGTGTATCTGCGAATCCCAAACTTCTAATTTATCCCTTCCTCCCCTTTCCCCTTTGGTAACCGTAAGTCTGCTCTCTGTGCCTGGCAGTCTGCTTCCGCTTTTCGAATAGGTTCCTTTGTGTCATTGTTTCGGATGCTACATAAGCGACGCCGGGCGACGCTTGTCTCTGTCTGATCTGCTTCGCTCAGTATGACGCCCTCTCTGCCCGCCCGTGTGGCTGCAGTGGCACGGAGCCTTTTCACGGCTGAGGAGTGCTCCGCTGTGCACGTTCACCGTCTTCTTTATCCATTCTCTGTCCATGGACACTTAGGGGGCTTCCTCCACATAAATGTAAAGCCAGCTTTGCAGTGTTGAGGAAGCAGCCTGCTGGGTCTCGGCTGAGACTGCATTGCTCATGTGGATGGGTCTGGCGAAGCTGGCAGCTTAGGTCAGGAGTGGCCGTCTCTCCTGCACACAGACGTCCGCGCCCTGTTTGTTCCGCTATGACTTCGTTATGTTCGCAAGTCCTTTAGTTTCTCTCAGCGACACTCTGTCATTTTTCTCTGGAGGTCTTTCATGAGTCTGTGAAATGTATCTCTAAGTACTTCATATTTTTAACCTCCTGCAGATGATATTTTAAATTTTTAAATATTCAGTGGTTAGTTGGCAGCACATAGAAACACAGATGACTTTTCTGTATTGACCTTCTTAGGGTTTGTTCTGCATAAAACAGTGGTTTTGTTTCTTCTTCCCAGTCTGTGTTCATTTCATCTCCTTTTCTTGGCTCGTCACCCTGGCTAAGACCTCCACGTGGTACCAAACAGAGACTGTGAGGGTCTCCCGTCTCGGGCAAGTGAGGCAGCCTCTCTCTGCTGTGAGTGTGCACACCTTCAGGGTTCTGCAGACCCTTCTG
The DNA here is from genome assembly GCA_917880005.1 of Nanger dama. Lineage (NCBI taxonomy): Eukaryota > Metazoa > Chordata > Mammalia > Artiodactyla > Bovidae > Nanger > Nanger dama. Next base: position 252,511 of record CAKJTW010000016.1, on the reverse strand, counting down.
TCAGGCTGGGGACGCATGCTCCTAGTCCTAGAGCACTGAGGCTTTTACTGAAATCCTCAAGGGTGCTTAGTTCTATCAAATGCTGTCCCAGCTTCTATTGGGATTAGTAAGTTTTTTTCTTTTTTATTCTGTTCAAATGATGAATTCCACTGATTGGTTTTTGTATGTTAAACCAGATTTGTATCTTGGGACAAAGCCTAAAATACTTGGTCACGATCAGTTATCCTTCATTTATGCTGCCCTATCTTATTTGCTGGCATCCGTTAAATACCTGGCGTCTGCGTGCATGGGGCGTGCGGGCCTCTGCTTTCCTTTGAATCACCAGTGCTTTGCCGCGCCGGGTGTCCAGGGCGGTGTGCGGCTTGCTCTAGTGGCGGCGAGCGGGGGCTGCCCTTCCTCGCCGCTGTGGGCTTCTCACCACAGCAGCCTTTCTTGTTGCCGTGTGTGGGCTCCGGAGCATCCAGGCTCAGTAGCTGTGGCCCAGGGGTTTAGTTGTCCCTCGGCACGCGGGCTTTTCCCAGACCAGGAATCGAACCCGTGTCCCCTGCATTGGCAAGTGGGCTCTTAACCACTGAGCCGCCAGGGGCGTCCTCTCGAGCTCTCTTCTTTTTTTACTGCCCTTGTCTGACCGTGTGTCAGATGTTTGCGCCTCACAAGCAGGCCTTGGGATGTTGTCCCTCTTCCTTGTCCTGGAGGCTTTGTGCATCATCGGTATTTTTCTTAAGTGTCAGGTACACTTCACTAACAAGGCCACCTGGCTCTAGAGCTAACTCATGGAGATGTTTACATGCCGTGGATTTGGTCTCTGTGCGTATGAAGCCCTCAGTCTGCTTGAGCTGCCATGGCATCTAGGGGTTGATCACATGGGGTCACAGGGAGAAAGTGACCATCTGCCCGCCGAGGAGAGAGGCCTCAGGGGTGACCTCCAGGCTCTCGGTCTCAGGAGTCTGACCTCCAGGACTGAGAGGAACTTCACCCGGGGCACTGCGCTATGTTCTGAACTAGGCCCCTGTTCCCTGGCAGAAAATCCCACCTCCCAGTGCAGGAGACGCGGGTTCGAGCCCCTGGAGAAGGGCGTGGCCACCCATTCATTCCAGTGTTCTTGCCTGGAGAATTCCGTGGGAGTCTGGCGGGCTACAAGGTCATGGGGTCACACAGAACCAGACAAGACTTCTTGACTAGACAAAGGCCTTGTACCTTAACCATCTCTGTAAAGGCCCATCTCCAAATGCAGTCGCATTCCAAGGTCCTGGGGGCCAGTGCCTCGGCATGAATTAGCCGGGGGCGGGGGGGCCATGGTGCGGCCTGTGCCGTCGGGTCGCTGAGTCCTGTGGGCGTCAGTCTGGTAAAGTCTGTCTTTGTGTCTATTTCACCGAAACTGTCAAATTGATTGGCATAGGCTGTTGCTGACATTCTGTTGTCCTCCTGTCAGCATCTGAAGGGTTCGTCGTGATGTGCTGGTTTTCGCTCCTGGCATTGACGGTCTGTGTTCTGCCGTCTCTCTAAATGCAGGTTTTGTTAGCAATTGGTCGTGACTCCCGTACGAAGAAGTTAGGGCTGGAGAAGATCGGTGTGAACATCAGTGAGAAGTAAGTACCCTGGTGTTAGCGCCCAGCCCTGCTCAAGGCTCGGTGTTTCTACAGATAGCCCCTGGGAAATTCTGACTTAATTACTGAGATGCTCTGAATTTATTTTGTAGTAAGTAATCTGTCAGCTCTGTATTATCAGTTGTTTCATTAATCAGTGGATAGCTCTTAATGTTTTCCTTAAATATTTCATGCATTAAGCAGTTACTTGTAAAAAATAATTGTGGAAATCTATGCATCTACTTTCTGTTTAGAATGAATTTGTCTGTCCTTGATCAGGCAGGGAGGAAAATTTCAAAGCAGTATGTTTAACTCTCGGAGAAGGCAATGGCACCCCCACTCCAGCACTCTCGCCTGGAAAATCCCATGGGCGGAGGAGCCTGGGGGGCTGCAGTCCGTGGGGTCGCAGAGAGTCAGACAAAACTGAGCGACTTCACTTTCACTTTTCACTCTCATGCACTGGAGAAGGAAATGGCACCCCCACTCCAGTGTTTTGCCTGGAGAATCCCAGGGACGGGGGAGCCTGGCGGGCTGCCGTCTGTGGGGTCACGCAGAGTTGGGCACGCCTGACGCGACTCAGCAGCAGCAGCGTGTTCAGCTCTGGGGGAGGCCTGCCGCTGTCCTCAGAGCGCAGAAGGCAGGCGGCGGCTCGCCTGAGATGTGGCTCCAGGGACGCTGGCTGGAAGGGAGTCTGCTCCAGCAGTGCAGAGTCAGCTGCAATATTTTTTCTTCCCCGAACACAATAGGACGGGCAAGATCCCAGTAAATGACGAGGAGCAGACCAGTGTGCCCTACGTCTACGCTGTCGGGGACGTCCTGGAGGGCAAGCCACAGCTCACCCCCGGTCGCCGTGCGGGCGGGGCAAGCTGCTGGCGCGAAGGCTCTTCGGGGCCGATCAGAGAAGGTAAGTTTCTCACTGCTGTCTCTGGGACAATGTCTGAGTCCCAGTCACGGTGAGAGGAAAGTCAGTGCGCATGCGCCGTGCGCCCGCTTTGCTGGGAAGGTGCCCCCCGTGTCGTGTGCAGTTCCCTACTGTTTGCTGATGGTTTGGAGTAAATGCTTTGAGCATCTTACATGCAGGGTGTTGTCCTGGGTGATGCGGGGGGCACCCAGGTGGGGCCATCTTGTCTTCTTACCAGAGGGGTTGGGGAACGCGTCCTGGGTGGGCTGCTGCTCCAGCACCGGGGCAGGGCCACGCAGCTCGGGGTCAGATGGGCTCAGCACATGGCCGTCTCACCTTGGCAGGCGGGCCCATCACCCTGCCCGATGTGGCAGAAGGGGTTCCTGCTCATCCTCGCAGGGGTGCAGTCCTGTGCGTGGCTGGGGGTCCTGGTCTCACTGAAGCGGCCAGAGTCGGGGCTCCCCCGTCTCCTCAGTGACTCAGTTCCCCAAACCGTGGTGGGTGGTGGTCACCTGCACTGGGCTGTGCTTGTCTTCTGTTTATAAATGTACGTTGTGCGGATTTTCACTGTAAGAAACAGGGCAAAACGAGACACGAGCTGTCTGTCTTGCAGTGTGACTACGTCAACGTCCCCACCGTGGTGTTCACGCCCTTGGAGTACGGCTGCTGTGGGTACTCAGAGGAGAAGGCTGGCGAGGTGTACCAGGCGGAGAATCTGAATGTAAGATGTGCGGCTGGTGCATGCTCAGACCTCGCCCCTAATCCATGGTTTCTCCTGTTGGCCACTTCTTATTCTGTAGTTTTGCAAGTTCCTGTAATGGTTGCATTGTTGGAAATTATATTCTTGCTTTGGGAAAGTTGGAAAGTAAATAATGTGAGCCCTGTCTCTAGCAGAGTGTCCTGGGAAGAAGGACGCAGACTGTGCACACAGGGATTTGCATGGGCAGCATCTGCGGGGGCGGCCTCTAGGGGAGTATGCAGTATCCCAGGAGGCGGGGGGGCCAGGGGCTGGGGGTCACAGCAGCTGCTCCTCTCCTGCTGGGGTTCATGTGTGTGTGTGCATGCGCACATGTGTATGTCCATGTGCACGTGTGCGTGTGTGCATGCCCTTGGGTACATGTGTGAGCATATGTACATGTGTGCGTGCATGTGTATATCCATGTGTGGTGTGTGTGCATGCACGTGTGTGTACATGTGCTGCGTGCATGTGTACATGTGTGTGTGTGCATACACTCGCAGGTCATGCTTCTGTTCCTGAAGAAACAGGTGCACGTGGCAGCCACGTACTGCTAGTTCTGGTCTTTGGAGGAGCTGGCTGACCCAGTGTTAGTCTTAGTTGCGCATCATAGGGACGTTTGCTGGCCCGAGCTGGCTCTGTCCACCTTCCCCGCGTGGCGTGGCGGGGCCAGGCTCAGGAAGTGCTCTGGGAGCCCCCACCCCATCCGCAGGCTCAGGAGGGGTGGTTCCAGGGCTGCGGTGCTGCGGGCCATCTCGGACGCCCCCCAGAGCTGCTCTCTGCTCCCTCCACCCTTGCCCGTCCGGTCACACCGCCTCTCGGTGTGTCCTCACTGTGATGTGGCGGGTGGTCCGAGTGGCTTTCTCCTGCCCTTCTCCCCACGTGGGAGGGTTGGGGGATGAAGGGCGTGAGAGGGTTAGGACCACCGTGTTTTCAGGGGCTGTTGTTTCAGTGGTGTTTTCAGTGAGAAGTTTCCATTTCAGAGGACGTAATTTGCTCAGTGTTTATGATTAACTCCTGGGAATAATGAACCACCTGTGTGCGTGGTGAACTTTCACTCAGGTCTCTGGCAAGTGACGGTAGCCATCGTGGATTTGACACTTGGTTCCAAAGGCGCGTGAGAGGAAGGACACAGGAGGCTACAGCCCGGATGAAGGGCCGTGCCTGTAGGGAGAGCCCCTGTCTTGGGGTTGCTCTCGGCCTCCCCTGAGGCCCCCTGCACGTCAGCACACCTCGTCTAGACTGTCACTTTTGCATTTTGCAGGAGTGAAAATTTGATCTATTAGTATTTTTGATATTCCTATTATAAACAGACTTGAGGAAACCTTGCATAAACCCACATATCGTATCTTTTCAAGTGAGGAAATTAAGGTGAAAAGGTGAGGGCAGCCAGTAAGACAGGGTAAGAAAATGGAATTCATTTACAAAACTCAAGCCGAACGTCCTCTGGACTTTGATCTGTGATAGGAACTTGTATGTACAATATCAAAGAACTCTTACAACAATAAAAACCAAGCAACCTGGCTTTTAAAAGAGCAAAGGATATTTCCCCAAAGAGCGTGCACAGGCGGCCAGCAGACACGCGGGGAGAGTCTCGCGTCACCGTCACCAGGGAGGCGCAACGCAGGCTTAGTGGGCGGCTGTGGCTGACTTGCGAGGGCTTTCGCCGTCTCTGTGGGTCTGTCTTCACTCTCCTGATGGTGTCCTTTGAAGCCCAAAGGTCTTTCCCTTTGGTGCAGTCGTGTGCCTTTTCTTCTGCTGTCACGTGCACTTTGATGGACTTCTGGCAGATCGTTGTCTGGCCCACGGTCGTGACGATTGACGCCTGTTTTCTTCCTAGAGCCCTGCGGTCTTCAGCTCTGACGTGGGGGCCTCTGATCCATTCTGAGAACTTTCTGTACACGTGTGAGGTCAGCGTCCAGCCTCATCCCCCGCAGATGGGAGCCCACTTCTCCTTGAAGAGCTCTCTCCTAGTGGGAAGCACGGGCTCTGATGTAGCTTACAGATTTCAGTGTAACGGGAGGGTGGGTGGGAGGGCAGGGGCCAGGGAAAAGAGAGTGAAGCCTCCCAACAAGAGGGCAGGCCAGGAAGGAGAACCCGCGCGGGAACAGGCAACCGCAGCGAAGGTGTGCCGTTCAGAAGCGTGCAGGCTGAGGACAAGCAGGAGGAAAGGCACCTGTGTCTGACTGAAAGGGGCACCGGGCGGCAGAGGCGGCCGTCACAGACCAGAGCTCTCAAATTTGCACTTCTTGTGCGAAAGCTGACTTGACAGTTAAAGCTCTTTACGAAGGCAGCGATAGGGAGATCGTTTTGGGGGTGGGCCGTGCCACTGAGCTTGTTAGATCTTCATTCCCCAACCAGGGATTGGACTCGCGCCCCATGCAGAGAAAGCGCAGATCCCTAAGGACTGGACCCCGGGGAACTCCGAGGGAGGGTCTGGACGGGGAGGGCACTGGGCGGGGGAGGCCGCCGGAACCGGCGGACGGTAGTGTATCCTCAGGGCACGGGCACTCAGACTGCTGAGCGCACACGGGCGACAGGAAGCCCAGCGGGACGGAAGCTGAAGCCCAGGCTGATGCAGGTGCTTAGAACTAGCCTGTGATAGAGGCGCGCTTCAGGTTTGTGGCAGAAGACGCTCACTAAGGGGGCTGGAGTGAGTGGACAGCATTCGGGGGAAGATGTGAAGTTGGGTCCACACTTCACGCCCACGAAACAGAGTCTTCCGAGTACTGGGAGGAGAAGCAGCGCTAGCACGTTGGTGTGGAGCCAGCTCACTGGGAAATACCTGATTCTGGGAAAGACCGAGGGCAAGAGAAGGGGACAACAGAGGATGAGATGGCTGCCATCCAGCCATCACTGACTCCATGGACATGAGTCTGAGCATGCTCCAGGAAATAGTGAAAGACAGGGGAGCCTGGCGTGCTGCAGTCTCTGGGGTTGCAGAGAGTCAGAACAGTAACAGCGACTGAACAGTAGCAATGCACGTGAGGAAGGGGGTGGAGGGGCACAGGGGAGGGTCCCGCGCGGGGCTCGGGCGCCTCGAAGCCGGGAGTTTTCTGTTTCAGAAATCCTGTTTATATTCTCAAGAGTTGGAGCCGTATCTTTTCTTAACATTCGGGGGTATATTTTAGGAATAATACCTAGGGGTGAAGAAGCATTTATCTCATGTTCCTCGCATCCTGAGAGGCTAAAAAGTTTGTAATAAAATGTGCAGAAGAGTTTATTTCTGTCAGATTTGGAAGCTGGGATCACGTGTGTTTAAGTTTCTGGGAGCTGGTGGGCAAACTGCCATCTCTGTGTGGTCAAGGAGCCCTGCAGGAGCGTCTCCGTGGATGCTGCCTCTGCCTGTCTCTTGCAGGTCTACCACACTCTGTTCTGGCCTCTCGAGTGGACAGTGGCCTGCAGAGACAACGACACTTGCTACGCGAAGATAATCTGCAATAAACTGGACAACGTACGTCATGGGGCTGGAGGCGGGCGTGCTTTGATTTTAAAATGTCGCTTTTAGTCTCGCATCTGGGTGTTTATAATCTCCTTAAAAGATAGCTCTCAGGGCTAGGCAGAAACCCCTCAGGCTGCCGCCCAGGCGCTGTGCCCGCGGAGGGTGGGCACGGGCCTCCTCTCCGTGTCGTCGTGCCTCTCGGGGGCGCCCTGACCGGCAGTGTGGAGCCCCAGGCTCTGCTGTGATCTGGGCCGTCAGCGACACAGCGTAGGCGCGTCCGTCTGCATCTGGAGACACAGCCATGCCTTGAAGACATTGCGGGGCTGGTTCCAGACATGGTAATAAATCGTGCGAGCCCCGGTATTGTTTGGTTTCCCTGTGCATGTGAGGTCACATATCCACCAGACTACAGTCTTTATCAGTCACATTCTGTCTAAAAATTCAACGTACAACCTTAATTTAAAAATACTTTTTGCTTAAGCACCCTAACCATCTGCTGCGCCCTCGGCAGATTGTAACCCTCTTGCTGGTGGAGGCTCTGGCCTCAGCGCTGGGGCTGCCGACCGATCAGGGCGGAGGTGGCTGAAGGCTGGGGCGGCTGCAGCTGTTCCCCAAGGCAAGATGGCCAGGGCACTGGCCGCTCCGAAGGGCCCCTTCTGTCACGAGTGGTCGCCGGAGCAGGCAGTGCTGCCTGAGAGCGCCCCCCACAGGGGCCTGCCGCCTTGCTGGCCTTCATCCACCAAGCGTGAGTCGTGTCCCGAGGCCTGGTTGTCATCACGCCTGCGGTCATGGCCTCTTGCAGGAGTGGCTCCATCTCAGGAACTGCCGTCTGTGCTTGTCCGTCGGGAGCAGCTCCTCCTGCGATCGTTCATCCTCAGGTGGCGGCAGCTCAGCCCCGTCTTCAGGACCCACTTCTGACCCCCGCTCTCCCGCTGCTTCCCTTCCTTCCTCCGGGAAGTCCTGGGCCCCTCACTGTCATCCGCAGGGGCTAGAGTCAGGTTCTTCCAAACACCCTCGGGCTTCTGTTCTGACCTCACCCCCTGAGCCGCAATGCTCTTACGGCATCTGGGACTCCTCCCAGATCCTCTGCCTGGATCTGCCAGAGGACTCGCTGTCTGTGGCAGCTGCAGCCTAGCAGAATGGATTTGTCCAATAATGAGACTTGGAAGTCAAGATTGCTTCTTGGCTGCTGGACAACAGAGGGTGTTGTGTTAGCTGATGTGAGAGCAACATCCATCACATTGTACGTCTCCATCAGAGCTCTGGGGGTGGTCAGGGACATGTCATTTGGAAAGGGCACTCCTATTTGGAAAGGAATCTTTTCTTCTGAGCAGTCGATCTCAACAGTAGGCTTAAAATATTCCGTAAACCATGTTGTAAGCAGATGCCGTCCAGGCTTTGTTGAGCACAAAGCAGAGTCGATTCAGCTTAATTCCTGAAGGCCCTGGGGTTTAGGGGATGATAGGTCAGCGCCAGGTCCACTGTGTCAGCGCCCAACACGAGAGCAGCCTGTCCTTTGAGGCTGTGAGGCCAGACTCTGACTTCCTCTCACTGTCAAAGGACTGCATGCCTGCTCAGCTGCTTCAGTTGCGTCCGACTCTCTGTGACCCCATATACTGCAGCCTGCCAGGCTCCTCTGTCCATGGGACTCTGCAGGCCAGACAGCTGGAGGGGGTTGCCATGCCCGCCTCCAGGGCCTCTTCCCCCCACCCAGGGGTGGAACCCAGCTCTTGCGTCTCTGGCATTGGCAGGCAGGTTCTTAACCACTAGCACCACCCGGGAAGCCCACGAGCACCCCAGATGCACCCTTCCATCCACACTGAAACCGCCAAGTTCGGAGCTTCTGGGGAGGTCAGGTCCTCTGGGTAAAGGGCCACAGCCTCTGCCGCCCCAGCCCCCGGTGCTGTCTCTGTGAAACAATGCCTTCCTGAGCCTCTGTGAGCCTGCTCCGCCAGTGCCCACCGCCTTGCAGCCTCCCCCCTGCAGCCTCCCCGCTGCAGCCTCCCCCTGCAGCCTCCCCCTGCTCCTTCACGGAACCGGAGGGGATCACAGCTGTGCTCTGGAGGCTTTGATCAGAGGGCGTGGCGGCTGGCGTGGTCTACCCAGACGCCAGAGCTCCCTCCCCCCCACGCCAGCAGGCAGGCTGCTTCTCTCCCCTTGCTCCTCTGCTCGCTGGAGCAGCGCTCTCTGGGGCAGCGCTCTCTGTGTCCTTGGAGAGCTGTCCCTCCGCGTTCTCAGCCTGGCTGACTGTCCGGCTCAGGAGACCCAGCGCTCGGCCTGACCTGGCTCTCCACCCACCCTCCCCATTTCCAGCTTCTGATGTCAAGGAGAGGCATGTAACTCTTCCTTCCATTTGGACGTTCAGAGACCGCCGTTGGGAGATTATTGGCCTAATTTCAGCGTGTTCCTGTCCCAGGGCAGAGGGAGGCCGAGGAGGGGGGAGACGGGCTGGGGGCTGGAGCCAGTCGGTGGAGCGGTAAGCGAACGTCCCCGTATCACATGGGCCTGGTTCGCGGTACCCAGAACAGTCACAGGAGTAACGTCGCAATCCCCGATCACGGCACAATGATAAGGAAGAAGTCTGACATAGTGTGAGAGTTACCAGAGTGTGGCGCAGAGCCCAGGTGACTGACTGCTGCTGGAAAGACGTTGCCAGGAGACGCGCTCAGCACAGGGTTGACACAGACCTTCAGTCGGCAAGGAACAAGGCTGTGGTGTGCGACGCAATATGTCTGCCTGTAGGTGGGCTGCGTCACAGGCAGTTAGGAGATGCCTCCATGCAGTGAAAGCCTGCTTAGAATCACTCAAATCCTAATGGAGGCGCTCACAGCGGCGGGCGCAGGGCCCCGTGGAGGACGAGGGAAGCCTGAGAGCCTCTCCCCCTCCGTGGGCACAGCAGGGCCCCTCGAGGCCGGTGAAGAGTGTGCGAGGCTGTGCCAGGATGGGACGCCTCCCTGCTCAGAGGCTGAGATTCTTTCTGGGGAGGTCAGACATGAAGTTGCCGACGATGGGACCTCATGCAGCCCTCCGAGGGCCCCTCCCGCGGGGCATCGCCCACGGCCCCCAGGGAGTGCCCGTCCCTGCGGAGTGTTCTTCCACAGGCCCGCTGTGGGGTCCAGGAGTGTGGGGGCACAGGCCGTCCCCTGGTGCACTATTTGCCCTGAAGCTCTAGATGCGGGGAGAGAGATGAGAGCTGTGGACGGGGAGGCTGGGTACTGGAGACCCCGGGGGTGCCTGGGATGAACTCACTGCCCCTGGTGTGTGGGCGTGGGGGGCAAGGGGAGAGGCCCCCACTCCTTGGTGTCTGTGCCCTGGGCCTGGAGTGGGGCCCCTGCTCGGACCCAGCATGGCCGTTAGGCCTGGCTCGTTGGACTGCCATTCAGAGCGCTCTCGGGGTTACTGGGACGCTCTCAGCGTCCTCCATGCTGGGAACCCCTCTGGGCAGTGGGTGCACACTCGTCCTGATGGGTTGGGGCTCACGGTGCCTCGGGGCACACGCCCAGGGCTCTTCCCACAGAGTCTCAAGGACACGGGTTCCTGGTGGTGCTCTGGGCTCAGGGCGGCGTTAGAGGCGCTTTTCTGGGGGAGACACTATAAGTTTCAACTGTGAACTTGGGATGACGAGGCTCCTACTCAGGGCGTTAACCTACTGGCTTCCTTTTGGAAGGATCGGGTGATAGGATTTCACGTCCTCGGACCGAACGCCGGGGAGATCACTCAGGGGTTTGCCGCCGCCATGAAGTGTGGGCTCACGAAGCAGCTGCTGGATGGCACCATCGGGATCCACCCCACGTGCGGAGAGGTGCGCCCGCTGGGGCTCCCGGGTCGGGGGGCGCCCGCTGTCCTCAGCCGTGTGCCCTCGAAGGCGGCGTCAGCATGGCGTTAGGGACATGTCCTCCTAAAACTGGCGTCCGTACAGCTGTGTGTGAATCGCTGTCTCTCCTCCCCTGGGCAGGTGTTCACCACCTTGGAGATCACCAAGGCATCGGGACTGGACATCACGCAGAAAGGCTGCTGAGGCTAGGCCCCACCGCCCCGTCCTGCCCCGCTCCGCGGTGCGGCTCAGGGAGCCTGTGCTGCCCGGGGACAGGAGGCAGGACGGCGCGGGGCCCACTGCCCCACTGGGCTGACGGGAGGGCAGACTTGCTGCCTCCTTGACGTCTTTGCTCGGAGCCGCCAGGTGAGCCAAGACCGACCTCTGCCCGCCAGCTCCTCCTCGAGGCCTCTCTCGACTGACTCTGGGCGTGCTCCACGAGTTGATCTTCAGAGTTACATTAAAACGGTCTCAGTACTGTATTATGTGAAATCCAATTTAAAGTTATTTAAAGCAGTTCTGTTCACAGTCTGTTTACTCACAGCCTGGTTCAGCAAATTAGCAGGTAATGTCAGGGCCTTCCCTTGGGGTGGACACGCCTGTCGGCATCTAAAAGGGCTGGAGACGGGCAGCCTTCCCTGGGGGAGCCTGTTTCCTCCCAAGCAGACCTCCCAGCCCCAAGTCCAGGGCCCCAGGCGGTGGTGCGGTCCTGGGCTGCCCTCCTCCCACTGGCCCACTGGCCCTTTGGTCAGAACTTATCTTTAAAAGAAACTTGAGGCCAGTACACAGGTCGGGGTCACCATCTGTGGACGGGGTGTCTGCTGCCCTCCCTGGAGGCGGCAGAGGGGGCTGCGGAGGGGCGGGGTGCCCAGCCTGCCAGTCTCAGGGTCCAGTGACTGAGGAGCCACGCGCAGGCGAGGTGGGGGAGCGGTTGCCGTGGTGGCAGCCGGCGGCCGCAGGAGACGCTGTTGGCTCCTGCACGAGGCCGGCGGCAGTCGGACCGGCTGTGGCAGGGGCGGAGCGGCGTCTCTCACTTGTTGGCTTTTTCTTAACGGCTGCGTTGGTGTCTTGGCCAGGCAATACTGGGGTCTGTGTTGTCTCGGCCTTGGCATCTAGTCACCATCTCTTCTCCTTCAAGTAGATTTTCTCCTAGGATTGCACCCTGTAACCGGCTGAGGTCTGTGTCTGGAATGCAAGCATGGCCAGGCACGCAGAATCCAGTCAGCACAGTATATCCCTCATCGGCAGGATGAAGGGACGAGAGTCGCGTGATGGTATCAGTTGATGCTGAAAGAGCATTTGACTAAATTCAACACACTGTCCTGGTTAAAAAGTACTCAGTGAACTAGGAATAGAAGAAAGCTGCTCTGTGTGACAAAAGCCGCATGTGCAGGCCCCACAGTGATCAGCCAACAAGACAAGGCTGTCCCCTTTTGCCACTTCTGCTCAATAGAATCCTTATTAAAAGTTCTTTGCAGAGCAGTTAGGCAATTAGGCATCTCCACTCACAGATGATGGGGTTGTAGATGGAGAAACTAGTGAGTATGCCTCATGCCCAGGCACAGAAACTGCTGGACCTGGTGAATGAGCTCAGCAGGTTGCAGGATGTGGAATCAGCTCCAGGAAGTCCCGTGAAAGTCTGTGCACCACCCGTGATCCGAGTAGAAATGAAGAAAACGATTCCACTTTTAGTGGCCCCCAGAAGAACATTCATAGGAACTAAATTAACCCAGAAGTTGAAACAGTTGTACAGTGAAAACTACAAACTGTTGAGAAAAAGAAGACAAATAAGTGGAAAGACAGCCTGTGTTTATGGATTAGGAAACTTAACGCTGTTGAAATATCGGTTGTGCCTGAAGCAACATGCACATTCAGGTTCTGTCAAAAAAGCAGCAGTGACTTTTGCAGAAATGAAAGAACCCGTCCTGAAATTCCCGTAGAACCTGAAGGGGATTCTGAACGCTCAGAACAACCCTGAAAAAGCACAGAGTTAGAGATCACACACTTCCTGTTTCAGGGTTTACTGCAGATCCTCAGCTGTGAGAACAGCGTGGTCCCACCACAGAGTGAGGCATGTGGAGAACAGGGAAGTCAGGCCTCACGTGTCAGGTCAGGGGGACGGTGGAAACACCGCTGAGACCCTTTTATAGGAAAGCGTCCTCTTTCTCCCGCTGGCGCTGGGAAACCACGCCAAAGGGCAACGTCAGATCTCTGCCAACATCGTGTACAAACGTCAGCTGAAAGTGGGCCAGAGACCCCAGGCAGAGGCTCCGCTACTCCGGGGTTGGCAGAGGCTCCTCCATGTGACGAAGGCACAGGAAGTGAGGTAAATGGGCGGATTGGACCTCGGGGGTTAAAGCCTGGTGCGGGCAAGGACAGCAGGGCCCTGTGCAGAGTAGAAGGCAAAGCCCAGAGGAGAGGGGGAGTTGTCCAGGCCACATATCTGAGAAGAGATATGCTCCAGAATGCAATATCTGGAATATACTGAGAAACTTCCAAAACCCAGTAACATAGAAACAAACACCCAGGTTGAGAATGGGCAAAGGCCCTCAGCAGACATGCACCACAGAGGATGCGCAGAGGGCCAGCACGCCACCAGAGGAACGGAGATGGAAGCTCACTGAGCCAGCAGCCCACGGCCCTCGGGGCTGCTGCTCAGCTGCTGAGTCGTGCCCGACTCTCTGTGACCCATGGTCCGCAGCACACCAGGCCTCCTGGCCTTCACTGTCTCCCAGAGTTTCCTTACATTCATGTCCATCGAGTCGGTGATGCCGTCCAACCATCGCAATCCTCTGTCGGCCCCTTCTCCTCCCACCTTCAGTCTTTCCCAGCATCAGGGTCTTTCCCAGTGAGTCAGCTCTTCGCATCAGGTGGCCAGAGGACTGGAGCTTCAGCTTCAGCATCAGTCCTCCCAGTGAAGGTTCGGGGTTTGTTTCCTTTAGGGTGGACGGTTTGGAGCTGAACTATACACTTTAAAATGGTGAACATGGCTGCTTTTTATGTATTTTATCACAATTTTTAAGCTGCATTTAATTGTGTCTCAGTTATGCCTTAATAAAGTTGATCTAAAAAAACGAACCAACAGCTTTGAAAAAAAGCCCAAGGCCAGATGGTGTAATTCTGTGAAACAGTAAAGAAGTATTAACAGCAGTGTCTCTCAAAATCTTCCAAAAAGCTGACAGACAGACCACTTCCTAAGTCACCCTGTGCATCACCATCACCAGCTACCAAGGCTGGATGGAGACGCGACCAGCAAACCCCAGGCCGGCACCCCGATGACTGCAGGTGCGAGGCCATCGAGGATGGCCCCGCCCAGCTGGACCCAGCAGACCCCTGAAGGGCTACATGCGAAGCGAGTTTATTCCCAGGGTGCGAGGGAGTTTCACAGTAAGGAACTCAATTGATGAGACACACCATGTTAACAGAATGACAAGCGGAGACCACATGACCGTCTCAGTTGGTACAGAAAAAGCATCTGGCAAAATCCAACGCGATAAAGCCCCATGTGAAACCCCACAGATCACGCTGTCCTCAGTACTGAGACAAGACCGAAAGGTTTTTTCCTCTAAGATCAGGAACAAGATAAAGATGCCTGCTTTGCCTGCTCTTCATTCAGCTTGCCCTGGCGTTCTAGAGAGTGATCAGACAAGAAAAAGAAGTGAAAGCCGTCGCACGGGAAAGGAAGAGGCAGACCTGGGTCTCTTCACAGACGACACGAGGCTGGCTTGGGTGGCCCCCTTGCTGCGTCTCCTCTGTCTGGGGGCCCGTCTGGTCGTGGGCATTTTAGAATAAGTATTCAGCTGATCGAGGCCCGTCAGAGCCTCTTAGCCCGAGGCCCAAGGCCCGAGGCCCAAGGCCCGAGGCCCGAGGCCCGAGGCCCGAGACCCTCTTGCTGTGCGCCCTCTGCTCGGGACGTGTCTCTCAGTTCCTGTTGATGTCCCAGCGGCGCCCGCAGCCCCGTCCAAGGCCAGGCCTCACGCGCCTGGACTGCAGAACCAGACGTTTACCTGCCCACATTGGGGTGGGGCCCTGCAGAAGGGCAGAGCCGCCGGCCGGGACTCGTGCCTTGGTGCGCACAGCGTGTGGCTTTCGCCTGTGCCCATCGGGCCTGCCCCGTTAGCCACCGCCTCCCTCCAGGGACCACGTCTCTCCTTGTGAGCTCTGCTGGCCGCCGGGTCCACCCGGGGCTCCCGGCCCTGGGCCGGAGCCCCAGGCCCCTGGGCACTGTGACCTCACCAGCGTGACAGGGCCCCTGGGAGCCCCTCCTGCCCAGCCACTGTGCACACACTGGGCTCTCCAGGAGGGTCGCAAGTACTGAGCCCCGGCAGGGTAGGCAGGGGTCTCACCTGGTGCCCCCTCACAGCCGTGACCCCGGGCAGGCGGCCCTTGGCCCTCCCTGGTGGACGTGCTCCTGCCTGTGCGCCTCAGACGGACCCAGCCCACCAGGACCTCCAGATGCTCAGGGCCCTGCACAGCCGTGGCCCTCAAAGCCCAAGTGGGCTGCCTGGGCCCCCCGCGGCAGGCCTCCTTCCCCGTCTTGCTCGCTCTGCCCCTTGGTTCGTTTCCATCTTCAGGGACCACAGGCTTGGCCCTGTGTGCACCTCTGGACCCCAGCAGGCTGCTGCCCTCAGCCCACTGCTGCGGGGCTGACTCTTCACTGCTGACCCAGCAATGGGGTGCCTCCCAGCCCCACCTGGAGGGGCTGCCCCTCCTCAGGGCAGGAAGCGCTGAGGGAAGGGGGGTCCCCGCCTCAGGGCAGGAAGCGCTGAGGGAAGGGGGGTCCCCGCCTCAGGGCAGGGATGGCTGAGGGGAGGAGGAGGGGTCCCCTCCTCAGGGCAGGAAGCGCTGAGGGAAGGGGGGTCCCCGCCTCAGGGCAGGAAGCGCTGAGGGAAGAGGGTCCCCTCCTCAGGGCAGGGACGGCTGAGGGGGAGGAGGGGTCCCCACCTCAGGGCAGGGACGGCTGAGGGGCGGGGGGACTGGGAAGAGGGGTCCCCACGGGGCTCCCCTCGGGCCTCATCCTGCATCGCGTCCCCCAGGAGCCCCACGTCGGGGCTGCTCCAAGACCCTCCTGGTCAAGGCCAAGGACGTGAGGGCAGAGGCAGGCCCTGCTGTCTGAACTGTCTGCTCCCCTCCCGCCCCAGTCCTCTTGCTGAGCTGGGGTCCCGACCCGGTCAGTTCCCAGCGCGGTGGGGTCTCCGTGGGGCAGCAGACCCCGGAGCTGCACCCTCCTGCCTGCCCTCCTCAGCCTAGCCGCTCCTGGGCTGCAGCCAGGGCTCAGGTCAAGGTCAGCCAGGGAAGGAGCTTCTCTTTACCGTTTGTCCACATCCGCTTGGCACCCGGCCTCTCAGTTCCTAACCAGGGGTGGGGCCTGTGCCCACTGGGAGAGTGGAGCCTTAGCCACCGGCGCACCAGGGAGGCCCCGAAGAAGGAGCTTTATTTCCGCCAGGTGGGTGGTTCGATGCTCGCAGGCCTCGTGCGTGCTCTCTCCCACGCGTGTGGCTGTGGGTGCTCCCACGCAGGGTCCTCGGAGACGGGGTGCCCACCAGCCCGGCTCCACCCAGCCCCTCCCACGGCCCCTCCCCAGCCAGGAGTCACCGATTGTGACCTCGAATGAGGCTGTGGGCCCGGCCCCGTGTCCTGGGCCCAGAGCCCGGTGGCACATGGCAGCCAGGACCATGCCCAGCGTCCGCCTCCCCCAGGTCCATCACACAGGGCGGCCGTGATTACCTGGGCCTGGGGGGCCTGCTCACCCCCAGCTTTCTGGCTGCAGGGGGCCGGCCCTCACATCAGCCGTCCTGGGCCGGGTCACTGCCGGGCGGTCTGGCCCACACGTGACAGCGTCTCGGCTGGGGTGGGGGGTGGCAGCCTGGACCCATGGGCCCCCTGCCTATGGAAGCGGGCTTCCCGCAGTACACAGGCCCAGGTCCTTGACTGAGAGGGTCCACAGGCGATGCGGGCAGGGTGAGGGCCCCCCTGCCTGCCCCCTCCAGGCCCTGGGTTCCTGCAGCAGGGCTGTGTCCTCTGTGGTCACTGCTGGGGTACCGTCTGTCGCCCAGCTGCTCCAGGACTGTGGGAGCCTTGTGGCCTGGACGCCACCTCTTCCCCGACACGCTGCGGGGCGGGAGGCAGAGATGCAGGCAGGGCAGCTCCCCCAGAGCCTCGGTCTCCTCACCTGGAGAGGGCGGGAGTTGCCTGTCTGCCATCAGGTGGGGAAGTAAAGCAGAGCCCGCAGAGCGGCACAGACACCCTGCCGGCCCACCCTGTCCTGGGCCTGGGCCCCCTGCCCGCTCCCCGCCCCGGCCTGGCACCCTGGGAGGGGCTGAAAGCCTTGCCCTTGTACCAGCCCAGGTCCCTTGCCCAAGGCCTGCTCTGTTCCAGAGGGCTGCCCCGTCCCCAGGGGACCAAGGTTCCTGGGGATCCAGCCCCTGCCCGGGAAAGAAGTGCTTGTTTCTCCGAGGCTTCTCTCCGGATTTCAGGAGATCCGACAGCAAAGTGTGGTCACAGGAGAAGCGGGGGGCAGCACCCCACCCCCCAGAGGGTGGACCAATGATGCAGGCCAGAGGGCCCCCGGGAACAGTGTGCCCGCGTCTGCGTGCGTGTGTGTGCTCAGACTGGTGCTGGGGCCCTTCGTGGCCTTCGCCCTCAGGGCCTGTGGCTCAGCAGCTTCCCGCCGGGGATGGGGGACAGGCCCCCACTACCGCGGGGCACCGGGTTTGGGAGCCGCTCCCTTGGCTCCATGGGGCTTGGGGAGAGAAGGCAGGAAAGAGGCCTGCCGCGCTCACCCCCGGCCCACCAGGGGCAGTGCAGTGGGGAGCAGCCACCCCATTCCTGAGCCGCCAGTGGGGCCGCTTCAAGGGTGCCAGCTCCCAGGGAACCTGTCGCCTGCTGCCGTCGGTCCCGCCCGTGTCTTCACAGCCCCCCGCCTGGAACCTGGGCCCCCACACCAGGAGGGGCCTGGCAGGCGCTGGCCTCAGCTCGCAGAGGTCACGCGGACGGTGATGTGGCTGCATGAGCACAGCCGCTGGGGCGAGGGGCTCACGAGCGCCCACGGTCAGGCCTTATGCCCAATCCTCCTCCCCAAGTTGGGTCGTCCTTACTCTTGTCTTATCATTTGAAAGAGAACTACCCGTGACTGTGGGGCAGGAAAACAGCCCAGCTGCTCGGAAGCTGTAGGGCAGATCTCTTTAAAACTAAAACAACGGGCTTCTGTCAGCCCGGCGACTACACTCCCAGAGCGTGCAACAGAGAAACAGGGACACATCTTTGTGCAGAAACCTGTGCGTGAACATCCACGGCAGCTTTATTCATAATGACCCAGCCTGGGGGCTCCTGGGGCCCAGGAGGAGACGGTTAGTCCAGCCCAGCCCCGGGCAGGAGCCCCTGCAGACCCGGCCTGGAGATGGCACAGGGCAACCCATCTCCCGAGGGTGCCAGCTGCGCCTTTCTGCCCGTGCAATCCTGTGCAGCCACGGCCCCACATGGCCTGGACAGCCGAGGTGGCCCCAGCCGGGCCACACGGGGTGGACGCTGCTGCGGGGGGGCAGCACCTGGCACCTGCAGGGCCAGTCAGCCGAGGGCCCCTCTGACTATGGGGGGCCACTCAGAGCCCACACTTGGTGTAGAGCTGCGTGCACACACGTGTACACACACACATACACACACATTGTAGGGGCGGCTCATAGACGGGCATGGTGTAGAGCTGCACACACGTGCACACACACACGTGCACACAGATTATGGGGGACTCAGAGCTGCTAATGGTGTAGAGCCGCACACACATGTACTCACACACACGTGCACACACACGTGTACACACATTGTAGGGGTGGCTCAGAGACGGGCATGGTGTAGAGCTGCGCACACACGTGTACACACACACTGACACACCAGAGCAGGCCTTGTGGAGCAGTGTGCTGAGCACTGGGTGCCCCATCTCCGTGTGCTGTTGGAGAAGCCTTTCTGTTCGAGTCCTGACTGGCTCCTCCGGCCTCTCTTCCAGCTCTGGCTGAAGGGCGTGCCCCAGTGTAGCCCCCTTCTGTGATGGACCCAAAGGCCCCCAAGAAGTCCCTCCAGGGAACGGAGAGTAAGGCCAGGAGGCAGGAGAAGTTTGCCAGGAAATTTCCATACAGGTAGCAGACCCCGAGCCCAAGCCAGGAGGCCCCCCTTCTGCAGGCCCCCACCCCAGGAGCACCCTCTGGGAAACATGGCGGGAGCGGGTGGGGGTCTCTGTCCCCTGAGCTGCTCCATGCTCCCTGACGGCGGGCTCCACACCACCCCTTCGCCCCTGAGCTGGGTCCCCCAGAGCCTTGGCTGGCTGCTTCCTGTCACCTGTTCAGCACACCTGCTCCTGCGGGGGTGTAATGGGGTCCGGGTGTGGGGGAGGGGCAGGAGCCCGCAGAGCCCGCAGGCTGGGTGGCCTGGGGCCTCTGCCAGGCGGCCTGTTTCTCTGGGTTGAGGGGCCTGGGAGGGCTGAGCCCAACCTTGGGGGCCACGGCCTCCTCACGGCTGCCCGCGGCAGGGGCACCTGCCCTCAGCTCACAGCCCTGGTCCGTCACTGCCCACAGGTTCTCCTGGCTGACGGAGACCAGCTCGGAGCCCCTGCAGCCCTGGGTGCTCACGAAGATGAGCAGCTTGCTGCGGGAGCAGCTGCCCCTGCAGAGGACACTGCTGCCCACGAGGTCCATCCCCGTGCGAGGGTGAGCCTCCGCCCCAGACCCCGCGCGGACACGGCACATCCTGGCTGTGGACGTCAAGCCCCGGAGAGACTCGCACTCACTCCCCCACACCCTGCTCGTGGGAGGCCACACCCAGAAGCCACACACAAATGCAGAAACGCAGACTCGCCCTGACCCAGACACCCTGACCCCATGCCATACACAAACGCAGACGCAGACTCGCCCTGACCCACTCGCCCTGACCCCACGCCACACACAAACACAGAGACGTACAGACTCGCCCTGACCCAGACCCCACACACAAACGCAGAGACGCACAGACACGCCCTGACCCACTCGCTCTGACCCATGCCACACACACAAATGCAGAGACACACAGACTCGCCCTGACCCACTAGCCCTGACCCCACGCCACACACACAAACGCAGAGACGCACAGACTCGCCCTGACCCTTACTGTCTCTCTGAAGGGGCCCCACCCAGCCCACCACCCGCGCCATGAGTGGGCATGGGGCCTCGGGGCCGAGGCTGTCTTCACTGTGCTCCCGGGCCTCTGAACCTCTGCTCCCCTGGGCTGACGGGCTGAGCTGCAGCTTCTCCCGTGGAAGGGTCCGTCATGTTGGACCCTCTGAGAGCCTTCAGGCATGTGGCCAGGTCCTTGTGCCGGGGGCAGGGCGGGGGGGCTGAGGCCTGCCCCCAGGACCGCCCCCTGCCTTGCACCCTGAGCCCTGGCCATGGGCAGATCACCCAGAAGCTAAAGGCCGAGTTTATCTGAGGATAGCGGAGCCCCTGAGGTGGGGGAGCAGGAGGGGGGGAGGGTGGTCTCGGGGGCAGGTGGCCTCCGTGCTGGTGGCACCTGCTGTGGCTTGCCCCCAGGCTGGCAGGCCTGTGTCTGGGCTGGGCAGAGGACGGGGAGGTGTCCGCTGCTGGACGTCCGGGCAGGGGTGGCCAGGGGGAGTGTCTGCCCCAGGAGCAAAGCTGTGGTTGCAGCCCCCGGCCAGCTCCTCTGGCCTGGGGGCCGGGCTGGCTCTGTGGGGTCAGCGTGCGGCTCTCTGTGGCTTCTCCAGGCTGGGGTCCTTAGGTTTCCTGCCTCCGTCCTGCCTCCAGCCGCCGCCATCACCGCCAAGAAACCTCTGGGAGCTGGCGCTGCTGACCCGCCGCTTCCCCAGGCCCGCAACACTCCCGCCCGCCCCCCGGAGCCCCGCTCTGCACCACTGGTCTCTGGGCCACTCGGCCCCCCGGGCGCTCGTGACGGTGGCCACTGGGAGCTCCCCTCCGGGCAGAGGTGACCTAGGGGGAAACGGGGAGCCCTGGAGAGGTCGCCCCAGGCACACGTGGCAGGATCACAGCCCCGGACGGCCGTCTGCACACCGGCCCCACGTGCTCATCCATAAAGTGCGGGGACGGCCAGCTCTGCAGTGTGAGTGCCATTTCCTCGCATTGACCCCCAAATACGCCTCAGGCATCTGGGATGCCCGGGGGCGATACTCTGGAGTCCTGCTTCAGGGGAGTGCGCGTGAAGGGGGACCACCTAGCCTCACTAGGGGCTGCGCCCGGAGGAGGAGCAGGAAGAGGCGGTCTTTCCAGCCCGATCGGGACAGTCTAGAAGGGTGCGCAGGCAGTGCTTACAGCTCTCAGAGTCTAAGATGCTGGAGCCACGTGTGTGCATTAGGACGTGGTGTGTGTGTGCACGTGCGTGGGGTGCACGCCTGTGTGCTGCATGTGCACGCGCCTGTCACAACTTGGGTAGAAAAGCACGCACACCAGGGTGGCGGCAGCCCCAGGCACAGGGCTTGGCTGAGCTGGTGTGGCTTTAGCGCTTGGCCCAGGCAGAGTGGAAGGGTAGGTTTTCCCCAGCGTCACTGCCCCTCTCGAGCCAGCACACGGCAACCCCCCTCAGGGTGTCTGCGCTCCTTCCTCTGGTCCCCACACAGCCTCTGACACTTGTGCCCTGCTGGGAAGGTGATCCAGGCTCAAGACCAGACCACCTCAGACCCCAGAACAAATGGCAAAAGGAGACACAAACCCGGATTTCACAAAGTAACAAACGCATTTATTTCAAACACGTGAGCTGCCCTGCTCGCCATGGTCCTGTCTAGTCTGCTCCTGTATTGCCTACTGGGCTCTGCTGACGGTGCACCACCGAGCATCTGGCTGGACGGCGGCCAAGAAGGAGCCAGAACAGGGCCCTCCCCGGGGTGCACCATGTGGTGGGGTCCACCGTGTGGTGGGGTCCTCAGGTGCCCAGGTGGCAGGTCACTGCCCACTGAGGCCGAGACAAGGCCTGTCCGGCCCTGGGTCTGGGCGGGGGCGGGGGCGGCATCTCTCCTTGGCGGGCCGCAGTGACTAGGGCAGGTGAGATGGGGAGGGCCCCGGGGAGGGGAGGGGGTCGGAGGCCAGCGCAGAGCCAGCATGCTAGTCTTGTGGCACGGCTAGGTTCAGGACAGACGACAAAACACAGACGCTCGCAGGCTAAAAGCCTGTTATTCCGGCCTCCGGGGGTCCTGGGGACGCACCCGCCAGCCTGGGTGCTTCGACGAGGCCGGGATCAGGCACCCAGGGGTCCAGCCCCTGGAGGAGAGGCAGGCTGCGCCAGGACCGGTCAGCCGGGTCGGGGGCGGGCACAGGGTCATCTCGGTGTGCACCCCGACTGCCAGCTGTAAGAAAACGCCGCGGGAAGAAAAAGCCACCTCTAGGACCCGTTAGTAAAAAGGCCTTTATTGGGCGGTTGCTCTCGGGCAGAACTCCCAAGGACAGGCAAGCGAGGGAAGCGAGGGAGTCTGCGAGGTGGGGAGGGGTGCGGGAAGGTTTTATAGTGAGGGCTGGCAGACAGACCAAGTGTTTCCCATGTAAGGCAACAGGTGCGGACCACAGCAGGGGTTGGTTGCCCATGGTCTTTTGGCATTTCCCGATTGGATCGGGCTCCAAGGCCAGCCCCGGGGTCGGGTCCGTTCCCTGGTTCCGGTTTGGTCATCAGCCACCCCTGGTGCTGACCGGATGCCCCCTTTCTGGCCACGTTTCAGGCAGCTCGCCCTTTCATCCCGGCCTTCTTGATATAGGATAAGGGGCGCCGAATCTCTCTGGCTACTTCCTGCTGAACAGGGGCGATGAAGGGAAAGGGTGGTCGGGATGTTTTGGGCTGGCTCTTAGATTTGGTGGAGATCTTTTGGAGTGGACCCTGAGTACTGTTGTCACAGCACCATCAGCTGAACCGCGTTGGGCCTTTGTCCCAGCTGGCACATGTTTAGGGTCACGTTTGACAAGTAGCTGAGGATATAAGGCTCAAAAAGAAGAAGGGTTAGCACTACAAGGACAAATATGAAAATGGGCTTCCACCAACTGAACTTGAACCAGGAAGTAATCTCATCTAGAAGAGAGGGGGAGCTGTCACCCAACCGGGAGATACTGTCTCTTACCTCAGTCAAAGTGTTAGAGACATTTTGGGAAAGATCTGGGATATATACACAGCACCCTGTCTTGATAATAGCGCAGGTCTCTCCCTGGGCAGCTGTGAGAATGTCGAGGGCCATTTTGTTTTGTAGTCGACCTGGGTCACCACTAACAAGGAAATACAGTCCCTCCTGCTCTGGCTGCTTGCTGCCCAGGGCCCCATGAGCGCTGGGGCCTCAGGGTGGGCTGGGGACTGGCCAGCTCTGGGTGAGTCGAGGGGCACTCATGGGCCACTATGAGGGCGTGACTGCCTGCACACGCCCAGCCCTTGGCCTGCTCCCACCTCTGTCCCTGTCAACACATCCTCGAACCCCCGCATCCAATCTATGCACCCTCATCCCTGCCTCTCAGGGCCCATGGACCCCCTTCTGTCACCTGTTCCCTCCACCACTCCCTGCCACACCAGCGCTGGCTGCCTTTACTACGCCCGCGCTTACTGTCCCTGAAGGCCACCCTCTGTGGCCACGGCCCCTTGGGCTTCTTCCGTACCCCCTGAGGTCCTCCACTCACCCCTGCAAGCTTGGCCAGTCTCTAACCCTGAGGGAGGACCGTCCAGGTGAGCTGAGTGGTCAATTGGGTGTCAGGATCTGTCCAGGTGAAAGCGAAGAGAAACTGGCAATCGGAATGAAGTGGAATAGTAAAGAAGGCATCTTTGAGATCAATGACAGTGAAATGAGAAGTTTGAGGAGGAACTGAGGAAAGAAGAGTGTAAGGGTTAGGGACCAGCGGGTGTGCAGGATGAATCTAACTGACAAGACAGAGGTTGTGTCTGGAGAGGACATGAAGGTCGGCCGTCAATTCCCATAACCGAAATCTGAGAAGGATGCAAAATGCCCCCAAAGGAAGGAAGAACCGAATAGGTAGCCCCCGTATCAACCAGGAAGTTGATAAACTTACTCGCTACCTGGAGCGTTACCCTGGGCTCGGCTTGGGTGATCGGGGTCCCCGAGTCTGGGCGGCATCAGTCTTCGTCGAAGCTCAGCAGCTCCAAAGCCGGAGTAGGGCAGGAAGTCTCCCTGGGGCGCTCTGGTCCCCGGCCCCTAGAGGTCGGGGCCCGAGAGGCCTGGGGACAGTCGCTGGCCCAATGTCCTCGTTGTCTGCACAACGGACACGGCTTGGATGGAGGGCGTGGTGGGTTCTGGCATGTTTTTGCCCAGTGTCCTTCCTGGCCGCACTTGAAGCAGGCCCCCGGAGGGGGCTTCCGGGACCCCGAACCCGCAGCCGGCCGCAGGGCCGCCACCAAGGCTTGGGTTTGCTGGTTAAAGAGACTTGCTTGCTGGTTGAGGAGGCTAGCCTGAAATTTGGCCTTTGTTTAAGCCTTGCCTTTTGGCTGGCCTCAGCTGCTTCTTCCCGGGCATTGTAAACTTTGAAGGCCATTTTTACCAGATTTCGGATAGGGGTTTGAGGACCATCTTCGGCCTTGGCCAGCTTTTTCTGGATATCAGGAGCTGACTGAGAGATAAAACGACTGGCCAAGGTGGCTGCCCCCTACAGGGGACTCAGGGGACAGCCTGGTGTATTGAATGAGGGCCTCAGTAAGCCGATTGAGGAACATAGCTGGATTTTTATCAGGCCCCTGAGTCACCTCGTCTAGCTTAAGGAAATTTACAACCTTGTGAGAGGACACCTCTATCCCATCAAGAAGGCACTCTATCATATAGCCTACTCGCTGCTGGCCACCACCCCCTCCTGATAATTCCAGTCAGGGTCAACGTCAGGGACCGCCTGAGCCCCCGGGGGTGTTCGGGAGAGGGATTGGCACTGTGCCTCTGATCGGCCTGAGCTTTGGCTGCCGTCCAGATGGCCTGCCTCTTTTCGGGGGTGGTGGAGGACCCCAGAATAACAGATGTCTTGCCAGGTTAAAGCATAGGCACGGGTCAGGCCCGTGAACTGTTTGATATAGTGAGTGGGGTTGGAAGAGAAAGATCCCAGCTTGGTCTCAATCTGTGCCAGGTCCTGGAGAGAAAAAGGGGACATAGACCTGGGCTAGGCCTTCAGCTCCAGCCACCTGCCGCAAGGGAAAGAGCGAGGCTGGGACAGAAGAAGGGGAGGGGGGGTAGAAGAAGGAGGTTTTTGCAGACTGCTGTGAGAGCGAGTGTGGGAGCTAACCAGAGAAGGCGGAGGGGGAGGGGGGCCGCCGACGGAGGGAAGAGGGGGATACAAGATAGGGTTTAGGGCCAGCAGATCCAGGGCCGGCGGCAGAGTCTCGGAGGCAGAACGGAGATAGGAGGGGGGGGGGTGAGGATAGAGAACCAGGGTCGGAGGAGGGGAAAGAATAGGGTTAACTGCCAGCTGGTTGGGGGTCGAGGGCGAGGCTGGGGCCGAGGTGGAAGGGGAGGGAGCCGTGGGAGAGGTATAGGGAGGAGGAGCCACCAAGTCCTCTGGAGAAACAGAGAAAGCAGAGGACTCAGAGACGGGAGGAGTTGGCTTGGAGCCACGTGGTGCAAGGGGGGGCGAGAGCACAACGCCCAAAAAGCCTGTACATAGGGGACCTCAGACCATTTTCCCGTTTTCCGGCAGTAATTATCTAAGTCACGGAGGACATCAAAGTCCAATGTCCCTGTGGCTGGCCAGTGAGCCGTTATCTAGAGAATATTGAGGCCAGGCCTGTGAGCAGAAAAAAAGTAAGCTGTTTAGGGCGGACATGTCTCTTTAATCTTAAGGTCTGCAAATTAGCCAATAAGCATTTTAAAGGGGTTAAATCTTGGAGTTTGGGTTCGGGTTTGGAGACTGTCGATCCCATAGCGACCACCAACAGCGTAGGCAGACCCCGGTATCCAAACGTCTTTGGACACGCTGGGGGAAGCCGGAATGGGTCCAGGCAGCCGATCAGGACGTCTCCTTCACGGTCTGCGGGACCGGAATGGGCCGAAGCCGGAATGGGCCGAAGCCGGAATGGGTCCAGGCAGCCGGTCAGGACGTCTCCTTCACGGTCTGCGGGACCGGAATGGGCCGAAGCCGGAATGGGCCGAAGCCGGAATAGGTCGATCAGCTGATCAGGACGTCTCCTTCACGAACTGATGACCGGAAGGGCCCAGTAAGTGCGCACCCGTTACAGGGCCCTAGGAAGTGGTCGCCAGGGAGTACAGACCTCAAAGCCGAAGGGACTTACCCCGTTTCCTGCCGTCCGGGAGGTTGGTCAGCCGCCTGGGTCTGGGGCTACCGCGGCGGTGGAGCTCGAGGGAGCCTCAACGGCGGGTGCCGGAGGCTCTCGCCTCGAGCCCCACGTTGGGCGCCAGATGTAAGAAAACGCCGCGGGAAGAAAAAGCCACCTCTAGGACCCGTTAGTAAAAAGGCCTTTATTGGGCGGTTGCTCTCGGGCAGAACTCCCAAGGACAGGCAAGCGAGGGAAGCGAGGAGTCTGCGAGGTGGGGGAGGGGTGCGGGAAGGTTTTATAGTGAGGGCTGGCAGACAGACCAAGTGTTTCCCATGTAAGGCAACAGGTGCGGACCACAGCAGGGGTTGGTTGCCCATGGTCTTTTGGCATTTCCCGATTGGATCGGGGCTCCAAGGCCAGCCCCGGGGGTCGGGTCCGTTCCCTGGTTCCGGTTTGGTCATCAGCCACCCCTGGTGCTGACCGGATGCCCCCTTTCTGGCCACGTTTCAGGCAGCTCGCCCTTTCACCAGCTAGCGCAGCCGCAGGTAGGAGGGGACGGAGTAGTTGAAGAGGAGGAAGTCCATTTTGTAGAGGCCGAAGAGGCGCCGCTGGTAGAAGGGGCTGATGTCGCGGAAGAGGCGCTCGGCCCGGTCGCGCGCGGCCCGGGCCCCGGCGGCGGCTCCGGGAAGCGCAGTCCCGGCGCGCCCGCGAGGCCCAGCACGAAGGCTGCGTCCTGGGCCAGCGTCTCGAACTTGCCCACCACGTCGTAGCGCAGGCTGCACGGGTGGCAGAGCGCGTGGGCACGTTCCCAGTGCTCGTTCAGGGGCCCGTCGCGGCGCGTGCGCGGGTCCAGCAGGTAGGCCAGGAACTCGGCGGAGCGCACGCCGTGGCCGCGGGCCAGCGCGTCTGGGCTCGGGCGCGGTCGCAGGCGCCGGACGATGTCGGTGCCGGGCGGCGCTGGAAGGCGGCGCCCAGGGCCGCTGCAGCTTGTTGCGGTAGGCCGAGGCCAGGCGCTCGAAGGGCTCGCGCACGAAGAGGAAGGCCAGGTAGGTGCGCAGACGCCGGTTGACCTCGGCCGGGCTGAAGTCGGCCAGCGAGGGCAGGCGGCCGCGCGCGTGCGCGCCGGGCGCGGGGATGGAGCGCGGGTCGCCGGGGCCGCGGCCGCTCAGCGCCAGCAGCACGCGCTTCCAGTTGGTGCAGGCCACCTTGGGCACGTAGCAGTAGAGCAGGCCGCGCGCGTCGTCCACCAGCACGTGCCGCAGGTCCTCGGGCCGCAGCAGACGCTGCCCGTCGGGTGTGGCGGCCGCAGGCGCGGCGCAGCAGCTCTCGGCGCTGCCGATGCACCTCGGCCAAGGCGGAGCGCGAGCCCTGCGGGAGCCAGGGCCACAGAGGGAGCCCCGGTGAGGAGGGGCCATGAGCCTACCCCGGCCGAAGGGCAGGGAGGATGCGACTGATCGCGTGCAGGCCCTCCCTGCCGCCCACCCCCACCCCCCCACGCACTGAGCCTGGGGCTTCCGTTTGTCCCTCCTGCTGTGGGCGGCACACAGCGCGCTGCTCATCATGTCCGCCTCGCAGAACGCTGCAGCGCAGAGCCTGGCATAGCCCACACCTGGAGGGGCTGGGCAGGTAGACGGGTGGCTGGACGCCCCCAGGTCTCTCCGCCTGCCCCCAGCGTTTGCCTTGTGACAACCCGGCCTTCGCCCCCTGGCCAGAGCCGGAGGCGGCCGCAGCCCCCGGACAGCAGGTCCACACGGCCAGGCCACTGTGGCTGGAGGCAGCGGGGGGGAGGGGGGGTCCACCTACCTGGTCCAGGTCGTAGAGCGTCTGCAACGGGCTCCTCCTCTTCCCGCCAAACCAGCTAGTACCCACGGCGTTGCTCTCGAACGCTGGGGGCAAGGGAGAGGTGCTTGCCGTGGCGCCAGACTGGCTGTGGCCCTAGGGGCTTGGCCGACTCGCCTGGGCACACTGCGTCCACCGCTGGGCCTCGGTACCCCCGCGTCCTGCCTGCTTCGGGGGTCACTGACAGACCGGGTCCCTGTCACCAGGGCAGGGAGCTTGCCCTCCAGAGCTGCAGGGGGCTTGGGTGGGAGCAAACAGTGGGAAAAGGGGAAACCACCGCCCTCTAGGAAGGCCCTGACCACCCAGCGCCACTTGCCTCCACCTCACACCCCCGCCTCTGCCAGCCACGTCCATGCAGCCTGAGGGTGAGGCCCCAGTGAGGAGGCCGGGCCAGTCTCTTCCCGCCCTGGAGGGCCGGCTGCAGGGCCGGCAGCTGCGGGGTGCCGGGCGGGGGCCGGGCGGCGGCGGGGGCCGCACCACCAAGCTGCTGGCTCTCTGGTGGCAGCGCAGGTGACCAGGCCACGTGGCCGCTGGGGACGCCTGCAGGGGCTTCTCCCCTCCTGCTGGGGCGTGTCCCGCCTCCCAGCATATTCGGGGTTCACTGGCAGCGTCCAAGTGTGGGGACACTCTCTATCTCATCGCTGTATGCCTCAGTCTTCACCAAACTGCCACAGCCTCGTATTTGTCTTAGATATGATTATACTTAACCAATAAAATCTAACAAGTTTTAATGCCTTTAAAAATATCACCCAAATTGTCAAGTCTTTGGTTAGACTGATCAAGAAAAAAGGAATGAAGACTCAAATTACAAAAAAATGGAAATGGAAGAGGTGATGTTAGTACTGGGCCTTATAGAAACAGAAATGGAAATGGAAGAGGTGATGTTAGTACTGGGCCTTATAGAAACAGAAATGGAAATGGAAGAGGTGATGTTAGCACTGGGCCTTATAGAAATAGGGCTTCCCCTGTGGCTCAAACAGTAAAGAATCTACAGCTGAGGAGATCCGGGTTTGACGGTTGCATCGGGAAGATCCCCTGGTCAATGAATGGCAGCCCACTCCAGTATTCTTGCCTGGAGAATCCCATGGACAGAGGAGCTTGGAGGGCTACATCCATGGGGTCACAAAGAGTCGGACACGACTGAGCAACTAACAGTTTGACTTTCATAAAAATAATATAGCTAAGAACATCTGATGTGACTGAGGTGTGTAAATTTAAATGTATTCAATGGCTGTCAAGAATGTATTGAATTCATAAGAATATGGAATATTCACAAGAATATCTTTAATAATTCAGAATCACGTTAGGAAATAATAAATTCATAAGAAAAAAGAAGCTTTCAATGATCCTTGGCTTTCAACAAAATGAGGAGTCTTAAAATGCTGCCAGGATTCAAGAGTTTTCCTTAAGACAAATCTTTGGCAAACAAGCAAACTTGAACAGTTTGGTGAACTGCTGTGTTGGCAAACTGACCACAGGCAGTGGTTCCCAAACTTGAGCGTGCATGGGGCCTGCTGAAACGCGGGTGGCCTGGCCCAGGTCCAGAGGCTCTGGCCCCCTGGGTGGGGCCCGTGGTCTGCAGCTGACAGTCCAGGCTGCTGGAGGCCTGGGAGCCGCCTGAGCACCGCTGAGCACTGCCCGAGGGACTCGGTTAAAGGAACAAGTCAGTGAGAGGCAGACCCACCTTGCCGTGCCTGCAGACCCCGCCCGCGCACACCGCTGGCAGCCCAAGGGCCCCTGCCCACTCCAGTGGCCCCAGAATAAGGGCCGGGCTCGGCTGTGACCAAGGCTTTGGAGGGGTGAGGCCCACAGGGCCTGCCTGTGTCCTCAGGATCATCAGTGACCCGCAAGACGAGCCGCCCTCCTCTGGCTGCCTGCTGGTGAGGAGGCCCCAGGACCTGCTGGCCCCACGCTAGCTGGGCGCCTCCCACAGCCCTAGGAGGAGGGCTCTGCCTCACCTCTTTCCGGTGGGGGTAGAGGCCCTGAGTGGGGACGGGGCAAGGCTGGTGCCCCCGGGGGTGGGGGTGGCCAGGCAGAGCAACAAACCAGGCCGCCTCTACCCGAGGCCCACGGCTCAGAAGCACCCAGCCTATTGGAAACACCAGCCCTTGGGAGGAGCCTCTCCTTTCCCAGCCAGACCAAAGCCCAAGGGAAAGCGGGTCCCACACCAGCCCCCAAGAGCCAGTGGGTGGGAAGGGAGAGGCCGCGGAATCGCCAGGGACAGTGATTACGGGGCTGGGCCGCCCCCCCGGCTCCACCCCGTCAGCGCAGGAGCAGAAACCTGGTCCAGTGGGCGGGCAGGCTGGTGTGGAGAAGGATGAAAGGTCCCGGGGTCCAGTCCCCCTGAGCCCCCCACAGCAGGAGGCCGGGACTCTGAGGGTAGGGCAGTCCCCAAAGGGCCCCGTGGGGCTTCCTGCAGCCTCCTGCCCCTTCGCCCCAGTCCCCCGCCTGTGTCCTCAGCCCCCGAGTCCCTCCCCGAGCCTCCAGGTCCCAGGCCTCCCAGCAGAGGGCCAGGGAGCAGACCAGGCCAGCCCAGGGCAGCCACTTGGGCAAAACCACAAGCGGGTTCTGCTTTGACAAAGGAAACAAAAATAGCAGGAGGTTAGAGAGGGAGGGAGAGAGAGAAGGGGGGGGAGGGGGGAGGGACTGAGTGATGTCAGAGACAGCTTCCCCGGAGGGCAGGGATGGAGGCTGAGAGACGGGGAGACTGACCTGCAGGGAAAGCAGTCTGGAGTAGCTCAGAGCAAACCAGCTGGTTGTGCAGGGGTGGCAGGCCGAGGGAGGAGCTGCCCGCAATCTGGGGGTGCCCAGTGGGCCAGCCCCGGCCTCCCAGGCCCGCTGCACTTGGGCTGGTGTGTCCCGGGCAGCACAGGAGTGGCCAGGAGACCGGGGAGCAGGCAAGAACGCACGGCGCCCCTGCTCTGCTCACTGACACTATGCTCCCGGTGGGGGGGTCGGAACTACTGTTCTCCCATTTGACAGATGGGAAAACTGAGGCTCAAAGAGGCAAAGAAACATGTTCAGGCCTCCCAGCAAGCAAGGGGCCAGGAGCGGCTTGGAGCTGGGCCCTGGTGAGAGCGTGTCCTTAGCTGCTGAAGCCTCCTGGAGCCACTGTGCCCGCACACCACCCTGCCCGCCCTCACAGCACCACGGGCCGGGGGGGCAGCATGCCCTATGGGAAGCCAAAAGCAAGCCCACTCCTAAGGACAGGCCCGGTGCAGCCGCACTGGGCTCCTTGGGGCTGGCCCTGCAGGATGCTGTGCTGGGCTACCCCCAGCCCAGGGAGGAGAGGTTGCCACACAGTTTTCTGGTTAATAAGTTCTAGCCAGGCCAGTGTCACAAGAGCAGACCGGCCTAGCAGCACGGCCCGGCCGGGTCAGCACCCCCTGCTGACTTGCAGGCCCTCCAGGGGTCAAGCCCTTCCGAAGGAAAAATCGATCCTGCCTTTTTCTCTTGGAAGAGTTGTGACCTTTCCACCCTGAGCTCCGCAGCCCCCGGCACGGAGCCCTGATTGGGTGGATCGCTCTGCCCGGGACGTCAGACTTCACGCCCGCCTCGGGCACCGGGAGCTGACAGAGCCCAGGCCACGGCCTCCTCCTGGCCCTGCCCGGGCCCCCCGCCCCTTGCTCAGTGCCAGCCTCACTGCCGTCCTGCTGCTAAGAACACCGCTGCCCTCTGCCTGGGCTGCTTCTCCAGAAACGTCTCCTCTTCCGGGCTAAGACTTCCTGTTCGGATCTCAACTCAAACATCCCTCTAGAAAGGGGGCCTCTCCAGTGGCCAGGCTGCTGTTAGTCTACCCACGGTACTCGCTGCTACTGAGGCCATTCATTCGTGTGGCAGGAGTCTGCCTGCCCCAGGGGAGGCGGCTCTGTGAGGAGGGGACTGCCCTCTTTTGATCCCGGGGCCTCGCCTGGCATCTGGGTTGCTGTTCAGTTGCTCAAGTCGTGTCCGACCCTTTGCGACCCCATGGACTGCCGCACACCAGGCTTTCCCCGTCCTTCACCATCTCCCAGAGTTTGCTCAAACTTCTGTCCATCGAGTCAGTGATGCCATCCAGCCGTCTCATCCTCTGTCGTCCCCTTCTCCCACCTTCGGTCTTTCCCAGTGAGCTGGTAGTATTAAAGACTGGTAGCCCTTCCGGCCATGTGGAGAGCACCCCGATTCCTAGCCTGCCACACAAGGCCACCCGTGAGTGGACCTCAGCCTACCTTCCTTCCTGGCCTCCACCGCTCCTCATATGCACACACACATGTGCACACATGCAGTCATGCACACACACACACTCACACCTGGAAAAGGCAAGGTCAGGACAGGCCTCTGCCTGGGCACCTCCAGACCTGTGGGGCCTGTGCAGCCAGCAGGTCAGCGGCCCACAGCCTCTCAGCCTCTGGAGTGAGCCAAGTTGCAGCACATGCTGGAGCAGGCACTCCACACGGCTGGCAGAGCAGGTTGCCTGTTTCCCACACCCGACCCTGAGGAGGGTGCCCCGGACCAAGTCCTTCCTGGTGCAAAGTGCGGTGCGAGGAGGGACCCACCTGGACCGGAGCGTCCCATCCGCGGCTGTGGACACTGGGGAGGGGGGCTTCCAGGCGCGAAGTGGGCGAGGCGGAGGAGGCAGAAGTCCCGGGTGGCCTAAAGCCCTCCTCGGCCCACCGCTCACCTGGTCCCTGGACCGAGGCTGGGAGGTCCGGACCGTCCCATCCCGGCCTTGGGAGACCGCATCGCGAGCCCTTGCGAGGACCCGGGATGCGGGCGCAGCTTTGAGTCTTTCTCAGCGTCCCCTCCCCGCGCCTCCCCCCCGCTCCCGTGCCCCAGCCCGGGAGGAGACCAAAGGTGCCCCCACCCGGTCGCATACCGCCTCCCCCCACCCCCCCACCCCCGGCAGGCACTCACCCGGGCGCAGGGCGCGGGGCGCGGCGCCCAGGAGCAGGAGCGCGGCGCCCAAACACGCGGCCGCCAGCGCTCGCCGCCGCCAGCAGCGCCTCGCCATGCTTGCCCGGAGCGCGCCGCGCTCGGCCGGGCCCAACGGGGCTCGCGCTGGAGTGGGACCCGGGGCACGACCTCCGTCCCGCCCCCGGACCCGCCCACGGGCTCTTGCTCAGACCGAACCCGAAACGCAGGGCCGCGCTTGGATCCGGACTCGGGACCCTCCCGGCGGCGTGTACACCACTCCACCCCCGAAGCGCGGGGATGCAAGGGCTTTGCTGTCTGGAGGCGGGCCGGGGCAGGAGTAGGGGGTGGAATCTGCCGGGCCCCTACTCCGTCCAGCGGGGCAGCGAGCAGCCGCCCAGGGCGCGAAGGGTGGAGACTGGCGGAGAAGCCCTGTCGCCGTCGCGGTTTCGCCCGCTTCCGCCCGCTCGCCCGGGCGCCCTCCTCCGCCGACACCGAGCAGCCTCGTCACAGTGGGTCGGGGCACCCGGTGCCCCCTTTGCTCTTTTGCTGCGTGAAGCCGCCAGTACGAGACCCTCGCTGACTCCCCCATCCCCAGGATCAGGCCAAGAGTGCCTCTGCCTCACCGGAGCCCACCCTTCAGCCTTGCTCTCCACCGAGGTCTCCAGGTTCTGGCTTGCAGGAGGCAGCCAGACCAGGGGCGAGGCTGAGACAGGGGTCTCCTTCCGCCTCTGGACATCAGGACTCCTGTTCTTTGCCTCCTCCCCACAACCGCTGCAGACCCCAAGGGAGCACTCAGAGCTCGCTGAGGACTCCTGAGTGCAGGCTGATGAGAGTGAGCCCCCACCTTGAAAATGCTCTTGCGCAGCACCCCGGGGGCTGGGAGACACTCCAGACCCCAGGCTCCAGCTGCCCACTGCGTGTGCAGATCTGGGTGTGTGTGGGTGAACCAACCCTGAGCAGCGTGAGTGTGTGGGAAAGGGGTGCGTCACAACTGCTTCCAGCCCCTCCGGCTTCTACTTACTGCTGTGTGCGGCCAGGAGAGCTGCCTAACCCTCTGCGCCCAGCTCCCCGCGCAGTGGGATCGCACTAGGGCACACTTCACCGCGTGGTGGGAACCGAACGAGCCCCAGCAGGCGTTATGCGTGGCGCCTGGCACTCAACCAGTGCCGGCCACGCTCCTGACCCTGGCTACTGATGCATTGTTACTGTTAGTGTCTGGCAGGTGGCTCTGGCTTCTGTTAGGGTGGGGACATAAAAATTCCTTCCCGTTACATGCAAATCTATTTAAAGGACAATGTGAAGTAAATAACAGTCCTGCTGCCTTAAAGATAGGGCTCCAAATTCTATCCTAGGCCTCAAAGAGCAGAGGGCAAGAAACAGCCCTGGACAAACCAGGAGCTCCGTATTGACTTTCCCCGAAGCCCAGGACAACAGGGCCTTGGGGAGCGTCCAGCTCACCCCAGAATAACCTGAAGTCAGGGCTGCTGCTGCCCTGGGCCTGGGACCCAGATTCCGGGTCATCCACTTGCCCAGCTGGTTCCAAACCTCCCCTACCACCTGCGTGAGGACCTGGGTTCTCTGCAGTCCCAGCCGCAGGCACCCTTAGGCAGGCGTCCTGGGCCCTGTGCTGCCATCTGGTGGCCACGTTTAGAACAACCTCTCAGCCCGCCCAGTCCAGGAACGTCCAGGAGGCCCCCAGGGCTGCATTGGGTCTTGGGGTGGAAGGGCCCACATGCCGAGGGCTGGGGTGGGCACCGGAGAAGGAGCGAGTGGGCATGACCATTGCAGCTAGTCAGCAGCTGTGAAGACGACAGGGGCGCATAGGGAGGCACCAGGTGCCGAGATGAGTCCCGCAGTAGACCCCGAGGGGAGAAGCCGGAGAGGCAGACAGGGCGCCCCACTCCCAGCCTGTCATGGCCACTTTGGGGCTTCCAGTGGACCACGGCGGGCAGGGAGGGGGTGGGGCCCGGAGGGAGGCTGTGCATGGTCAGGAGCTGGGTGGTCTCGGGTTCAGGCCCTATGTTGAAAGTGGATGGGTCAGCGGTCAGGGTGTGCAGAGAAGGCCCCCGGGCAAGAGAGTGGAAGGGGGCAGGAAGGGACGCAGGGGAGGGGCTGATGGCCCCGGGTGCGAGCTCTTGCCTGGCAGAGACGGGGGCCCAGCGTGGCCTGGGTGACGGTGCCAGGCAGGCAGGACTGGGCTCTCGGTGCCGGTCGCCAGGGGCGAGGAAGAGAGGCTGGCCCGGACAGGCGTGGGCCTGGGGGAGAACCAGCGTGGGAAGAGGACGGACCGCACCCAGGGCCAGGGCCTGGGGTCAGGCCGGGAGGCGCGCTGAGGGCCTGTGGCCTTGCTCGGCGCCTTGTCACTTCCGCCTGTTTTACTCGGTCTGTCCGTGGAGCACAGCGCGAAAGCCCCAGAGTCCTTCTGGATCAACGTCGAGGCCAACAGTGGCTCCACTAGGACTAACTGTGGCCGTGGGCAGGCCCCGACCCCCAGAGCTCGATCTGCACCCCCACATGATGGGCACTGAACCCCCGCAGGCTGGCTGCGGGGGCAGAGCGTCCAGCTGACGCCGGTGTCCCTGGGGGAAAAAGCGGGAGGCGCCAGCCTCCTGCAGACGCGCCAGGCGCGGGCGCTCACGCTGTGTGTGCTTTGGGACGGCGCCCAAGGCCATGGGCTGGTCGGCAGCCGAGCTGGGTCCATGCCCAGGGCTGTTGCCCACCCTCTACCTGGGGGCCCTGGGGCTCTAGGGCGCCTCTTCCCAGCTCTGTGAGTGGCCCTGGGCCCCATCCGGAGCTGGAGGGAGCTAATGGGCACCCCCTCCCCGAGAGGTGAAGACGGGGTCTCCTGAGAGCCAGGCAGGCCTGCACCTCCATGGGGGCATTACTGCCACTGGGTGGGCTCCGGCCAGTGTGTCACTCACCAGGCGGGAAGGAGGGAAATGGGGTGGCCACACTCGGTACCCCGGTCAGTGTCACAGGCCCCCATCACTGGCACACATCGTCCCTGATGATGAGGCCGCCCCCGAGACCATGGGGCAGACCCAACCCAGAGCCCCCTCTCCCCACGGTGTGTCCCAGAAAAATCCCCGCAGGCCAGCACCCCGCAGACGGGACACACGAACCCTCCCCCAGCATCCCCGGCTAAAGCCTGCCTCGCCCAGGACCCTGCTCTCCGGTCAGCGCTGCCCTGACCCCCGACCCTCGCCCTGGCCCGGGGCCCAGAGAGGACCGGAAGGGGTGGGCCCGCGGCCCAAGGGTCCCGCCCCGCCGGACAGGACGCCCGGTCTCTCCGCGGCCCCAACACACAGCGGCCCTCTGCCTCAGCCTCCACCAGCCATGTGCAGCCTCCAGGCGCTGTGCTCTGGCCTGCCCCTGCAGCCCCTCCCGGGAGAACCGGGGCCGGCGGGCCGGGGTGCCCCACGCCCCAGTCAGGACCCCTGGTCTCAGCCCCACTGAGGAGCAGGTGAGAGGCTGGGCACCTCCGCCCCACAGGACTGCTTGCCTTCTGGGAGGTTCGGGAGGACTTTGCCCACCAGCTGCTCTCTGCCAGCCTGGCCCTGGGGGCGCCCAGTGAGGGTGGCTGTGGGCCAGGCACCCCCATGTCAGCCTCCATCACACCCGCCTCCCTCCTCCCAGCTGCCCGGAGGGTGTCGGCCTCTGGCCCCCACTGACCGAGGGTCCCGCTGCCCGCCCCTCCCAGGAGCACCCGCTGGTCTGGGGACCGGGGAGGAACGGGCAGGTGGATCCTTGCACCTCCTCCTTCCCACTGGCGTTTGCTCTTTGACCCGGTCTTTGACACCGAGCTCCTAAACTGGCTTCAGTTCCCTGGGCGGTGGGGGCTCCTGGTGGGGCTGGTCACTGGGTACAGACCCTGATTACACACTGGGCCTTTCGGCCCCACCTCCAGCCTCCCGAGAGGGGTGGGAGGCCAGGGAACCAGGGAATGCGTCCTTGCAAGGTTGCTCCCCAGGGTTGGACTGTCCGGGTCTGTGAAACGGAGCAAGTGCTGGGGCGGTGGGCACACCTGGGAGCTCCCCCACCCCTGGGTTCCTGCTCATCAGCTCACCCTTCGTCACATCCTTTCAATACAGAAACCAAGGAGAGAGTGTCCTGAGTTCTAGGGGCTGTGCTAACACATTACCAAACCCGAGGCGCTGGGACCCCTGGTTCTCACTGGTTGTTAACAAGCACTGGTGACGACTGGGGTGTGTGATCAGGGGCTGAAGTGAGGGTGTCTCGTGGTCCCGAACCCTCAGCCTGTGGCCGGGGTCTGGGGGAACTCTGGTCAACAGCGCCCCAGCGGGACCAAACTGAGGGCCGCCGGTGGGGTGAGGGGAGAGGAGGGCCCTGGAGGGACTGCACATTCAGTCCCCGGGGGCGCCTGCGGGAGGACCCCTGGAGGTCTCCTGGACCATCCCAAGCCTGGCACGGCGTCCTCGCCCCGACCGCCACACCTTCCTGGGGCTGCTTTTCTGTTTTATTCAAATGTCCCTTTGAATGTCAACATCAGCTTTTAAAGGTCATTATAAGAGACACGCAAGTCACATACTATAACATTCTATAATTGCGCATAAGATGAGTGTGTCCTTCTTGAATCTCTAAGTAGGAGCAGTCCACACAGGCTGTTCCTCATCAGTGTGTTGCTGTTGTTGAAGTTCATGGTTTGGATGAACGAAAGCATGCTCCCCTCTTGGTTCTTTTGTGAGCAGTAGTTGTTGAGTTGCTCAGGCGTGTCCAACTCTTTGCGATGGACTGCAGCACGCCAGGCCTCCCTGTCCATCACCAACTCCCGGACTTTGCTCAGATTCATGTCCATTGAGCTGGTGACGCCATCCAGCCATCTCGTCCTCTGTCGCCCCCTTCTCACGCCTTCGACCTTGCCCAGCAGCAGGGTCTTCCCCGGGACTCAGGTCTCCGCATCAGGTGGCCTAAGCACTGGACCTTCTGTAAGTGGATTTCTGCTCACCTGCAGAGTGTGGTTGGCTGTGGTGCGAAGGAGAGCCCTCTCACAGCTGTTGGAATCGTCCCCGGCATCCCCCGCCCTCATGCAGCTGCTCTTGGTGGCCTCTCCCCAGACCACACCCCACCCTCGGGGGCTGTGCTGGACCTCCCACACTGCAGACGCGCTGCGCGGAGCCTCTGGAGCGCGGGGCCCAGTGGGGCTCACTTCCGGGTCTTCGGTGACACCAGAGTCGTCTGCTGAGTGAACCAACAGGAGTGTGTGCCGAGCCAGCACCCTGAAAGAGCCCAGTGGGCAGAAGAAACCTAGAAAGGCTTCCTGGAGGAGCTGGTCTTGGTGCCAGGGGCAAGGTTCCCAGACTGAGGAATCTGAGCGGGGGGGCTATTCTGGAGGTTGTGAGTGACCACGCGGAGACGGTCCTGGGCAGAGCACACTGGGGTGGACGAGCCCTGTGTAGGCCCAAGCTGGGCAAGGACCTGGGAAGCCAGGCCTGGCCTGCTCACAGAGAAGCTGAGTGCCACCCCTGGGCACTGTGTCAGTCAGGGCCAGCCTGCTGCGTGGCCCGCTGCCCACAGAGAGCGAGGCCCACGTGGAGCTGGGGGGGACAGAGGCCCTGCGTGGAAGCCGTAAGTGTGGAGACGGTCATTCCGGCTGCTGGCCCTGGGCAGCGCCTGCGTGCCAGGTGCTACCCACGTCCACTCAGCCGGGTCCCGAGGCAGACCTGTGAGGCGGTGCCTCCTGCTTGTCTTCCGAAAGAGGAGACTGCAGTTCAGAGAGGTGCGTGTGCGGGTTGGGGACCTGCAGGGACAGCCTGGGGTGCAGGGGTCTGGGCCAGTCTCTGGAGAGGCACCCCCTTCCCACAAGGAAGAGCCTGACTCACAGTCTGGACCTGCTGGGGTCTGGCCTCCCTTGGGCCGGTTCTGGTGAGGACCCCATGGGGCTGGGCTCCAGGGGTGTGGGGGGCTCAGACAGGCCCAGTCTATCAGATCATTAGAAAGTGAGGCAGAAGAAGCCAGCGTCCGGCGGGATGTGTTCAGGCCCACGTAGTAAGGTCAAGCCCCCCACCGGGGAGGGTGACTGTGTGCCTGGGACGTGCTGCTTTTGAAACTCCTCTGTCAATGCTTGTTTTCACTTGCGAGCTCTGATTATAGGCTGTTCACTGATTTAAAAAAAAACAACACGCCGTCTCTCTGTGTCGTGGGCCAGACATGACCTTGAAGGGCTTGACCTCCAGCTCACGCCAGGCCCCGCCTGCCCTTGAACCCGAGCCCGCAGCTTCCGGCCGCGTGCCCCCTGTGCCCCTCCCGCCCCGTCGCTGCGTCTGGGTGTAGCTTGCACGTTCCTCCTCGGGGCCCTCCGATCGTGGCTCCCTCCCTGGAGCGCTGGACCAGCAGTGGCACCAGGAGCACTTCAGAAACTGGACTCAGAGACACTGCACTGAGGCGCCCTGAGGCGCCCTGAGTGGACTCACCTGAGGCGCCCAACCCTCTGGCTGAGCCTGGGAGCCCCCTGCGGGCAGATTCCCAGCCACCCTGTGCAAGGGAGACACACACGTTTCTGATCATTTTTCCCCAGAGAGCAGGGACCGTGCTTTTATTCCACGTTGAAGTCACCTGGGGTCTCGCCACGCTAACCTTTCAAGTTCCCCTCACTCCTGAGCTGGGTTTTCCTCGCTGCCCTTCTTGCCTCGACTTCTTCCAGAATCATCTTCCCCCAACCCTTCCCATGCACCCCGCGGTCCCCAGGGGCGCCCTGGATGTGTGGTGCTGGACTTCAGGCACGAAGGGCAGGCTGTCCCCGCACCCCCGGGCTTCTGCCCTCAGCCCCCCGGGCACCTGGCTCTGGCCAGCCTGGCTGTCTGTCTCCGGGCGGCCCTCTGCCCTGCTCATGAGCTGGTGCCTCGGGGCCCAGGCCGGGCCATAGGCTCCTCTGCTGTCGCCTCCACCACCCCTGGTCAGAGTCTTGTCCGAGGCTCGAGCTCCCTGCCCCTCGGTGGGTGTGTGCTGAATGCGTGTGTTCACACCAGCTCCATATCGCGCTCCCTAAAGGAGTCTGTTCTGCAGTGTCAGCTGGTTGAACGCATGGCCTCAGTGTCCACCCCTGACACCCGGGTGTCACCCCACTCCCCCACCTGCAGGCCCCTGCTGGGTGCTGGGAGGGAGAGAGCGGGTGAGGGGGGTCCCAGGGGAGACTAAGCAGCAAGGGAACAAACCCACTCTGGAGCATGTGGAGATGCTCAGCCCGGGGAGGGGCCCCCAGGGAGGCAAGGAGCACCTCCCACTGTAGCCCAGGCCTCAGGCCATGTCCTCTCTGGCCCTTGCTGGGGCTCAAGTGGCCTGGTGCCAGGTGAGCACACAGCGGGAGGGACTGGAAGGCTGCCGACAGAGAGCTGGAGGGCAATCAGGGAAAGCTTCCTGTGGGAGGTGACAGGGTAATGGCCTGAGGTGCGAGCTGGGCAGTCTCCGGGCTGGGCCCTGGGCCTCCTGAGTGGAGCAGGGGCGCGTCCGGGAGGGCAGAGCTCGGCCTGGAGCCTGCACACCCTGCCGCCCTCACCGCTCCCCTCAAACGCCCTGCCAGCTGGCGCTAAAGAACGCCCTCCGCTACTTCCCCCGGACGTCCAGGAGGTGCTGGCCCCCGAGTTCGCCCAGGAGCTGCGGCTCTACGGCCACATCTACATGTACCGCTTCTGCCCCGACCTGGAGATGAGGTGAGCGCCGCGGGCTCGGCCCGGCCCGGAGCCCAGAGCTTGCTGTGGAGTGAGTGCGCCTCCTCCAGGCTGCAGCCTGTCCAGTGGTGCGGAGGGGCTGGCCCAGAGCACTTCCTGCTGGTGGGAGCTCCAAGGGGTGGCCGTCCACACTGGCAGGGCCAGGGGCCGGGCCGGGATGAGGCGGGACCCAACGTTCCAGGTGCCTGCCCCTCGACTGGCCTGGCAGCTCGACCCCTTGCAGGGCCTACCCGGTGGAGCAATATCCCTGCCGGACGAGGGCGGCTGCAGCCATCATGCTCATGATCATGAACAACCTGGACCCGGCCGTGGCGCAGGTAACAATGGGCGTGCGGGCGGGGCGGGGACACACCAGCACTCATGACGCTTGCAAGCGCTCTACTCGGAGGCGGTGACAGATTCGGGGTGCACGCAGGTCGCTCAGTCGTGTCCGACTCTTTGCAGCCCATGGACTATACAGTCTCCAGGCCACAGCACTGGAGTGGGTAGCCTTTCCCTTCTCCAGGGGATCTTCCTGACCCAGGAATCGAACCCGAGTCTCCTGCATTGCAGGCAGATTCTTTACCAACTGAGCTATGAGGGGCGCTCCAAGGGAAGCGGCAGAGCCAGAGCGGGGAGGGCGCATCGCCAGCTCCCGGGCGCCCCCTCTGGCTGTTGCTACAGCAGCAGCAGCAGCAGCACACCAGCCTTGGCGTCGGAAGGTGTCACTTGACGTCTGATGCGTGCGTGCTTAGTCGCTCAGTCGTGCCCGACTCTCTGCGACCCCCTGGACTGCAGCCTGCCAGGCTCCTCTGCCCATGAGCTTCTCCGGGCCAGAACACCGGAGTGGGCAGCCACGTGAGAACTGGAAGGGAACAGGCTGAATGCTGCGGTTGGCTGCAGTATATCCAAAACACCACAAATGTAATCAGTATAAAATCAAGGTGTTTCATAGTGTTTTTCCCCTACCGAGTCTTTGAAACCAGTGGTGGGTGTCCTGCCTAGAGCTTGTCCTGTGGGCCATGGCTCAAGGCGCAAAGGCTGCGGACAGAGCAGGCCTCTGGCCGTGCTGGTGCACGCCTGGCCACAGGCACCTGCGCCAGCATCCTTGCGCGCCAGCCCGTCCTGCAGCAGCCCATTCGAGAGAGGGCAGCCTTCAGGGAGACCTGAGAGTTTGCTTGACGGCAGGAGGGTCCCAGGGTGTGAGCGCTCCGCTGAACCCTGACCAGGTCTCGCCCCCAGCCCCCACTCCTCCTCCAAGGGCATCAGCCACTTGGCAGGGGGGCCATGACCCCTGAACCCTGCTAAGCTGGGGCCTCCTTCCCCACACCCCCCATCTCAAGTGGCCCCGCATCCTCTAGTTTCCCCAGGAGCTGGTGACCTACGGAGGAAACGGGCAGGTGTTCAGCAACTGGGCGCAGGTATGGACCCCGGGCCGTGCAGGCAGGCGGGGCCCCCACAGGCCTGTCCACCACCTACCTCCACCCGGTCTCTGGCCTGGAAGTGCCTTGCAGACTGGCTTTGGGGCTCGGGCTCTGTCTCCCTGATGCCCGAGAGCCCAGAGGTCAGAGGTCCTGTGGTGCGGCCGCTGGAGGGGAGTCGGGGGCCTCGTGGGGGACTTGGGGCCAGTGTGGGGACCCCCTCACCACCCCTGTGCCCCGTTCTCCTGCAGTTCTGGCTGACAATGTCCTACTTGGCCCGAATGACGGAGGAACAGACGCTGGTCATGTACAGCGGACACCCGCTGGGCCTTTTCCCCAGCAGCCCCGAGGCCCCCAGGCTGGTCATCACCAACGGGATGGTGGGTCCCGGGGCTGCAGGAAGGCCCAGCCTCCACCCGCCTGCTGAGCCATCACCCCCGAAAGCCACGGCGCGGCCCCCAGCCCTCCGCCCGCCCCTCTCTTGCAGGTCATTCCCAACTACTCCTCCAGGACGGAGTATGAGAAGCTCTTTGCTGTGGGGGTCACCATGTA
Organism: Nanger dama; assembly: GCA_917880005.1. NCBI lineage: Eukaryota > Metazoa > Chordata > Mammalia > Artiodactyla > Bovidae > Nanger > Nanger dama. Next base: position 210,441 of record CAKJTW010000016.1, on the reverse strand, counting down.
AGTGCTGTGGGCTCACGATGCAGCCTTGGCTGGGCCCCATGCTTAAAGCGGCGCAGCGACTGTGGCTTCAGCTCCGAAACGCCATCACCCTCAAAGCGCTATAGCATGAGTCCATATTTGCACATTTCCTGCTCGTTTTCATGGGTGTCCCTGCAATTTTTACACATGTGTGAGTGAGCGAACGTGCAGTTTGAATCCTACTTTTGCAAGGACTCAGGTCCTGGCTGCAAAGGGGGCGTGGTGATGGCTCTGGCCCCTAGCTGTGTGAGAGTGAGTGGGCGCCTGAGTGGATGGGAGCCCAGGGAGCACGCCCCGTGGGCTTTAGCTGCCTCCCTGGTGGGTGCGCATCGTGTTGGCACAATCGCTCTAGTCAGGCAAGCTTGTACCACACTCAACAGAAGAGAGAGTGGAGGTTCCCAGAGGCCCTATGCTTGGCCTGAGTTCTGGGACTGGCTCAGAGTTTGGCTGTGTGAGATCCAGCATCCGCCCTCAATCGAGAGGAGAGAAGGGGCTGGAGAGGCTGCTGGGGGCTGGTGGATGGGGTCCTCGCGGTCTTCGGGAGGCGCAGACACTCTCGTCTCCCGTCACGCCGATGCTGAACGGCCACCGCCTGGTGCACGTGGGCGCCTCCTCCCACGATCTAGCCTAGAGCGCCCAGCAGGCCGGGGGCTCTTGTTCTGTGGCCCGCCGAGCCGCCCGCTGACTGGCAGAGAGAGGGGGCTCCTGCAGCCTGCAACGGGACTCACCTCGGGTGCTGACATGTGGAGAGGTCCCCACCAGCCTGGTCGTCAGAATGGGGCCCTTTGTGTAAATGACAGTGACCTCCCCAGCGCTGTGCCCCGACTCTGCCAGAAATTAGGGGACTGGCCTTTCCTACAGGCGTGTTTTGACTAATTAAAGAGCTCACGTTTGGCTGCGTGGATGTTGCTGTGTGAGGGCTTCCTCCGATTGCCACGAGCAGGGATTGCTCACCGGGCAGCTCCAGGGCACGTGGGCCTGGGTGGTGGCTTCAGGAGTTGAGGCTTGTGGGCTCACCTGCCCTGAGGCACGCGGGATCCTTCTGGACCTGGGATCAGACCCACGCCCCTGCTTTGGCAGGCGGACTCCCCTGGACCAGCAGGGAAGTGCCTCCTTTTGTTGTTTAAGGAGACCGCCAAGCACGAAGCACGTGGGGGCGACAGAGCGCCTTAGACCCCGGGGAGTGGGGGCGGGAGACGCCACTCCAGCATCTGCTCACGCCCCTTGCATCCGCGGGCAGGTATGGCCAGATGACGGCAGGCAGTTACTGCTACATCGGCCCCCAGGGCATCGTCCACGGCACGGTGGTGAGTGGCGGGGCGGGCCGTGGGGCTGGGGGTGGGGTGAGCGGAGTGCGGGTGGTGCGGGTGGTGGGTAGTGACTCCTCACCCCCCACCCCCCGACAGCTTACTGTGCTGAACGCGGGGCGGCGCTACCTAAGGCTCCAGGACCTGGCGGGCAAGGTCTTTGTCACCTCCGGGCTGGGCGGCATGAGTGGGGCTCAGGCCAAAGCCGCCGTCATCGTGGGGTGCATCGGTGTGATCGCAGAGGTGAGCCTGCGGGAGCAGCCCCCCACCCCAACAAGAGCCCCCTGCTGCCCCTCGCCCTCCCTGCTCTTGCCTCTGCCCTCCCAAATCCTCCCATCCCAGTGTGGGCCCCCACGGCAGCAGACACACCTGCCTCCCAAGTGCCCATCACTGCCAGGCCTGGAGCTACGCTCCCAGGACCCATGCTCCCAGGACCCAGCCTCCCTTGCCTTGGGGCCCTGGGGTCCAGCCAGGAGATGGTAAAACTGTGAATAAGTGAGCAGAGACCACCCCCCCATCCCCCTATCTGGACAGAGCTGTTGGGTTGCGGGAAGAGTGGGCGAGGGCCAACATCTATAGAGTCTCTTGAGCTTCCCTCCTGGATACAAAGTGGCTTCCCCAGCTCCAGCCACCTCATCTATATTCAAGGCAGACAGAAGGGGAAATTCCAGCTATGGCTGACTCTAGCAGAAAAATAATGCCTTAGAAACTTGTTTTACCACATAGGCTCACACAGATGTTGTCATCTACAAGGGTGGAGAGAAGGCGTGAGAGGGCCGTTGGGATTAGCTGGCAGCAGAGCGTCTCCCTGAGTGAAATCAGGGTTTGTTGACGTGGAGGCAGGAGGCAGCTGACGGCAGCTCATAGGGTCTGCCCCGCCCTGTCAGGATGGGGGTGATCTTCACCCCTGCCCTGCGGTCCCAGGTGGATGGTGCGGCCCTCATGAAACGCCACAGGCAAGGCTGGCTGATGGAAGTGACTGACAGCTTGGACCGCTGTATCGAAAGACTCAGGTGGGATGCCTGGTGCGGGAGGGGAGTGGGCTGGGAACCCTCGATTTCTGCTTCTCACTGGTGGCTCCTGGAGTGTGGGTGACCCGGGTGCATCCGCGCTGCCCACACACACAGTCTCACAGACATCCGTCGTCCTGCGGGTGATCCCCCCCTCAGCTCAGCCACAGTTTGGCAAAGACCGTGTCTTGTGTTTCTCCCTCTGTGCCTCAGTGTCCAGCCCACAGCCTGGCACACAGGAGGTGCTGCTCGAAGCTGCTGAATCTCTGCAGGATCCATCCGGACCCGCCGTGCCTCCCCAGGGGGTGCCAAGGCTGGTGCGGGGTCCCGGGACCCTTCCCAGCTGCTTGCCGTCTGCTGAGATTTCTCGATGGGGACAGGCAGGGCCACCAGGAGGCCGCTCCTCAGATGCTGTCTTTGAAGCATTCTCTCAACTGACTGCTCTGCAGAGCTGAGCACCTCTTGTGTGGGGAGTTCGCCTCGGCACAGAGGGCTTCACCTGCTGTGATTAGACCTGCCCAGGGGTGCAAGGGAACTTAGGTGACACTGTCCAGAAACACACAGAGTTTAAGAAATACTCCCATTACTGAGACTGGAGACCTTTTGACACAGATCTTTGGAAACTTGCTGAAACCCTTGCATTAATTACTGGGGAGATTCTAAACTCCTCGTGTGGCAGAGAGGGTCTTAGCCTGATCCGGCTCTGACCCTGTGGGTTCATCTGGAACACAGGTGCACACGTACACACTCGCACACACTCGCACACACACATGCCACACTCGCACACACGCACGCACTCGCGCACACGTGCACATGCATGCATGCCACACTTGCACACACACACACACGCAAGCACTCACATGCATGCAGTCGCACACACGCATGCATGCCACACACACTTGCACACACATGCACGCCACAGTTGCACAGCACACACTTGCACATGCATGCACGCCACAGTTGCACACACTTGCACATGCATGCACGCCACAGTTGCACACACACACGCACCCCACACTCGCATGCTCATGGGCACACACACACACGTCCAACCACTGTGACATTTCTGTCATCTCTGAATTTTGTCATCTCACTCACACAAAGGTTGGGCACCTAACTCCCACAGTCACACACAGAAACACACACACAAGTCCAAATCAGAGTAACAACCGCTTCCACAGCCACTTTCATGATTTCAGGTCTCCTGGCCCCCAGACATGCTGCAGTTTTTCCAAATCAGGGTTAGAATCATCTTTCAAACTGTCTGCAACTTGAGGATCGCCTTGAGCAACTTCTGCCAAGATCCCTGTTAGGGCCCTAGGAGCCAGGGCCCTGATGCTCCGGGTGGAATTCTAGGCCTTGGCGGGGCTGCTCCTCTGTCAGCCAGTCCTCAGTGAGGGCCCCGGTCCGCTGTGCCCCTCGGCTGGGGGCCTCCTAGGTCCCTAGCCCTACACTCACGCGGTGCTGTGGGCACCTCCCGGGCCTCTGCGTCCTCACCAGCTGGGCGCCAGGATGCGGGGTGTTGGGGTGTTGCCCTGGGCAGGTGTGGACGGGGCTGCCTGTCCTGCCCCTTGCAGGGAAGCAAGGAAGAGGAAGGAGGTGCTCAGCCTTGGTTACCATGGCAACGTGGTGGACCTCTGGTGAGTGGGGAGCTGGCCGCCTTGAGGACCCCCGGTGAGCCCTCGGCCGCGGCCCTGTTACTGGTCCGGGGCTCCTGGCTGTCGCGGCCCTGATTCTGGCACAGCTCGCGGCAGACCCCCCAACCCCGGCCAAGGGGTGCAGGGCGAGCCCCGTGCCTGGGCACGCACGGAGCCTGTGGCTGGGCACACCAGGTGCCCCATGCCTGGGCACGGAGCCCGTGGCTGGGCACACCGGCTGCCCTCCCGGCTGGGCCCTGGGCTCGGGTGCTGGCACTGCCCGGCCTGACCGGTCGTCTCCCCGCAGGGAGCGCCTCGTCCACGAGCTGGACACAACGGGGGAACTCCTGGTGGACCTGGGGTCCGACCAGACGTCCTGCCACAACCCGTTCAACGGCGGCTACTACCCCGTGCAGCTGGGCTTTGCAGAGGCCCAGCGCCTCATGGCCTCTGACCCCACTGCCTTCAAAGGCCTGGTCCAGGAGAGGTGAGGCGGGCCCGGGGCTGCCCGGCTCAAGGGGGTGGGGGCGCACACGGCCTGCTGGGCTGCGGACGGGGTGGCTCCGGCCTCTGCCTGGTTCTCCCACAGCCAGCTGTGTGGCCTGGGCCAGACCCTTAATCTCTCTGCTCCTCTGTCCCCCCCTCTGTCAGTCAGGGTCATGAGGGTGCTGTTCTGTGGGGCTGTTGGGGACAGGCTGGGGTGACACTTGCAGAACACCGGGGGCCGCTTCCAGCACCCGTGGCTGCTAGGTAGACGCCGGTGGAGGGCAGCCCGAGGCGCTTCTGGAGGAGGCCGCTGCTCGTTCCCCACGGAGCCCGGGCCCGCGCCTGGCTGGCTGGGACCTGTAGCCACTAGCTGAATGACTGCCTGCAGTGTCTCCCCTGAAGAGGGAGAGGCTCTGAGGAACCCCAGGGGTGGGGGGCTTCCCAGTGGGAGGCGCTGAAGGTGGAGCAGGCAGGGGCGGGGTCAGGAGGAGTGGAGTCAGGAGGGGAGGAGTCAGAAGGGGAGGAGGTCCGATGGGGAGGGAGTCAGAAGGGGAGGAGTCCGCAGCAAGCAGAGTCTGAAGGGCTGGTGTCCCGAGCGGTGGTACTCCCGCTGGCGCCGACTGTTGGCGCCGACTGTTGGCCGCTCCTTTGCAGCCTGCGGAGGCACGTGTCAGCCATCAACAGGCTGGCCCGGGAGCGCTTCTTCTTTTGGGACTATGGCAACGCCTTCCTCCTGGAGGCCCAGAGAGCCGGTGAGAGAAGCAGGAGGGGCTCGGGCACACTCGCCTTGCGGCAGGCCCGGCCCGGCCGGTCAGCGCGGGCCCTGGCATGCCTTCTGGAGGGGAGGGGTCCCTGCCAGGCCTCCACCTCGCCGGGCCTCGGTCTCTCCCGGTGATTCTGGCCCCGTCTGTGCGCACAGGGGCCGACGTGGGGAAGCCGGGCGCCAACAGGACAGAGTTCCGCTACCCCTCTTACGTCCAGCACATCATGGGGTGAGTGGGGACGCTCCCGGCGTCTGTCCTTAGACGCGCAGGTGCTCAGATCTGCCCATGCTGCCCAGACTGCCCGCTGAGACCTATGCTTGGTCCCAGATGGCCACGAACGGGGTGATGGGGTTTCCACCCCAACAGGCCGGGGGAGAGGAGCTGGAAACGTGAGAGTCTGTGGAGGGCCTCAGGGAGAGGACGGGGGTGGAGGCCCTGCCTGAGCCACCTCTGGAGAACACCCCGACCTACAGGTGCTCAGGGCCGACCCACCCCCCGGGTCCTGCACGCTGTGGCCCAGGAGCGGTGCGTCCCCGGGCGTGCCCCAGCCCTGAGCGGCTGACCGAGGCCGGGCCCCTGCAGCCCTTGTGCCTTCCTGGCCACCGGGGGCCTGAACTTGCGGGGACAGGGCGGCTGCTGCAGGGAGAGGACAGGGTGGAGTCAGGGCTGGGGCAGCCGGGCAGGGCGGGAAGCTCCCGGGTCTGCAGCAGAGGGGACCCCAGCGGGGGCGGTGAGAGAGGCCAGCACCCTTCTCAGGTTCACTGTGGGAGGGGACAGGGCCAGAGTGGGGCCACGACCACAGGCCTGGGGGATGGGTTCCCCAGGGGGCAACAGGAAGGGGGCCCAGCAGAGGCTGGTGGGCACGAAGCCTAGGGAGGGCCTGCACCCCTCTGCCTGGAGCCCCCTCGAAGGTCAGCTCACAGCACACGGGGCCGAGTCTGTCTATTGTGCATTCTCCCGTGCAGTGCCTGGTTTTCGGGTTGTCTCTAACCTCAGTTTAGGAGGCTCTGCTGGTCTGTGTCCCAGCTCCCTGCTCCTGCAGCCAGAGAAGCTGCAGGTCTGGGAGGGGCGCTGTGGTGATGGAGGGGGCAGGGAGGGTGGGGGCCGCTGCACGCGCTGGTTGGGAGGCTTCGGGCAACCTTGCAGGTCACCGACGCTCTGGCTCTGCGAATACACCCACTTCGCGCACAGCCTCCCCCATCAGTTCTGGAGCGTCTGCAGCCTCCTGACCTTGGACCATGCCAGCCCCAGCCCCAGCCCGGCCAGCCCCAGGTGACAAGCCACCTGCCTTTGCAGGGACATCTTCTCCCAGGGCTTTGGGCCTTTCCGCTGGGTGTGCACCTCGGGGGACCCCCAGGACCTGGTGGTCACAGATCGGCTGGCCACGTCTGCGTTGGAGGAGATTGTTGCTGCCGGAGGTGAGGCTGCCGGTTGGAGATGCTGACGTGTGGCTGGCCCCCTGGCTGGCAGTGCTGGGAGCCTGGACACAGGGTCCCCGCATGGCACCGTGGGCCCAGGGCACGTTCTCAGGGGTTGCCTGTCGACGGTGCTCGGCCTCCTGTAGGCCCTGTGCTGCCGCCTCCGCGTGTCCAGGCCACTCTGCTGTCTCCACGTCAGAGCTTCCCCAGGCCGTCTGTGGACACAGCGTGGCTCTGCCCCGCCCTGGGTGGCCCCGGCCCAGCCGCAGACCCTCCCTGTGTGGTGGGCGGGGCAAGAGGGCGCCGTTACTCATGCGCCTGCCCGGCTCCCTGCTTGTCACAGCTCCTGCCCGGCTGCGGCTTCTCCCCGGACCCAGGCAGCCTTCTCTGGGGCTGGTGGGTCAGCCTTTGCAGCTTGTTGTAAGTCCTCCGCGCCCAGTTTCACCCCTGTCGCCCACATCTGGGTTGAGTGTGCTGAGTGGCAGGGGCTTAGGAGTCAGGGGACCCAGGAGGAGAGCCTGGTGGGCGGAGCCACCTTGTGGGCGAGGCCACCGTGTGGGCGGAGTCACCTCTGCTGGCTCGGGAGGAAGCTGAGGCAGTTCAGTTCAGTTCAGTTGCTCAGTGAGTCCAACTCTTTGTGACCCCATGGACTGCGGCACGCCAGGCCTCCCCTGTCCATCACCAACTCCTGGAGCTTGCTCAAAGTCATGTCCATCGAGTCAGTGATGCCATCCAACCATCTCATCCTCTGTCATCCCATTCTCCTCCCGCCTTCGATCTTTCCCAGCATCAGGGTCTTTTCCAGTGAGTCAGTTCTTCGCATCAGGTAGCCAAAGGTTTGGAGTTTCAGCTTCAGCATCAGTCCTTCCAATGAACATTCAGGACTGATTTCCTTTAGGATGGACTGGTTGGATCTCCTTGCAGTCCAAGGGACTCTCAAGAGTCTTCTCCAACACCACAGTTCAAAAGCACCAATTCTTTGGTGCTCAGCTTTCTTGATAGTCCAACTCTCACATCCATATATGACGACTGGAAAAACCATAGCTTTGACTAGACGGATGCTGTCTCGGTTGGTCATAGCTTTTCTTCCAAGGAGTAAGCATCTTTAATTTCTTGGCTGCAGTCACCATCTGCAGTGATTTTGGAGCCCCCCAAATAAAGTCTGACACTGTTTCCACTGTTTCCCCATCCATTTCCCATGAAGTGATGAAACTGGATGCCGTGATCTTCGTTTTCTGAATGTTGAGTTTCAAGCCAACTTTTTCACTCTTCTCTTTCACTTTCATCAAGAGGCTCTTCAGTTCTTCACTTTCTGCCAGAAAGGTGGTGTCATCTGCATATCTGAGGTTACTGATTTTTTTTCCTGGGAATCTTGATTTCAGCTTGTGCTTCATCCAGCCAAGCGTTTCTCATGATGTACTCTGCATATAAGTTAAATAAGCAGGGTGACAATATATAGCCTTGATGCACTCCTTGCCCAATTTTGAACCAGTCTGTTGTTCCATGTCTGGTTCTAACTGTTGCTTCTTGACCTGCATACAGATTTCTCAGGAGACAGGTAAGGTGGTCTGGTATCCCCATCTCTTTCAGAGTTTTCCACAGTTTGTTGTGATCCACACAGTCAAAGGCTTTGACATAGTCAATAAAGCAGATGTTTTTCTTTCTGGAACTCTTGCTTTTTTGATGATCCAACAGATGTCGGCAATTTGATCTCTGGTTCCTCTGGCTTTTCTAAATCCACCTTAAACATCTGGAAGTTCATGGTTCACATACTGTTGAAGCCTGGCTTGGAGAATTTTGAGCATTACTTTCTTTGCTAGTATGTGAGATGGGTGCAATTGTGTGATAGTCTGAGCATTCTTTGGCATTGCCTTTCTTTGAGATTGGAATGAACCAGTCCTGTGGCCACTGCTGAGTTTTCCAAATCTGCTGGTATTTTGAGTGCAGCACTTTCACAGCATCATCTTTCAGGATTTGAAAGATCTCAACTGGAATTCCACCACCTCCACTAGCTTTGTTCACAGTGATGCTTCCTAAGGCCCACTTGACTTCGCATTCCAGGATGTCTGTCTCTAGGTGAGTGATCTCACCATCGTGATCTGGGCGGAGCCTCCTCCAGCTTCCCAATGTTGGCGCAGCTGCAGACCCTCAACCTGCCGGGCAACTGCTGGTGTTTCCGTCGTAACCACCCCCAGGGGTGATTTCAAGCAGGCAGGCTCCACGTGAAGTGGGAGCAGGGTGTCCACCAGCCAGAGAACCTCGGGGCACAGCTCCTAGTAAGGGGGCAGGGACATCATGAAGTGCTGTGGGAACATTACTTTCATTTTTAACACAATGTTTTCCGTTTATTTGACTGAAACATCATAGACATCTGTAAGCCACAGGCCCACAGAATTCCTGCGGATTTAGCAGTCTGTCCCCACGAGCACCTTGGCAGACGCCCCCTCTCCAGCCCTCCCTCTTAACTGCCTGCCTGTCCTGCCTCCAGAGGCCCAGCATCTGTCAGCCTCAGAGCCTCTGTGGTCGCTGCCCCCTCTGCAAAATGCTGTTGCCTCAGTTCCGTGTAGCTGGCTCCTCTTTAGCATTTAGGACTTGCCTTGAGTGTCGTCTCCCCAGAGAGGCCTCTGGTCCCCCGACCCCCCACCCCAGTCTCAACTGCACTTGTTTCCTTCTCAGCCCACAGTAGTCTTGGCTCTGGTGCCTGGCACTCAGCAGACGCTCCTTAGATATTTGCTGCGGGTCAGGTTCCGACTCACCCGATTGCTGGCATTGCCTCAGCCCAGTGGCCTTGCAGTGGGAGTGTGCACCCCCACCGTGGGGCAGGGTCTCTGGTACCTGTGACACCCCCCTCCCTTGCCTGCAGTGACCCCAGCTGTGAAGCTCCAGTACGTGGACAACATCTGCTGGATCCGAGAGGCTGCCAAGCACCAGCTGGTGAGGGCTCCAGCTGGGGAGCGGTGTTGGGGGGCCGCTGTGGACCTTGCCCCAGGTGAAATGCTGCTCACCACCTGGACAGCTTGGGGAATCCCTACTGGCCACCTCGCCCAGGGGCCACTGTACAGAGAAGCCCAGGGCCTTTCAGAAGGTGGCCTGGGCTCTGGGGCAGCGACCTGGGTCAGGTAGGTCCTTCCTCCCACCATTGCCTGGCAGGGACCTGGAGCCAGGCCTCCTGATTTCTCAGTTGTGTGACCTGGGGTGAGTGGCTTGGCCTCTCTGGGTCTCCCCTCTTTCTGCACAGTGGAGATACTGGAGGTGGGTACAGCCCCTGGCTGTGGTGCGGGGCTTGGAGCACAACCTCTGCAGGGCCAGGGCAGGGCCGATGGGTGTTTCTGTGCCTGTGAGCGTGACCACAGGTCAGATGACCCGGAGAGTTGGGGGGTGGGGGTGCGGGCGGTGTAGCAGGAGGGTGTCTCTGAGGAGCTGACTTGCAAGTTCAGGCCTAAGGGGGGCTGAGTCCTGGGGGGTGACAGTTGGGAAGCAGAGGACCAGGCAGTGCACAGCCCTGGGGAAGCAGCCGGCCGGATGCGCCCAGACCAAACAAGGGACGGGCATTCGGTTCTGATGGCTGGACACTGCCATGTCTGCACCGGCCTGCCCCAAGCGGTGACCCATGCCCTGGGCTTCCCAGTCCAACCACATCCACCCAGACTGCCGCTGCCGCCTCCACCAGTGGCTGCACGTGTGTTTCTGCACGGAACCCCTCATGCCAACCACCCAGTGCCTGAGATGTCCACGGCAATTGCCGCTGGACTTGGAAGACCTGGGCCTGGGGAGGGTGGGGCAGGAGGTGGCGATGGGGGCGGGGCCTGACGGAGACGGACAGTAAGTCACCTCCCGGGAGACGGCTGGTCAGCCTAGAGCCCCTGGGGCTAGCCCTGCGGTGACCGGTCAGAAGGGACATCCGCACTAGACACGCCCAGGCTGCACTAGGCACACGGGCCGGGCGTGGGGGCTCCAGCGACTGCCCTCCAGCGTCTGGGGGGCGTGTCTCCTGAGCATCACCCTTCTCGCCACAGGTGGTGGGCTCCCAGGCCAGGATCCTGTACTCGGACCAGAAAGGCCGTGTGGCCATCGCCCTGGCCTTCAACCAAGCCATCGCCCGTGGAGAGCTCAAGGTGGGAGCCCGCCAGGCCAGCCCTCAAGCCCGGGCTCTGCTGCGGGCCCTGCCGTGAGACTCTGGGCAGTCAGGGGCCATCGCCGAGCCTCGTAACCTCAAGGCGTGGCTTCCGCTCCGGTGTTTCTGGCTGTCTTTGTTGAGCTGCCCCTTTCGCATCGCTGCGGCCCTAACCTCGTCTCCTTCTCCCTAGCGGTCAGCCCCGCCCACCTCGCTCAGCGCTTGCGCACACGGCGCTACAGCTGCGGGCTGTACAGCTGTGTGGCGCTACAGCTGCTGCGCCTCATCCCCCTCCTCTCCGCCTCCTCCTTCCTCCCGCCTCCTTCCGGCCAGCCCCGCCCACCTCGCTCGGCGCGTGCGCACACGGCGCCTCTTCATCCCCACCCCTCCCTCTCCGCCCTTCCTCCCCCGTCCTTCCGGCCAGCCCCGCCCACCTCGCTCGGCGCATGCGCACACGGCGCCTCTTCATCCCCACCCCTCCCTCTCCGCCCCTCCTTCCTGAGCGCCGCCCCCGCACCCAGGTGTAAGCCTTGCTCCAACGCCGGGCTCCCGGCGGAGCACAGGGCAGACAGGGTCCCGCCCGGTGCAGGTGGAGGGACACTGCGGATGCGCGGGCAAGCCCATCAGTCCACGGGCTCTGAGAGTGCGGCGCTCCGCGGATAAAGTGAACGAGGAGTGCGCGTAGGATCGGAACTGGGCTCCGTGCTGCAGGCGGAGCCGTTGAGTGTCCCCGGCGCCAGCGCACTGGGCTGGGGGTCCCGTGCAGAGCGGGGTCGGGCCCGGCTTGTTGAAGCTCAGGGAAGCTCCTGCCTGTTCCTGCAGCCCTGAGATGGGGGCTCCGTAAAGTGGGCGTGGTGACGACAGGGTAGCGGCGACTCAGAGCCAGCACCTGGGGGCGTACGGGCTCCGGGTGGACAGAAGGGGCATCTCTGGGCGGTCTTGGGGGCTTTGAAACCCCCTGCGCCCTCCCTGCAGAGAGTCTGCTTCCCAGGGTAGTCCAAAGGGCGTCTGGCGTGGCCTGACCCTTGAACTCTGCCCCGGGCCAAGCAGTGGACACAACCGCTGACGTTTGATGCCCTTCCACACCGCAGGCGCCGGTGGTCCTGGAGCCGAGACCACCATGATGTGAGTGGCACCGACAGCCCCTTTCGGGAGACCTCCAACATTTACGACGGCTCTGCCTTCTGTGCAGGTGAGGAGGACAGGGGCGTCTAAGCTGTGCTGCTGCTGGATTTGGGTTTTATGTAAAAATCACGTGGTCATTCAATCTGTCACGGTGCTGTGAAAAGGTTGCTGGCTTCTGAGGGGGCAAGGCCCAGGGGGACCAGCCCACGATGGAGGGCGGCTCTGGGGCCCGGGACTCGGCTGTAGACGTGAGCAGGAGCCAGTGGAGCGAGCCGGTGGATGCCTGAGACCTGGGCGCACCCCATCACGCGCCAGGTGGTCTTCAGAAGGTCCTCAGGGTCCTCCTCTGTGATGAGGAGCCAGCAGCGGGTCCTTATTTGTTGTGAAGGATGCACTGAGTTTGTGTGTGGGAGTCATGCCAGCTCCCCCAGGCCGGGTTCCATGAGGAGTGTTAACCATCACACAGAGCTTCTGCTTCTGGGGGCTTTCTTGTCCCCAGCACCCAAGGCTCCTTCCATCATGGATGGGATCCCTAGGGAAGGAGTGGACACCCAGAACACCAATCCACATTACTCTGAGGAATAGGTCCGTTTCATGTAAGTTGCGAGGCTGATGGGTAGAGAATCATATTCCTTTATTATCTTTCCAGTGCCTGTGGGCTCACACTGTCTTTCCTGAGGTTAGTCCTTTCTGTCTTCTCTCTTCTTGATCAGCCTGGCTAGGCATTGTTTAATTTTATTGATCTTCTCAAATAAGTTTTTAGTTAGATTTTATTCTATTACTTTTTTGCTTTCAAATTGACTGATGTCTACTCTTGTTTTTATCTTTTTCCTATTTACTATTTGGGTTTAATTTGCTCTTCTTTCTCCAGTTTCATGAGGTTTTCTTTTCTAATAAAAATGTTTTAATGTTATGAATTTCCCTCTAAACGCTGCCTTAGCTGCATCGTACCGATTTTTTGAAAAATATATTTTTGTTCTCATTCAGTTCAGAACACTTTGAAATTTCCTTTGATACATCCTCTTGGAACCGTGGATTATTGTGAAATATCTTTTTAAATTTTCCAGTTTGGGGAGATTTTCCACTTATCTTTCCGTTACTGGCTTCTGAGTTAATCCCATTATAGTCTGAGAGCTTTGTGTTCATCCTGTTGTTTTAAACTGGTGTTAAGAGTTGTGTTGTGGCCTCGAAGGTGATCCTCTTGATGCCCCTGCGAAGAACCTGTATTCTGCTGTTACTCAGGGGCTTGTTTATTTGTTTGTTTGTCTTTAATTTTAAGAGGTTCTTTTTTGATGTGGACCCTCTTTATTGAATGGGTTACAGCACTGCCTCTGTTTCACGTTCTGGTTTTCGGCCGTGAGGCACTTAGGGTCTCAGCATCCCATGGGGATGGCCCCTGCACGCCCTGCGTTGGGAGGTGGCCTTTCAGCCACTTGAGCACCAGAGAAGCCCTGGGCACTTGTTCTCTACATCTCATCCGGCGAAGTCGGCTAGTGGTGCTCTTCCTGTGGGCAGGATCCTTGCCGGCCTTCTGCTGCCCTGTCCCCAGATGGGCGCGAGTGAGATGACGCGCAGTGCGGCCGCTGCGCTTACCTGGCCCGCGCCGTCCTCCCGCGCCCGCGCCGCGCACACTTAAAGCTGTGCTGCGCCTGTGTGTGTGTGTCTTCTTGGGAAACTGACGTCTTTACCATCGTGTGACAGCTCTATTTTTTTATTTTAAAACATTTTTGGCCGCCTCATGCGACACGTGGGATCCTAGTCCCCTGGCCAGGGATCAAACCCCGGGCCCCCTGCGTTGGGAGCGCAGAGTCTTAACCGCAGGACCACCAGAGACGCCCCTCTCTGCCCTTGATGGCTCCGCCGGCCCTCACGTTCTCTGGCGCTAATGCAGTTCACATTGGTGTTCTTCGGCCAGTGTAGAAGCTGACCACAAACTTAGAGGCTGGAAGCAGCAGGAGCATGCTCCCTGAAGTTCTGAAGGCCCAGAGTCTGAAATCAGTCTCTCGAGGCCTGGGTCGAAGTGTGGGCAGGGACCCGATGTCTCAGGAGGCAGCTGGGAGCAGGTGGGTTGCTCCTTGGGCTTTGCCAGGTTCTGGAGCTGTTCTGGTGCGTCTCACAGGCCCAAGCTAGATGGAAGTCATTTCCAGGACCCCCGCCTCTTCTCTGTGGGGGCTTTGGGGAAGAGTCCACCAGGGGCCAAGCTCTTTGTCCCTGGCCCAGGGGCGTGGGTCTCAGGGCGGCATCGACTCTCTCAGCAGGCCCTTGGACAGGAGTGAGGCTTGGTTCGCTTCTCTCTGCGTGTACCTGTCTCCCTGCAGAGTCCTGTCTGGTTACCTGCCGCGGGGCCTCGCCCAGGGATGCCCAGGAGCAGTCTGCGGCGTGCAGCCTGTCCCTCGCCCTCGGCGTGCCTCTCTGAAGGGTGGGGCTGGTGCTGTCTGTCGCTGAGCGACAGTCCTTCCACCTTCAGTGCCTCTGGGGTGCTGCACCTGTGCCGGGCAGGTGGCAGCGGGAATCGGGCACTCGTTCGGCGCTCCCGCTTCACTGGGCTCTGCGAACGCAGTGTCCGTGGCTCCTGCAGGTGCCCTCCCTGGTTCCTGTCTGACCCCCAACCCTGGCCCAGGCTGGCCGCCTGGCTCGGGCTGACCGCGCTCTCTTTCTGCAGACATGGCTGTGCAGAACTTTGTGGGCGACGCGTTCCGTGGGGCCACCTGGGTTGCCCTGCACAACGGCGGGGGCGTTGGCTGGTAAGAAGGTTCCCAAGGGCCAGTGGTGCGGGTGGGGGGCTCCCCGGAAGTCTCAGAGGGCCCTCTGAGCTCCCTCTGCTGAGGGCTCCTCATGTGAACTGCATGTGGGGGCCTTGCCCAGCCTGCTCCTGTGCAGTCTCCGGCCTCTCGTGGGACGCCGCGAGTCGTTCCGGTGTGGCTCTCCTGCTCCTGTGACAGGCGTTCTCCAGGGAACTCTCAGAGTCATCCTGACCCCGTCCTTTGACTTCGCCAGGGCGGCTGGACTGGGCGGTGGGAACCTAGTTCTGGGCTCCCTGGCTCCTGGCCCTGCGCTGCCCAGCCAGGCCTGTCTCCAGCCCAAGTCACGGGCCAGCTGGGGTTCTGGGATGCTCCCTCCTGGGCCATAGATGAGTTGCCTCGTGAGGTCGTCCCTAATTCTGCACCAGGTTTCAGCCCGTGGCCGTTTCCAGCACTGGGTGTCCTGAAGCTCAGCTCAGGTCCCACCCATGCTTTCCGCCTGGAGATGACACCACCCCCACAGCTGGGGGCTCAGTCCCTCAGGGCCGGCCCCCTCCGCCCACCGCCCCATTTCCCGACTTCAGTCACAGGCCTGCAGCACCACCTGTGCTCTCCCGCCCCCAGCTGGAGATCACAGGTCCCTGCGGCCCCCTGCTCGGTTCCCCTGCTTTGCGGGAGCAGCTCACGAAGGCAGAAATTTCTGAAACAGTCACAAAAGACGTCAGAGGGTGTGAATCAGTAGCCAGAGGAGGAGACACATGGGGTGAGCACGCGAAGGACCGCCTGACGGTGAGGGCCTGGGCAGGCGCAGCCCCATGTGCCTGTGCTCTGGTTCCCCAGCGGGCCACTCTCCAGGCCCCTCCTCTGGAGCTTCCTTGCAGGATTCCTTCCATGGGTGTGACTGACTCCATCACTGGCCACAGGCGACTGGTTCCGCCTCCAGCCTTTCCCCCTCTGTGATGGTCAGGGACTGGGTCCCAGCTTCCAAGCCCGGGTCAGGGTGACTCCTCTGGCAGCCAGCCCTGCCCCCTTGGGTGAATTCCCAAAGTCACCTCATCAGCAGGATGAAAGACACCTTCATCCTGGTCATCACAGGAAATTACAAGAGTTTAAGGAGCTCTTTGGAGAATGCAATGGCACCCTGCTCCAGTACTCTTGCCTGGAAAATCCCATGGACGGAGGAGCCTGGTGGGCTGCGGTCCATGGGGTCGCTAAGAGTCAGACACGACTGAGCGACTTCACTTTGACTTTTCACTTTCATGCCTTGGAGAAGGAAATGGCAACCCACTCTGGTGTTCTTGCCTGGAGAATCCCAGGGATGGGGAGCCTAGTGGGCTGCCATCTATGGGGTTGCACAGAGTCGGACACGACTGAAGTGACTTAGCAGTAGCAGCAAGGAGCTCTGTGCTGGGAACCGTGGACAAAGACCAAATGTTTATTTCTCATTATAAGTAACGATGTCCCATTCGCTGCTGAGAAAAACAAATAACTGGTGTCCATCCTAAAGGAGATCAGTCCTGAATATTTACTGGAAGGACAGATGCTGAAGCTGAAGCTCCAATCCTTTGGCCACATGGTGCAAAGAACGACTCATCTGAAAAGGCCCTGATGCTGGGAAAGACTGAAGGTGGGAGGGGAAGGGGACGGCAGAGGATGAGACGGTTGGGTGGCATCACTGACTCAATGGACATGAGTCTGAGTTAGCTCCGGGAGTTGGTGATGGACAGGGAAGCCTGGTGTGCTGCTGTCCATGGGGTCACAAAGGGTCAGACATGACTGAGCGACTGAAGTGAACTGAACTGGTGTTTATTGCAAGTGGACACGTGGCAAGCGTTTGGATCTCCTCTCACCTAATCTCGGAGAAGAAACACACAGATGAGAAAACTGAGGCAGTGGGTGGTTCAGGCTGCATCCGCCAGGTGCCCCGTGGCGGTGGGAGGAGGGGGTCGCCTGGGCGGTTCTCTGGACCCCTGGGCCCTTGCAGCAGTAGGGGGCGCTGTGGCCCTGCACAGCAGGACAGCTCTCCAGACTGGCTGCCTCTGAAGTGACCTCCCAGCCCGTTTTGGCCGGAGCAAACCTGGCCGTGCTTTCCAGAGCCCAGTCCTGCAATCTCCGGAGTGTCCCTGTGGGCCAGCTTGGCCTTGGGCCCTCTGAGGCTGGAATTCCAAGCTGTAGCCCAGTCAGGTGGCCCGAATGAATGGAAAATGTGACCGGAGTGCGTGGCCAGAGCAAACCAGGAAGGGAGGGATTGGGCCCTGTCACCAGGGGCCGGCCTTTCGGGGCTCGGCTGGCTGGATGGGTTCTGGAGATGACGGGATGCCTCTGGTGGGGGCCAGAGCCGGCGGTGGAGCTGGATCTGGATTCAGATCTGTCCTCCCAGATTGCTGAAATCGGAGCCAGGCCGGCAGAAGGCAGGCGGGGCAGGCACTGCTCGCCGTGGGGGCCCCCACTAGGCTGCCCCCCAGGCTCTGACGGCGAGGCCCTGAGGCACTGGCACAGGGCCCATTAGTCATGACACCCTAGGGGCTCCTTTGGGAAAGTGCAGAATTTGTGCATAATTTTATCCACCAGATACTCCTGCAGACCTTCCCTGAAATGCAGTGGGAAAACCACCACCCCCCGCAGTCTTCCTTCAGCTTCAGCTGCGTCTCTTGCTTCCAAGTCACTGTGTCCCCTGACGTTTCTCGGTTCGCTCCAGGTTTCTCCACTGCATGCGGGCTCCCTGTTTCTGAGCAGATCCATGTCAGCACCGGGTCCCCTGCAGGCCCCACTCCCTGCCCCATCTGTTCATCTGTTCTGATCACATGCTGGCGTCTGGCCCATGCCGTCTGCCCCACAGTCCCAGCCGGCGGCTGCCATGTAGATGGGGACCGTGGGCTGTAAAGCAGGATACTCAGCGGTCAGGCTCTGCTCCATAGAGACAGTGGACCCCGGTCCCTCTGGGGGAGGGTGTGCAGGTCCCTGCAGGCGGGACCAGCCCCCAGGCCCATGTCTCTGAGGAGCAGATGCACTGTCTGGGTGTGATCCCTGGATCAGGAAGATCCCCTGGAGAAGGGCATGGCTACCCACTCCAGCACTCCTGCCTGGAGAATCCCATGGACAGAGGAGACTGGCGGGCTGCAGTCCATGGGGTCTGGGACACGACTGAGGGACTTTGCTTTATCCAGATACTGACGCTGTTTCCCCACCAGAGCACATCTTGAAGCCAGCTGTGTGTGGGCATCCCCGAGGGGCCTGTTAAGATGCGGATCCCAACGGCAGGTCTGGAGTCAGGGTGGGGGTCCGTGTCCCTGCCCAGCTGTGGGTGATGGTGCCATGGGGACCCTGGGGGGTGACAGCCTGGATTCTGAGGTGACCTGTCTGCTCAAGTCTCACTGTTTCTCGGGGACAAATGGCTGCGACAGCTGCATGCTTCTCAGGTTGCTGATGGTGAAGACCCGTCATGGGAGCCGAGGCTCCTGCAGGGGCCCACGCCGTGCACAGGGTCTCCCAGGATACTCAGCGCCACTCCCTCTCACCAGCTCTATGGCCCCACCCCAGAGGCAGCTGCACCCAGAGTGTGACTCTGCAGATGCCGACTGCTTGGCCACAGTTCCCGAGTGAGGACTCCTGTTTGCATAACCTCCCCAGCCCCGGCCGCTATCACATGTCAGACCTGGGGCTGTGGGCTTAGTGGCCAAGAAGTTCCGACCCTGTTGTTTGGCTCTGAGTTGCTCACTGTCTCCAGGGACTCGTGGCTGAGTTCTGCCCGCTTTTCTGTTCATCTCATGGTGTCGAGTGTCTCCTTAATACAGCCAGCACTGACCTTACATGTGACCTTCTCCCTGGGACCATTCTCTGGCCAGCTACTGCTCCACGACGTGAGAGGGCTCCCTCTCTCTGGTTGTCCTCCTGGGCCCAGGGCTCCTCCGACTGGGTTTGCAGAGGCCACCTGGAAGCTGAGCACCTTTGCCCCTGACTGTCTGTGCCCGGGAGGGACCCCGGAATCCTTTGGCTTCTTGCAGGGGCGAGGTGATCAACGGGGGCTTTGGCCTCGTGCTAGACGGGACTGAGGACGCCGAGCGGAAGGCCAGGCGGGTGCTCAGCTGGGACGTTGCCAACGGAGTGAGTGACCGCCAGCACCCCCCAAGGCTCTCCCCTGTGCAGATTGCAGACCCTCCTCCTTCCGGAAAGGTCTGTGGCCCTCCTGCCGCTGCGGCATCCCTCCCAGCCACTGCCAGGGTGTCCCTCTGCGGCAGACAGCCCGCGTCTCGCCTGGCCTGTTTCCTGTCCAGCCTGTGTCCACGGGGTCTAGGCAGCGCTCCTTTCCCCACACTGCCTCTGTGCATCTGAGAGCACAGCTGTGTACACTCGTGTTTGTGTCCTGACACTGGGTATGTGGTGCGGGGCCCCAGCCCTGAGGGACCACATATCAGGGCCTGAAAGGGGAAGCATGACAGATGGGGTTGGGGTGATGGGGGTGGGTTTACGGATGTGAGTGAAATGGGGAGAGGGCTGGGGAGCCCAACTGCAAGGGTCCAAGGGTTAGACCAGGAGGCCTCAGAGAGTGGCAGGGCAACTCCCAGGGGCCCCCAGCACAGGGGCTGGGCTTCCTCCTGGAGGCCGGGAGACTGGAGGGAACAGGTGGGGCAGGTGGGGGTGCCAGGGCCATGTCGGGGGCCCCTGACAACACAGGTCAGATGGGAGGAAGGGAGCGTCTGGGGAGGGCCTGAAGCGGAGCCGAGGTGGTGTGCTGTTGGGGGGGGGGGCGGCGGGGGGAGGGCGGACACGCGGGTTGGGCGGGGCCTGGCACCGAGGGCACGCCCCTCCCACCCCTCAGGTAGCCCGCCGCTGCTGGTCCGGGAGCCCCACGGCCTACGAGGTCATCTGCCAGACGATGCGGGAGGACAGTGGCGTGGTGGTGACGCTGCCGCACGCAGTGGCTGATGAGCGTGTGCTCCAGGCCCTGCGGCTGTGAGAGGACCGAGCGTCCCGCAGTGCCCTGGCCCCCAGGTCCCGCCCTTACCTCACATTCCCCGCCCCCTCCACTGCTCGCCGTGCTCTCCTGGGTCCAGAGCTTTGCACACGGGCGCGCGTGGATGCGTGCACACGCACACAAGCATGCACACACAAAGCACACACAACAAGCACGCACGCGCATGCACACGCACGCACACACAAGCATGCATGTGCACGCGCACACGAGCATACCCTCTCCGTCTCCCCATTCCGGAGGCAGTCACTGCATCCCCATTTTACAGACCAGGCGGCGAGGCAGAGCCCTCTGCTCTCACCACGTGGCTCCCCTGGGGACCTGGTGGGCAGTGAGGGTCTCGTTCAGTGCGGGGGTGCTCAGGCCTGCCGTGCAGGGGACTCCAGGGGCTATTGCCCAGACGCCTGGCTGAGTGGGGCACTAGCCAGCCCACAGAGCTGCCTGCATTCCTCTTCCCCCGGGCACAGGATTCATTTGGCCAGGTTCTCATCCAACATCTATCGCCCCCCAACCCCTGATTAACTGTCCACGCTGGGGACCTGCAGCTTCAGCCACAGACCAGCCTGGCTCTGGCCACGCTCCTTGCTCTCTGTCCTCCATCCTAGCTCAGCCCCTGCTGGGCCCATGACAGACCTAAACTGAGAGACTTTGGGGCTGGGTCTCCAAGGAGCCCCCAAAACTTGACACCCACCTCGTGTCTAGTCTCAACCACGCAATATGGCCTGTCTCCTCCCCACTGGCCATTCTGCCATTGCCTAACAGAACCCCATTGTAGTCTGGGTAGCAATATACACAGAAGTAGTTGATTTTCCAGCCTGCCTAGTAATCGAGAATAACCGTTAGCCTGGCTCCAGCCCAGCAGACTGTGGCAGTCTGCTGGACACGTCCGCTGGGAAAGCTATAATAAAAACGGGCTGATGAGGTTGTGTCACGCTTCGCTTCTGCCCCTTCTTTCTGCCAGAATCTCAGGTGTGATGCCTGGAGGCACAGCAGCACTGCTGTCACCATGAGGGGGGTCACTGACTGCGTGGAGGCTTCCCGGAAAGGCAGAGGTGCCTGGGCTCCTGGCAGCACCGGGCACTGCTGTGCCAGGCCTGGGTGCCTCTCCTTTCCTTGGTCCTCACCTGCTCAAGCCATCCTTGCAGGCTTCTGTTGCACATGGCGAGTGTGGGGCCCAGATGAAGAGGGCTCCACTCTCTCACCATGGGGCTTCCAGAGGGGTCCCCTATCCTGGAGTCTGGGGCCACAGTCCTGGGGTGGAAGATTTTTTGCCCCCAAAAAGTTTTTTGACTGTCACCAATTTTTAGAAATTGGGAAATTTCATTTAAAAAAGCAAACCCAGGTTTTGAGTTAGTTGAAGTCAGGAGAGTGAGTGATACTTGTTGATACAAGTGTGCTTGAAGGTCGCCCTGCTGTGCGTATGTGCACAAACATTCTCTGTTTCTCGGGGAAACAAATGTGTGTTCAGTTCGAAGACCAGGAGCTCCTGTCATCCTTGCTGCCCAGCACCCTGAGTCCTTCAGGACGGCCAGGGCTCGGCCAGCCTCAGGGGAGGGTCTCAGGAGGCTTATGGCCACGTTTGAGGCCTCCAGACCCTCCCTGGGCTCTCACCGAGTGCACCAGTGGGCATGTCGCCCCCTGTGTCTGCTGCCAGCAGGGAGAAGCGATGGCCGCCACCACCAGTGGGCCCAGGAGGGTGGCGGAGCAGCCGACCACAGACTCGGTAGCTATGGAGCTGTCAAAGAAAGCGTGCCACCCCCACCAGCTCTGCAGTGACTGAGTCCCCAGCTACTGCAGCTACTGACCTTCAGCGCACCTGCAGCGTTCAGGGCGAAGGTCAGGATGCGTCTCTCCGTGCTCTGGGAGAACTGGCGCGGCAGGCCCTCGGTAGTCAGATATTTCCAGAGAAGTTGTTTATGAACCCGGGTTCTGGCCTCTTACCACAGTTAGGAAGGCACGAAAAACCACTAGCTTAGATGCCACTCCCCACCACCTGCATCCACCTGCTGCCAGCCTTCTGTAAGATAGCAGGGGAGTGTCGTTCACTCAGCAATGTGTTCATCGAAATGATGAAGATAGGGAACCAACTGGCCCTGGTGGGTGTGGGCCTGGCTGCCTTGAGAACTGCGGAAGCCTCAGAGCCCTTCCTGGTGGCCTCTGCTCCCTGGCACCTAGGACTGCCCAGCTACAGACTTTCCCTGCCAGCCAGCCCAGGCCAGGGCAGGAGGGCTCCGTGCTGTTGCCCTGGGCTGTCCAGAGGGGACCCCTATCCTGGGTCTGGGGCCAGACTTGACTTGGGTTGGTATTTTATTTGCCCCCCATACCTTTAAAATTTGACTTTGTCACCAATTTTTAGTTATTGGGAAATTCCACTTTAAAAAAATCCAGATTTTGAGTTACTTAAAAGTAGAGTTTAGGTGACAGCGTGCGTTCACCACCCCCCTGCCCATTCATCACCTGGAGGCCCTGGGGCCTGGGCTTGTTTTATCCAACTTGCCATAGTCCCCACCAGCTTCTGGGGCTAACCAGGGCACGAGAGTGATAAAGAAGCTGCCTGCCAGTGCAGGAGCCAGAAGAGACATGGCTTTGATCCCTGGGTCAGGAAGGTCCCCTGGAAGAGGAAATGGCAACCCACTGCAGTACTCTTGCTTTGAGAATTCCATGGACAGAGGTGCCTGGCAGGCTACAGTCCATGGGGTCACGAAGAGTCAAACACGCCTTAGCGACTTAGCTCACACACAGGCCACCAGCCTCTGCGGCCCAGCAGGGGCAAGGCCGAGTGTGTGTGTGTGCTTATTCCTGGACAGGAGCTGCCTGTGTCTTACTGGTGGGCAGGCCACCTCATGACCGGAGGGGTGCACTTTCAGTTTTCCACCCCGACCTCCAGGAGGGAGAGGGGCTTCCAGTGTCTCGCTTGGCCCAGGACCCTCAGTGTTTATCCACGTTGTCCCCTGTGTCAGCACTTCCTTCTTTTTAATAGTGAATAATCTGTTGAATCTGTAATCACATTTTCTTGAGTTGGCCCAAAAGTCCACCTGTTCTGGACATTTCATATGAATGGAATCACACAATATGTGGTTTTCGGGGTCTGGCTTCTTCCCCTTGGTGTGTTTTCAGTGTTCATCTGTGTTGTAGCATGTATCAGTCTTTCATTGCTTTTTATGGCCGAATAATGTTCCTTTGTGTGGATAGGCCATTTCTTATTTACCCCTTTGTCTGTTCACGATCACTTACCTGCTTCCATTTTTAAACTGTAGCAGTATGCTACTGTGGACATGAACATACAAGGTTTTGGATGGGTTTGGATGGGTTTGTATGGGTTTTTGAATAGGTTTTCATTTGTCTTGGCTATATGCCTGGGAGTGGAATTGCAGGGTTATAAGGAAATTCTTCCCAGGTGGTGCTGGTGGTAAAAAACCTGCCTGCCAAAGCAGGAGATGTAAGAGACATGGGGTCGAGTCCAGGGTCGGGAGACCCCCTGGAGGAGAGCTTGGCAACCACTTCAGTATTCCTGCCTGGAGAATTCCATGGGCAGAGGAGCCTGGCAGGCTGTAGTCCATAGGGCTGCAAGGAGCCGGACACGACTGAAGTGAGTCAGCATGCAAGGAAACCCTGTCTTTTAACTTTCTGAGGAACAGCCAACCTTTGCTACACAGCGAGGTTCTCACCAGAAATATATGAGGGTTCTAATTTTTCCACACCCTCACCAACACTTTTTCTCTGTTTAAAAATTGTTAACTATCCTAGTAGGTGTGAAGTGGCATCTCATTGTGATTCTGAGTTGCATTTCCCTGATGACTAATGAAATTGAGTTTCTTTTCATGGGTGTATTGGCTAGGTCTTATTTGGAAAAATGTTTATTAAGATCCTGTGTGTATTTTTAAATTGGGCTGTCTTTGTGATTGACTTACGAGTCTTTAAAAATGTGTTCCGGATAGTAGAGCCCCACCAGACACACGATCTGCAGATCTCCTCCCGTTCTATGGGTTATGTTTTGACTTTTTGTTCCTGTTCTTGACTCAAATTTTTAATTTTTACGAAGCCCAGTTTACTTCTTTGTGCTTTTGTTTTCATATCTGAGAAGCCATTCCCTCATCCAAGGTCACAGAGATCTACAGTTATGCTTTCTTCTGGCCATTTTATAGTGACAGCTGTTAGGTTAGACCTAGGATCCACTTTGAGTTCCTTTTTGTGTCTGGTACCAGGCAGAGGTCCAAAACCTCTCTGCTGTCTGTGACTACTCAGCGATCCCAGCACTATTTACTGAAAAGACTGTTGCCTTTATTGAATGGTATTCAGTTCAGTTGCTCAGTCGTGTCCGACTCTTTGCAACACCATGAATTGCAGCACGCCAGGCCTCCCCTGTCCATCACCAGCTCCCGGAGTTCACTCAGACTTACGTCCATTGAGTCAGTGATGCCATCCAGCTATCTCATCCTCTGTCGTCCCCTTCTCCTCCTGCCCCCAATCCCTCCTAGCCTCAGAGTCTTTTCCAGTGAGTCAACTCTTCACATGAGGTGGCCAAAGTACTGGAGTTTCAGGTTTAGCATCAGTCCTTCAAATGAACACCCAGGACTGATCTCCTTCAGGATAGACTGGTTGGATCTCCTTGCAGTCCAAGGGACTCGCAAGAGTCTTCTCCAACACCACAGTTCAAAAGCATCAATTCTTCGGCACTCAGCTTTCTTCACAGTCCAACTTTCACATCCATACATGACCACTGGAAAAACCATAGCCTTGACTAGATGGACCTTAGTCAGCAAAGTAATGTCTCTGCTTTTGAATATGCTGTCTAGGTTGGTCATAACTTTTCTTCCAAGGAGTAAGCGTCTTTTAATTTCATGGCTGCAGTCACCATCTGCAGTGATCTTGGAGCCCCCAAAATAAAGTCTTACACTGTTTCCACTGTTTCCCCATCTATTTCCCATTAAGTGATGGGACCAGATGCCATGATCTTCGTTTTCTGAATGTTGAACTTTAAGCCAACTTTTTCATTCTCCACTTTAACTTTCATCAAGAGGCTGTTGGTATTGGAGCAATTTATTTTTGGCACAAACATAGATATAGATGTAGGTTCAGTTTAGTTCAGTTGCTCAGTCATGTCTGACTCTTTGCTACCCCATGGACTGCAGCACGCCAGGCTTCCCTGTCCTTCACCAACTCCCAGAGCTTACTCAAACTCATGTCCATCGAGTCAGTGATGCCATCCAGCCATCTCATCCTCTGTCATCCCCTTCTCCTCCAGTCTTCAATCTTTCCCAGCAGCAGGGTCTTTTACACTGAGTCAGCTCTTCGCAACAGGTGGCTAAAGTATTGGAGTTTCAGCTTCAGCATCAGTCCTTCCAACGGATATTCAGGACTATTTCCTTTAGGGTGGACTGGTTGGATCTCCTCGCAGTCCAAGGGACTCTCAGGAGTCTTCTCAACACCACAGTTCAAAACCATATGTAGGTGTGTTTCCTATTCTTTTCAATATTGTTGACCTACTTTTGGGGCGGGGGCTGCACCTTGGGGTTTGGGGAATCTCAGTTCCCTGACCAGCTGTGGAAACGGAGTCCTAATCGCGTGAACTCCCGAAGTCCCTTATTCTTAAGGTGCTTTTTAATAATGAAGCGGTCACCGACGCATCACACGTTGGCGGAGTCTCCAGTGCTGGCCTCGGGGCTGAGCTGTGGAGGGCTCCCCAGAGTCTCCGTCCTCACGGGCCGCACAGCAAAAGGGACGAAGAACACCAGGGCGCCGTGGACACAGACCCTGCGTGGATCCCGCAGCAGCGGGGGACGGTGGGGCGGCGGCCGGACGTCCGGCGAGGGAAGCGAGGGCCGGCCGGGCCGCTCAGGAGGCGGCGCGGCGGCAGCGGGGCCATCGCCCTAGACGCGCCGGGTCGGACGACTAGCCCGGCGGCAGGCCCACCCTCAGCGAGTGGCCGCCGGACGGCTCCGCCCCTCCAAGCAGGCTCCGCCCCGCGTGACGTCACGTGTCCTGCGGGCCCTGGGCCCCGCCCGCCGCCCGCGCATGCGCGCCTCGGGCGCTCCGCCGCGCGCTCGGGCGCTGACCAGCCTGCGTCGCGCTCGGCGGGCGTGCGTGCGGGGCGGTGCTTCCGGCGAGGCGGTGGCTGGACGCGCCGCGGCCCAAGATGGACGCGCCGGCGCTGCTCGCCGCCGCCGCCCCGGACGCGCTCGGGCCCCCGCTCGGCGGTTGCCCCGGCCGGCCCCGCAGAGCCCCGGGCCCCGCGCGCCGCCGCTTGCTGCTGCTGAGGGAGCCCGAGGGCGGCGTGCGGGGCCCGCGCTGCGGGAGGCCGGAGCGCCGGCCGCCGGCGGCGGCGACTCTCTCGTGGTGCTGCTGGACGTGGCGCGCGGCGCGGCCGCGGACCCGGGGCGGCGGGAGCCGGAGCCCGAGCCCCGCGCCGCCTCGAGCCTGGCCGGCCGCCTCGCGCAGGCCCCGGCGCCGCGCCCCTCGGGCCCCCCGGGGCCGCTGGCCCCCGGACCTGCTGGTGCGCCTGGAGCGCGGCGTCCTCGCGTTGGCCGCGCCGGCCCGGGGCCCGCCCCCCGGCCAGGAGGCCGGCAGCCCGGCCGAGACCCGCCGCGCGCCCTCCGGCCCCGGCTACCGATGCCCCGAGCCGCAGTGCGCGCTCGCCTTCGCCAAGAAGCACCAGCTCCAGGTGCACCTGCTCACGCACGGCAGCGGCCAGGGCCGGCGGCCCTTCAAGTGCCCGCTGGACGGCTGCGGCTGGGCCTTCACCACGTCCTACAAGCTCAAGCGGCACCTGCAGTCGCACGACAAGCTGCGGCCGTTCGGCTGCCCGGTGGGCGGCTGCGGCAAGAAGTTCACCACCGTGTACAACCTCAAGGCGCATATGAAGGCGCACGAGCAGGAGAGCCTGTTCAAGTGCGAGGTGTGCGCCGAGCGCTTCCCCACGCACGCCAAGCTCAGCTCGCACCAGCGCAGCCACTTCGAGCCCGAGAGGCCCTACAGGTGCGACTTTCCCGGTGAGCGGCGCGGCCCGGGGTGCGATGTCTCCTCTCTTCCCGACCCGGGGTCGCAGCGGCTCCCGGACCCCGCTTGGCTGCGAAGTAGCTCGAGGGATCTCGGAGCCCTCCCCGGCTGCGGGTGCGTCCGATGAGCGAGACCACAAGGCGTCTTCCCACCGACGGAGCCGGAGGGAGAACTAGTCACTGGGAAACGCTTAGTCCGGCTTGCGGGCGCGCACCCCGAGCTGCAGGAACGCTGGGCCGCCGCGCAGCCGGGGCGAGACATTAGGGCGCCCCAGGGGTCATCGCCCGGTGCGGCGCGTCCGCTTTTTATGTCGTTAAAACTTTTGTTTTGTTTGGACTTCATGGTTGTCTGAAGTTCTGAAACTCGTCTTCATCTTCAGATGGAGACTCCCGGCGAGGCGGGTCCGGTGTGTGAGTGTCCATGGACTCTCCGCCCAGATAGGCGGCTCCAGCAGCGGAGGGCGTGTGCCTGCGAAGGAGAGGCTGGGGGGCCGGGGCGGCTGCGGAGCCAAGGCAGGGAATGTGGGCAGGTGGGAGGCTTCTGGAGGGCCTTCCTTAAAAGAGAAGCTGGAGTGTCCGCCGGGCGATTGGTTGATGTGTTGTGGACCGGGAGTGCGCTCCGCGATAGTGTCCGGGTTACGGAAGTGTACTGGAATGAGGAGGGATTCTGAAAGAGCGGAAGAAATATCAGGATTCTCTCTGGTCTTCCTCTACGCCCTGGCCGGTCCTGTGCACCCCGTCTCCGTGGAGAACCTGGCTGGAGGGCACTCACTCGCTCTGTCCCGCACTCAGCCCCTGAGGGCGGCTTACAGACCCCGCTCTAGTGAAAAGCGCAGAGGCCGTCCTTCTTGAGCACAGTGCTGGCAGGATCAGGGATCCACCTGCTCTGGGCACGGGGTCACCCTGGGGTTTTGAGGTGAATGACCTGTGGGGTGACTGTCCCAGGTGGGCAGAAGGGGGGAGAGGGACCAGTTGAGTGTTCCAGACGGCAAGGGCCTGAGGGCTGACGCAGGTGGAGGCTGTGGGTTGCTGAGCTGCTCCAGCTGGGGAGGACTGAGGCGCTGGGTCCTGAGGCTTCTCTGTCGGTTGGGGGAGGGTGTGTCTTGCTGAGGCAGACTCCAGGTTTGCTTGTTTAGATGTGTCTACCTGACGGAGGGGCAAGCCAAAGTGAGGAGTGGCCGGGGCCGCTGGGGAGAGACAGATGCGTATGTGAGGAGGCGAGACGAGCGTTTCCCTGCCCCTTGTTACTGCAGAGGGAGGGGCGCCGGGCTCTGCACCCGCAGCGGCCCGGGAGGGCTGAGAGGAGCCGTAGCGCCCCTGCTCAAGGGCATCTTGCAGCCCCGTGGGTCAGCCCGGTGTGAGCACTGACCTTTCTGCCGAAGGAGAGCTGGTTGTTTAGTAGCCAAGTTGCACCCAGCTCTGCTGCTCCGTCCAGTCTGCTTTTTCCGCCAGGCTCCTCTGTCCGTGGATTTCCCAGGCAGGAATGCTGGAGTGGGTTGCCATTTCCTTCTCCAGGGGATCTTCCTGATCCAGGGATCAATCTGGGTCTCCTGCACTGCAGGAGGGATTCTTTACCAGGGAGCCGCCAGGGAAGGAGCTGATGGCTTCTAGCTCTCCCCAGTGGAGAGCTTAGTGATGTTTGAAGCCCCGTCGGTCAGCCCTGGTTGAAGAGGCCATGGAAGCGCAGATGAGCCCGGTGACTCTTGACGGAGCAGGAAGCCCCAAGGAGACAGGCCAGAGGGGGCGGAGTTCGCGGCAGGGCCGGTCTGCCCCCGGAGGACGTGCCAGGGGATGGGGGCACCTGATTCCGCAGGTGGGCAGCCCCCTTCAGGCTCGGCCTGATCGGACAGGACCTGCTTCCGTAGTGTCTGGTTCAGCTTGTTGGATTTACGGGTTGTTGAGTTCCCACCACACCTGGAGTGTCTGTCATGCTGAGCTGGGAGCTGATGGCTGCATCGGAGGACGATCGGGTGGCCAGTGGGGCAGGTGGCCTGTGAACTGCCCCGAGCCGCCCGACTTTAGCCTCCAGGGAGGCCCTCGAGTCGTCCTCCTCCTGTCTGCCCTGGGTTAGCTCTGTGATGTGCCTTCCGTCCCACCAGTGAGCAGGCTCTGTGTTTCTCTGTTCAGGCTGCGAGAAGACGTTCATCACTGTGAGCGCTCTGTTTTCACATAACCGGGCCCACTTCCGGGAACAAGAACTCTTTTCCTGCTCCTTTCCCGGATGCAGCAAACAGTACGACAAAGCCTGTCGCCTGAAAATCCACCTGAGAAGCCACACAGGTAACGTGCCAGGGGCACCCGGCCCCAGCCCGCCGTCTGCGCAGCTCCTGGTGCTGATCACGAGGTGTGGTTTTTCTTTCCTCAGGTGAAAGACCTTTCATCTGTGACTCTGACAGTTGTGGCTGGACCTTCACCAGCATGTCTAAGCTCTTGAGGCACAAGAGGTAACCTTTGCCCTTAGGGTTGGATTCTCCGTTTTGGAAACGAGTGAGCTATTGGTCAGTGGCAGAAGCCTGTGGGTGGGATAATCTGTGGGTTTAAGTCATAGAAACAAGTTTGGATAGCTTGGAAATTTCAGAAAGTTTATAAGAAGAAAAACACAGATCCAATCACTTAAAAGTTAGTTTTTTCTGTGTGTACTTGTTTTAAAATTTAGTTAGTGTGCTCAACACTCAGCTTGACTTTGGAAAAGTTAAGGCTGTAGACTAAGCCTTCCTTGTGCCATTGTCACTTCCGGGGTTGTGGTGGCCCCTTGAGGGGCTGGGCCTTGTGCAGGCGGCCCTTGCCGCCTGGCCTTTGTCCCTCGTTCGGCCTCTCAGCAGCTCTGACGCTGAAAGCGCTTGTCCTCCTGTTTTGCCTGGGGCCCAGAGAGCTGGGAGGCGTTCTGTCCTTGCACAGCCGGGGCTGAGGGCGTCTATGCGGACAAAGACCGCGTGCATGTCAGGCAAGGCCCCTGCCGCAGGGACAGCCTGTGTGGTGGCGGGTGGCTGAACGGGGGAGACGGCTGCTCCTTCCTGCGTGGAAGCTCTGAGTCTGACTGTGGTGGGCTCCATCAGGAAGGAGGACTTCTGCCCATGAGGGCTGGGGACCAAATCCAGGCTTTTCTGAGACGTGTCGTTTTCCGCTGCGATGCGGAGAGCTCGTGGGTGGGTGCACCTTGTAGAACTGTGGCCGCGGGGGGTGGCGTGCGCCCTCAGCCTCGCTGCCGTCTGTCCCGCAGGAAGCATGACGACGACCGCCGGGTTCCCCTGCCCCGTCGAGGGCTGTGGCAAGTCGTTCACCCGGGCCGAGCACCTGAAGGGGCCACAGCGTCACCCACCTGGGCACCAAGCCCTTCGCCTGCCCCGTGGAAGGTGGGTGTGGCAGCCCCACGGCCGCCTGGCGCTGTAGGTGGAAGCGTCTGAGGGGCCACGCGGGCCAGGGCGTGGGGTGGCTCAGCTGGTCTTAGCTGGGGGCGAACGTTTTGGGAGCAGAGTGCTGGCAAGCAAGTGCAGAGTCTGATCGCTGGAGCCGGGGCCTGGGGCTGTGGCTCTGCCGAGTCCCCGCTGGCCTGACGCTATGAGGATTTGACGTCGTGCTGTGGGGGAAGTGCCGTTCAAGGGAGACGCTGCAAGACCCACTTGAAGCTGAGCGTTCCCTGGAGCGTGACGAAGGCACCCTGGTGGTCTAACCAGACACAGACTGGCATCTCCGCAGGGCTCCAGTCGGGGCAGGCCACAGGCGCACAGCCAATGCGTGGGGTGCTGGGGACGTGACAGCAGCCACCCAGACTGTGCTGGGGTGGGACGGGGGAGGGGTTGGAGACAGAAGCGCCGGGGGCGGGGCTTCTCCCGGCCAAGTGTGTGCGACCCCCTGGGCAGGTGGGCAGGAGTTGGGGTCCACAGCCGGAGGGTTGTTGCTGCCTTTCCCTCGGGCGGGTAGCTTGGTAGAAGTGTGAGGACTGTGGGAACGTCTTTGTGAAGAGGTGACGCGAGTCTCGGTGGACCGCTGCACTCAGGAGGAGGTGGTCGTTGACATGTGGACAGGCGCACGTGCTGCTGAGCATCGAGGGAACCTGGGTGAAAGTGAGATCCTTTGGGCTGGCCAAAAGGTTCCTTCAGCTTTTAAGTGAAAATAAAAGACACGTTTCTCACCTTCACCAAGAACTCTATCAAACTCCTTACCATATTGTTCAACTACCTTCTGGCATTTTTCAGCTGGCATCATAATTCCATCTTCCTCAAACTTTTTCCCCCACATAGCATTCTTTATTTCAAGGTCTCATAGCCCAGTAAGAACGTGGTTGCTGGCATTTACAGCGTTTGGGGGGAAGCCCTTGTATTCCCTTCCAGCCATACTCTCTGGTTCCTTTGCACCAAGAATGTCAAAACAAATGCAGCTGGGACAGTTCTTTCTGTTTTGTTTAGAAACTGGAGCAACCCATTTCCCACATTCTACAGTAGCCTCATTCCAAGCAAACACCAGTCAAACAGAAGACATTCTCAGCGAATCTTCATTCAGGTTCTGCGTGTGCTCAGTCTTCCACTGGGTCCAAGTGGCGGTGGGTCATCGGAAAGCCGCGTGTGTCAGCAGCTCTTGTGGATGAGAATTAAATTCTCGCGGTATAGTCCCATCAATGGGCCAGCATTTCCTTGTGCCCCCTGTTCTTTTTCTTTAACTTTTCCTTTTATCTTGGAGGGGGCCTTGTTGCTCACGTGTGTGAAACACTCAGCGTGTGCACAGGGCGCTCCACCCTCCCTCCATCCTCCCCCGGCACCCGTAAGCTCGCTCTCCAAGCCTGTGAGTCTGTTTCTGGTCTGTGAGTGAGCAAGTGTATACCATTACTTTTTTCAGACCGCACGTGTGAGGGCTGTTGTGTGAAACTTCTCCTGCTCTTCCTCCTCCTGGCAGGAGTGTCTCCAGGGTCCCCACGCTCCGCAGGTGGCGTCGCTTTATCCGCGTGCAGTGGCTGCGTGAGCCCACGGTGGGCTGCGTCCTGCACCTCCTTTACCATCCCTCTGTCGACGGACGGCTGGCCTCCACCTCCCGGCTCCTACAGATGGTGCTGCAGTCAGCGCTGCGGCGCGTGTCCTTTGGGATCGTGGTTTTCTCCAGATACGTGCTCCTGAGGGGCTGCAGAGTCGGATGGTGGCTCTGTTTTTAGTTTAAGGGCCTCCACACTGTTGGGCAGCGGCCGCACCAGTCTACATTCCCGCCAGCAGCGCAGGAGGTTCCGTTCCCTCCACACCCTCGCCTGCGTTTACTGTTTGTGGATTTGATGAGCTGTGTGTGTCTGTGGCCGTGCGGGCTCTTCTGCAGTTGTGGCAAGCAGGGGCTGCTCGTCGCTGGGGCTGCGGCGGCTTCTCTCCCTGCGCACGTGGCCTTCCCGGGGCTGCCGCTCCGGCAGCCGAGCACTGGCTCAGCAGTTCTGGCGCATGTGTGGGCTCAGTCGCTCTGAGGCTGATGGGATCTTCCCAGGCCAGCGGTTGAAGTTGCCTCTCCTGAATCAATAGGCGGCTTCTTCACCACTCAGCCATCAGGGAAGCCCTGTGTATGGATGTTTTGATGATGGCCCTCTGAGTGGCGTGGAGTGGTGCCTCACTGTAGTTGTGACTTGCACTTCTCTGATAATTAGCAAATCGAGCATCTTTTCACGTGCCTCTTGGCCATCTGCATGTCTTCCTTGGAGAAATGCCCGTTTATGTCTTCTGACCATTTTCTGGTTGGGTTCTTTGTTTTGATGATGCTAAGCCTCAAGAGCTGCTTATAGATTTTGGAGACTGATTCCATGTCAGTTACATCACTTGCAAATATTTTCTCCCTTTCTGTGGGTTGTCTTTTTGTTTTATGTTTCCTCTGCTATGCAGGCGCTTTTGAGTTTAATTAGGTCCCCCTTTTTTTAATTTTTGTTTTTCTTTCCATTATTCTGAGAGATGGATTGAAAGAGATACTGTTGCAATCCATTTCAGAGGATGTTGTTTTTCTCTAGGAGTTATATAGTGTCTAATCGCACATAGGTCTTTAATCTGTTGGGAGCTTATCTTTGTGCATGCTGTTAAAGAATGATCTAATTTCTTTCTTTCTTTTTTTTTTTAAGCATGTAGCTGTCCAGCCCCAGCACCATTTGTTGAAGACACTGTCTTTGCAACATTGTGGAGTCTTGTCTCCTTTGTTGCTGATTAATTGCCTGTTTGGTGTGTGGGTTTATTTCTGGGCTTTCTATCCTGTTCATTGATCTGTATTTCTATTTTTGTGCCCGGACCATACTGTTTTGATGCCTGCAACTTTGTAGTATAATCCAAAGGAAGTCAAGGAGCTTGAGTCCTCCAGCTCTGGTTTTCTTTCTCAAGATTGTTTTGATGATTCAGGATCTTTTATGTCTTCATACAAATTAAAAAAATTTTTTGTTATAGTTCTGCGAAAAATGTTGTTCATGATTTGATAGGGATTGCACTGAATCTGTCGGAGAAGGCACTGGCACCCCACTCCAGCACTCTTGCCTGGAAAATCCCATTGACGGAGGGGCCTGGTGGGCTACAGTCCATGGGGTCACAAAGACTTGGATACAACTGAGTGACTTCACTTTCACTTTTCATTTTCATGCATTGGAGAAGGAAATGGCAACCCACTCCAGTGTTCTTGCCTGGAGAATCCCAGGGACGAGGGAGCCTGGCGGGCTGCCGACCCCATGTCCATGGGGTCGCGCAGAGTCGGACACGGCGGAAGCGGCTCAGCAGCAGCAGCACTGAATCCCTAGGTTGCCTTGGGCAGTAGTTTCTCATTTTGACAGTATTGATTTTTCTGCTCCATGGATGTGGTATATCTGTTCGTATCTCTGCTTTCACCGGCGTCTTACAGTTTTTGGAATACGTGTCTTTCGTCTCTTTAGGTAGTTTATTCCTGCGTAGTCTATTTTTTCTAATATGGTGAGTGGAATTGTTTCCTGAATCTCCCTTTCTGATCTCTCCATGTTAGTCTATAGACATGCAGCAGGTGGCTGTGTGTGACTTTTCTAACCTGCAGCTTCCCCAGATCCCCTGGTGGGGCCTTTAGGGTCTTCTGTGTATAGCGTCGTGTCATCTGCAAGCAGTGGCAGTTCGCAGTCTTCTTTTCCAGCTTTGAATTCCCTTTGTGTCTTTTTCTTCTGCTGGCCCCAGCTAGTGCTTGCAGAACTGTGCTGAGTAATAGTGGCAAGGGTGAACGCCCGTGTCTGGTTCCTGATCTTAGAGGAAATGCTCTCAGCATTTCACCATCTAGTGTGATGTAAGTATGTGGAGTGAAGTGATGGTTTGTTGTATGTGGCCTTTACTATGCTGAGCTGTGTTCCTTCTGTGCTCACCTTCTGAAGTGTTTATCATAAATGGATGTTGGATTTGTCAGAAACTCTTTCTGCATCATTGAGATAATCATGTGGTTTTTATTCTTCCATTTGTCGGTGTGGTGTATCACACTGATTGATGTGTGGGTCTTGAAAACCCTTGCATCACTGGGAAGGATCCCACTAGATTGTATATGTGACCCTTTAATGTGTTGTTGGATTCCAGTTGCTCATTTTTATCTTTTTGAGCAAAGAGCTCTTCCAGATGTCTTCTACAGTCTTCCAGGGAATTGAAATTTCTTCCATTGAGAGAGTTTTTGTGCAGGTCAAGTAAATGGACCTTGGAAGGTGTGGTGTCTGGTCAGTAGGGAGGGTGAGTCAGAACGTCCCAGCCGAGCCGTGACAGTTTTTGTCTGGTCATCAGAGAAGCACACGGTCTTGCTTATCCTGAGGGGGGCGTGTGCTTTCTGCTGCCTGACTCCGCATGCTTTCTCCTTGAGCGCTGCTGTCAGCTGGTCTTGTTGGGAGCAGTGCTCGTTGGAGTGAATCGTTTGGTTTTCTGGAAGGAGCCCATAGCAGAGGGCTCCCTTCCAATCCCACCACACTCCTGACGTCGCCTTCCAGGATGAAGACCAGCCTTGCCGTGGTGGGTGGTGGCTCCCATCACTTGCCCACGAGCTCTTCCGCTCCACGTTCTTGTACAGTATGCACTTGTCATTGCTTGTCATGATGTGTTTCGAAAGTGGAAAGTTTTCGTTAGGTTTCAGCAGAGAATCCCGTGTAGAATATGGCCAGGAAGGTTTGTTTGTATGGGACCCAGACTTCAAAGCCATGACCGTAACCGAGGCAGCGGGCGGGCGTCTCCAGGGCGTCTGCTGTCCCCCACGTGCTGTGCCGTTGGCGGTTCTCAGTGTCTGAGTCCGGGTGCTTTCAGGTTCAGCTGGTCTTCCCCGCCGTGGAGCACTGTCCAGCAAGGAGCCTGCACGTCCGCTTGGCCGCTGCGCCTTCTCTGTGCACTGCCCAGCAAGGAGCCCCCACGTCCGCCTCGGCCGCTGCGCCTTCTCTGTACACTGCAAACCTCTTTCTGTGTCTCAGCTGCATTTCTATTTTCTTGAAATAGCAAGCATGATACGCTGGAATTGTTACTGTCTCCCTCCCATCTCGGCCACACAGAAATCCACCAGTCTTGGTGCCGTTTTTGTTTGTTTTCATGCACACCAATTTGACAGCTGTCACAATACAATCTTAACAAAATTGTTTGGACGAAGTCACAGACAGTGACGCACCACTGTAGCCATCTTAGGGAGAAAGTCGAACGGACCCTTTGGCCACCCGACATCTTGCTCTCTGTTGAATTCACAAGTTTCTACAGCCGGAAGCTGCCTTCTGGCAGGAGCTGGGAGGACATCCCTGCTGTGCTCAAGCCAATCCTCAGCAGAGCGGTGTGACCGGGAGTGTGCTCAGCACCGCTGCTGCGTGGCTGGCCTCTGTGAGGGTCCCGGCTGGGGGTGGGAGCCCAGCACGCTCGCCCTGGGACCCCTGGACTGAGGCCAGAGGGGTCTCTTCTATCTGTTGTGTTTCCCAAGGGCCCTATCCTGGGTCTGACCTCAGGAAACGGGTTTGAAGTTCTGTTTGCAAATGACCTCAGTTCAGAGCTGTCTCAGAGGCAGCCAACCCAGGCTCCTGCGGCTCAGGACCCTCTTTCCCTGCAAGAACCCCCTCCTGTCCCAAGCCATCCTTCCTGACTTGGGAGCCCCGTCCCCATCCCCGCTGTATGGACAGACAGCACGTGCGGGCCCATCCGGTCCCTCCCACCCCGCGTAGACCCTTGGCCTCACGCCTTCATGGCTCTGACAGGCCTGCCCCTTGTCACCTGGAATGTGATGTCTCTCCTGAGACCTGTTCCTGCCCTGCAGGCGGACGCCACCCTCGGGCCCAGAGTGCTGGGCAGCCTGGCCCTGTCCACCTTGGTGGGCTGCTGTGCGCCAAGGCGAGGGCACCTGATTGATTGCCTGCTGCCGGCGCTGGGGCCTGGGCCGTGGAGGCTGGGCGACGGCCTCTGCGGGTTGCTGATTCCCTGTCCCAGCACCGTCCGTGCTGTGAGACCCTGGTGGGCATGGGCCACCAGCCAGGCAGGCCCAGCTCCGGCCCCCCTCCTCCTGGTTCCCGGCCGTCTGCCCGACCCACCTGGCAGCGGCTTCTCAGTGGAAGCCGTGAGAACTTCTCATCCTCCACAGGAGGAGATTGCTTCTGGGGTCAGTGGGGACGATCTGCAGCCTGGATGTCTCGGGTCGTGGGTTTTCCTGTGGTAGCAGCATAGCAGAGGTGGGCGGTGTGACTCGGCGGTGGGAAGGCGGGAGATGCTGCCGTGGCCCTGAGGCTGGGGGGCAGCCGCGTGGCACACCCGGGGTGCGTGCGGCCGTTGGGGCGCCTGGGCGCTGCCCGGGGCTGGGGCCTGGCGCCTCACGCGGCTGTCCTCTCTCCCAGGGTGCTGCGCCAGGTTCTCTGCGCGGAGCAGCCTCTACATCCACGCCAAGAAGCACCTGCAGGACGTGGCTCCCCCGAAGAGCAGGTGTCCGGTGTCCAGCTGTGACCGGCTCTTCGCCTCCAAGCACAGCATGAAGGCCCACGTGCTCAGGCAGCACCGCCGGCGCCCAGGTGGGCCCCTGGCGGCAGCCGCTCGCTGCGTCCTGGATGCCCAGCTCGGGCCACGGCTGCCTTGCCCGCACGCCCGCGTCTGCCTGTGCCGCCCGACCCTCTCGCCCGCCGCTCTCGGGCTTCCCCCGCCTGGCCTGGCCTGGCCTGGCCAGTCAGGGCTCCTGGAAGTTCGCCTTGACCTTGTCCTATGTGCCGAGCTGCCCCTCTGGCTCTTCCTGTCCAGCCCTGCCCAGGACAGTCATGGGGTCAGGACAGACGGCTCCTGGACAAGTGCGCGGGCGGAGCACAAACGCGACGAGTCCCGCGGTGACGCTGCACACGGCCCTGGCCGTCTTGCCCCCAGGTGCTGGGCCCTTGGCAGCCTGGCTTTCCGACCGTGAGCCCAGGCCCCCAGGCGTTGGGGGCAGGAGCCTCTCCCGCAGCCACCCACCGCCTGCTCCCCAGGGCCTGGTGGGTGTTCTGCTCATACAGCGCCTCGCGGGTGAAGTCCTGGCTGCAGCCCCTGCTGGGCTCTGCCCAGGGCTGCCTGCCACCTTGGGCACAGCCCCCGCCCCGCTCTGTGATCCTGGGAGGGGAACTGGGATGCAGGGCGTGTGTCAGGAAGGGACTGGGAGTGTCCCAGTCCTGTCCCCAGGCCTGTGAGGTGACGTGGCCTCGTGTGAGGTGTGGACGTCCCAGCTCTGTTACGTGACGTGGCCTTGTGTCAGGCATGGACGTCGTGGGTCTGTGAGGTGGCGTGGCCTTGCGTTGGGCAGGAGAGGGGCTCTGTTGTGAGTGGGCAGGTGTTCACGGCTTGGTGTGACTGTAGGTGCTGGGGAGCGTGTGTCTGTCGTGGAGGAGCCCTGCCTGGCCCTGGAGGGGTTGGGTCCCCTCACGGTGGTCCTGGTGGGGTCACACTGGATGGAGGTGAGGCAGGGCGGTGCTGGTGTGGAGGGAGCTGGTTGCCTTCACGTGGTTGGTGCTAATGCTTGTGTACAGGTTGTGAATATGTGCCTCTCGCATGTGGCGGGTCTCCAGTAGACTCTTACGGAATTAACAGAATGCTAAATAGGAAATCTATGAGCAAGTTGGTTTTTCCTGATGTTTGCCTGGTTTCAGTTCCGTTCAGTCACTCAGTTGTGTCTGACTCTCTGTGGCCCCATGGACTGCAGCACATCAGGCCTCCCTGTCCATCACCAACTCCCAGAGCCCACCCAAACTCATGTCCATATCCAACCATCTCATCCTCTGTCGCCCCCTCTCCTCCCGCCTTCAATCTTTCTCAGCAGCAAGGTCTTTTCTAATGAGTCAGCTCTTCGCATCAGGTGGCCAAAGTATTGGAGTTTCAGCTTCAACATCAGACCTTTCAATGAACACCCAGGACTGATCTTTAGAATGCACTGGTTGGATCTCCTTGCAGTCCAAGGGACTCTCAAGGGTCTTCTCCAGCACCACAGTTCAAAAGCATCAATTCTTCAGCACTCAGCTTTCTTTATAGTCCAGTTCTCACATCCATACCTGACCACTGGAAAAACCATATCATCGTTCTTGACTTTTTCATAGGGAGCTGTATCAGCAAGGTTGTTTAGGAAACTGGAAAGTTTTGAGAAAGACATGTGTTTCCGTTTTGACCATCTTCAGAGAGGCCCTGCCGTCACTCCAGAATGTTCCCTGGTGCGGGGTGATCGTCGAGGGCCCGGGCGGGCGGGCCCTGCGTCTGAGCTCCGTAGCAGCGCAGCCACAGGCGGAGGCTGTCCGCGTGGCTGTCCTCTGTTTGCTCGGGGCCCGTGTCTGGCAGCTTTCCTCCCTGGGTCCCCAGTGGAACCTCGTGGCTGCGCTGCTGCGGCGTCCGCGGGGTGGTGTGAGCTCAGGGCTCGCTCCGGCTGGGGGTGCTGGCGCTGCAGGAGAGGCCTGTCGCGGCCCCGCTGCGCCTTTGCCAGGTTCTCGCACGTCTGTCTTGCTGCTGGCTCGGTGCCTGGTGAGTGCTCACCAGGATTTGGGATGGCAGGTGTTCTTGAGTCTGAACTCCAGCGTGAGCGTCCAGTGACGTCCTTCACTGCCGGCCTCGTCCCTCCTCCCGAGGGTGCCCTCTTGGCCGGCCTCCCTTCACCAAGGAGCGGTTACTTAAGGACTGGGCGCCACCGCCGCTGTGGTCGGGGGAGCCCACCTGGGGGCTGGGCCTGTGCCTGCTGTGGGGCGGGGGCGTCTGGAAGCAGGGCGGCTCTCCAAGCCTGTTGGGAGCCGCTCCATCCAGGGGGCCGCAGCCTGGGCTCAGTGCACGGGGCCTACCGTGTGTCTCTGCAGGCTGGCTGGCCAGCTGGTCCCCACTGTCCTCCCCGTCCTCCCCCTCGAGCTTGGGAGAGGCGGAGACCAGGCTGAGAGGTGGCCTGACATGGCTGACCCCAGAAGGGTCCCCGAGCCGCGGGGTCAGTGTGGCCTGAGGTCGGTGGTTCATGCTCTGTGAGGGACACGGTCTCCATGGGCGCTGCGGGGCTGTGCGTGTGACGGGTGTGAAGCCTGAAGGACTCGGGGCAAACTCTTCTCTTACTGTTACTTGGGGAGCATCAGTGGCCGGGGGAAGACCCAGGGGCTCGAGGCTCTGAGCCCCTATGCGGGCACCGCGCGTCCCCCACGGCTCCTCCCTGCGGAGCATGGCGCCTTCGGGGCGGGCCGGCAGAGGCTGCAGGGTCCCGCCCTGTCTCCTTGGTATGCCCCACCCGCTTCTGCTCGGTGTGTCCCGTCCACTCTCCTGGGTGTGCCCTGCCCGCGCCTCCTCAGTGTACCCCACCCGCGTCTCAGGCGCAGACAGCCCTCCTGTCTCTGATCACTGTGTTCCTTCCTTTTCAGACCTCTTCCCTCCGCTGGGGTCTCCGAGCACGCTGACGCCCGGCGGTGACCCCGGCAGCCCCGGGCAGGGCGAGTTCAGCCACGTGGACCTTGCGGTTCTCTTCTCCTGACCCGCCGGCCAACGGCAGTGCCGCCCCCGGGGCCCCTGCCGCGCCGCTGGGCGCTGGGATCCTGGCCATCGGCGTGGCCCCTGCAGGTGCCCCTCTTGCAGGGGACCTGCCTGCCGGCCAGGCTTCCTTTGGGCCGACGGACCCGCTGGTCTTCGTGGCCCACAGTGATGTCCCGCCTGGCTCGGACAGCCCTCTCATCCTTGGGACAGCAGCTGTGGGTTTCCAGCAGGGCGGCCTCACTGCAGACGACATGCCGGCCACGGGCACAGGGGCCCTGGGCTGTCTGGTGGCTGTGCCTGTGAAGAACTTGGATCAGGACCCCCAGGCTCTGACCCCGAGCGGCCCCCGCGGGAGCCAGCAGCGCTCTGGAGCCGCTGGTGCCCATCAAGGTGGAGCCAGACTCACCCCCCGCGCCCAGCCCGGCTGGCAGCAGGAGCCGGGCGAAGGGGCGTCGTGGCCTGCAGGGCCCAGCCCTATGGAGCAGCGCAGTCCTCGGAGAGACGCCGGGCTCGCGGCGGGGACCAGCGGCTTCTACCTGGTACGAGGCGCCCTGGGGTCGCCGGCTCCCTAGCTGGGCTCCTGCCCCGCCGTGCAGTGTCCTGGATTGACCCTCTACTGCAGACGCTTCCCAGGGGCCTGCGAGAGCATGGAACCCCGGCTACAAGTCTGGAAACCTGAATTCCCATCTCGAATCTGGAACAGACTAGTGTTTATGACCTTGAGCAAATCACTTAACTTGTCCGAGCCTTCGTTCTCAGTTATTTCTGAAATGAGGGGCTTTGACACGATTTCTAGGGTCTTCTTGAGAGCTGTGGTTTTGGTGATAATGTGTCTTTTCCTGAGAAAAGCTGGGATGTTCATAATGTTCAAATATCCTGGTGGCTGAGCGTATCACACAATGGCAGGTCCTCAGACGGACTTCTCACTGAGAGGAATTGCGACATCAACGGTGTCTAAAGATTTATGGACGTGAAAACCAGGAAAATTACCAGTCAGACCTGACGAGAAAAGGAGAGTGGCCTGGGAGCTCTGTCTCTGGAGGGTCATGACGCCTCTCCACTTGTGAGGCCTGACGGTGATGCGCCATAACTGCGCTCACGTCAGTTACATGTTCACTGTAACTGAGAGTAACTTACGCAGAGTCTTGGGACAGTCTGTTTCCTCAGCCTCAGGTGGGAGCAGTCAAGCAGGTTTCTCTTTGTGGTGCAGGTTAAATTTGATAGTGATGTTTATGTTCAAAAAGTTAAATCTTACTTGGCCACGATTTAACGAAGAGCTAATCTGGAGTCAGCGTCCACCATGAGGGACGCAGCGATGGCCGAGGCCCAGGGCCAGCGGCGTGCGAGGCTGACCCGACCCTGTCCGTTCTCTCGCTAGCTGTGTGACTGGGGTCGGCCCGGCGTCTGGGAGCCTGGAAGGCGCGCGGAGAGGGGCCCGCAGGTAGGCCCGAGCCCCCGGGAGGAGGTCGGCCGTGTCCTCACGGGGCTGCCAGCCCCGCGCCCGCACGGGCGCTCCGGGAAGGCCCGCGCTCCCTGGGGCAGCGGCGCGCCGCCTGCTGAGGCCCTGCGGCCCCGGCCCCGAGCGGTGGCGGGCTGTGCTGAGGCCGTGGGGTGGTGGTCGGGTCCTGTGTTTCAGGCAGCAGAGGGGTCTTCAGCTCACAACAGGCTGGTCCGTGTGAGGTGTTTCATACGGTTTAGACTCCAGGGGACCAAGCCCCTGCTTCCTGGACCGGAGTCACGCCGCCGCTGTGACTCGGCGCCGCCGCTGTGACTCGGGCGCCCCGTCGCCCGACGTGGTGTGGTCTGGACCGCGAAATGACCCTGTGCTCAGTTGCCCCGCTGCTGTTCGGGTCCCGGCTGATGACGCTTTTTTTTCATTCAGGAAGGCGGAGGCTCGGCGAGAACTGATTGCCAGTCGGTCCAGCGAGCCAAGGAGAAGAGGCAGAGAGGCGCCGGGAGCCACGTGGGTGAGGCCGCGTGTGCTGGGCCGGGCGGCGCGGGGACCCTGGGCAGGGCATTTCCGATTTTAAGATGTGAGCCGCTTTGTGGAGTTTCTAAAACAGAGTGGACTGCACAGTCCGTGCTTCTTTGCGAACTCGCCCGTCTGTCCGGGGTGGCCGTACTTGGTGCATTGTGAGGCTGATGCTGGCTTCCTCAAAAAGCACCATGTGAAATATTTAACTACAGCTTATTTCAAAAGCATTAAGAGGAGTGTAGGATGCACGGTACACTCATCCGTCAGTCTCTTCTTTCAATGACGATAACACGCTCTTTTCTGTGGCTTCACATAAACGCTGTCCTGTGGGGCCTGCCTGTGATCGGTGTTCCCTGTCATGGGAGAGGAAGCCCCCGGTCCTTGAGCTCCGGGCGGTGGGGGCTGCGGGGGTGAGGGCACGGGCAGGGCGGGGCCCGTGGAGACAGTGCGGCCGGGGCTGCGGTGTCGGGTGGTTTTGTTTCTTTGTTGTTGTTTGTGCTAATACTTGAGCGTTATCTTGTTAGGAATTGAGGGCGTTTAGAGACATAACCAGACGGGTCATCACTTGGTTAGACATTACCAGCCTGCCTTTCTTTCAAGCTGGTGTCTAGCATGCACCCAGCTTTCAGTCATAAAAGCCGTGAGTGTTTGTGCATCTGTTTGCTCAGGTCGCCTGGGGAGGCTGTGTGTCTTGGGCCTTTCACGTGCCCTGGTCCCTCCTGTGTGTGTGTGTGTGTGCGCGCACGTGCACGCACGCACTTGCTGCAGAGCTGGGGCAGTGTGTCCGCAGGCTGGCGGGCCTGTCAGCATGCAGGTCCCCGTACCGCGTGTCTCCAGTCACACGACCGGGAGGCTGTGCCCCTGGCGAGTTGGGCCTAGGGGCTCCATCCGGCCCCCGAGGCCCGGGGCTCTGGGCCTGCCACTCCCTCAGGTCTGCAGAAGACGCTGGCATCCACCCCACTCACTTTCAGCTAGACAACTTCTGCTCATGCAGGAAGGTCAGCAGAAATGTCCCCGAGCCTCCCGTGTTCAGGATGAGGAGCCTGCTGTCTTGCTGTGCCCCCAGGGCTGGTCGAGCATGTCTACCTGCTTGGTGATTCAGTACTGTACTGGCTTTCCAGACGCTCCGTCTTGGCAGGCTCCCTGCCAAGTGTCCAGGCTTCCCACCTGAGGCAGGCGGGGGGGTGCGTCTCCTGAGTGGGATGGCTCCCACCCCAACCCCCAGCTTGAGGCCCGAGAGCCTGCAGGAGGAGGAGCGTAAGTGCGTGCCCGCCGTCCCTTTTCCAGAGCCCCAGGCTGGCCGTGCGTTTCCCCGGAGCTTTGCTTTTGGTGGAGCTGCAGACACGTAGAAACACGCTTCCCTGTGCTTTGTCCCCGGCCGTGGTGCCTGACACGTCACCTCACCTCCCCCGTGTGGGCCTGTCCTGAGATCACGCATGTCTACATGGCTGGGGAAGGGCCGGGCCATGGTCCACTGATGGCTCGGATGTTCTCTGCATGGGAGATGGGCCCCTGGATGAGAGGGGAGAAGGGGGTCCCCCAGGTGAGAGGGGAAGGGGCCCAGCTGAGCACCCTCCGTGCCGGCGGCAGTGGCTCCTCTGGCAGTGACTGTGGCGTCTGCGGGCGCGGGCCCTCGCGCGGGCAGAAGGTGCGCTGGAAGGAGGGTTTCTGTGACTGCGCTCAGTCCAGTGTGTGCTGACCTAGAGGGCAAAGCTGACCGGGCTTGAGCTGGTGAACAGAGACGTGCTAGTCTGTGACTGACCCCGTGCTCGTGCTTGAGCACCACGGACCCACCCGTCACCAAGCGTGAAACAGGCGCTGGCCGTAACATCTAGGAAGAACCAGGGGGCCTAGTTCTGATCTGTGCGCGTGTTTTTCCTCTGCTCTCCCGTTTAAGCAGCATGTGTGCTCCGAGCTGTGCATGAAGGCGGAGCTGCGATCCCAGCTGGGGTCTCAGGCAGCGCGGCGTGCGCCCGTGCCATCAGCGTCAAGGAGAGAGGGGCTCAGACTCACCGCACCTTCATGGTGCGACCTCGTGATGAGCAGGAGACGCACGTCGTGTGAACGTTGCCTACTTTAAAAATAGGTCGTGCTGGGTCTCGGCTGTGGTGCACCCGGGCTCCAGCTGGGTCACACGGGGTGCACACGGGCTTAGCTGCTCCACGGTCTTAGTCCCCTGACCAGAGACTGAACCCCCACCCCCTGTATTGGAAGGCAGATTCTTAATAACCAGAGACATCCCCACATCTTGTCTGCTTTTAAAAGTGACTTCAAAAGACGCATTGTTTGGGGCCTGCCTTCATTTATTCCACAGTGGTTTCACGACGAGGGCGTCCTTAATGCTCTTTGAAGCACGAGCTGGCGTGCAGGTGTGTCCATGTGGATGTCACTGAAGTCAGACCCTACATCAGTTCATGTCTGACTCTACCACGCGGGCTTCATCCAAAGCAAATGAGCTGAATCTGCAGCTACAGAGTTGGGTTGAAGGTATATTTAAAACACGTGAGCTTTTTGTTAA
Source organism: Nanger dama (assembly GCA_917880005.1). NCBI lineage: Eukaryota > Metazoa > Chordata > Mammalia > Artiodactyla > Bovidae > Nanger > Nanger dama. The sequence goes on along the minus strand of CAKJTW010000016.1, from coordinate 166,471 downwards.
AAATTGTTTTGACAACAGTCTCCAAGCTCACACAGACACGAGCTGCCTGGGAGCACGCCGGCAGTGCCCTCCTCGAGGCGTCAGCGGGGTTTCCCCTTTGACGTTTCAGTTAGCAGCTTACTATGTCTTCTCCTCAGTGGGTTTGCACTATTAATAACCGCAGCGGTAACTCAGCTTTTCAGACGAAGAACATTCACTCCCAGAAAGTGCATTTAAATAAACTTTAAAAATAAGTGGGATTCCCGTTTATGGACGTGTTTGTAGCAGGGAAGTGTGCTGGGGTGATGGAAGACTTGCAGGCGTGACAGGGACCCCCGTAAAATTCCAGCGGAGGCCAGAATGTGGACCCAGAGGCTGTGCGGGGGCCGGGGCGGGCGTCTGCAGTGAGCCCCGCAGGCGCGGCCGTGCCTGTGGGGAGGCTGGTCTAATGCGCGAGGCCATTCTGTGCCCGTGTCCACCAGTCGCCTGGGCACCTCACCCTGGCACTCCCACACCCGAGCACGTCTGCCCGACCCCTGCTCCCCACGCCCGCACCCGCTCCGCCGTCCAGGGTCAGGGAGATTGGGCAGTGGAGCCAGCTGGGGCCGTGTTCCTGCGTCAGAGAAACCCTTTCTGGGTTAGGAAACGCTTTATGGTTAATGTTTTTTCAGTGTATTGTTATAAAACCAGGTTTTGTGAAGGAAGTTGGACCGAAAGAGCCGCTTAGCAGGTGTCGGGGTTGGGTGGGGGTGGGGAAGGCAGCTTCTGTCCGTCCTCCCAAGAGCTCTGTGCTCCACGTGTCACGGACCCCAAGTGCCCTTGGCTGGTGGGTGTGCAGGGTGAGGTGGGGTCCACCCTAGAGGGCGGGGTGCCCGAGCGCCGTGTGCATAGAGGTCGCAGGAGGCCGTGCTCTGTTTCCAGGAGCCAATGGGGAGTCTGCACCAAGCCTGGGGAAGGTGACGTCTGTGCCAGCCCGGGAGCCTGGCTGTGGGGCAGCCTTGCCGTGCCCGGCGCCCCCTGCCATGTGTCCAGGTGCAGCTGATGCAGGTGGGAGCATGCATCACACAGACACAGACAGAGACGGACACACAGACACACACCCAGAGAGACACACACACCCAGAGAGACACACCCAGACACGCACACAGACACACCCAGAGACACACACACACCCAGAGAGACACACCCAGACACGCACACAGACACACCCAGACACACCGAGACACACACACACACCCAGAGAGAGACACACAGACACACAACCAGAGAGAGACACACACCCGGAGAGAGACACACACCCAGAGACACACACCCAGACACACCCAGACACGCACACACAGACACACCCAGAGACGCACACCCCCAGAGACACACCCAGAGAGACACACCCAGACACGCACACAGACACACCCAGAGAGACACACACCCCCAGACACACACACACACACACACACACCCAGAGACACACACACACACACACACACACACACCCAGAGAGAGACACACACACACACACAGACACACCCAGAGAGACACACACCCAGACATGCCGAGAGACACACACCCCCAGAGTCACACCCAGACACGCACACACATAGACACACCCAGAGAGATACACACACACCCAGAGACACACACACACACACACAGACACACCCAGAGAGAGACACACACACACACACAGACACACCCAGAGAGACACACACCCCCAGAGACACACACCCAGACATGCCGAGAGACACACACCCCCAGAGTCACACCCAGACACGCACACACATAGACACACCCAGAGAGATACACACACACCCAGAGACACACACACACACACCCAGAGACACAGACACACAGAGACACACACACACCCAGAGAGAGACACACAGACACACACCCCCAGAGACACACACACCCAGAGAGAGACACACAGACACACAACCAGAGAGAGACACAGACATACTCACCCAGAGAGACACACCCAGACACACACACCCAGAGAGACACACACACCCAGAGACACACACTCACACACACCCAGAGACACACCCAGACATACGACCAGAGAGAGACACACAGACACAGAGACACACACACACAGAGAGAGACACACAGACGCACACCCAGAGACACACCCAGACAGATATACACACCCAGAGAGAGACACACACACACACCCAGAGAGATATACACACCGAAACACACACACACACAACACACACACACACAGACACACAACCAGAGAGAGAGACATACCTGGAGAGAGACACATACCCGGAGAGACACACACAGACACACATACCCAGAGACACATACTCACATACCCAGAGACACACACACCAGAGAGACACAGACACACACACCGAGACACACACACAGACACACCCAGAGAGACACACACACACCCCCAGAGAGATATACACACCGAGACACACACACACACAGACACACAACCAGAGAGAGACACAGACACACCCAGAGACACACTCAGACATACCCAGAGACACACACACCCCCAGAGACACACACAGACACACAACCAGAGAGAGACACACACCGGAGAGAGAGAGACACACAGACACACACAGACACACACACCCAAGACATACACACACACCCAGAGACACACACAGACACACAACCAGAGAGACACACACACCTGGAGAGAGACACACACACAGATACACACCCAGAGAGACACAGACACAAGAGACAGAGACACACACACCCAGAGAGACACACACACACCCAGACACAGACACACACACCCCCAGAGACACACACACACACCCAGAGACACACACAGACACACAACCAGAGAGAGACACACACCTGGAGAGAGACACACACACCCAGACACAGACACACACCCAGAGACACACACAGACACACAACCAGAGAGAGACAACACACGGAGAGAGACACACAGACACACACCCAGAGAGAGACACACACAGACACACACACACACCCCCAGAGACACACACACACACAACCAGAGACACACACACACACCCGGAGAGACACACACACACACACACACACACACACACACACACAAACACACCCGCAGAGACACACACACACACCCAGAGACACAGACAGCACCCCCACTCCCCCCCGCCTGTCATGCCGCGATGTCCACACTTTCCTTGGTCAGGATCTGGGCTCCCCCATCTGGCGGGACGTGGTCACCTTCAGCCTTGCCTTCCGGGGCTGGCAGGGGATGGGGGAGGACGCGGGGCTCTGACCCCCGGTGCATCTTTGTTGAGCGCCTCTGTGTCCGCGGCTGTGAGCCTCGGGGCTGAGCAGGGCTCTGGAAGCAGGGCGGGCAGGCAGCTGGCCGCTGGCCCGGTCAGCATGGGCCTCGGGCCTCCCCAGGAGACGGGCTGGGCTGGCGGGGCCTCGTCTGGGGGCTGGCGCCTGAGGCAGAGGTCCCTGACATGGTGCTCTTGCTTCCGCAGGATGAACCCTCAGGGGACACGGTCTTGCCCCTGGCACTCAGCCCGCAGCCTCTCGCCTTCCGCCCCCTGCTTGCTGTCGACCTGCCCGTCTGTGTCCTCCAGGTTCGCTGCCCTTGCTCTCTGGGTGGGTCAAGCTCCACGCAGCTTCAGCTCCCAGGCTCGCCCCTGAGGTGGACTCGTCCTGGGTCCCCTGGCCACCTGGCCAGGGTGTTTTCTGGAGACGGGGTGAGGGTTTGAGCCTGCAGCTCGGGTTCACACGTCTTGGTGGTTGAGGTGGGATTTCACATACTCAAGTTCACGTGTTCAGGTCTGTGAGAGTTGGGCTGGCTGGGTTTCAGCCTGTGCAGAGATAGGCCCAGACAGGTTAAATGGTTTGCTGGAGTCAGGGGTTAAGCTGCGTGTGGGTGGCAGTGGATAATTCAGATTTGGATAGATAAGGGTGATCTCTGTATTTTATCAGATTTGAAACAGATATGTAAAAGTCAGACATTAACTTTGGTTTTCTTATATTCAACTTGGGCTGTGGTGTTAGAAGTGGACAGTGGATAGAACTTGGAGGCCCCTGGTCGCAGCATCCAGAAGGCCTCACAGCGTCCCTCCTCCCACGGGGCAGCCCTCGTCCTGGGCTCCTTCCTGGGGCGGCGGGGGTGGGCGGTGATCGGTGTCCATGGTGGCCTGGAGCCCAGTGCTGGACAGCTCCCTGGAGGCAGTGGCTGGGGCCTGTCCACATGGGGCCAGCCGGGGTGGGAAGTCCTTCTCTGAGGAGAATGGAGCCATCCACACGGGGCCGGCTGGGGTGGGGAGTCCCCCTCTGAGGAGATTGTGGCGGGGATGGAGCTCAGCTCGCCTCGGTTTTGTTGGTGGCAGAATCTTTTCCTTGAAGTGACACACGCTTAAACTGGGGGAGGGTGAGCTCACCGCTGTGCTTGCTTTGCAGGAGGTGCTGCCTGCGGGTGAAGGTGCCGCGGGGCCCGAGGACGTGCCGTGCTCGGGAGGCGCAGCTGGTCTGCGGGCCTGGCTGTGACCCACCCTGCCGGGCCGGGAGCACCGCTGGGCGGCCGGGCCTGTTCTTGAGAGGCTCCCGGCGCAGTGCTGAGTGCTCCTGTTCTGCTCCGTCAGGGACGGTTGGGCCTGGGCCTCCTGCCCCGACTGCGAGAGCAGGTGCTGGTCTCCCTGCTCCACTGAGTGCGGCCCCTGAGGACGCAGGCCCCCCAGCCAACAGGCCGAGGACACGGGCGGCCCCCAGGCCCCGCTGCAGGCCCTGCACCGGCCAAGTGTCGAGTTAAACTCACAGAGTGAGCTTTCTTAGTTTTTATTTGGCTGTCGGTACTGCGTGGCAGCCGACAGCGGTTTGCAAGGCTGTCCTCCGAGCACTGGGGCGCGTGCCGGGCCCTGGCCCTGGCCCGGGGCTGCTCAGGTATACACGCGTGCGTGTGCTGTGCACGGCCCGCCCTGCGAGAGGACACGAGCTGTGACCGTGTGCGAGTTACTGCCCGCTGGGGGCTGGACGTCGGCCCTGGAGCTGGTCCCCGTGCCTTTGCAGGCATTGGCGTTCAGATGCTGGTGGTTCTCACTCTGCTTTCTGTTTGTCTCCTGAGACGTGGGCCTTGGCCTGTGGGATGACCCCGCTTTCCACGGTGACCCCCGGGTGTCCTGTGGGGGCGCGGGTGGGGGCTGTATCCTCACCTGTAGGTGGATCTCAGCCGCCTCACCAGCACCTCGGCTCACCGATTGTCCAGAGCACCCTGGACACACAGCCTCCGGGCCAGGGCTGGACCTTTGTCCCCCAAGGTGCTCAGGACCGGCTTCTGTTTCCCAAGCACTGAGGTCCCTGCTGCTGTTGGGCCCAGCTCCTCGTGCAAGTGAATAAAAGTTTTTGTAGCTGAGCCAGAAGCTGGGCGTTCTTTCTCTCGACTGCAGCTCTCGCATCCTCTCCTTGCCGAGGTGTGGGGTTGATCCCCTCCCCCGGGGTAGGCCTGGGGTCCGGTCTCACCTTTACCGTCCTCTGGGGGCTTAAATCTAAGCACAGGTTTCTGCTGATGACCAGGACACAGGGAGCAGAAACGGGTGCAGGCCCATCCCTGGAAGAGTCGGGAGGATGGCCCTGCAGGCTGAGGGCCCTGCCCCCTGCGCGCCCTGCCCCCTACGTGCCCCACCCCCGGCACGTGTGTGCTGGGCAGAGGCCGCCCCAGCCCCGGGATCGGGCCGTGGGCGCGGGGAGGGGGCTCCTGGGCCCCTAAGAGGGTCCAGGTACTGGGTCCAGGGGGACCCCCAGCTGCACCCCAGTCCGCAGCAGCCCGTGGGCAAGGAAGCAAAGCGCCAGCAGGCTGGTGCCCAGCAGGTCGCCGAGCCCTGTGAGGTATGGGATGCAGTGGTCATCTGGATCCAGGGCCCGCCGCCACGCCAGCCGGACCGCCACGTCCGCCAGGTGCAGCAGGACTGCCACCTGCAGGGAGAGGCAGGGAGGTGGTGTGCGGGAGGGGCTGCGGGCCTCCGGAGGGAGTGCCGCGGCCGTGCCGTCCCAGGCCCCATGCCAGCCCTGGCTCCCCTCGGCCCAAGGCACATCTCCGCCTGGAGCCTCAGGCCAGCTCTGCCTCTCAGGCTCACTGGGAGCCTGCATGGAGGGTGCCCTGTGTGGCCAGGCCTCAGGCCCTGAAGCCGCTTGTCCAGGCCGTCCTTCCCTGGTGCCACTCTGGACAGCCTCCCGGGCTCCCTGCCTGCCCTTCGGGGGTCAAAGCCGTGCCAACGCGCCCTCATGGGGCTGCCCCCAGGGCCTAGGCAGGCGGGCTGCCGGCAGCAGCCGTGTGCACCTGTAGGAGCCCCCTGGCCGGCCCTGACTGGCGCAGGACCCGCCCTCCTTTGCTGCACTGACCCTGCTGGGGAGGTGTGAGCAGTGCCTCTGGACACAGCCCCTGGCCCGGACCAGCTGACCGAACCTCTGGGAGGCGGGGACTACATCCTGCTTGTCCAGGGACCCCTCCCAGGATGGGGCATGGTGCCCGTCCTTACCTGGACCAGGCCCGCCAGCAGGTACAGGAGCACAAAGGTCCTCTCGCTTGGGACCGACTGGCCCTCCAGCAGGGAGACGATGGAGAAGAAGGCCAGGTGGCCGGGCACCACGAGCACCAGCAGGACGCGGGCCGACGTGGCGTTGATTTCTGCGGGAGGCAGGGCCATGGCTGAGTGGAGGCTGCAGAGGCCCAGCTGGGAGCCTGCAGCGCGGCGGCCATGCACACCTCCCACCACACGTGCCATGGAGCCGCCGCGTGTCCTCCCCCACGGGTGTGGCCAGCACTCCTGGGAGCTGGCGTTGGAGCGAGAACAAGCAGGATTGAGCCATAGCAGCAAGCAGGGCGACTAGGAGGCGACGCGACCCACTGTGATGGGGGAGGTGGACGCAGCAGCTTCCGGAGGCCACCATGCGGACGTGCTGGGACCAAGGCCGGGGCCCCCTTGGCACGGTCCTCAGCAGCTGTGCGCAGCTCCGAGGCTGCGGGACGTGCTTTCCTGCCGAGACCGCAGGCTGTAGAGCCAGCCTGTAATGTGAGGGTCTTGTCGGGCAGAAGGGGGTCTCAGTGAGAGCCAGGCTCCATCTGTGCTGAGTTAACACAGCGTCTCATCAGCTGGGTGGGGAGGGTGGCACAGTCGTGCGGACGCAACCGTGAAACACCCTGGAGAGGCTGCGCCAGACCTCTCCATGGCGACAAACTGTATGAGGCCTGATTGTTAAAGTGGATCTTTTAAAAAAAAACTTACAAAGGGAAAAGATAGTTGTTACTATCAGCAGGTGGCGTAGAAACTCAGGAAAATCCACTGAAAACTAAGAGCTACACATGACACTTCCCCGAAAGCCACGTGCTGTGGCCTGACCCCCGGGGGTGGAGTTAGAGGTGATGCGGTCACGGGGTGACCCCCAAGGCGGCCCCCATCCCGTGGAGCGCTGGCCCCTGCAGAGGTGCTGAGAGCGCGTCTGCGCACGGGTGGCAGGTTAGACGGCCCACCCGGGGCTTGGATGCCATGCCTGGGGTGCAGGGGCCTCCCCTGTGCTGGGGGTCGGGCCTGGTGACACAGACTCCAGTGATGCCATCCTTGAGAGAAATGACCGCGTGGTCCCTGGAAGGCCCCGGACCCACCTGAGCTGCAGAACGTGGAGCAGGGGCTGGGCCAGCATTGTTTCATCCAGAGGGGCAGGACCCCGGGCGCGCTGCACAGGTGCAGGTGCGTGGAGATCCGGCTGGTCTGAATGGCTACCAGGTTGCCGCCAACACCTGCAAGACAGCCCGATTTCCCCTCCTTGACGTCTGTCTCGGCTCCTCCAGGAAGCTTTCCTTGGCCGATTCAGCACTTGATTTCCTCTTTCCCTCGCACTTAACCACACGCCTTGTCTAGCTCCAGACCCGGTGGCCGGGACCTTGCGAGGAGGCATCCAGGCAGCAGCAGGGTCCCCTTGACAGGGCACCTCTAAGCAAAGGAGGCGTGACCAGCAGCCTCGGGGCACAATGGCTGATGCCCGTGTGCAGGGTGCAGGGGGTGGGGAGGGAGGGAGGGGGGAGGGAGGGGTGGCCCTCGGGGGCCGCTGGAGGAAGGATCCAGACTGCAGGCAGGCACGTCTGAGGCAATGTCAGGGCTGGAAGGAGAGGTGATAGGGTGGGGGCGGGGCAGGGTGCACACAGCTGAGCTGGGCTTGAGGGGCTCCTGGCGTTGCCGGGAGCTGAGTGTGCCGGGGCCAGAGGCCACGGGGCTCCTGCGGGCACCATAGGTCAGGAGTTGGCCCCCAGCCTCGGCCCCTCCCTATTCTGTTGCCCCAGCCCTGGAGGACCCCTCCCAGGGTGGAGACCCACTGCCTGGGCTGCTCCGGAGGACTCAGGACTACCCGGGCAGAAGGGCCTGCAGATGGAGCCCGCGCGGCCCACTGTCTGGATTCCTGTGGCACCGCCTGCGCCCCTCACCACTCAGCTCGTCTCCCTGTGGGGCCCGGTGCTCTACCCCTGCAAACGCTTGAGCGGGGACTCCGGAGGCCTCCAGGATGTGAGCCGGGGCATCGCAGCCTCACTGCGAAAGGGCAAGACAGGAGCCTGGGCTTTTAATTGTAAACGTCTGAAAACGCTTCAGCGCCATCAGTGAACCCAGAGGGGAAGCCGCAGGGGGCCACAAATGCCAGCGGGTTGGGCCCTGGTGACAGCGGCGGGCTCAGCCCTGGCCCCGGTGCCCAAGGGCAGCCGCGCCCAGGGGAGCCCCCTGAGGACCGCAGCCTGGCCTCCCAGCTGCGTTCGGGCCGAACCTGCACCGGAAGCCCCAGCGTCACTGTTCTTCCAGCCCCCGGCCCTGAGGCCACTGCGAAGGCCTCAGCACCTACCGCAGATGATGGGGGCAAAGACGGCCATGCCCCTGAACTGCGGCCGGGACAGGGTCTTGTTCAAGATGAGCCCCCCGAGGCTGCGGGCAGACAGCAGACCATTAGCGGCACGGACGCCCCGTCTCCCCAGCCCAGCCTCTCCTGCACCCTCTGGACCCCCGTGTGCATTTCCACCGGCGTCCCCAGTCCCATCTGTCCAGGACGCCCACCAAAGATGTCACCCCCTAAGAACACCCCAGACCCTCCCCAGGCCCCCGGACCCCCAGAGACGCTGTCAGGGCCTGGCTTGCGACCCCGCGGCCTCCGCTCCCCTCCCTGCGAATCAGCCAGGAACTCACGTCAGAGAGGGGGTGGGGGCGCCCGGGGCGCGACCCTCGGCCTTGAGGGGCCCACCAGCAGCGTGCAAGGAGTCATCGGCCCAGGGCTCCCTGGGGAGATGGGCGGAGAGGAATGCGCACCTGCTGACGAGCATCGCCAGGACGATGGGGGAACCAGCCGAACTTGAGGATCCTGACGACAGGCGGGTTCTGCTTGGCGACGAGGACGCAGGCAGGGGTAAGCGCCACGAAGCCGAGGCAGACCAGCGGCGTCAGGTACTGGCTGTCTGCGGGGGAGGGGGCGGAGCTGGGGTGGGCGGAGCTGGGGTGGGCCCCGCCCCCACCTCCCGGAGCCGGCGGCTGCAGCCTGCACTCTGCCCCGTCTCCTGACCGCGGCCAGCGCTGACCTCGGCCTCTCGGGTGCCTGCTCCCACCACCCACTCAGCCGGCCGGGGCGTCAGGCCTCAGGCACACCTCTGTGTCTGTAGAAGAAGCTGCTGACCACAGCCAGCAGGGAGAGCGTGATGAGGTCGCCCAGGCTGGCCGCGATGGGCGTGGCGATGTTGTCCGGGTTGACCCCCAGCTTCCGCGCTCCGACCACGATGCAGACCATCAGCGTCCCTGCGGGCGGGGGCGGTGAGCGGGTGGAGGCCGCCCAGGGCCTCACTGCGCCCACCCAGCCGTTCCTCCGCAGGGTCAGGCCCTCCAGGTTGCGACTCTGCCTTGTAGCTCCTGCGCTTGACAGCTGAGCAGCCCCAACACTGACGGCCCTGAAGCATCAGGCAGGTGGTTCCCGGCTCCAAACCCCTGGGGACCCTGGGCCTCAGGGAGACCCACACGCAGGTCCTGGGAGGTGCGGAGGCCTCGAGGGAGGGGTCTGGAGCCTGTATCGGCCGTTCCCCGCCCCCCTCCCTCCAGGGGCCGCCTGCACTGTGGCCCCCCGCCCAGGCCCAAGATGTGCGGGCCCAGGTCACGGTGGGCGAGAAGACCGAGGGGGAACCCCATCCCCTGTGGGACCCCCAGGGCCACTCACCCAGGGCGCAGGCCGCCAGGGAGGCGGTGAGGACGCTGCTGGCGCACAGCACCTGGGCCTCCACCGCGTCCAGCCCCTGGCCGGGAGGCCAGGCCCAGCAGCAGGGCCGCCACGGCCGCCAGGAGCCCCACCACAGCCGCCTGCACCTGCGGGCGGGGACCAGGCTGAGGCAGGCGCTCCCCTCCCCGGGGCGGCGACCAGCACCCACCTCAGCCTGATGCCTGGCCCACCGCCCCGACCTTCCCCAGTGCCCCGTGTTTGTCTTGGGTCAGCTCCCCTCTTTCGGGTCTGACCTCCAGCAACACCCCCATCCCCTGGGGCCCCAGGACACACCCTGGCTTGTACACAGAATTCCAGCCAGCATTCCAAGATGGTACCCAACAACTCATTTTACATTCAGGTGTCACAAGAACGAGTGCATTTGCAAGGACGGCCGTGACAGTTTTGAGAAAGAAGTTCGAAGTGGCATCTCATTCTGGCATTTTCATTATGAGTATGTGTGTTAAAGCTACAGGAATGAAAACGGGGTGGCTTGGCAGAAAACAGACCGACAGGTTGGCAGGACAGAGCAGGGTCTGGGAAATGAATCGTGAGTATATGACTGTTCGCTATGGTAAAGGTGCATTCCCATCAGGGTGGAGTGAGCAGGGTAAGAAACCGCATGTCTGCTTGGGGAAAGGAGGCGATTCTGACTTTCGTCATTCACACACACGTACCTAAACATGAAACCCTAAGCTGAGACATGAAAATGTGGAATAGTATGTTTCAGCTTTTGGATTAGGGGAGGCCTCCTCCTTCCTACAACATGCCAAATCTATAAAGAAAACTACAGATAAAATGTGTATTAAGTGCCAAGTATGACTTGTATGACAAGAGATGGCACGGAACAAGGACTGGGACAGACTGGGAGAAACCACGTCCCTCACATAACTGGTGAGAGGGCCCCCGCCAAGGGGCCTCCCGCTGGTCCAGTGGTGTACTCCGCGCTCCTGATGCAGGGGCCGGCGAGCTAGAGACCCTGTCATGCCACGACAAACACCTCGTGCAGCCAAGTAATTTTTTTTAAAAAGATCTGCACCCAGAACAATGAGTCCGTTTCACAAGTCAAAACAGCCATAATGATGAAAGGGCAATCTGAGAGGCTGGCACTCAAGCGACAGGCAGGCGGCTCACAGAAAGGAGATGCGTGTGGCTGAGAAACAATGGCCAGATCCCAGGCAGGTGACTCAGAAAGGAAATGTGTGTGATCAGATCCCCTCTGTGACCCTTCCAGGAAACACCTAGAGCTGTAGACGGTTCGTACTCTGTGAACTTGCGGGGAGTTCGCTTCAGAGCTCGCCCCGTGCAGAGTGATCTGTGCTACAGAAGCCGGTAGCTGCAGGCCGCCCCCGCCCACCGCCCAGGGTGATGGGTGCCTGAGGCCGGGCCAGGCTGGGTGGGCCTGCACGGGCCCGAAGAGCCGGCCCCCAGCGGCTGCACGTCTGTCCTGCAAGTGACATTCCAGGCCATACCATTGTCAAAATGCCAGTGGTCAAGAATTTTAAATGTGATTCTGTATTTTTGTGATAAGATATGCTGAAGTTATCCAAAAGCTTAATTATGCAGTGTACAGCATCCTTTATGCCTTGATGTTAAGCTTTCTAGAAAAACAGGAGGCAGGACTGCATCCACTCTGTGCTGGGACTGCGTGCCCACCCAGGGCCTGCCTGGAGCAGGAGCAGATGGGACGCTGGTTAAGGAGGATTCAGGAGGAAACAGCCAGTGAGCGTCACCAAGGCCACCCAGACCCAGACCCTGAGCCGGGGACCCAGGCTGCCCTGATGGAGGAACTGGACAGAGACGCGTCCTGCCCAGAGGCGCACAGGCCCGCCCCGGCCAGAGAGTGCGACCCTCCGTGAGGAAGACGCACGGGTTTGGAGTGACGAGCGTGGAGCGTTCAGAGGCCAAGGGGAGGCTCACCTGCACGAGGGCCAGGTTGCTGCTCACCACCCTGTACTGCTCCTGGGGGCTATCGATCTGCCCAGTGTTGGCCTGGCCGGGAGAGGAGACGACCTGAGTCCCCTGGGCGTGGCTGAAGGGGTGCCCCCTCCCTGGAGGCCCCAGCAGGTCAGCGGGGCCCCCTCACTGCCGCCAGAGCGGATGGTCCTGCCGGCTGTCAGAGAGCAAGTCAAGCAGGGGGGTGGGGACACAGGCCCCTGGAGACCAGGAGCCTCTCGCCCCAACCTGGGCCAAGCGTCCTGCTCAGGAGATGTACCCAAGCCCCTCTTCTCTGTGATAATCCAGGTCAGCGACGCGCTCCCTCCTTGAGACGCCGTCGCCACTCCCAGTGTCATGGCCTCTGCTGGCCAAATTCAAGACAAGTTAAGAAAAGGTTCAGAGAAGCTGCATCTCGTGGCTCCCCTGTACTGAGCTCGTGGCTGACACTGACTTCTCACTCCTTGTCTGTTTTTCTCCCAGTAAGCATTCCAGGTTGAGAAAGGATTTACCTTAACTGTCTTTTTCCTTCCTCGGATTGGAACACAGGCTTTTATTTTCAAATAAATTGAGGCTTTAGAGTTCCAGAGTTCTCGAGAGCCCCCCATACCCCCATCGCCCAGCCTCCCCTGACTCACAGCTCACGGGCCGCAGGTCAGCCCCCAGCTTCGTGACTCTGTGTCTGCACCGCAGCTTCCCAGCTCCGTCCTGACCCCAGACGTGGCGTGGCCGCCGAGCGACTGCCACGACCACCCCTGACCCCACTGGGTGTTCAGAGCCTAGCCCCTCAGCAGGCAGGGTCGCTCACCGCAGTGGAGAGCCTCGAGGCCAGCGTCATCTCCAGGTTGCCCTTCAGGCCCACCAGGGGCGGCACCAAGGTCAGCAGGTCCTTCATCTCCGTGAACACGGGCCAGTGCTGTGGGGACGGGCCGGGCTCAGTCCAAGCCCACAGCCCGCGTGTCCCTGCCCCGGCGCCCTCCCGGGGCCACCCCTCGGGCTCCCCATCTCCCCACGCAGCTGCCGGGCCTCAGACTGTGCCCCGCGGCCCGCTGCGGGCTGCTGGTCTTCCTGCGGGACTTCCGCTGCACTTTTCTGGAAGGCGCTCCGTCTGTGGAAGCGTGTTTATTTCACGCAGAATGTAGCCTTAGCACCGGGCCTTCATCTGCTCTGGACCTGAGTACATGCTGGGACGGCGGTGTCCCTGTTTCTCAGCCCTCCCTCCCTGTGTCCGTGTCCTGGGGACAGAGTTTAGCCCTTCCTTCCTGCCCTGTAACCACAGTCTGACAGACGTCCGCTTTCAGCCTAACTGGGCTCGGCCTGAGCGTCACCGCCCCTTTCCGACCTTCTACACCTTTACAATCGAAGGGACGTGTTTCCTCCCCCAGGCAGGAAAGCTGCGAAGTCTAATAACATAACCAGCTCTCTTCCTCAAGACGGGCACAAGCATCTCAGGCTCCGTGGGAGTCCCCGCCCCCCCCTGCCCTGCATGGACTTGCCCTATCCACCCGGGGCCGCAGCGCCCCCAGGCCGTGACCTTCCACCCCGAACCCCTCCTGCTGGGGATCTCAGTCTTCCCAAGCCCACCCCCCACCCCACAAGGGGAGCAGGAGCTGAGCTGTTGGCCGCAGCCCGTCCTCCCCCAGGGGGCCACTCGGACCACCTGACCGGGAGGTGGTCGAGGCCGAGGAGGGGTGTAGACACGTCTGGCAGGTGACCTCCGGGCGCTGTGCGAGGACAAAGCCAGCCATGCCAGGCACGGGCAGGACGGAAGGCCGGGGCCCCGGGTGCCCAGGTCCAGGGGAGGGGCCGGCCCGGAGCTGCATGGCCTGCAGACCCCCAGGGGGACCCTGGAGGCGCAGGGGTCTGCTGTCCAACCCCAGGGCACCTACTTTCTGGCCTGACACCTGCCCCTGCCGTAGACATCCCCTGGGGCCCCCGTCACCTCGGGCTCCATGCCTCCAGCCCCCAGCTACCCTTCGGCCTTCAGCCGCACATCCGGGTCATGTGGGCCCGAAAACTAGCAGGTCGAGACACTCAGCCCTGATGATGCCTAGCTGCGACTCCAGTCCCGCACACACACGCTCACATCCCACGGACACACGCTGGAAGGGGCAGGTGGGCGGGTAACCCGGGCTGTGAGCTCTTGACCCGGCCGGTTCACTAAACTGCGTCCTCCGAGCAGTCGCCTCCCTCCCGTGCGGGTCCTTGTGAAGCAACATGTGGTGTGTGTTTCAGAACAAAGAGCCAGACGGAGTTGAGAAGGCTTTGCCCTCAGCGTCTGTATCCCGGGTGCCCTGGCCCGCCCCTCTCTGTCCACACGCAGGGCCTTCACCTGCAGTGCCTGCTGCTGCTCGCGGCCCCAGAAACACGCCCGCCAAGTCTCTGACCCGCCACCTCCCCGCTGCCCTGTGTCTGCAGGGGGCCAGCGGCCAGGGCACAGACGCCAGGATGGTGGGGAGGCCTCCGTCTGCTCGGGGTTCAACCAGATAGGCTGGAGCAACCGACGACAAGCAGCCTCATCCACCCACCCGGCACGCGACTCACCCCGATCTGAGACGAGCAGACGCTGTCCTCGGGGTTCCCAGTGCCCACACTTGCGGTAAGCCCCAGAGAGGTCTGGGAGGGGCCGCAGGATCGGCAGCGAGGGGCCCACAGGGGCCAAGGTCAGGGCTTAACCTCGTTTCGTGGAGAGAAATGCCGACTCCCCACTTGGGTGGAAACGGTCTTGGGATGATTCCAGCTGACACTCCAGCCCCTCACAGGCCTCAGTCTCCAGACCCCCAAACGGGCTCCCAGCCCCAGATGGCACGGGTGATCCCAGCCCCCGGCCCGTCACACGGCCACCTGGGGGCCGTCCTCGGGGCCAGTTGTCAGGCCTGAGGCCGGGTGTGTGTGGCTCCAGGCAGTACCAGCCGGGCACACCCCCCACCACACGGGCTTCCCCCTGGGAGCCCGAGGCTGCGGCCAGGGGTCGGGGTGAGCAGGGAGTGCGGAGCGAGGAGTCCTCGCATACCGCGTCTGCCGAGTGGGGAGCGGGGAGAGGCTGTGATCTCCAGAGCTGCAGGCCCTCCTGAGGGCTTGTGCTCTGGGCCTCCTCCTGGACGGGACCCCAGAGAGTCGGGAGGGGCGTCCTGCCGTCCAGCCGGGCTCTCCCAGCGTCCACAGGAGGGTGACCTGGGAGAGTGACCCAGGAGCTCCAGGGAAAAGCAGGAGGCGGGGACCCAGCTCCGGCTGGCAGCAGTTGAGCACCATCCAGTGGGCACTGTGTGCTGGACTGGGCGGTGGGGATGGGGGATGTCCTGAGAGCCTCACTCAGAGCCAGGGCCCCCAGGGGGCACGTCAGATGCCCTTCAAGCCCAGGGAGATGGGATGCCACCTGATGTCCCCTTGCGAGTCAACCCAAGTCGTGTCTGTGCACACAACGCAGTGTCATGCACACGCCACCCTCCCAGGTGAGAGGTGACCCCCGACCCTACGTCCTCACGGATGTGCCCAATGTCTCCACAACACACACTCCCTGCCTCTGTGACCCAAAGGGGGCTCCCGGGGCTCCTGACCTGGACCGCACAGACCACCCCCAGCCTCCCAGCAAACACTCCTGATGGAGAACCCCAGCTCCGCATGCCCTGTCCCACCTGGACCCCTACTGGGCTCTGCACCCTCCCCCCACTGACAGGCCCCCCCGGCACCCTCGCGCCACCAGGCCAGCCCCACAACCCTGCCCAGCTCACAGGCGGAGAGGCTGAGGCAGGGATGCCTGTCAACCCCCTTGAGGGGGAACAGAGGCAGGACTCGAGCCCCTAGGCCCCGCGTCCAAGAAGTTCCGGCTCCCAGGCTGTGAGTCCACGCAGGCCGACAGTGCAAGGGCGTCAGGAGCTCTGGACCTCAGGTGCCCGCGTCCCCAGGGGGACCCGCCTGCCTGCTCCCGAGCCCGGACCCCACCCGGCCCTCGGCCTGCCCGTACGCACCTGCACGCGGTTCATCAGCAGCCCAGCCGCCACCACGCCCAGGCCAGACAGCAGCACCGGCACCAGGACCTGGCCCACGATTCTGGCGGCGGGCTCGGGGGGGCACCCCCGGGGCCAGCGGGCGAGCTCGCAGCGCACGCCTCGCAGCCTCCCGCCCTGGAAGCGGAGTTCCAGGCTCAGCCGGGCGATCACCATGGCCAGGCTGGGCAGCCTCCCCACCCGGGCGCCCACACCAGGCCGCGCCTCCCAGAGGTGCACGCAGGCAGACCTGCCAGCCTCGGGCGCTCCTTACCACCCCTCGGCCAAACCCGGAGCAAACAAGTGGGGACAAAGGCGGCGACTCAGCCCGGGGCTGCTCCTGCCGCGCACCCCCGCGGGCCCGGCTCTCCCCTCCAGGGGCTGCCGTGCCCGCTGCGGCCTCCCCGGCTGGCCGCCCACGCAGACACTCCCTGTCCCCCGGAGCGACCTTGATGCCAGCCAGCTGCCCGGCACACGCTGGCCGGGGCTGCACCAGGCAGCCGGGCCACGTGAGGCCAGCCTGGCTGAGAGCGTGCGGGACCAGCCCCCCAGGCAGCTCTGAGCCCCTGTCACTCCCTCAAGGTCCAGAGGCTGTAACCACGGTCACTCAACCCTGGTGTCCGGGGCTCACGGCCACAGCAAAAGGTGGCACTCGCAGAGGCCTGCTCTCCAGAAGGACGGAGACCCGGAAGGGGCTTCCAGGGCCCAGGCTCATCCTGATGTGGGCAGACCAGCCCCGACCCCGACCCCAACCCCAAGGAGAAGGGAGTCCTGACATGTGGAGAATGAGGGTCTGCTGTGCCTCCCACAGGGGCCAGGGCAGCGTCCAGCCCTGGAGGCAGGCTCAGCACGGTCAAGGCCACAGGCCACAGAGCCTGGACCTGCCCACGGCAGGCCTGATGTTGGCCAGAGGGGTTCCCGGGCCAGCTAGGCCTTTGCCACAGAAAGGGAGGGGAATCGTGGCTGCGATGAGGACAGGACGCCCTGCCTGCGACTCACAGGGTGAATGGTCTGCCGTGACCCCGGCAACACCTCGCGCCCTTCACGTGCACACAGGCCGCAGCCCGTCCGTTACCAGACCCTCAAGACGCCCCTAGGACGCCTGCCAAGAAAGCACGGCCTCCGAAGGCCCTGAGGTGGCTTGGCCCACAGCCACCCCCAGGGAGCAGCCCAGGGGACCAGCCCTGACCCAAGTTCGGCGCCCCCGACCCCTGTGCCCGCCTCCGAGGTGTGAGGGTCAGCGTGCCCACACGGGCAAGGGGCTGAGAGCGTGGCACGTGTCTAAGGACAGCAGGGCAGGGGCTGAGTGTGAGGCCACCGTGTGCAAGACAGACCCCTCTCGGCCGGCCCTGTCTGGACACTGGCCGCCCCAGTCCCCAGGCCGGCAGCTGAACCAGGCCCCCGCAGCCACTGGTGACCACCTTCTGGCCCCAGCACCTCCTGTGATCGCTTTCTAGCTCTGACCATGGTCCAGTATTGTAATTCACCTGTACTGGTGCACCGTGGGTCTCTGAGCCACTCCCGTCAGGACGGAAGATGAGGAAACAAAGAGCCGTTTGCGTGTTTCGTACAGGAAGTGGCCCCCAAGGGAGCACATTATACATCGTTACAACAATGTTTCTCATTTTTGTTCAAACAGTAATGAGAAATGAACACATACACACAAGCAGTGAACAGTTCAGAAGGCCATACACCGAAATGCTAAAAGTGGGTGTGCCTTTGGGGGTGGGACCCTAAGTGCCCTTTACTTCATAACTCTGCACATCTGCTGTGACTGTTGGCTTTTGAGAACCACCAAACACGCGCTGCGCTAAAGACGAATGAAAGAAGCCGTCCTGTCAGGGGAGCTGCTCCTTCCCCGGGCGGCTTGGGAACAGGACGCTCCCTAACCCGGGGAACCAGGGGTGTGATTCCAGCAGGAGCTCAGCTGGACTCCGGGCGGCGCTGGGCGGCAGGAGGAATCTGGGTGACCTTGAAGGGTCCTGCCCTCCTCGGGCCTCTGACCGCTGCCCCAGCCCCTCAGGAGGATCTCAGCACCCCCTGTTCAGAACCTCCCAGGAACGGGAGCCCAGCCCCCGAGGGCCCAGGGCCATCGTGTCAGAACCACCCCGCCCCCGACTCACCAGCAAGGGGGATCGTCCAGGGGTCCTCCTTGGGGACCACCTTTTCCCGGGAGCACAGCCTCCACACAGCTTCCCTTCCTCAAGGTCACCTTGAGCCCGGGCTGGTTCTGAGCAAACCGGTCACTCTTAAAGGCCTGAATGCCCCCAGCCCATGCAGGCCCAGTGGCCAAGGTAGTTACATTTTCAGTAACAAACGGGAAGGTGGTGTTCTTTTCTGCTTCCGCCGTGGCCGGCCAGGCCCACCTGTGAACTCGTGGGACCGAAGCCCCAAGCGTGCCGGTGGCCTGCCCCCTCATCCAAGGCCTCCCCCTGGACCTCTGCCCAAGGCCACCCAGCCACCCCCACAAGGCTGTTCCTGCTGCCACCCAGCTCCGCCCCCTTGCTCCCCTGGAGCCCAGCCTGGACCCCGAGCAGCCTGTGGCATCAGACGGGCCAGTCACCTCTTGGGGGAGCCAGGCACACGCTCCTACAAGCCTGACCCCCAGGCAGCTCACAAGCCACAGAGGCAGGAGCCCCCCAGGCCTGGGGCACGTGGCTGACAAAGACCTCCTCTGCCCAGCTTGAGGGGCGGCCACCCCCAGGACGCCCCGACCCTGACCCAGCTGCTCTCCGCTGACCAACCAGCTCCCGACACGGTGAAGGCCCCAGGATGGAGCCCCGGGACGGCAGCTGGCTGAGTGGCACCCCCTCTGAGAGCTTGGTGAGGCCTGTTCTTAGTCCTGGACAAAAACAGACAGCCTCAGCGTGGATGATGACAACCCTGCAGCTGGCATCCCATCCGAGGGCCCACACCCAGCACTCAGGGCTGGGGAGACGCTGACCCCCAGACGGCAACCCCTATGTGTGCCTGCTGCCGTGGGTGCGGTGTCCACGTTGTGCCCAGTGCCCAGCTCAACAGCCTCGGGGCCTTGCCCTTCACCTCTGAAGGTCAGCCTGCATCTCCCGGGGGCCCGGCCACCACTGCTGGCGTCACCACCACCCAGCGATGGGAAGATGCCGGTCCTCGGACGCGCTGTCAGCTGGTGGTGACGCCACTGTCTGCCCACGCAGTCGCCGTGCCCTGGAAACCGCGTTCTGGGAGACGCCGTTTCCTTCTGACCCTGCCCCACGCCAGCTTGGGTTTCCTGTGACCTGCTGTGGCTGAAACCGCCCTGATGCACTGGCAGGAGCCGGGTGCTCCCGGGTGATTCAGGGCCTGGAGTCTACCCGCGAGGTGGCAGAGAAGGCACAGTGACGGGAAGCCTGGGGAGACCTATAGCGGCCCAGCCGGGCGCCTGAGGCGGGCCAGAGGGACACGTCAGGGGTCTCGAAGTCTCTCTGTGGAGCTGATTCTGCGGTAGGTTCTTCACATGAGCACGGCACTACAGCCCGGGTGGTCTGAGGCCCGCAGCTCAGTACAACTTATAAACTGCGTGTGTGCAGGGGATTTATATCTGTGTGTGTGAATGTAAAGATATGCACCCATGCGTGTACAAATACACACGTGCGTGATCTGCACACCTGTGTGAATACCTGCTCGGAGATAATATTTTGGTATGAACACACGATGAAATAGGCTTTTTGAAAACTCTAGGACAGAGAAAAGCCTGCAGGGCGACAGAGCAGGCGAGCAGGCTGGTAGCAGGGCGCAGGGAGGAGGGATTTTGCAGGGAGGCCTGGGGGGTGGCGCTTCGGGGCATGGATGCCCCCTGGTGTTGACTCACCAATGGTGAGTGAAGTGTGTGGGGCTGGAGGGCGCCAGGTCACAGGAGGAAGGAGAGGGCAGAGGGTCTGGGGCTGAGTCAGCCCGGGGCAGGGACTCCGGCATCACAGCAGCCCTGCTGGGGCCTGACGAGTTCCATGAGGACCCTGGGGGGCAACCGGCAGCCATTCTGGGCCACCGAGACCCCCGTGGTGGGGAGAGCAGGTAGTGGAGGGAAGCAGGGGCACGCAGGACGGACAGTGGGGGCTGTGGCCACGGAGAAGCCAGTGACCAATTGCTGTGGCCACGAGGGGACATGGGTCCAACTTCAAGAAGGGTTGCCAAGGGTTCAAGAGCAAACAGGAGTCTGAATCTTTATGTGGCACCTCCTGAGTTTTCAGTGCTGGTTTTAAAAATTGTATGGATGTGAGAGCTGGACTATAAAGAAAGCTTAGCACCAAAGAATTGATGCTTTTGAACTGTGGTGTTGGAGAAGACCCTTGAGAGTCCCTTGGACAGCAAGGAGATCCAACCAGTCCATCCTAAAGGAGATCAGTCCTGAATATTCATTGAAAGGACTGATGCTGAAGCTGAAACTCCAATACTTTGGCCACTTGATGTGAAGAGCTGACTCATTTGAAAAGACCCTAATGCTGGGAAAGACTGAGGGTGGGAGAAGGGGACGACAGAGGATGAGATGGCTGGATGGCATCACCGACTCAATGGGCATGAGTTTGAGTAAAGTCTGGGAGCTGGTGATGGACAGGGAGGCCTGGAGTGGTGCGGTTCATGGGGTCACAGAGAGTCGGACACGACTGAGTGAATGAACTGAACTAAAAAATTTAAAGCACCAGCCTTACCGGCTAAGTGGCAGACTGGCACTCAAACCCCGACTGGATCCCAATCAGTGAAGGGCAGGCCAGGTTCCCTGGGCACAGGGCCCCTGCCGCAAGCAGGAGACAGGGGCCAACCTGCCCCATCTGGCCACCCATGCCAGATGGTCTCTGTTCTCAGCTCCTTCCAATTGGCAAGGATGACCTGACTGCTAACGGCGTCAGGATCCTCAGGAACCGCGCCCTCCCAGGGAGAGATGGCATGATGCCAGAACGGGGCTCTGACAGTCCGAGAACAGAGGGGCTGGCGCACGGGCTACTTTGTTGTCTGTTACGGTGTAAACCGAGGGCCCTGCCTCCCCTCAGACACTGACGACAAGAGGCGTCTGCCCTCAGGGAGTGATGACCGGCGCGGGAGTGGAAGCTTGGCGGCAGGGTCAATATGAGACTCCAGCGGGAAGAGGAGACGGTGGGACGCCTCGCGAGCAAAGCGCTGAAGCACGCACGGTGCTACACGCGAAACGAAGCCAGCGAGAGGCGGCGTGCAAGGCCGGCACCTGAGCCGGCGCTCCGTGACAGCCCCGAGGGACGGGGTGGTGAAGGGGGCGGTTCAGGACGGAGGGGACACGTGTGCGTGCTGTGTGTGCCCAGTCGCTCAGTCGTGTCGACTCTTCACGACCCCGTGGACTGTAGCCCACCAGGCTCCTCTGCCCATGGGGACTTCCCAGGCAAGAGTACTGGAGTGGGCTGCTATGCCCTCCTCCAGGGGATCTTCCCAACCCAGGGATCGAACCCAGGTCTCCCGCATTGCAGGCAGATTCTTTACCAGCTGAGCCCCCCAGGGAAGCCCAAGAATACTGGAGTGGGTGGCCTATCCCTTCTCCAGGGGATCTTCCCGACCCAGGAATCAAACCGAGGCCTCCTGAGTTGCAGGCGGATTCTTCACCAGCTGAGCGGCCAGGGCAGCCCGGACACAGGTACGCCCACGGCTGATTCATACTGATATCCGGCAAGAGCCATCACAGCACTGTAAAGCAATTATCCTCCAATTAAATACATTAATTTAGAAAACACTGGGGAGACTGTAATGGGTTGACAAACACATCTCTTGTTTTTCAAGAGCACGTGTACAAAGCATTGACTGCCAAAGGCCACCCTCCCCACTCTAAGCATAGAAATTGCTTGAACATGAGACAGAGCTGAGAGAGAGAGAGCCGGCACTCTGATACCATAAAGCACCTGGATCATGCCATGCCTGAAATCCAGCCCCTCAGCTATTCTGATTATAGGAGCTAATGATTGTCTTTTAAAGTGTACCCTGGGTCAAAGTTAGTCTCTGTCATCAGTAACTGAAAGACTCCTGCCCAAATTATAGAGAAACGGTGTGTGAGAGCAGAAGGCCCAGCCCCTGGCCGCAGGGGGCGGTGTGCAGCGCCTCCTCTCCAGGTGGGCACT
The DNA here is from genome assembly GCA_917880005.1 of Nanger dama. NCBI lineage: Eukaryota > Metazoa > Chordata > Mammalia > Artiodactyla > Bovidae > Nanger > Nanger dama. The sequence continues at coordinate 144,279 of CAKJTW010000016.1, read as the reverse complement.
GGGCAGCACCCCACCCCCAACACCCCCATGTGTCCCCTCCTACCTGGAAATAGTGCAGAAGGATGCCTGCTCCAGACAGCCCCAGGCCTGCAAGCAGGAAGGGCAGGGTCACCTGGCTGCCGATGGACCAGGCAGTCTCTCTGCTGAGCTCAGGCCCCGGGCGTGGGGGGCTGCCCTCGGGCTGTCGGGGCCGCTATCTGTGCCGGGGCCTGCAGCAGCCCCAGCTCCTCCGGCCGGCGCTGGCGGGTCTCCATCGCGGCCACAGGAGCACAGCTGGGCCCTGACGGCCTCAACCTGGGGACACAAGCAACAGATGTAAAGGCTGGGTCTTTGGGGAGAATGAGCAGATCAACGAGCCTGTGGCTGAATAAGAACGAAAGACTCGGGCAATTAGGGGGACGCTACTCCGAAGCCTAAAAATCTTAAATGATTATGAGGGAACTGTAGGTGTGCTGATAAATTAGAAAGCCTAGATGAAATGCACAAATTCCTAGACACACACAGGCTAACTGAAAAAAAAGTTCAATGTAGAAAACCCACAACAGAAGGCAATCAGTCATGAGCATGCCCTCATAAAGAGGCTTCCAAGACCACAGGCTCCAGCAGTGAGTGTCGAGCACGCAGATTGAAAAGGAAGCAGTGTAACTACCTCCACGTAAAAATGGCAGGTGCTGTGCACAGAAAGCCCTGAGGGACACGTGCACACACGCACACACACATGCACACGCGCGCGTGCACACAGGCACACATGCACACACACACATACACATGCACACCCATGCGCACGCACACACAGGCACACACGCACACACGTGCACACACGCACACCCATGCACACCCACGCACACGTGCACACACACATGCACACCCATGCACACGCGCACACACCCACACAACTATTACAACTGATAAACAAGTACAGTGAGGTTGTAGGATACAAAATCATTACAAAAAAGCTGTCTTCTTTCTATGCACCAGCAACAAACAATCCAAACATTAGGAAGACAGTTGCGCCTGCAACAGCGTCAGAAAAGCATAAACTGCCCAAGAGCACGTCTCACAGAAGAAGCATGAACTCTGACCCTGGAAACTGGAAAGTACTGTTGAAAGAAAATGTTATGAACTCAGCAAATGGAAAGATACTCCATGTTCACCAGTCAGAACACTTAATATTGCTAAGAGGACAATATTTACCACCTGACCTACAGATCCAGGGCAGTCCCTGTTCACATTTGGCCTATTTTGGTGAAAATGACATGATTCCAGACTTCATGTGGAAAGGCAAGGGACCCGGAACCCTAAACAGCCTTGGAGGAAAGTGTTCAAAGTTAGAGAACACGCACTTGAGTTCAAGACTGAACTATGAACTAGAGTGAACCAGGCCACATAATAGTAGGGCAAGACTAGTAACGCAGGTCAGTGAACACGACTGAGAATCGTGGATAAAGCCACACACCCACGGTCAGCTGATTTTCAACAAGGAGGCCCGCGCTAGTCAGTGTGCAAACAGAAGTCTTTCCAACAGCCCCACGGTGCTGAGGCACCACGTGCGTAAGGATGAGCATGGATCCTCACCGCAGATCATATACCCAAGAACCAACTCAAGAGCCAAAACCATGAAACAGAAGAAGACATAGGTGAGAACACAGGGACCTTGGATTAGGCTCTGGTTTCTTAGATGTGACATGTAAAGTACAGGAAACCAAAGAAAAATTAAGTAGAATGGGGCTTCATCAAAATGTCAGAGTTTGATATTTCAGAGAACTCAATCAAGAAAAGAGAGGATATTTGTCAATCATATATCTGATTAAGGTCTGGTTTCCAGAATACAAAAAGAGCACAACTCAACAATAAACCCAACTTAACTCCTTGGAAGAAAAGTTATGACCAACCTAGATAGCATATTCAAAAGCAGAGATATTACTTTGCCGACTAAGGTCCGTCTAGTCAAGGCCATGGTTTTTCCAGTAGTCATGTATGGATGTGAGAGTTGGACTGTGAAGAAGGCTGAGCGCTGAAGAATTGATGCTTTTGAACTGTGGTGTTGGAGAAGACTCTTGAGAGTCCCTTGGACTGCAAGGAGATCCAACCAGTCCATTCTAAAGGAGATCAACCCTGGGATTTCTTTGGAAGGACTGATGCTAAAGCTGAAACTCCAGTACTTTGGCCACCTCATGCAAGAGTTGACTCATTGGAAAAGACTCTGATGCTGGGAGGGATTGGGGGCAGGAGGAGAAGGGGACACAGAGAATGAGATGGCTGGATGACATCACCGACTCGATGGACGTGAGTCTGAGTGAACTCCAGGAATTGGTGATGGACAGGGAGGCCCGGCGTGCTGTAATTCATGGGGTCGCAAAGAGTCTGACACGACTGAGCGACTGAACTGAACTGAACTGAACTCTGGCATAGGGGTTGAATTCCCCAAAGATTACACACAGCCATAAGCAAGCACATTAAAAGATGCTGAGCGCTAGCTGTCTGGGAATTGCAGAACAGAACTGTGGAAGATGCCACTGCGGGCGGCGCTCCCAAGGCTGCTCCTCGCTGAGAGGCAGCCAGTGCGCCAACCCTTTCCAAGGCTGAGTAACACCCCACCGTGCGGCTGAATCACAAATTGCTTAGCCCCTCGTTCCGGCTGTTAGGGCTCATGCTGCCCTGAACATTCTGAGACAAGTCTCCGTGTGGACAGGGGCTTTCTGTCCTTCTGAAATGGACATTTCAAAGGGTGGATTTTTGGTGATTTTACATCTCAGCAGAAAGTATATTATGAATCATTATGAATTAAGGTCAAGAAGCAGAACGCCCCCAGCCTCCCCAAACCCGGAGCCCCTCTGTGAAACAGCGGCTCCCCACCAGTGCCCACACCTCCGCACCCTGCCCTCAGCTCCCCCAGCACTACCATCAGCTCTGGGACCGGATCACCCACTGGTGCTGTCCACAGCAGGGGTGCAAGGCCACTCCTGACCACTCACCGGGCGCGAGATGCTGGGCCCGGTGGCCTCTGCTTCAGGGAGCCCGGAACCCGGGCCCGGAACCCCAGCTCCTCCTCCCCACACTCGCTTGTCCTCGGAGGAGTCACATTGTGCATCCGCAGGGTGGCGAAGAGGTAAGGGAATCATCGCAGGACACGTGGCCTGCCCGCACCCCGGCACAAGCTCCCGGAGGCTCTGCGGTTTCAGGTCAGCGCTCTTTCTTACGGCCTCAGGGGAGTGCCTGGGGGCCCTTAAAGGCCGGCGGCGCCGGACCCTCCCGGGCGCCTTCAGATCCGCTGCGGGGGCGGGGCGCGGGTCTCACAGCGGCCTGAGCGACAGCGCGCCTCCTTCCCTCCCCCGGCCGGGTCCCGCGGACCTGCAGCCCCCAGCCCTGCCTCTTCCGCGCGCGCGCTGCTCCACCCTCCTTGGGCCTGGACCCGCGTGCTGCCCGCTCCGTGCACCCCGCCGCGGGCATCAGACCCCCGTGCTGCCCGCTCCGTGCACACCGCCCCGGGCTCAGAGCCGCACTCACCGGATGCCCTCGGCGGCGGCGGGAAGCGGCTCGGCAGGAGGAGCAGCGCGGCCGCCGGTGCCACCGAGAAGGCGGGACGGCGACAGTCCACCCAAGCCCGCCCAGGACCCAGAGTCCCCGCCCCAGAACCGGAGTCCCCGCCCCTGAGCCTGAGTTCCCGCCCCCGGACCGGAGCCCCGCCCCTGAGCCTGAGCCCCCGCCCCAGTCCAGGGTCCCTCCAGTCCGGTGCTGCTCTCGCCCCGCAGGCGGCGCGGGCCAGGACTCGGGCGGGGGCTGGGGGAGGATCGGGGCCCGGGGCGGGGCTGGGGAGGGGCCAGGCCGCAGAGCGCTTCCCCCGCCTCGAGCGGTGACGCCGGGTCCTCGGGACTCTAGCGCCGAGACCCGCCCAGCGCGGGGGTGGGGAGGGGCTCTCGGCCGCGGCGGGCGTGGGGAGCCGGTCGGCCCGGGGGAGGGGGCGTAAGGGCCCACCTGTCCCCGCCGTCTCATCCCGGAAGCGCTCGGGCGGCCTAAGCATGCGCTGACTGCGCCTTTTTTCCCCTCTGAATCCCGCCCCGCACACATTTTTGTTCTTCCTTCTGCAATCATTTTAAAGCATCCAGCAGACATGTTACACCTGTACATCAGTTCAATCCAGTCGCTCAATAGTGTCCGACTCTACGACCCCATGAGCCGCAGCACGACAGGCCTCCCTGTCCACCCCCAAGTCCCAGAGTTTACCCAAACCCAAGTCCGAGTCGGTGATGCCATCCAACCATCTCATCCTTTGTCGTCCCCTTCTCCCGCCTTCAGTCTTTCTCAGCATCACCTGTACATAAAGTCTTTAGTGGATAAGACCAGTTTTCTCGGACATTCCCATAAAACCAGCATCATACTGACAAAGTTGACAACACCCAGCGGTTCAGTTTTCCCTGATGGACTCAAAACTGTCTTTTGACCTGTTGGCTTGTTCTGGCCAAGGTGGGAGGAAGGATGAGAGGCGCCCCCGCCTCAGGGGGTCTCAGGCGCCACTCACCTCCAGGCTTCCCTGGGAGCATGCCCAAGGTGGAGCCAGAATGTGGCTACCCTCTGCAGGGAGGGGAAGGGTGAAGCCCGGCCCAAGTGACCCCCTCAGGGGCTGGAGTTTCGGACCTCCTCGCACAGGAAGCCCACCTGCCCTTCAATGCCCGCTGTGCTGCCCAACGGACCCCCGAGGCGCATGGCCGCCCCGCCTCCTTAGGGCTCGGCGGGACCCAGGGAGTGTCAGGCGCTCGTCCTCGGCCTTCTTTCTAGCTCCTAGGAGGCGTCTTGGCCACGTCCCTGTGCTATATTAAGGAGGATATTTTTGCCTCTCACGCCGTGAATTCCCCAGGGGACTCTGTGGGCTCATCCTCAGGTTCCTACCCTGAGAAAGACCTGGTGATGAGCGTATCTAGGAGGGGGGGCCCCAGGAGCCCCGGTAGGACAGTGCAGGTTGGGCAGGCAGGGGAGGCAGCGGTGGGCCCCCGGAGCTCAGCCTTGTCCTGCTGGGACGCTGGGCGCCTCGGAGTACCCCCGCTCCAGGCCCTGCGCAGCTCCCCGTCCTGCCCACCCCTAAGTGAGGGCTGGTGTTCCCTGGACTGTAGTGCCCTGGACCTTCATGCCAGGCGGGTAGGTGGCTCCCCCCTGGCAGAGAGCCCTCCTGGGAATCCCCGAAGGTCCCGCGGGCCGGCTGCAGGGGTGCAGATGGTGTGTGCTTTTCAGAAGTCACCGCTGACCCCCAGGGCCCCCTGCCGCTGCACTCGCCCAAGGCCACGCCTGGAGAGGCAGAGGCAGGTTGGCTGGCTCTCTCCACCGGCCAGCTCTGTTGAAACTAGGTGAGCAAATGCAGGACCTCCCTCTCCGTCACCCAGGGTCCAGCTGAGAGGTGACCGCTCCATGGGTTATCTTGCTTTGGTATTCAGTTCATATCACATGTATATATGAATCAGTAAAATTCTCAGGAATGAAATTTATTCTCTGATGACCCTGAAAATACGTCAAGGCCCTCGCATTTCCCACCTCTACCCATGAGGAGACAGGCCTGCTCTCCAAAGCATCCCTCGGTGCTGGCTCAGAGGTGTGGGGGAGGGGGGGTCAGAGGTGGGGAACCCCTGCCCCTGCCAGAAGGCTTCCCAGGGCAGGCAGGCAGGGGTTTTCTCCACTCTACAGGCCAATTTCCAAGCAGGAGGACTTACCTGCCAGCAGTAACAAAGACTCAGGTGTGGCCGAACTGCGGGTTTCTCCTTGAGCTGGGTGTCAGGAGCAATGGTCAGGCTCCCAGGACCCAACCTGGGCAGCTGCAGAGGAGCAGCTGCCGGGAAGACGCCTCAGGGCTCTGGACCTGAAGGATCCGGGTGACAGAGCCACCACTAAAAATAGCCTCACAGGTCTGGCTGCCTCCGCGTTGCAGAGAGGCTGACAGAGGAGGAGGCCTGGGGTCAGTGAGGCTGGCCCCTGGCGCTGCCCCAAAGGCAACGCCCTGGCGTGGAGGTTGGCAGGGTGTTAGAAAGATGGATGCCAAGTGGGCTTGCCGCACATCGCCAGTGTCAGCATCTGTGACAGTGTGATTTATTAGTAAGACGCACACTTGGTTTTCCTCTGCGGTTCCTGGCACAGAGCTCCGTGAACCCTTGGAATTCCCTTTGGTTAGTGGGATGAGGGTGTTTTTGTCCTGCAGATGACATGACTCTGGGAAATCTTACCCGAGAGGAGGGGCGCCGGCTGCCAGGGAAGGCACTGTGTGGCCAGAGCTCAGCAGGGTCCCAGCCCCTGGCCTTCGGGGAGGGAGGGGCTGGGAGTGGGACCAGTTGCCAGCGACAAGCCAGTTATGCCCGGGAAGGAATCCTCCAGAGAAGCCCCAAAGCAGGGGCCCAGAGAGCCTCTGCGGGGAGACTGCGAGGGAAGGGGGCCCTGGGGAGGCTGTGGGAACTAGGGGTCCCCCCACCTGCCGCTGTGTCTCTTCCACCTGCCTATTCCTGAGTCACAGCCTTTTACTGATATAAGGAAAAAACCTACGATCTAGCCAGTAAAGTGTTCCTGAATTCTGTGAGCTCATCTGGCAAAGTAACTGACCTGGAGAGGGGGTTGTGGCGGGGCAGGCGGCGGGGGTGGGGGGAGTCGCTCTGCTCTGCAGCCGGTGGGTCAGGACCACACATGCCCACCTGAGGAAGAGCCTCGCAGAACCACACCCTTAACCTGAGGGAGACAGGGCAGGACAGAGCTCCCCTGGGACCCCCAGCTGGCATCTGAAGTGGGGGTCTCTTGGGGCGACGTCCCGCTGCGTAGGGAGATGGAGTCAGGACTGGCTTGAGCTGACCCAGCTGGTGTCTGGGAACCGCTGGTGTCTGGGGACGCCCTCCACACATATGGGCTGCAGAACCTCTGAGCGTGGAAGCGTGATGTAACGTGATTGTGCTAGGGCTGAGCCATGACACGGATCACTGAGAGTTCTGGGCTGTGCTGTATCCTTGTTGCGACTGCACTCAGATCTGTGGTGGGCAGTGTGGGCCTTTTCCCTCCATGATCGCTGAAACTCTGTGATTTCGGTTCAGCAAGCTATGAGCATTTCTGATGCTGGTGATGTTTGTTTACATTTTTCTTGTCTTGCCTTAAAATGTGGATTTGATTTCATCACCACCACCCTGTGTAAGATCATATAAGACAGTGGTCACCACAATTTTAGGAGGACTAATGCATTTCAGAGGGACTCGGAAGATGAGTTTCTTTCTCTCTTCCAGGAAAGCTGGCCAGGTCTCCTCCTCCTCACGGCAGCTGGGACCCTCTGACGCTTTTCCAGCTTCAGGAGTGGGTTGAGTTTCCCTGTGGGTGTCTCCTGCACACCTTCCCACCGCACACTCTCTGTCCTAGTTCACCCATGAGTATTTTAACAGAATTATTTTTCTAAACTGCCTGGAATGCGTCTGTTAACACCATGAGGATAAACACATCTAAACATTATACAGAGTGGGGGCAGGCTCACTCTCCCCCAGGACAGGCTGCCGGTGGGCCCCCTCTGTGATGGCGGGTGTTCAGTGGTGTCTCCCCACCTGCCCAGGCCCCCTGCTACAGCCACGTCTGCTTGCTAGGGAGACGCCCATCATGGGGGCCACGCTCGCCCCGACCCCCCTCAGCCCTGGGCCTCAGGACGGGCAGGCTCCACGTCCCCTGGAGCCCTGTCCACTCATGGGGCGCCATGACCACCACCTGGCTGCAGAGGAGGCTGGGAACTCTTTCCCCTTCAGGCATCCGTGAGCCCAGGTAAAATCTGGGAGTTGGGAAAGGAGGAACAAAGGCGAACAAACGTAGATGACTCTGTGCTCCTTCCTGCGAGATAACAGGGACTGTGCACAGCCCCGAGCTCCTGCCATGCCCAGAGTGAAGGGACACCAGGAGCATCTGTTTACTGGGCAACTCAGGGGCTCCTGGTGGGCTGCTCACCAGAAAGACCCAGCCAGGACAAGGAGCTCCAGCTCTCAGATTTGCCCCAACCCCATCCTCCAGAAAGGGGAGACAGGGCTGGAGAGGCAGGTCATGCCCCCTCGGACAGGGTGGGTCCCTCTCGGCTCATCTCCACGACCAGCCACAGGCAGGGGGACAGAGCCTGAGAGCCAGGGCTTGAGAGTGGGCGGGGACACGGATGCTGGCCAGGACCTTTATTCGCATGGGGTCACTTCCTGACCGAGCCGGAGGTCACACGGATTGGGCAAGGTGGGGCTCCCGGATGGGGACGGGTGCAGGCCAGAGGCTTCCACTGCATCCAGGGTTGAGCCCGCAGCCGGGGACGGTCCTGAGACCCCCCTCAGTACTCGAAGGTGACCGTCTTGACCCTCAGGTACTCGTTCAGGGCGGCCTCTCCTGCAAGAAACCCCACGCCAGGGGCAACGTCATGGTCCCAGCAGCTGCTCTGGTGGGCGGCGCTGGCCTGCCCAGCGGTGGTCATCCCAGAACCCCCCGCCCCCGTGTCACCTCCCAGACCCCCCTTCTTCCATGGCTCTGAGGGGCCCTGCTGCTCTCCCGCACGTGGCTGCACCTGCCAAGCTGGGCACCAAAGCCGATCCCCACAGGACCCAGCCCTCAGCTGCTGGCTTCCACAGTGGCAGAGTGGGGGCTGGGGGCCACCCCAATTCAAGGAGCGGCCAGGGGAAGGGGGCACTGGGCAGAAGTCCACTGCCCCAGGAAGGCCGGGCCCGGTGCCACCTTTTCTGCCTTGGCACTCACATCACCCTCTCGGGTTCGCCCGGCCCCCACAGGCTCCCTCTCTGAGGATGAAGCTTGAGCCTGATCAGGGCTCCCAGTCCCCCTTGATCTTGCCCTTGCCTGGCCCCCGGCTCACTCAAGAGCTCAGCCTCTCTCTGCAGCTCCAGTAGCAGCTCCTCCAGCCGCTTGGGTCTCAGCCCACTCCGGGAGGCCCACCCAGCCCCCAGCTAAAGCCACTGTCTGGCCTCCTGTTCAGACCACTGTCTGGACAGCTTCTAGCAGGATCTGACTCCTTGCCTTAGTCACCGGCCTGTCGGCTCCCAGAAAGAAGTAAGTGGCCATCTCATCAGCTCTACCCTGGCCCCTGGGCTGAGTGGCCTCTAACGGCTGTTTGTTGAATGAATAAATGAAAGCAGGCATGGCTGGCTTACCCAGGTCTTTGCCGAACCCCGACTGCTTGAACCCTCCGAAGGGAGCGGCCACGTCTGTCTTGTTGTATGTGTTGACGAACACAGTGCCAGCCTCCAGCTTGTCACTGACGTATAGGGCCTTGTTGATGTCCCTGGTGAAGACACCAGAGGCCAGGCCAAACTCCGTGGCGTTGGCCCGAGTCAGCACTGCATCCACGTCGCTGCAGGGAAAACCAGGAGGGCCTCCGTGAGGAGGGCAAGGGGCCAGCCCTGGACGGAGAGCACCAAGGGGCCTGCACCCCCGGCCGGGCGGAGCCCGACACAGCACAGGGCCAAGAAAGGTCAGTCCCGCCACCCAAACTGCAGATTCGCAAGTGAGATAAATGGTGACTGCTGTGCAGGCCCCTGTGGTTTGGCCAGTTCACGATGCAGCCGCTGGGACTCAGGGCGTAAGCCAGCGTGCCCTGGAGCTGGAGAGCCGCGGAGGACGCCCCCGGCGGGCCTGAAGCCCTGCAGCCACCCCCAGCCGGGGTCTCCTCCTCTGTGCCGAGAGGACTCTGCGGGGTCCGGCTGCGTCCACAGCCCCACCAGTCTGAGCTCCCTCCCCACAGCTCACGTGAAGACCCCAGTGACCAGGACGGGCTCTCAAGAGGCCTAAGCGGGACCCGCACCCGTCGGCAAATCGAGAGATGATCATGACGGGCCCAAAGGACTCTTCCCGGGCTATGAACATGTGGTCCTGCACGTCTGTGAAGACCGTCGGCTCGAAGAAGAAGCCTGGGGGAGATGAGGGATTCGAGACCCGCCAGTGTCTCCCCTGCCCCGCACGCCAGCCACGGGGCCTTTCAACCACACGCCTTGATGGCGGAGTTGCTCCGTCCAGCACCAGGGGCCAGTGCTGTGAGCTGGACACACCTCCTCCCTTCCCGACCACCGCTCCACAGGCCCTCGCCACTCCACAGACACGCTTCTGGCATCAGAAGGGCTTTCTCTAACTATTTCACCTCTGGACACGGAGTCATGGGCCCTGAGACCCACTGGACTGAGACTGAATTTGGCACAATTCAGGGAAAATCAAGAGACTTGAAATTTTCTCTCTACTGTTTAGAAGAAGAACAACAAAAAGGTGAATTTAATAGTGTTATTAGTTGCTTAGTCGCACCGGACTGCAACCCCATAGGCTGTAGCTTGCTAGGCTCCTGTGTCCCTGGGGTTCTCCAGGCAGGAGCTCTGCAGTGGGTCGCCATGATGCCCTTCTCCAGGCGATCTTCCCGATCCAGGGATCGAACCCATCTTTACCCTCTGAACCACCAGGGAAGCCTCTATTAATTTAATAAAATATTCCATGTTTGTATATATTTACAAATTATAACAGCAATTATAACTTTTAAAACGTGTGTCATGTACGGACACTTTGTTGACTCACAGGGTGTGAGTGTGGACTGTATTCACTTGTCTGCAAAGGAAACGTGCCCCCAGCTCTTGGAGCTCCACAGGCCAGTCTCTGCACCCTGCTACCCCATCCTGCTCACACCCTTCTTTGCCCCCTCACAGAGAGCTGCATGATGGGGTCTGACGTCCAGCTGGGAGGAGGCTGTATGCACGCCCTACGCCTGGTCTGACAGGTGTCCCAACAGCCAAGCTCCCCTACCCCTGAGGTCCTAGATCAGGGGCGGAAGTCTGGGAGCCCGACTGCAGGGGCCTGGCCCCCAGACACCGCCCCCAGAGGCCATGCCGCCTCCTGCCCGGTCCGCAGGGTTCTGACCTGGCCGAGGAACCTGCTTCCCGCCGCACACCAGCGTGGCCCCCTCCTCCACGCCACGCTGGCAGTACTCCAGCAGCTTCTGCAGGTGGGCCAGGTGATTCTGCGGCCCGTGGTTGGTGTCCCGGTCCAGGGGATTGCCAATCTTCATCTTCCTCACCTCCTCCACCTGCAGATGCCCTCCGGGTCAGTGTTGCCCGGGCTTCTGACCGCGGTCACCACCTGACCCGCCTCCCACATACAAATCTTTGGTGGCCGACCACTGGGCCCTGAAGAAAGTCCACACGCCAGACGCTGGCCTCTGGAACCACGTTCTGGTTCCAAACCTGCCTTCTGGGTTGAAGCCTCAAATGCACCCTCTGTTCAAGGGCATCTGAACTTGGTGTGAGAGCTGGGATGGTGCAGGTGTGCAGGGAGGGGAGGGCAGGTGTGCAGGGAGGGGGAGGCAGGTGTGTGGGGAGGGAGAGGGGCAGGTGTGCAGGGCAGACGGCAGGGAGAGGAAGCATGTGGGTTGGAGCCGTGGGGTTGCTGCTTCTTGCGGAAATACTAAAGTGCAGGAAAGACTTATCACAGCCGCCCCGAGGGGTTCGGGACCCAAGTGGCTGGCGCCGGACTCCACTGCCAGGCCCTCCCTGGCCCCCAACACCCTGCAGCTGGTAAGCAGGCAGTGCCAGGCCCGGTGACAGGACCTACCACTCTCCGCACAAACTGGTCGTGGATGGAGTCCTCCACGAAGAGCCGTCCTGCGGCGATGCAGTTCTCGCCTTTGTTGAAGAAGACGGAGCTCATACCCTGTGCGGAGGGGAGGACAGCACTGAGTTCCAACCCCCGGGGCAGCCCCCCGCCCCCTCAGTGCTCACCATCTGCACGGCCTTGCCCAGGTCACAGTCCGCAAAGATGAGGAGGGGCGACTTCCCACCCAGCTCCAGGGAGACCTTCTTCACATTGCTCAGGGCGCAGCTGAAAGGGACAGGGAGAGATGGGCTGGGACACGGGGTGGGGGACACGGGACACGGGACATGGGATACGGGACACAGGACGGGGGACACGGGACACGGGATGGGGGACACGGGACACAGGACATGGAACACGGGGTGGGGCACATGGGACACAGGACATGAGACACGGGACACCGGATGGGGGACATGGGACACAGCACATGGGACACAGGAGATGGGACACAGGAGATGGGACACAGGACACGGGATGGGGACACGGGACACGGGACATGGGGGCTGACGGCAGCCCCAGTGCGGGGTCACTCGGAAGAGCAGTGGAGGATCTGGGCTGGAGGGTCCCCGCACCTCCTCCCCCCCCCACCATCCCAGCGCAGGCCTTGCTCGCGCGGCGCCCCCACACCCCCAGACCCTCTCTCCCTTCAGGCTGACCCCAGAAGGAGGTCCTGGAGCCCCTCTGCCCTCTCCACCACCCACCTTCTCATGATGTGCTTGCCGACCTCGGTGGACCCTGTGAACCCGATCTTCCGCACGTCCGGGTGATCGGACAGTCTCTGGCCGACCAATGAGCCTGTGCGGGATGGGCGGGGGCGGGGGGTCAGGGCAGCCGTGGAGCCTGGCCACCCAGGGCCACACATGCCCGTCCTCCCCAGGGGGCTCAGGACCTCCACTGGGAGGTCTTCTAGCCTCTCACCTGAGACTCAACTCCTAAGCTTCCTCAGTCCCTCTCCCCTTCCCTGTTCTCCATTCAGCCAACAGCCTCTCCTCACAGTCAGCGGCTGCAGCCAGCAGTCATGCTCCCCAACCCCCATCCAGGAGTCCCCCAGTCTGGGGGCTCCCTGGCAGCACCCCCACCAGGCAGCCCCCTTCACGTCAGGGTTGGGGCGCATCACAGTCACATGGCAGGCCTTGTGCCCTGTCTCCGGCCATACCAGATCCCGGCAGGACATTGACCACGCCCTTGGGGATGCCCGCCTTCAGGGTCAGCTCTGCAAACTTCAAGGCCGTGAGCGGGGTGACCTGAGGACGCGGGACAGGTGGTCAGGTCCAGAGGGCTGGGCAGCGGGAGCCGGGCACCAGGCTGCTCGCCTCAGGGGCTTCCCCCGCAGCCCCGCGCCATGCCTGGGGCCCCCTGCACCTTCCCCCGCCTCCACCTGCTTGTGCCAAGCCCTGGGGCACCAGGGCCATGCCCAGAGGCTGAGGGCACTCCTCTCCCGGCCCTCAGGACCACCGGCCCTCCTCTGGCCCTGCCCATCCTGCTGGCCTCTGAAAGCTCCTCAGTGCCCAGCTTCACCTCGCCTGCCCTGTGTGATGCTGCTGCGGCCAGCCTGCCTCCAGGCCCCCCAGTCTGGGAGAAGCCTGGTTCGGGGGTCCGTGCCCCCCCACCTGCCGCCACCGCTGGGCCTCTGGGTGAGCAGTGCCTGGGTGGTTGCTCAGACCCTGAGGGGCTGGGTGAGTGGACGCTCCAGGGGCCACTGCCTGGACCTGTCAGCAGCCCCCCAGCCTCAAGGGAGAAGCTAAGGGTCACCTCAGGGGCTGCAGCGAGGCTTCCGTCCGCAGACACGTGTGCAAGTCACTGGGGAATTCAGTGTGTGTTAAAATGCCTGAGGAGTGCGGGACTCTGGTGAGCCGGTACCATTCCACTGGTTTCTATTATGTTAATACCATTGAGGCCCAACGACCCCAAAGGAGCTGAGGGAATGCGATGCCCCAGCCCATTGCCCCAGCATCAGGCCTGCAGCTCCTAACTAATGCCTCTGAAGTCCAGACAAAGGGTGGTGGCTCATGCAGTGATCCCACCACAGGCCACGCTGCACAGGCCTATCCAGTGCAAGGACCCGTCACGTGGCATCTCCGAGAAAGACCCCCTCAGAAGGACCCCATCACGTGGCTTCTCTGAGAAGAACCCGTCATGTGGCATCTCCGAGAAGGACCCCCGTCACGTGGCTTCTCTGAGAAGCCCAGTTGGTGGACATACAGGAGCTTCCCCCGAATGTTTGGGATTTGAAGGTCCAGCTTTAACGGTAGACGCCCCAGGCTCACAGCCCAGAGTTGGGTCCCTGGGCACACAGGGGGGGCAGAGCTGGTGTCCCCAGAAATGATGCAGACGCTCACCAAGTGGCTGCATGCACATCCCGGCTAGCCTGACTCAGCCCCAAGACCCAAACACACCAGGTCTTCCCTGTGGGCTGGCCCTCACAGGCTGCTCTCACCTTCAAGCCTTCTCCTTCCCACCCGTGCGGGGTTGGGGGAAATAGGGGGGTCGAAGGGGCCTGTGGCCCGCCCCCACCCTGCTAGGTAGTGCCCACGCCCTCCAAGCCCACAGGCCCCAGGCTGCGCCCGCACCTACCTGGGCAGGCTTTATCACCACTGTGTTGCCCGCGGCCAGGCAGGCAGCCGTCTTCCAGGACAGCATCATCAGGGGGTAGTTCCAGGGGATGATGATACCGCAGACCCTGTTGGGGAGGGAGGCTGGCTGTCGTCTGTGTGTATCCCCGGGGCCCCTGCCTCGCGGCCGCCTCCCTCCTCTCCAGGCCAGGCCCCACCCAGAGCCAGCATGCAGCTGCCTGCCCGGGCAGAGTGTGCCCAGTCTGCGGCAGCCCCCTTCCCAGGAGGGGTGATGGCAGGCGACACTGTGGTTTCCGCTGGGACACCTTCTAGGGATACAGCCTGGAGCCGACCCAGGAGGAGGATGACAGCAGGCAGGCACGGGTGGGGACAGGCAGGGCCTGGGAGACGGTCTGGGACCACAGGGGTGGATAGGCGGCCATGAGAGAGGGTCAGAGGTCATGTGTGTGGGGCAGGAGGATGTGAGAGACGGTCAAGTGTCACTTGGGTGGGTGTGGACGAGGGTCCTCCTGGGTGTTAGGTCAAGGCCATCACCATGGGAACAAGAGGGACGTGGCCTGTCTGGGGGCCTGAGGAAGCCTGCACGCTGTGTGCTGAGGGTGGTGTCCAGCGTCGGGGCTGCCCCTCATCCCAGAGAAGCCTCTGGCTGGGCAGCGTCTCCACGGAGGGAGCCCCATGTCCCAGGAGAGCTGCTGATGGCACCACATGGCCACGCTTCCTCCTGAGCCTCAGAACCTGGAGATGGCAGCCCCTCTCTGCAGGTCAGTGAGATGAGCTCATCCCCAAGGGGGTCTCAAAGACCAGACGACTGCCGTTCCCTCACTCCCACTGCCGTCTTCACCGTCGTCTTCACCATCTTCTTCATCACCTTCTTCACCATCATTTTCATCACCATCTTCTCCATTATCATCAGAGAATGTTTTCCCCAAACAACGACAGCCTGGCTGAGCCCAGCAGTGGGAGGGGGTGCTCAGAGACCAAGGCAGACAGGTCAGTAAGGAGCCACTTGGCCGGCAGAGCAGGAGTGCAGTGCGGACTGGGGCCAGCCTGGGGGCCCACACACCTTCCTGGGAGCGGTGGGGGTGTGCTGAGGGGGTTAGGAGAGCTGGTGCCCACCCCAGATACACCCAACAGACCCAGAGGGACAGAGCTTCAGAGGGAGCAGGGCAAGAGCCCCAGGAAAGGAGAACTGGGCTGGGGCTCCAAAGCTGAAATCCTGCAGAGATTTGCTGCCACCAGGGCTGGGTCATGCCTGCAGCCCTGCCTGAAGGGGGTGACCTTATCTGGAAACAAGGTGTCTGGCAGGCTGGGTTTGCAAAGGAATGAAAGGTGAAAGTGAAGTTGCTCAGTTGTGTCCAGCTCTTTGCAACCTCATGGACTGTAGTCTAGGAGGTACTTCCATCCGTGGAATTTTCCAAGCAAGAGTACTGGAGTGGGTTGTCATTTCCTTCTCCAGGGGATATTCCTGACCCAGGGATTGAACACAGTCTCTAGCATTGCAAGCAGACGATTTTCCTGTCTGAGCCGCCAGGCAAAGGATTGGCTGTCTGATAAACATGTGGCCGGGAAAGGACCTTTGAGCCCCCACATGCATTCCTGGGAATCGCCCAGCCTGTGACTCACCCAATGGGCTCCCTCCGGGTCATAGTCAGGTTCCGGTTGGGTCTGGCCTGGTTGATGGGGATGGTGGAGCCCTGGGTGGAGCAGCAGTGGCGTCATTGGGGAGGGGGCTCTGGCTACCCCCTGCCGGGCAGCTCCTTGCACCCAGGCCCAGGGCAGGTGCCAAAGCCCCAGCTGGTGTTGGACAGGACGGCTGAGGCGCTCAGAGCCCCACCTGGATCTTGTCACACCAGCCAGCAAAGTAGCGGAAGGTCTGGATGGACATGCCCACGTGCGTCTTCAGGGCCAGCGTGTAGACGGCGCCTGCGTCCAGGGCCTCGATGGTGGCCAGCTCCTCCTGGTGCTGCTCCATGAGCTCTGCCAGCCTGGGGGGCAGGGGGGCAGGCGGGGCGGAGGGGGGCGCTGGCCTCAGGCCGGCACAGCCCGCCTGCGCTCTCGGGGGTCTGGGGGTGTGGGGCAGGGGCGGGGTGGGGAGGGGCGCTGGCCTCAGGCCGGCACAGCCCGCCTGCGCTCTCAGGGTCTGCACCCCACGCAGTCTCTGGCCTCACTGTTGTCATCTGTGAGATGGGGTGGCGTTCCCTTGGCTGGAGGGGCTGCTGTGGGCTCCTGGGAGGTGGGATGCCCCCCATGTGAAGGCCTCACCTCTGGGAGCAGGATTGGGGGGGCAGGTGGAGCCCACCTGTCCAGAGCCGCCCTCAGCCTTGAAGGCGGCTGACCTGTCCTTCTGCCCCGGCCACCAGCAGGCCCCAGCACCCCTGTCTGCTCCCAGCTTGCTGGCCCCTCCAGGGACCCCCAGGGAAGCAGCCCCCAGTTCCTGCCTGGCTGAGCGGCCACGAGTGGGAGCACCCCGCGTCCTCCCTAGGCTTCTGCTGGCACCGGCTTCACTGGGAGGGGGTGTGACATAGGAGACTCCCTCCCCGGACCCCCGGCTGTGCAGTCGTGAGTCCTCCGAGAAGCCCCCTGCGCCTGGGAGAACGCGGATGCAGGAGGGGCTCGCACCTGTACAGGAGGCGGCCGCGGTCCCGCGCGCTGATCTTCCCCCACAGGCCATTCTCAAAGGCGTCCTTTGCAGCGGCCACGGCCTTGTCCACGTCGCTGACCTGGGCCAGGGACACCTGGCAGAGGACCTGTGGGGGTGCCGCGCCCTGAAGCCCTCCAGCCCCCCCACCTCCCCCGCGGGAGAGGCGAGGATCCCGGGGGCGGGCGCGGCCGGTGGGAGGGGCTGTGTTTGCGGGGCCTTAGCCGCCTGGATCCCCAGACAGGGCAACGGACGCAGACTGCAGCTCAGCGTCTTTGACCAAGAGCAGAAGCAGACCCACACGTTGAGGGGTCCCAGTGGGGAGATTTCTTTCTTAATAAGCCTGCCCGAGCCCCTGGATCCTGTGCCCTGAGGGTGCCCACTTGCCCTGCAGCTCAGGCCTCCACCTAGACGGCCGGGATGGGAGGTGGGGCTGAGGCTGGCGTCCGCACGGCCTCCCGCCCGGGGTCCCCAACGGGGGGCCTGGAGGGTGCTGACAGCCCCTGACAGGCTCGCCTGGGGTCCTTGTCTGGGTCCACATGGCCCAACTGTTACTCTCTTTAAACCCCTCAGGACCCACCTTCTGCATCCCAGTCCTCTGTAGGTGTGCGTGTGTAGGAGTGTGTCCATCTCAGAATGTGTGTGTGTGTGTGTGTGTGTGTGAACATGTGGAACTTGACCGCCTCTGCTCTGATGTGATGCCCGATGACCACAGCCAAGTAGTCTGAGAGCCTGGGATGCTGAGGGCCTCGGCGAGGGGGCCCCTGACTGGGGGCGAGGGGGAGGGCAGAGGCCTCTTGACACGGTGGGGAGGGTGTCAGTGGACAGGAGAGGGCCCCGAGGGGTTGTGGAGAGCGGCGAGGCTGAGGGCCCTGGGCCTGAACTCACACTGCCGTCTGTCGGGTTGATGGTCTCGTAGGTCTTGCCGCCCTCGGCATCCACAAATGCGCCCCCAATGAACAGCTGATGGGGCATCCGGAGGGTCAGCTTATTCACAGCTTTTTCCACCTGGGGGCCAAGCACCTCAGGCTGGAGCTACAGGGGCATCCCTGACAGGCAGGAATGCCCCCAGAGACATGGAGACTACTCGCCCCCAACCCTTCAACACACAAGCAGGGGCCTGGGGTCTCCTCACAGATCCAGCCCTGCTGCCCGGGGCCGTCATGTGGGGCAGAGGTGGCGGCTGAGACAGAGATGCAGGGCCAGCCTGTCGGCCAAGCCGCCCGGCCCCACCCTTGAGCTCCACACTCAGGAGTGACAGTGGCGGCAAGCAGGAAAGTGGCACGGCCCCGCCGCATCGCTCGCACGCGGGGGCCGTGCGGTGGCTTCTCCCCTAACATCCACGACCCAAGGCCAGCCTGGTGTCCACCCGGTCTCCCTCTCCTTCCTTCATCAGCCTTGCTCCCAACTCCCAGCCAGACGAACCATCACAAAGCTAGTGAGCTAATGAGCACCTATAGGAGCTGTAGCCAAACAACACACTCCAAGGGTGGTTTTGCAGAGTTTCTTTACAAATAGGTCTGCGTTACTTCCTCACACTTCACACACATGAGCTGCATGTACAGGCTCATTTGTTTTCCTTCTTGGAAGCAAAAGTGCAAAAGTCGCTCAAGTCGTGTCCGACTTTTTGTGTCCTCATGGACTCCAGGCTGGAATACTGGGTGGGTAGCCTTTCCCTTCTCCAGAGGAGCTTCCCAACCCAGGGATCAAACCCAGGTCTCTCACATTGCAGGAGGATTCTTTATACCAGCTGAGCCACCAGCTTGTGGTGGAATGGTTTCTTGGAATTCCTAATTCCTCTCTCTGTCCCACTCGGTCTCTCTCCTGCGTCAACCAAAGGCCGTTAATGCAGTGACTGGTCGCCCGGGTGATGGGAGAGCCGGAGGCTGAGCCCAGCAGAAAGCCGCTGCCAGTGCTGAATCAGGACAAAGGGAGGAGGTGGTGGAACCCGAAAGAGGGGTGAGGGTCAGCAAGAGGTGCAGGACGGGGGCTGGAGGCCACACCAGAAACCCGCAGTGGAGAAGGGGGCAGGAGAGACGCACTGTGGACGTGTCTCCTCGACAGCCCCGTTTCCTGCCCTGAATCTTAGACAACAGCGACCTCTGTAGAGTCTGCCCCACCGCCTGGCATCTTTAGGCTGCTCGGAGTTACCAAGGGGAGCTTGGTCACCAAAGGGCAGGCTCTTGGAGTCCTGGGCCTCTGGATGCCCAGGCTTCCCCAGGTGTCCCTGTGGACCCACAGATGTGGGTACCTGTGGGGTGTGCAGGCTCACACGGCCCGTGCACCCAGGCCTGCCTGCGGGGCTCCCGGGACTCACATAGTCGATGGCACACTCGATCTCCTTGCCGTCCCCTCGCAGCCTTCTCACTAACAGCTGGATGAAGTCCCCGAAGGTGGTTGCCATGTAGACATCTTCATTTTCCAGTTCCAGGCCATCACACAGCTCCTTGACCTCCTCCACCAGCCTGGAGGACAGAAGCGGGAGAATGGGAGCCTGGACAAGGCCCAGGGTGCTGCCCTCCTCTCAGCAGAGCTGGGGGTCTGCTCAGCACCCAGAGCATGGGTGTTGGTCTAGAGTCAGTCTTGAAAGCCCAGTTTGTGGATCCAGAGGCTCTGGGTTCAAGTTCCGGCTCCATCAGTACTAACTTGTGATCAGTTGCTTCGGGAGGGCTTGAGATCACTTTAAAGCTGCTGCAAACTGTCTGCTCTTCCTCCTGTGAGGATGGGGCCTCAGCCCCCCTGCCCTGCCCTGTGCCTGCCGGGGCCTTCTGGGGCGGTGGTCCTCTTCTGTCTGCTTGCTGGGCTGCTGCTCGCAGAGCCGTAAGCAGCCAGCTGCATGTCCAGGCCCAGAGTGGCCGCTCAGGGGCCGCGACCCCTGCACCGGGGATGGCCACACCCGCCTACCAGCTGTCCCACGCCGGTGTGGGACACAGGCCTACACACCCCACATCCTTTCTGGATCTCTGACCCACACAGTGCCCGCTCCTCAGTTTGGGGGTGACTTCCGACTCAGAGACCCCGGGGGCTCCACCCCCCCCCCTACCTCACCTGACAACGTCCACAGATGCGGCCCCTGACTTGAAGAAGTCTGTGGACTCGTCCACCTCCGGCACACTGGGGAGGATCCGCTTCCAGGCACCCTGGAGGACAGGGCAGTGAGAACGAGCCCCCAGGCCCAGAAGGCAGCCCCCCGGTGCAGCCCGGCCCCAGGCGGGCCTGTCCCCTCCGGGCTTTGCTGCACACAGGGCCAGACGGTCCTTGGGTGACCACCTTCCTCCCAGCACCCGGCTGTAGGCCCTCATGCTGTTGGGCAGAAGGACCCAGCAGAGGAAGGAGGGCTGGGGACATCCGGAGGACAGAACCACGGCGTGCCTGAGGCCAGGACACACAGACTCCGGGTGTGCACGCGCCGCCCCCAGCAGAACACATGCCCAGGTCATGCACGCCCCCACCACCGCAGCCCCGCCGGCTCCTCACCCGCATAGCCTCCGCGGTGCCCAGCTCCTGCTCTGTCAGCTCCAGGGCACTGCTCTCTGCCCTCCTGAAGAAGTGCGCTGCTGGGATCATCTTCCCGTCCTCCAGCTGGATGTTCTTCACCAGCAGCTGCAATGGGAGGGCCACCAGTGTCCCCGGGCTGCCCCGTGGCTGGCATGCACTCGCCCCCATTCTCCCCTAAGGAGGCCTGGACACGGGCAGGGCGTGAGGAGACCAGACGGGCGGGGGGCGTGGGCAGTGGTCAGGGGACACTTGCAGGCTTGGAAACCCACAATGGCTGTATTTGGAGAAGGAAATGGCAGCCCACTCCAGTATTTCTGCCTGGAGAATCCCATGGACAGAGGAGCCTGACGGGCAGCAGTCCATGGGGTCACAGAGAGTCGGACATGACTGAGCGACTCACAACAATGACTGTATTATTCTATAAACCCGATGCCTGCATGTGAAACGGAAGTCATCCCAGCACTGCCTGGAAGGCCAACGGAGAAAACAGTCACTCAGCAGCCAGCAGCCAGCACCCAGCATCCAGCACCCAGAAGCCAGCAGCCAGCACCCAGCACCCAGCAGCCAGCACCCAGCATCCAGCACCCAGCCCCTAGCACCCAGCAGCCAGCCCCCAGCCCCCAGCCCCCAGCAGCCAGCACCCAGCTTGCGGAAACCACGTGGAGACTGGCCCCGGTCGTCAGAGGCCCCCTCTGGGTGGGGGAGTGTGTGCATTCACGGCAGAGGATGTGTCTGCCAGGTGAGACGCTCTGTGAAGGGCCCCCCTGCCCAGAACTGGAGCTGGGCTTCCTGCTCACTGGCCCCACCGCCCTGACTGCTGCCTCCCTGCGTGCTCTGGAGCCCCAGCCCAGCCAAGCCCGGCTGGACGTTCCTGAAAGATCCTCAGCCAAGGGCCACCACAACTGCCGCTTGGCCTCACGGTCCCTCGGGGATGTCAGGGAGATTGCAGCCCAGCCCAGGTGGCTGGTGCCTTCCTCCAGTGGCTGTGCCAGGACCTGCCACCGTCCTCCTGGGCTGCCTCCCTCCATAACCCGCAGGCACATGCTCCCGCCTGGGTCTGCTGTGGGAACCTGGCCGAGACAGATGCCCTCATTCAACTGCAGCACTGCCCACGAAGGGGCACCCAGGCGCTGCAACCCACAGGTGGCCTCGGGCCAGCAGGACAGGCACCCAGAATGAGCTCTCACCGGTCCAAGCCAAGCTGCTCCCTGCCCTGGCCTGTTCTCAGGGCCGCCACCACGCGTTCAGCATCCGCAGTCCCCTGAAGTCCCCGGTGCTCCAAGACCCCTCCTGCCCTCCTTCTTCACTGGCCCTGGCACCGTAGGGCCCAGGCCTCCTGCCCACCCCCTCGTGCGGTGAGCGTCATGGCGAGTGGCAGGCCCGGAGCCAGTGGGCAGGGCCGGACCGCAGCTCCACCGCGGACGCGCGTGGGTAACAATGAGACAGGGATCTGAATTTCTTTGCTTCAGTTTTCTACTTGGTAAAATGGTGAAATGCTAACAGGGATCTCATACAGCTGTGGGGAGAACTGAATTGTTTTAAACAGAGCGTGGCTCTCAAGCACACATCAGTATTCAGCTGCATAAATCCTGGATGTCACCCTGAGCTGCTGTTGCTAAAGTGGGTCAGAGCAGCTTATGTGCCTGGCGGGACTTCCGTTCAAAGAGAAGGAAAGTGTGCATGCTCCGTGCACCTGGACTCTGCTGGGCGTAGACAAGGCCTGGGCACAGGGCTCCCTGGACAAGACTCCCCAACTCTGACGCCCCACAGGGCCCCATGTCAGGACCCCCAATTACGCCCATGCATAGGGCACTCTGGACAAGACCCCCCAACTCTGACGCCCCACAGGGCCCCCAGCTCAAGACCCCCAATTACGCCCAGGCACAGGGCACTCTGGATAAGACACCCCGACTCTGATGCCCCACAGGGCTCCCAGCTCAAGACCCCCAATTACGCCCAGGCATAGGGCTCCCTGGACAAGGCCCCCTGACTCTGATGCCCCACAGGGCCCCCAGCTCAAGACCCCCAATTACACCCAGGCATAGGGCTCCCTGGACAAGACCCCCGACTCTGACGCCCCACAGGGCCCCCAGCTCAGGACCCCCAGTTATACCCAGGCATAGGGCTCCCTGGACAAGACCCCCAGACTCTGATGCCCCAC
The DNA here is from genome assembly GCA_917880005.1 of Nanger dama. NCBI lineage: Eukaryota > Metazoa > Chordata > Mammalia > Artiodactyla > Bovidae > Nanger > Nanger dama. Next base: position 121,805 of record CAKJTW010000016.1, on the reverse strand, counting down.
AGGGCCCCCAGCTCAAGACCCCCAATTACACCCAGGCATAGGGCTCCCTGGACAAGACCCCCCGACTCTGACGCCCCACAGGGCCCCCAGCTCAGGCAGGGCACCTGGCCAGTAAGAGCCCAGGGCAGGCCTTCCTGGGATGGAAAAGTGGCCGACCTAGCAGGTGAGGCTCTTCCCTCCTGGATTCTATGGTCCCTTTCCCTGTTTCCTCCAGCGTGGCCTGGAGTCTCCTGCAGGGCCTGAGCCCACAGCCCAGGAGTCGCAGCAGCACCCTTACCATCCGGCCGTCATTCCCAAAGAGGACAAGGCCCGCTTTGGTTACCACCCCCGGCCGGTGGGCGCCCGGGATGGGCAGGTCCTCTCCCTCCGGCTCCAGGCCCGCAGTGCTCAGCGTCGAGTTGAAAAACGTCAGCTTCTGTTGGGGACCGGAAACCGGAAGGTGGAGATGAGAAGGGGACCCCCACGGCCCACCAGGTGGTGCTGAGCAGGTGGGTGATGACGGACTATGACGGCGCGGGGACAGGACAGCTCAGCGTCAGTGCCCAGAGCACAGATGAGACCTGGGCAGGCAGGAGGCCCCAGAGGGGGGCCCTCCTCACATGGGACCGTGATCTCCAACCCCAGGGTCAGACACCTGCAGAAAGTGTGCTCAGCCAGCACCGAGGGAGGGCCTGCCTGGGGCGTGCCACGGCTTGGTCATGGTGCAAAGGAGGCTGGTGGTGGCAAGGCCAGAGGCCCTGGGCAGTCTGGGAAGCCCGCCACGAGCAGCGGTTCAGATGGTCAGGGGGCTTTGTGGAGGACAGGGCTGTCCTTGAAAGGGCCTGGCTGAAGCCCCCCCACCCCACCCCGCCCAGGGCGAAGGCGAGTCAGGGTTGGACTGGGATCTCTGAGGGCTGCTCAGCTCAGCTCAGTTGCTCAGTCCTGTCTGACTCTTTGCAGCCCCATGGACTGCAGCATGCCAGACCTCCCCTGTCCATCACCAACTCCTGGAGTTTACTCAAATTCATGTCCATCAAGTCAGTGATGCCCTCCAACCATCTCATCCTCTGTCGCCCCCTTCTCCTTTTGCCTTCAATCTTTCCCAGCATCAGGGTCTTTCCCAATGAGTCAGTTCTTCGCATCATGTGGCCAAAGGATTGGAATTTCAGCTTCAGCATCAGTCCTTCCAATGAATATTCAGGACTGAGTTCCTTTAGGATGGACTAGTTGGATCTCCTTGCAGTCCAAGGGACTCTCAAGAGTCTTCTCCAACACCAGAGTTCAAAAGCATCAATTCTTCAGCACTCAGCCTTCTTTATAGTCCCACTCTCACATCCATACATGATTACTAGAAAAGCCATAGGTTTGACAGACCTTCAGTGGCAAAGTAACGTCTCTGCTTTTTAATATGCTGTCTAAATGGAGGCCGGCCTTGGAAAGCCTGGAGCAGACGACACAGCTCAGTCACACAGCAGAGCTTAATTTAGCTTCTTTTGCAAGACAAGCAAGACCAACTTGACCTCAGGCACTCCTTGCTTGTGTCTTTGGAAATCATAAGCAAAGTTTAAACTGCTCTTCAAAATTGAAATTAAGTGACCTTTAGCCAAATCCCTGTCATTTAAGGAAACTCTTGTGACAGCCAGTCGCTGCCTCCTCAGCGCGCAGCCTGCTTCATGCCAGCAGACCGTGCGTGGTCTGGGGGCTCCGGCTCCCGACCGTCCCTTGCATGAGTGCTCGGCACACAGGCACGAAGTACCATGTTGGTGACTCATGCTTTCACTTCCACTGTTTTGGAACTTTTGACCGCCTGGGGGTGAGAGTCTGACCCTAGAGCTGCTGCTTGGCCTGGAGGCCTCGTGCGTGCAGACCCTACCTCTCCAGGATCCAGGGGGCTGGGGCTGGGGCTAGGGTCTGGCGATGGCTGGTGACCACATAGCTCTCACGTTCCAGCAGGTCAGCAGTGGGGGCCCAGGAGCATGGCCCGGCCCGGCCGCAGGGACACACCTGCCCACAGGCCTCCGTCCAGGCGCCCGGCACCTTGTCGTTCCCGCGGATCCAGTTGTGAATGGCCTCTGCCGGCTGGTCCCAGTCAATCTGGAGGGCAGGATGTGCGGCTCAGCGGGCAGTCCCTGCACCCGGCCTCCCTCCTCCCCATGGGCCCTCCTGGCGCTGGGTGGAGCCTGGGAAGGGGCTAAAGAGCCCTTCTCTGAATCCCAGAGCTGGGCCGGCCTCCCCCTGGGGCCCGGCTCTGGGTGTGCAAGGACCCTCGGTCTTTGACGGGATCTGAAGGGCAGGATGGTGTGTGGGGAGGTGACCCTCTGTGGTCATGAGGACCAGGGCCCAACACACAGGGCCACCCCCCAGGTTAGGGCGGCCCCACAGGACTCACCAGGTCCCTGGAGAGCACCTGAGCCTCGATCAGAGACCCAGCCCTGCGCCCCCAGGGTCCCCAACCGGGGCAGCCCCCAGGAGCGTGATGCCTTCCCGGGACTCATCTGGCAGACGACCGCCCTCCCACCAGCCCCGTCTCCCTGGGGCCCCTGCCCTCCCTAAAGAGGAACCGGGGAGAGTGCAGACACCTCGTCCCTTGGCGCTCACCCTGGCCGTCTCCTTCCTCTGAATCCCCTCGTAGGTGGCGCCCTCCTCCGGTTGAGGGAGTCTGGGGGCTTTGCCTTCCGCAATCAGCTTCACAGCCTGAACCTGGGAGGGAGGCAGGGGCAGGGGGTGTCTGAGGCATCAGGACCCTCCCCTTGGCCTGGGCTCACAGTCTGAACGGTGGGATTGCGTAGAGCGCCCCCAGCACCACGCCTGGCTCAGGACAGGCAGCACGGAATCTGCGTTGGGAGCAGGTGGGTCTGCGGCTGAAAGCGGGGCCCAGGGCCGGGGAATGACCCCTGCTGTGCTATTAGACGCTCCCATCTGCCCCCGTCCCCTGCCTCCCCTGCTGGACATGTTGCCCCTCGGGGCTGCACAACAGCTCCAACACCAACCCCTCGGGCCTGCCCTCCGCCTCCAGCTCCTCAGAACCTCCTCGGACTTTCCAATCATGAATTCTTGGGGAAAAAGGGTTTCTTGTCCCCTGAAATCAGGAGGTGTGGACCTTGAGCCACCAGGGACAACTTCTCCTCCTGACCAAGGGCGCCCAACCTGAGGAGAAAGCTAACCAAACGGGAGGCAGAATCAGGATGAAGAAACAGAACCCTCGATAGGCCCGAGCCTCTGGGCTCAGCCTGGCTTGGAGATGCCGTCTGGAGTCTCCTCGCGGAAAGGAGCCCAAAGTGTGCCTTCTTGGCCAAGGTTTGTTGCGTTGTTCTAACAGCTGTAAGCAAGTCCCTTCTAATAGAAGAGTGTTGATGTTCACTCACTCAGGTGTGTCTGACTCTTTGTGACCCCATGGACTGCAGCACACCAGGCCTCCCTGTCCATCACTATCTCCCAGAGTTTTCTTTGATTCATGTCCATCGAGTCACTGATGCCATCCAACCATCTCATCTTCTGTTGCCCCATCTCCTTTTGCCTTCAATCTTTCCCAGCATCAGGGTCTTTTCCAACGTGCTGGCTCTTGGCATCAGGTGGCCAAAGGATTGAAGCTTCAGCATCAGTCCTTCCAATGAATATTCAGGACTGATCTCCTTTAGAATGGACTGGTTGGATCTCTTTGCAGTCCAAGGGACTCTCAAGAGTCTTCTCCAGCACCACAGTTTGAGAGCATCAATTATATGTTCTAACCCTGCCCCTGTGAAACCCTGAACTGAGAGTCCCTCCCACCTGCAGAATCCTAGCCAGCTGAGGGCAGTAGCTGGTGCTGGGGAGCCCTGGGGTAAGTGTGCAGCCCTGCCCTTACCATGCCTTTGACGCCTTCCGGGAAGAGAAAGCGGTTGTACAGGGAGCTGACGGTGTCATCCGGGAGGACCTCACACTCCTTTTGGAGCAGAAGGTCCCCGGTGTCCAGACCATCGTCTGCCCAGAAGATGGTAAACCCCCTTTCTTGTCTCCATGGATGAGGGTCCTAGGGATGGAAGAGTGACACCTGAGTCCGGAAGGAAGGACCGTGGAAAAGGGGTCCTGGGGCCCCTCCCCGCCTCCCTAGGGGAGGATGAAAGAGGGAAAATGGCATTTACTGTTGCAACCCCGCCCTAATGCTTCTTCCTTTATCCCTCCTGCCGTGTAACAGCCTCACACACCCCTTCTACAGATGTGGAGACTGAGGCCCAGTGAAGCGAGGAGATGTGCCTGGAGGTCAGGGGGCTGAGTCCCAACCAGTCTGGCTACAAGCCCGCCCTCTCTTTCAGCTCAGACGCCTGCCTCCCTTTGGCACCTCCAACGGCTCCATCCTGCAGACTCTCGCCCTCTCATCTAGAGCTGTCTGCTCCAGAGGTCTCTAGTCCATCTCTCTCTCTCTCCAGGTGGGCAGGCGGGGGTGGATGGTGTCTGGCAGCGCTGACCCCTCGGGGCCCCCAGAGCACAGCCACAGAGCCTGGGGCGGCCGCCGTGTCTCACCAGTTGATGGCGGAGGCGCCCGGTGGCGCGGCAGCAGGCTCGGGTGGTAGATGATGGAGCCGTGCCGGGGGGCACTGATGACCTCCATGGGGATGAACTGGCTGCAGAAGGGCAGCACGTTCAGCTCGGCTCCCAGGGCCCGGTACTGCGCCACCACGTCGGGCAGGGCCCGCCCCTTGGCCCGCCAGCGGGTGAACTTAAACACTGGCACGCCATCCTGTTCAGCCTGTAGGCCTGCGGGACAGTGGGTGAGAGTCTGCCCCCAGCCTCTGAGCCCCTGCTTGCAGCATGGGGGGCTCCTGCACCCATCTCCAGGCCTGCCCCTTCCAGCACCCTCACTGCCCAGCTGGGCTCTGCTGGGCAGCATGGAGCCACGGCCCCAGCCAGGGCCAGCGTCTGGGACGTCTTTGCCTAGACTGACTCTGCCCGTTGCCAGGACCTCTGAGCGCCTCCGTCTCCCAGACACCCGCGTGGCCCCTGACCTCTTTACCTACAGCCCCCACGAGTGCATCTCCGTGCCCCCCAGCTCCGATGAGCAGTCCCCGCGTCTCCAGGTTTTAGGATGCAGCCCCCGCTGCATCTGCCCCGCTGCCCCCTGCCCGCCATGGGCACGATGCCCCGGGCTCTCTCCACGGCCTGCACCTGTCAGCTGCCCCCGACAGGTCTGGGACAGGTGTGACAGCTCCGTCACACACGGCTGCCGTGTGGCCCTGGTAACCCTCGGCCTCTGCCCTTTGTGCAGGGAGGCGGGTCAGCGTGAGTGGTCTAGACCGTGATCCTCTGAGGCCAGGTCGAGGAGCAGCCCCAGGCAGGGGTCACTGTCACGGGCTGTGCTGGGGCAGGAGCGGAGTGCTGGTGCCCTGGCCTGCGGTGCTCCATTGTGGGAGCCCCTCTTCTTCGGAGCCGACCCCACGTTCTGAAGTATTCAGGCCTGAGGAGGATCTGGGGGCCTGAAGGCCCAGCAGCGATTCTCACACCATGTCCCTTCTGGAGAAGGGGTGCGCCCCTGGGTGCCTGTTGGGCATGCAGAGCCCAGGCCCCATCCCAACCTGGGCAGAAATGCTGGGGCCGGGCGTGGGGGCAGGCCTCTGCTCAGTAGGTGCCCCCCACCGGAGACGGGGTGCAGGGCTGACCGTGGCGATTCCCGCCTGGCAGCCCTTTCGGAGCCTGGGTGAGGGGAGAGGGGAGCCCAGGGTGTTCGGACTGTGGGGTCCTGGGTGCAGGCCGCCTTCTCCACCACACTTCCCTGCGACCCACTTTGTTCCGGAAAAGCGCAGCAGTCAGTAGGCCCTGAGCAGGACCAAGGACGGACCTATGCGATCACTTCAGGCCGCAGAAGCCCACACACGACCCGCAGGCCCCGCTGCCACCGCCGCCCGCCGGGCGCCACTCACCAAGGGGGTCTGCCTTCCCGCCCTTGTCGGGCACAGTGAACACGCCCACCACCTCGTGGCCCTCCTCCTGCAGGCGGCAGTAGACCTCCTGGCCGAACAGGCTCTGCCCGATCACTGCGATCTTCATGGCAGCAGCTGGGAGAGGACCTTGGCAGAAGGGGCACAGCGTCCCATGGGGCACGCAGGCCCGAGGGGGCAGCCCGCCTGCTCCACCCCACCCCCAGGCCCAGCTCTGGGCACCCTGGTGGCCAGCTACTGCGGGGAGGGGTCCACCTGGGGGTGGAAGGGGAGGCCACAGGGCTGAGTGGTGTGTGATCTCAGGCCCTGGACCCCCCGCCCGATGCCCGGAGCCCCCAGCCCAGCACCCAGCGCTGTGTGCGGCGTCCTCCCAGGCCATCCGAGCGCCTCTCTGCAGCTGACCAGCCATGCCACCTCAGTCAGGTCACAGCAGCTTCTGTCCCTCATTTGCTGATAACAAAGCTGCTCCTCAAAGGCTTCCAGCCGCAGGCCGGGCGCTCCCCCAAGCGGGAAGCAGCACGGGGCTGCAGACCTGGGGCCTGTCCACTCCACGGTGCCTTTGGATGAACCCAGGTTCTTAAACTGAACACAGGACCCTGCACCAAAGGCCCCCTTTATGCTGAATGGCTGTATTCTGTTCAGGAAATCATCGCCTCCTCCAAGGTCTCGCACACCTCTTCACCTTCCGGTTGTCTGACAGGAGCAAAGGCAATCTCCTCTACAAATGTTGCTGGAACTGCTAGACACCCACACGCAGAAGAGGAGCCAGACACACTTCAACAGTCATCACAAGTAACTGAAAACGCACCACAGACTGAACATCGTCACAACAAGTAACTGAAAACGCACCACAGATCTGAACAACAGTCGTCACAAGTAACCGAAAACGCACCATAGATCTGAATGTAAAACGCAGACGCACGAAACTTCTAGGGGACAACAGATGAGAGCCCCAGCATGTGGTGCTTCTCAGATTCAACAACAAAGGCACGATTTAAAAAGATAAAAATAAGCTGGACGCCATCAAGATTGAACCCTGCACGAGACGCTTTCAGGTGAGTGAGAACGGCGTGTATATGGGAGGTATGTGTGTGCTGTGTGTGTGGCACATGCGTTTGCACACGTGTGTTTGGCAGAGTGAAGCCTGGAAGGACTCGCACAGAAATATCATGAGTTACCAGGCAGGGTTTGGGAGTTTGGAAGTCTTTTGGTAGCCATGATTATCTTTCTCTTACCAGGATGCTGTTTTTTAAAATACTGGGTGTATATTACTTGTGGAACATTAAGAGGACAAAGAAGGTCCCTCTGGAAGCAGGAGGCAGAGTCAGGAAAACCGCTGTGGAGCTGGTGGGCAGGAGCCCTGGGTGGGGACAGCCCACCGTGAGCTTTGGTGCAGGGAAGGTCAGGTCGAGGGGCGGCAAGTGGAGGAGGGAGGAGACCCACAGCCCCTGGGGGGCCTCCTCTCCAGGTGGCACCTCGGTTCCCTCCTCCCGCCCGGCTCAGGGACACTGTGAGGCTGCGCCTGCAGCAGGGGAGCCTCAGGCTCCCCAGGACCCCTGCCCAGTGGCCAGGCCCTGTTCGGGGCCCCTGCTCCTAGCTGCAGTCAGAAGGTCCTTGAACTGGGCAGTCAGCCACAGGCGTCGGTCCCCAGCGGCCCTTTGCTGGCCCAGTGCCATCTCCGTGCCTGCAGTCATTCTAGCTGGTCACCTTGTGGTCCACACACTTGTGACCCCCTCAGCCTGTGGGGTTATGCTCCATCTGCGACCTTTCCAATGGTTCTGGGCCAGGGGATGGGCCACCAAGTAGCTGCCCTGGGTTCAAGATTTCCTTGTCTCCTAAAGGGACAGGGGTGTCTCCCAGCACCATCGGGAAGGTTCACGGAGGGGAGATTCGCAGAGGGTCCGCGGCCAGTGGCCAGCGGTGGGCAGAGGCCCCAGATTTTCAGAATCAGCCTCAGCCGCTGAGGGCTATTATTATAATGCTTCTCAATTTTAGCCCAAGAAACTAAGATTCAGGGCTTAAGAAAGTTGCCCGATTTCTGGAAAATTGAGGGTGCAGGAGAATTGGGGTACCTGGTGGGGGTGCCTGCCTCCCCCAGGCAGGTAGCAGGTGAGGGGTCCTGTCAGACCCCGGGAGGGTGTGGGCTGTGAGCAGCTTGAGTAATGCAACACCCAGACCAGGAAGCACCCCCCTCCCCCCGGCTAGGGTCTGGGGTCCTGTCTCCTCCCCGAGGGGAAGGACTGGGGCAGGTACACTGGAGCTGTCCAATCATGAGAGGTCCTCGCGCCCGGCCTCCCAGCTCTGGCCAATCAGGGAGGACCACCCCCAGTCCTGAGAATGGGGTGAGGGCCTTAGGAGGCGGCAGGACCTTCTGGTCACCTCCCCCTCCAGCCTCCGTCTTCTCTTCTGGAAGCCGGACTGATGACGCCCACCGTCCACGGTGCGGCTTCAGGAAGTGCCTTCTCCCCTCGCCCTTCCTCCCGCGCGATCCCCCCGGCGCCGGGCCCCTCAACGCGGTCCTGCAGCCAAATGACCCCCAGCCAGGCCGGGAGCCTCCGCAGTGCCCAGCGGAATCCCACCTCGCTCCCCTCCACGGCCCGGAGTCCCAGAGCGAGAGCGTGGCAGCCTCCTGCCTCCTCCAGGGGACTCACCACGGAGGAGCAGAGGAGCACAGGCCTGACTGTCCAGAGGGACCGCTAAGTCCAGGTCTTGGCAGGGGACGGCGCTGGCGCTGACCCGGCCTGGGCGGTGGGGAGAGGTGGGGCTGGTCCCCGCCAGTCCTGGAGCCCGGGCCAAGGCCAGAACCCCAGAGGGGGAGGGGGCGCAGGGCTGACGAGAAGTCACGGGGCGGGGGGTGGGGGGTGGGGGGTGGGGGTGGGGGAGGGAGGACCCTTCCAGGAGTCACAGGCTCTGAAAAGGGCCTGCAGCGTTTCTCCACTGCCTACGTGACCTGGAGGACAGTGGCCCCCAGAGGCCCATAACTTCACTCACTGGCCCGGGAACTTCCTGCGGTGCTCTCATGGGGAGACCCAGTGTGCCTTGGGAAGCCTGTACTTCAAGGTCACAGCCTAAGGGAAGCTTTCCTCAGCTACACACCTACTAAGACAAGCCCCTCACCACGTGAGCACAGAGAGCTCCAGGGCGCCCCAGCCACAGGGTCATCACGGGCTCAGAGGCCATCTGACCGGCCGTCTCGCCCACTGCAGTCTGCAGGAATCCTAGCTGCTAAGTCTTGTATGACTCTTGGCGACCCCATGGAATGCAGTCCACCAGGCTCCTCTGTCCGTGGGATTTTAAGGGCAAGGATACTGAGTCTCCTGCATTGGCAGGCAGATTCTTTACCACTGAGCCACCTGGGGAGACCCTTGTGTTTGACAGGTGCTCAATACACTTTGTAGAATACGTGAGGACCCTCAGGGAAGGTCTCCTGCAGCCCCAGCCCCCCTCCCTTCCCAAATCCAGAGCATAGTCGTTCGGTCATGTCTGACGGTTTGCTACCCCATGGACTGCAGCACACCAGGCTCCTTTGTTCTCCACTGTCTCCTGGAGCTTGCTCAAACTCATGTCCATCGAGTTGGTGATGCCATCCAGCCATCTCTTCCTCTGTCTCCCCTTCTCTTCCCACCTTCAATCTTCCCCAGCAGCAGGCTCTTTGCCAGTGAGTCAGCTCTTGGCATCAGGTGGCCTAAGTTTTGGTGCTTCAGCTTCAGCATCAGTCCTTCCAGTGAATATTCAAGGTTGATTTCCTTTAGGATGGACTGGTTTGATCTCCCTTGCAGTCCAGGTGACTCTCAAGAGTTTTCTCCAGCACCAGTTTGAAAGCATCAATTCTTTGGTGCCCAGCCTTCTTAAGGCTTCCTGGTGGCTCAGACAGTAAAGAATCCACTTGCAATGCAGGAGACCTGGGTCCAGTCCCTGCGTTGGGAAGATCCCCTGGAGAAGGAACTGCTACCCGCTCCAGTGTTCTGGCCTGGAGAAGCCCATGGACAGAGGAGCCTGGTGGGCTACAGTCCATGGGGTCGCAAAGAGTCAGACACACTAAGCAGCCTTCAGTCTCAGCCTTCTTTATGGTCCAACTCTCACATGCATGCATGACTGCTGGAAAGACCATCGCTTTGACTCGACGGACCTTTGTCAGCAAAGTGCTGTCTCTGCTTCTATGACGCTGTCTAGGCTTGTCACAGCTTTCCTTCCAAGGAGCAAGCAACTTTTAATTTCAGGCCTGTAGTCACTGTCTGCAATGATTTTGGAGCTCAAGAAAATAAAATCTGTTGTCACTTCCACTTTTTTCCCATCTGTTTGCCACGAAGTGATGGGACCAGATGCCATGATCTTAGCTTCTTTTTTATGTTAGCTCAGATCACACCATAATGCACTTCTCCACAGACTTGTCTCTTTTCACAGCAGGAAGACCCCTGAGGTGGAGACAGGGTCTCAGTCAGCTGTGCACCCCAAAACCCTAAGCAGGGCTTGCATCCAAGAGGGGTGAGCATAGATGGGCGATGCTCAGCCCGCAGTGGCTGGGGGCTTGAGTTGGTGGTCAGGGTGTGGATAGTAGAGTGAGGGCTATCTCAGCCTTCGCTGTGGGGTGAGGAGCAGTCTGGGGGCAGCTTAGAGGGAGAGTCTGGTTCAAGTCAGGTGGACAGGTGATCCGCTGGAGGCTCTTTCTGTTGTGTAAGAATGATTCAGCGGTCCTCTAGGAATTTGGGAGCCAGTGCTGTGTGTGTGTTGGGAGGAAACATTAACTTGGTGGGTGTGTGGCCTCAGACGGCGGCCGCGTGACCCGTTTCCCTTCCAGCTCCGGCCGCTGCTCCCCCAGCCAGGTCCTAAGGTCTCCTGCTCAGGGGCGTGCTGTGGCTCCGCTCTGCCTTCCCCTCTCCCCGCCCTGCTTCTACCCACCTTGTGAGTTACTCACAGTGGCGCCAGGTGCCAGCCCCAGCCCCGCCACCGATAACTCAGGATGGCTTCCTGCGATGTTCCCTTGGGATGGGCAATGTATGATTTTACATGTTGCTTTATTCAGTCTGGGGACACAGTGCCGCAGGCTGGGCAGCTTACGACAACACCCACTCACTGCCGGGGGCCTGGAGGTCTATGGTCAGGGTGCCGGCCTGGTCCCGTGAGGGCCCTTTTCTGTGTCCTCACATGGCAGAGGCAGCGAGGGGGCTCTGGGGTCCTTATACGAGGGCGCCGATCCCACTCTGAGGGCTCCACCCTATGACCTGGTCACCTCCTGAAGGCCCCCCGCTTATACCATCACCTTTGTGGTTTGGAGTCAACATACTGGGGGAGGGGGCACAGCCCTTCAACCACAGCACAGAGAGGTGACGTCAGAGGAGCCTTCATGCAGCTCCAGCTTGAACCAAGATCCACCCAGCGACCTGGAAATGCAATCAGGTGTTTCTGGAGAAGTGGGCCAAGGCGCGCAGAATGCACAGCTGAGTTCTGCGAAGGCCTCGCACGGCGGCCTCTTGATCCCTCTGGAGAGTCAGATTCCAGGTCTGGGACAGGGCCCGGCCAGCAGGCGCAGCCCCCCACCCCAGGGCTCATCACAGGGAACAGATGAGAACTTGGGCAGCTTGGGGGTGGGGCGCAGTGTCCATCCTGGAGGCGCTGTCAGTCCAGTGAGGGGGGGCAGAAACCGAAAGCTGGGGGCTGCCGCGGTGACGGGGAAGGTCAGGAGAGGGGCCTGGGACCCTTGGGGCCCTCAGGGGGGACAAGGACTGGCAGGACTTGGGGGAGTTCAGTTAAAGGGGCAGAGCAAGCCTCTAGATGGAAAGAGAAGGAAGAGTGCAGGTTGTGGGTGTGGGCGGGGCGCGCGTGGTGGGACAAATGGGGACGTGTGTGGGCGGGGCGTGTGTGTGGGCAGGGCGTGGGGTGGGCGGGGCACAGAGGTGAGGTGGTCTCTAGGAAGTGTGAGGAAGCGTGGCTCGCCCGTGGTGGTTGGCCGATCCCTTAGAAGCTGCACACAAGGGGAGTCTGTTTCCCCTGAAGTCCAGTGGTGGCTGGAGGAGCCATTTCATAGGCATTTGGGCAGCTGACATTGGGTGGCTAAGTTTTTATTTTGCAAATTAAGACCATCTGAAAAATAATCAATTTCCCAGAATGCTATTCAGGTTTAAAAGAAAGGAAGCCCTGGTATGCCACGACAGGGAGCAACCTTGAAGACACTAGACTCAGTGCAACAAGTCAGTCATGGAGGACAAGCAGGGCGCGATTCCACGTACATGAGGCCCCAGGGGCACGCAGGCTCATAGTGACAGAAAGCTGGATGCTGGGGGCCAGGGCTGGGGAGCTGAGCGGGAGCTGGTGTTCAATGGGGACAAAGTGGCTGTTTTACAAAGTGAAGGGTTAATTGGGTTAGATGGTGGTGGTGACTGCGCAACAATGTGAACACGCTTAATGCCACTGATCTGGAGGCTTAAACGTGGTTAAGATGGTGCATTTTGTGTTATTTGACCAGGATTAATTTTTTTCACAGGGCTTCCCTGGTGGGTCAGACAGTACAGAGTCTGCCTGCAACGCAGGAGACCTGGATTCCACCCCTGGGTCTGGAAGATCCCCTGGAGAAGGGAATGGCTGCCCACTCCAGTATCCTTGCCTGGAGAATCCAGCCACTCTCCTCACATATTCCATCTCCCTCCAGCACTCTGCGGGTTGGGTGACGTATGTCAGGGCCAAGAGGCCGGTGGACGCTGTCTTTCCAGGTCTGACTCCAGAGCAGCGACGGAAGGAGGAGGGTGGGGGAGCCCAGCAGGTGAGCAGGTCCGGGCCAGTCAGGATAGGAACCCAGCGGGCACAGTGGAGGAAGCCGAACGGGCAGCCACAGGTACGAGGACACCAGGGGAGCTGAGAGTGCAGAGGGCAGCAGACAAGGAGACACCACCCGCAGGCCAGGCGTACCGGGAGGCCCAGGGCACCGCGGACGGGCCGGTGCTCGTGGCTCCTCCTGTCCCAACCGTCAATGTCAGCCACACGTGCTCAGTCGCTCAGTGGGCCCAACTCTGAGAACCCATGGACCGTAGGCTCTACGCTGTCAGTCAGACAGCGGCTACCTGGGAGGGGGCGCATTGGCTGAAGGGCACTGGGGGGCTTTTCTAGAATGACAGAAACACCCTAAGCTCTCTGGAGTGGCAGCTGCATGGGCTGTGCAGTTGTCAAGCCCCATGAAACTGGGCGCGGGAGATCTGTACAGAAGCCACACAGAGGCTGCGGTTCACCGCGGAAGTAATATGTGCTCAGCACAAACTGCGAGACAATCTGAAGATGGGCAAAGGGAGAGTTAAAAATCCTCCCCACCAGAGCTCCTCTGGCCCTCCTTGACTCTGACCCTGACCATCCCAGACCTTGAGCCACAAGAGTCCCCCCAGACCACAGGTCTGGTCCCTCTTCCTGGAGTCCAGGGTAGACCTCAGCGTTGCCCGCCCCTCCTCCTTCCAGCGGGACGCGTGTGTGCAGCGCCCCGACACTAGATCTCCTGTGCGGTAGGACACGCCCCTGAGGGGCAGCTTTTGTTTCTGCAAAACACAGTGGATACACCCAGGGAACCAGGGAGGCCAGTGGGCACGTCAGGACGAACTGCAGAGCCGATCCTGGGCCAGCAGGGGGCGCAGAGGAGCAGGCTTCGCAAGTGCACACGCTTATCCTTTGGATTCTGAACTTTGTAAACCTATACTCTCCTCTAAAACTTTAATTAAAGGGGAGAGGGCACACGGAACACCGGGGCTCCGCCGTGCGCCACCCACCCCACCCCGAAAACCCAGCCTGGAGTCACACTTGGGGCTGAGACTCACGCAGGACTTGGCCCAGCAGCTCCGTGCCCATCTGAATGCGGAAGAGTCCTGCTGCCCTGCCCGGTCCTCCGCGGCCGCCCTTCCAGGGTGGCCGAGGACAGCCTGCTTGTCCTGCTGCAAAAACAATGGGGCCGGAAACGTGGGGCAGCTGGGGAGGGGCCCAACCAGAGCCCCCCAAAACCACCTGCCACAGTCTGCCCCCGGAGCCCAGGGCTCCTCCAAGGGCTGCCTGCTCTGGGCCTGAGGGACTGGGGGCTGCCCACTCCTCCGGCCACTGCGATGACCCCTCACGCACACTGGAGCCCCCGCCCCCGCCCCCCGCACCCTGCTCCCGCCATCCTGTCTGCCTGCGCACCATGTGGCCGAGGTTCTGGGCCTGCAGCCAGTCATTTTGCCCCGATTTCAAAAGGGCTGCCTCCCAGGACACGCGCCTTCCTGCCTGGGAACTCCGGAGTCAGACACAGGGGAGAGGCCTTTGTGCGTCCTGGAAAGATTCCATCCCCTGGGCCCTCAGTGGCTGGGACGCTCGGGTCTGTGAGGCGCCGCCTCCCGCCCTGATGAGCTCTGCAGGTCAGGCCGCTCCGGCCCTCCTTTTGCACGCGCGCACCAGCACAGGTGGACCTCACAGGCATGGCCAGTCTCTGGTGGTGCTAGTGTTAAAGAACCCGCCTGCCAGTGCAGCAGACTCAAGAGATGCCAGTTTGATTCCTGGGTCCAGAAGATCCCCTGGAGAAGGAAATGGCAACCCACTTCAGTGTTCTTGCCTGGAGAATCCCACAGACAGAGGAGCCTGGTGGGCTACAGTCCAGGGGGTTGCAAAGAGTCAGACACTCACACACAGGCATCGTCTTGAGTTCTCACTCATATGATAACAGCTGTGGAGTCCATTAAATAAAATACAAAACCAAGCAGAACCGATCTACACTGCGGGGACTGAGCGAATGTGTGGGTCAGTCCCCTTGGCGCAGGCACCTGGGTGGGGGTTGTGTGTCTGGGTCTGGGTGCCCTCACACCAATGTCCATCACATAACTGTCCATGTACATGCAAAACTTCATCACCTTGTCACATGGAATTTGTGCATTCTGCCAACCACAGTCGGTCCTGCCCTCCTGTCCTTAGCAGAAACCAGTGACCAGCTCTGGCCCGTGAACAGAAACAACGGCCAGTCCCCTTGCTGGCCAGCAATGCGCCATCGCCCACGCTCTGCCTCCGGGCGCCGCAGCTCCCTCACCTGTGCTGTGGGCACAGCGGTGCTACAAGGTCAGGTGACTGTCAGGAGTATCACGTGAGGGCTTCCCTGCTGGCAGGGCGGCTGAGACCCTGCCTGTCAGCGCAGGGACCTGGGCTTGATGTCTGGTCCGGGAAGACCCCTCGTGCCGTGGGGCAGCTAAGCCCGTGCTCCACAACTATTGTGCCCCGCCTCTGGAATCCCGTGCTTCATGGCAAGAGAGCAGCCTGCACTCGCCACAACTAGAGAAAGCCTGTGCACAGCAGTGGAGACCCAGCACCACCAAGAAATAAAATATTTTTAAAAAGAATATCAAATAAGGTAATGTGTATGTAGCACATTTTAAAAAGAAAAAAGCTCTAGAAAGACCAAAATATGCCCCCAAACTTCCAAAATGGTCTTGAGGTTTCCAAATGGTGTGGGTTATTTCTCCTCATTTTTGGAAAAGTGAGTGTGAGGCACGGCTCCAGAACTTGCATCCCTGTGGGTTAGGCAGACCCACGGCACCAGCTACACTGCCAGGCAGGCTTCTGTTTCCAGCATCAGACCTGCTAGGTTGAAGGGATCAGGAGGCAGCTGGAGATGAGCAACTCTGAATTCAGCAAGCAAGCAAAACCCGTACATTTCAGGTGGATCTGTAGTGTGAACCAGGTGGGTTTGCAGTGTGAGCCAGGTGGGTTTGCAGTGTGAGCCAGGTGGGTTTGCAGTGTGAGCCAGGTGGGTTTGCAGTGTGAGCCAGGTGGATTCGCAGTGTGAGCCAGAGGGATTTGCAGTGTGAGCCAGGTGGGTTTGCAGTGTGAGCCAGGTGGGTTTGTAGTGTGAACCAGGTGGGTTTGCAGTGTGAGCCAGGTGGGTTTGCAGTGTGAGCCAGGTGGATTCGCAGTGTGAACCAGTGGTGGAGGCATGCAGGGAGAAGCACGCTGCTCACCAGAGTGTAAAGATGGTAAGAAAGCTGCAGATGCTGCCAGAAGTCGCTCCTGTGCGAGACACAGCTCTAGAGATGGGGTTATCTGGAGAGAGACGAAAGCTCAGTTTCAGAGTTAGTGCTCGGTAACAAGTAGCCTTATTCCAAAACCCAACCCAGTTTTTGCCCCTGACTACCGAGGCTCCTCTCTCCAGCCAGAGAGCCTGAGCATGTGATGAGCTGAGAGTGCAGAGGCCCCCGGCCGAGACCCTTGGGAGCAGCTCTCCTGATTCTTCAAGGCCACCTTGTGTGCACACATGTCGGGGTGCACCCTGGGGGGGCAGGACACCCCGAAATCAAGCACATGGGAATCTCAACAGGCAGGTGTGCCCACTCAGGTGTGCACCTGAGCAGTGTGAACAGCTGACATGAGCTCAGGTCAGGTTTGCTTCCCCCAGGAGTGTGCCACAGGCCTACGAAAGGACTTGAAGATTATCGGCAGATTCGGTGTTGAAGACCTGTGCTGTCAATCAACATCGTCCACAGAATTTCAGATAACACAAAAGGACAAAGAAAAAGAGGCAGAACGCTGGGCAAGGAAGGAGACAGGCGTGTCATTCTATCCACTGTCCATTTCAAAACAATGAGTGTGCAGATGGATTTCAGTTACACTTTTAAATTTGGTGTTTCAACTATGACGGTAACATGCGTGTGCACACTGGTGTGTGTGCACACTTGTGAAAATGGGAGCCTCCTTACTCCTCTCCCAGCTGAGGACGGTAACGGCCCCTGGCTGACCATCGAATGCACTGCATTCTGGACTGCTCATTTCTCAGGCTTCCACTGCGTTGCCAAGGGAGCCGCCTGCAGAGGAAGGGGTCTGTGGGTACTTTCTCAGCTGTGAAGCTTGAAAGAGAAGCAGGAAAAGACCAGACTTGAGATAATAGTGAGATTTACTGGGTGCCTGAGGGGGCCGTCTCCTTGCTAATTAAGAGGCAGTTAGGGGCCGCTTCCTTTCTCAGGGTGGCAAGGACCAACATCGGTCGTGAAAAGAGTGTGCGGCTGTGCTTAGCTCAGGAGCCACTTCTGTACCACGCACACATTTATTTCTAGAAGGATTGTGTTTTTAAACATGACAAATTAAGAAATAATTCCAATAAGATACACAGTAATCAAACCAGTCAATCAATCCTATAGGAAATCAACCGTGAATACTCATTGAAAGACTGGCGCTAAAGCTCCAACACTCTGGCCGCCTGAAGAGAAGAGCCAGCTTATTGGAAAATGCCCTGATGCTGGGGAAGACTGGCGGCAGAAGGAGAGGACAGCAGAGGGTGCGATGGTTAGACAGCGTCACTGACTCAATGGACATGCGTTTGAACAAACTCCAGGAGACAGAGGAGGACAGGGGAGCCTAGTGAGCTGCAGGCCAGAGTGTGCAGAATTGCACGGGACTTAAGGACTTAACAACCACAACAGCAGAAAATATAGTGATCATTCTAAAAACAGAGCGATAAGCGTTTCACACCTCAGAAGTCAGAAAGGAAAAACAGATTCAACTGAAGAGAATGCGAATTTGTTAAAAAGCACCACGAATATTAAAAGAGGAAGAAGTCACTGGTGAAAAAACTCACAACCAACACAAACACTGCAGAGTGCGATGGCCTGGGCTGCATCGACCCCACAAGCTGAAGTCGCAGCCCTCAGCACCTCACGACGTGGCCTTGCTTGGAGATGGGCTCTTTACAGGGGCAATCTAGCTAAAGTGAAGTCAGAGGGCAGGCTACAATCCCACCCCTGGGGTTCTTGCAAAGAAGAATATTGGGTGCTGAGACAGACGCGCAGACAAGGAGCTTGTGTACACACAGCCTGGTGGAAGGTCAGGGCAGTGCGTCTCCACGCCACGGAAGGCCCCATGTTGCCAGCCACCTGCCCACAGCAGGGAGAGGCGAGGAGGCAGCAGGCCCTGCCAGCACGCTGACCTCGGATTTCGAGCCTCAGGACAGAGACAGGTCATTTCTGTTGTTCTCACCCACCCAAGAAACGAATACAGGGACTTGATGACATTTAGGTATAAAAACTCACATATCAGTCGTCAATGGAGAAGGCAATGGAACCCCATTCCAGTACTCTTGCCTGGAAAATCCCATGGATGGAGGAGCCTGGTGGGCTTCAGTCCATGGGGTCACTAGGAGTCGGACACGACTGAATGACTTCACTTTCACTTTTCACTTTCATGCATTGGAGAAGGAAATGGCAACCCACTCCAGTGTTCTTGCCTGGAGAATCC
Source organism: Nanger dama (assembly GCA_917880005.1). Taxonomy (NCBI): domain Eukaryota; kingdom Metazoa; phylum Chordata; class Mammalia; order Artiodactyla; family Bovidae; genus Nanger; species Nanger dama. The sequence goes on along the minus strand of CAKJTW010000016.1, from coordinate 103,698 downwards.
CAGGGACAGGGAGCCTGGTGGGCTGCTGTCTACGGGGTCGCACAGAGTCGGACACGCCTGAAGCGACTCAGCAGCAGCGGCAGCAGCAGTTGTCAAAAAGGTGATGATGCAGAGTAAGGGTGATCACAGGACAGAGGTGAGAAGACAGCGGGGCTTCCGGGCACCCACGGGACAGAGAGGAGAAGGCAGCGGGACAGAGACGAGAAGACAGCGGGGCTTCCCGGGGCCACGGGACAGAGGTTTCCCTGGGGGCCCAGGAGCTAACAGGTTCGATCCCTGATCGGGTAAGATTACACATGCCACAAAGCAACTAAGCCTGTGTGCCACAAGGGTTTACCTTGTCCTCTAGACCCCGGGAGCTGCAGCCACTGAAGCCTGAACACCACGGAGCCTGTGGTCTGCAGCAGGGACAGCTACTGCGATGAGAAGTCTGTGCACCGCAGCAGAGAGTAGTCCCTGATCGCCACAGCTAGAGAAAGCCTGACTGTAGCAACTAAGACCCAGAACAGTGGGAAGAAAAAGGAAGAAGAGCATAGCAAAAAGATCTTCCAGGCTTCCAGGGGCTTGGGTCAGCTGGGGCTGGCTTCCAGGATGGTGGAGAGCAGGGTGTCGGGGCGGCTTTCCCTGCTTCGCTGGAGCCCTGGTGGGGGTGCTGTCCCCTGAGGCCAAGGTCCCTGCCGGGGCTGCCCCGCGTGCCTGCAGACCTCGTGGGTCCAGGACCCACTCCCCTGCGGGGTTCCTGGGGGGCATCCCCCCTGCCTCTGCCCTCCTTTCTGCAGATCACCCCCTCCCCAAACTGTGTCTCCCACTGAGACAGCACCTGTGGACTCCTCACAACAGAGGTGGCGCCTGGGACCCTTTCCTGCAGTGCTTACACCTGGACAAACGTCTCTTTGAGCAATGATACAAAGAAACTATAAGATCAATAAAAGCAAATAAAAGTGTGCATGCTCAGCTCAGCTGCTCAGGCCTGTCTGAGTCTTTGCGACCCCACAGACTGCAGCAGGCCAGGCCTCCCTGTCCATCACCAACTCCCGGAGTTTACTCAAACTCACGTCCGTCAAGTCGGTGATGCCATCCAGCCATCTCATCCTCTGTCGTCCCCTTCTCCTCTTGCTTTCAATCTTTCCCTGCATCAGGGTCTTTTCCAGTGAGTCAGTTCTTTGCATCAGGTGGCCAAAGGATTGGAGTTTCAGCTTCAGCATCAGTCCTTCCAGTGAATATTCAGGATTGGTTTCCTTTAGGATGAACTGGTTGGATCTGCCTGCAGTCCAAGGGACTCTCAAGAGTCTCCTCCAGCACCACAGTTCAAAAGCATCAATTCTTTGGCGCTCAGCTTTCACTGCACTCGAGCCCTTTCGGAGCCTCTGCACACCTCATGGTGGCTGCAGCCATCTGGGGAGGCTGAGGAATGCTGGTGATCCCTGAGGGTCCTTCCAGAGCCAGAGGCAGCCTGGGCTGCAGACAGTGCTGGACCTGGAGTTTAGCACCTCCGGTCCGGGCAGCTCCAGCCCTCAGCCAGCCTTGGTCTAGCAGCGAGTAACTGCCTGGAAGGTTTAAAGCCAAGTCTCCTAGCCCGCCCCCACTCAGAGAGGCTGCCTGATCTCCGGGCCACATTCGTCAGGGGTGAGGCGTAGTTCAGCACATGGCCCATCACCAATGCCCTCCTGTCCCTGACACCGTGGCTACAACACTGTCCTGAGAGGGATGCTTTTGCGAAGCGCAGTCCTTGCTTCTCTGTAAGACTTTCTGGCTCCAGGGAGGGGTCGGCTCTGTGACTCGGGCGAATGGCCAGCGTGGATGGAGAGACAGTGGTGATGACGACCCGCGTGGGGGATGGAGGCTCAGCAGAGAGAAGGAGGTGGGGTGGGCTGAGACAAAGTGGGGGATTCAGGCCCCAGGCCACTGAACGCAAGCTCTGACCCCCAGGGGCTGGGGCTGGCTGAAAGGTGGGTTTCGTGGGGCTCTCGCCCACGTGCTCTGCCTCACCACCCATCCATGTGGATCAACCTTTCTGTCTTTGTCCTTTCCAGCCTCCAGAAATGGAAGAGACCTGGCCGGGAAGTTTCTTTAATTGCCCTGAATCTCAGCGTCTAGAAGAGCTCAAAATTTCCCGGCCCAAGAGCTCCAGGTTTAGTTCAGTTCAGTCGCTCAGGAGTGTCCAACTCTTTGTGACCGCATGGACTACAGCACACCAGGCATCCCTGTCCATCACCAACTCCTGGAGCTCTAGGTTACAGATGGAGAAACTGAGGTCCTGGGAGGCCTCACAGTGCTGGGCACTGCCAGGACACTGCACACTGCAAGAACGGTACCTGGTGAAGGAGAAAGGCAGAGAGAGCACACGGGGGAGGAGGGCGCAGGGCGTGGGCCTCCCCTGCAAAGACCCTCATGGAAATAGCAACTGAGGGGCCTACAAGCCACCCTGGCCTCATCCCTTCGAGGGGGAAGGCCCCTGCGCCCTCGCTTGCAGACCAGACCAGAGCCAGACCTGCGGGCGGACTGGCCAGAAGGGGGGCAGTGGCGGGCAGCAGACCCTCCGGAATCTGGTTCTGCGGGAGACCTCTGGGGCGCGAGGCGGTGCCCCCGGGTCACGTTCTAGGGTCTGGGCGGACAGGTCCAAAGTCCCACGGAAGACACCTGTGAGTGGCTGGCCTGGCTCAGTCAGCACGTGCCTCTGCAATGGGTCAGCGTGCCACCCAGCATGGGGGAGCCCCTGGGGGGCCCCAGATCCCCCAGGATGGAGACCTGCTGCTGGGTGGGCAGTGCCAGGTGGCTGCACTTGCTCCACCAGAGACAGCGGTGGGCAGAGAGGAGCACTCAGGAGGAGCACTCAGGGGAGCACTCAGGGGGGAGCACTCAAGGGGAGCACTCAAGGGGGACACTCAGCGGGAGCACTCAGGAGGGGCACCTCAGGAGGAGAACTCAGGGGAGCACTTCGGAGGGGCATTCAGGAGGGCGCCCCGCCTCCTCCCCCATCCACACTTTCCTGGGCTCTTGGAGCCTCATCGCCTGCAAGTGAGTTTGAGGGCTTGGCCCCGTTCGATAGACTGACAGACGGACTGTGCGTGCCTTGCTCTCCCTGGAGGCCCTGTCATCCCATTGCACAACAGAGACAGGTTACATCACCTCAGCGCCTGGCCAGCACAAGAACCAGCATTTCCAGGGCTTTCGCGGCCACCTCCCAGGCTTGAGGGCCAGCGGGGGGAGGGCCTGAGGAGACCCTCCTGCCAGGAGCGCGGCCCTGAGGCGCCCCAGCCCTCGCTTTGGCCTCCCTGCGCCTGCGGGCCACTGCCCACTCCTGCACCACCGCCCAGCCAGTGCCGGCTTCAACCCCAGAGTCTCCGAGTAGAGAAGGGCCTGAGCAGGGGGCGGGCTGAGCTCCTCAGGCCGAAGTTAGAAGTGAAGCGTGAGAGTACAGTGCTGTAAAAGAAGTAAACTCAGCAAGGTTCTGATGAAATGAAAAGTTAGAGATTTCCTATAAAAAACATGAAGTCCGCGTGTTCAGGATGAAGTTTAGCCCGTAAAGAAGCGCAGGTCTGCAGTGGAATCCATCAGGCAAACCCTACCCTTCCCATCATCGCTGTTCAGTCACTAAGTTGTGTTGGACTCTGGGACCCCATGTGTTGCAGCCTACCAGGCTCCTCTCCTCCACTGTCTCCTAGAGCTTGCTCAAATTCACGTCCATTGAGTCGGCGATGCCAACTAACCCTCTCATCCTCTGTCATCCCCTTCTCCTCTCGCCTTCAATCTTTCCCAGCATCAGGGTCTTTGCCAGTGAGTCATTTCTTTGCATCAGGTGGCCAAAGGATTGGAGTTTCAGCTTCAGCATCAGTCCTTCCGATGAATATTCAGGACTGATCTCCCCTAGGATGGACCAGTTGGATCTCCTTGCAGTCCAAGGGACTCTCAAGAGTCTTCTCCAACACCACAGTTCAAAAGCATCGATTCTTCGGCTCTCAGCCTTCTTTATGGTCCAACTCTCACATCCACATGTGACTACTGGAAAGACCAAAGCTTTGACCATACGAACTTACTCAAAATCCTTGTCAGTTCAGGAACACGCCTCCCCTTTCTGGGGCTTCCTCCATGACCTGTGTGTTGGGAGGGAGCCAGCGCTGTGTTCATCCTGGTGCTGACTGTGGGTTCAGGAAAGCTGGAGGCCAAGATGCACCATGAGTGACTGTGGTCGCACACCACCCACCAGCATCGTGGGATGGGCAGAGGGGCAGGCCCACCCTAGGGCCAGGGGAGGGAGGGGACCACAGGTGGCTGGGATGTGTGTCCACTTTCCAAGGGGCCTGTGGCCCAGGCGTGAGGACACAGACATGGGACGTGAGGGAAACTGGAAGACTTCTTCAGGCGCTGTATAGTGAGAGGGGGACGTAGCCGACCCACCCAGCTGCATCACCCTGACCACGGGCAGGACAGCTGTGCAGGCATCCAGACGTCTGGTAGCACTTTTTTTCTCATCATCAGAACAAAGGGCGAATGGACTTGAAGGTGCTGGGCCTGAACCAGTGGGGGTAGTTGGGGCTGGGGATGTGTCTGGGTCACTCACTCGGGCTCCAGACCTCAGCCTGCAACCAGACATCCCCTGATGAAAGCAGAGGATGACCTGAAATACAGAAACGTGGGCAGGTATCGTTAGCGACTCAGGTAGGCAGTGCCCGGGGCTCCGTGGGGTCGGAGCCACTGGGGTGGACGCCCCTCATCCGAAGCCTGGCTGTGCAGCAGCCCTGGGGGCATCACTGACGGCAGAGGGCAGCGCTCCATGCGGCTTCACGCGAGCTCAGCGCCTGAGATGTCTCACGCTGCAGTCATTTGTGAAGAATCCGAGGCTTGTGATTCCCACTGGCTTCTCTCCCAAAGCACGTGGGCTCCCTGCTTGCCTCATGGTGAAAACACGTCTGCCCAGGGTTCCAAATCAGGGGAGTCTGTCTGGTCCCTCCAGTGAGTGGGGGTTGTCCCTGCCTTGACTTCGGCGGGGCATGCATGTCCCTGCTCTGACTGCGAGGGGGTGTCCCTGCCTCGGCTGGGGGGCCCTGCCACCCCCGGGCTGTCAGAAGGGGGCATCTAGGTAGGCTTGATGTCACACTTTACCCATTTTTCCAAAAAGGCAGAAATCTGGGTTTGTCTAGGAAATCAAAGGTTTGAAAATCGCAGCAAGGCCAAACAAAGCCCATCTGGGAGCTGGACCACTGCAGAGGGTGGGGGTGGGGACTGGGGTGTCCCGAGTGAAGGGGGTGGGGTGTCTGGCATAAGAAGGCACTCGGCAAGCACTCCGGGATGGATGGCTGAATGGATGGATGGCGGATGGGTGAATGAGGGTTTGGCAGGGTGCCCGGTTCCCATGGGGCCCAGAGGTGGTTTACCCTGTGTCCCGTGGGAGAACACGGTGTCCAGCCCGAGCCGTGTTCACGGAGGCGCCGGAGCCGCAGGGCCTGAGGGGCTGGCCGCCTGCCAGGCTGTGAGAGGCTGGGCAGGAGGTCGAAGCCCTGGGCTCAGACCCGGGCCCCCAACGCTCCATCTCTCCATTTCAAGTAGTGGCTGCCTCTCCTTAACCCCGCTATCACGGTTCGACACAAACACGAAAACCTCAGTTACTGCACCCCTGAGAAGGCTGGCCCCCAACACCCTCTGGGGCAGCTCTTCCCTGGAGGCCTGGGGCCCCCGAATCCAGGCCAGAGGGGCAAGGGCTGGGCTGGGTCAGAGAGGAACTGAGGTGCCCCTCATCTGGGGGTGCTGGCTGTGTACTCTGTGTCCAGAACTTCAGGGCCCGCTGCCTTTGGCCTGTACGCCCAGGAAAGGCTGCTCACGCCAGGCCTCCCTCCAGGCGTGCTTGAGGGGGTTTCTGTGAGCCCTCCACTGCAGTGCGTGTGTGCAAGCCTCTTGCCTGTGAGTATATGGCTGTGTGTGCGAGCACCCTTGCTCTCTGTATTTGCGGGGAGCACAGTGGGGACGGTATAGACCTCTGTGCATCGCACCTGGAGGGTCTGCCCGGCTCCTCAGTGCATTCACCAGCGCGAGCCCGGGCCCACCCCCACTGTGCGCTCAGCCCCACCTGCAGCGGCGCCCCTCATTTGCCCTGCGCTGTCAGCCTGGGCGAAGCGGAGTATCAGAGTGTGTCGAGCGTCGCCCGGCATGGGGAGGTCGGTGCATTCCTGCGCGCTCACGCTGGAGTTGGAACATTCCATTCATAACAATCCTCAGAGCGAGGGAGAGCGAGGGAGGGCGGGCCGGGCGCAGAGTTAGTGATTAAACAGAGGGACAAGGAGCCTCTGCGTGGCTGGGCGCAGGCCGGCACTGGAGGAGAGGAGCGCCTGAGCCCTCCTTTTCTGGGACCCGCGGGCGCTCACTGGTCGCACGCAGCGCCGCGGTGCCCTGGACCCAGGAGGCAGTGACCGCTGCAAATGGCCTCAGCACGGGGAATCATGCCCCGCAGGCCCACGTGGATTTTGCTGTTACTCTCATTCTACAGATGGGAAGACTGAGGCTCAGAGATGAAGGAGCTTGTACCCTTCGCTCTCCCTGGCAGTATCATCAGAGCTGGCCCCTGCAGGGGAGCTTTGATTGCCTGATGCTCACATCTGCCTTAGCTGGGTGGGGCCTGGATGTGCTGCCCCATTTGCCTTTGGTTGGGGGTGGTGGTCTTGCTTCCTAGCTGAACCATGCCTTCCCCAACAACAGGGCCCGAGTCTTGCCTGTGGGTGGGGGTCCACCTGGCCGGCCACAGCCCTACTGGAGACCCTGGCAGCGAGAACAGGAGAGAAGCCGAGTCCATCGTGGCTCAAGTTGGACAGGGAGGTGGGGGGCGGGAGGAGCCCTGGCTGAGGGCACAGCTGTGGCCTCGTCCCAGGGCAGAGCGGGGCCAATGTGCAGAAGGCGGGCCGTTCCCAGCCTGCTGGCCCTGGCCGCCTGGGTGCAGGCTCTGCTGCGAGTCTGAAGGTGGCCTCAGGGAGCTGGGGAATGGGGGGGCGGCAGGGCAGCTCTGGCCCGGGGAACTCTTTAGGGGGCACTGGATGGACCTTAGAATCACGCAGCAGGCAGACAGTGGGTAGCGGAGACCAGTCCCAAAGTCAGAGAACAGGGAGACATCTGCCTGTCCGCTATAGGTCTCCATCCAGCTGGGGCTCTGTGGCCCTCTGGGCTAACCCAACGCCGATGCGTGGTGGCTCTGTGACTAGCTCGGAGCTGCTGGAAGGAGGGGGGTGGAGAGTGCGGTTCCTGCTCAGCCAGCCAAGCATCAGCCAGGGCCCTGGGTGGGGCCTCTCCCGGGCAGGCATTCCAGCGGATCACTGTCCGGTCAGGCTCTCCTCTCCTCGACCCGGTAAGCAGCGGTTGTCCTGCTGTCACGGGGCAGGGTTACTGGAGGCAGGGGCAGGGGTCACTCAGCAAACACGTGGGCTCCCCTGGTCCCCAGCCCTTCTCCTCCAGGGCCCTCATCACGGTGGACTCCCCCGACCTGGCCTCCTGGGGTCGGAGCCCAGCCTCTCCGTCGGTGCTCATGGAGCCCCTCCTCAGCGGTTCAGAGACCATGCGGCTGGTCCTGCTCGCGGTGGTCCTCGTGGCTGGTCCAGAGAGCTCCGGCCCCGAGGTTCTTTTGGGGGTCTTTGGGGTTATAACCACGCTTGTGGTGGTGCCAGGAGGCTGTCCTCCTCTCTGGTCCTCTGCTGAGATCTCGCCAGCATCTCCGGGCTGACATGCGGGCTCAGCGCCGACAGCCAGTGGAGCCCTGTCACCTTGCGCTTCAAAATCTTTCTCATGCAAAGCGTGTGCTTCAGTCGCTCAGTCGTGTCCGACTCTCCGCAACCCTGACTGTAGCCTGCCAGGTCCCTCCCATCCGTGGGATTTCCTAAGCAAGGATATGGGAGTGGGCTGCCATTTCCTTCTCCAGGGGATCTTCCTGACCCAGGGAAGGAGCCCAGCTCTCCCACATCACAGGTGGATTCTTCACAGCCTGAGCCACTGAGGGAGCCAATTAATCCATTTAAAAAGGGATCCGGAACCAAGATGTTTGGGAATCACCTGTTTAAACCGGATTCTGACCCAGGGTCTGTCTCTGAACGCCTAGGAGCAGATACCCACTAGGAGGACCTGAGGCTCCTCTTCTCAAAATGGGCAAAGTGGCACCTGCTTCTGGTGCCCACTGGGCATGTGAGGCTGGAGATGGAACGTGGCGGCTGGCACACCCAGCGGGGAAACTTGCGGGGCTCGGCCTCTCCCAGGCCCCTCCATCCTGGAGGAAGCTGGCTAGCTCCCTCCAGGCCCCAGGCGCCCGTGGGGTTTGGAGGGACTCTTAGCAGCTCTTCCGAGTCCAGCAAACAAGACCAGGCGCAGCCCCTGCCTAGCGCATTCATCTCGCCTGGCACCTTCCCCAGGCGGGCACGCATCCAGCTCCCTGCACACACATTTTCCTGCATGTCCGAGGTGTGAGAAAAGTAACACGTTGTTGCTGGTCTTGCCGGAAAAGGCCTGGTTTTAGAGAGCGTTGTGCTTTGAGCTTGTCGCAAAGTACACTGTGATTCCTGACCAAAATATCAACTGACGTAACAGAAGCTTCCTCGCAGACAAACCGTTTTGCTTGGAAACGGACCCCTGGGTGCTGACGGCCAAGCCAGGGCCCTCCAAGGGCCTGGGCCATCCTCACTGCCCGGCTGTCGCCTCCCAGGGGAGCCACTGGAGAGAGGCAGTCCCGTGGAAAAGAGAATTCAGTCCAGTGGCCAGTTACAAAATAAATACACCAAGCCTGTGGCTTGCTCAGCTCCCCAAAATAACTATAACAACATATGTTGGAGAAAAGATCCCATTCACAATTCAATGAAAAATTAGGAATCCCGGAAAGAAACTAAACAAGGAAACACACAGGACAGGAGACTCCCGCTCCCACCTGAGAAATAAAAAGCACCGAGTCGGCGGGGGAGAAAGGCATGACTCTGGGCAGGAAAACATGCTATTTTTCAGATGTCCATTTTGTAGTAGAAATACTTGCAAAGGAAAGCAAGTGGGTGGGATCGTCAGAGATGAAAATGAAAATCGTTTAAACCTTGAACTCCTGATGCAAGAATGGACTGGAAAGCCACGTGAAAATCTACAGATCTGCCTGAAGTTACACAATCATCTCACGCACGGAAAGATGGCCTTTCGAATCAGCAGAGAGAGAGCGCCATTTTCAATAAACAGTTTGGGCAAATGGCCAACCCCTTGAAATGAAATAAAAGTAGATTCCTGTTCTGCGTTTCTAGATGGATTAAAGATTTGACTGTAAGATGAAACCAAGAAAACACTAGACGCATATTTCAGTGGATATTTGTGTGATCTTGGGGGTGACGAAGAACTTGATAAACATGAAACCAGAGATTAGAACAATAAGGAAAAGGTAACGGGTTTGACCAGAAAAATTTCAAAACTTCATTGTGTCAATAAATACAAACAGATCTTCCCTTTAGAAACTGACCAAGGAGTTCTTCCAATTTCTCGCCAACACAGGAAGAAAAACAAAACTTACCACATTCATCCAGGCAGCAACTTTCCATCTCCAGCCGTGACAACAGACAGACAAAAACGCCCCTGCCCTAGCGGAGTCGACGTCCGTGATGAGAGGCAAACACGCGAGGCAGACAAAAAGAAGGAGTCGACCACGAGGGCCGCCCCTGGCCTCCCAGCGGTTAGGAACATCCCTGCCCATCCAGGGAAGTGGAGGGTTTGAGCCCTCGTTCAGGAACCATTACTGGATCCCGGTGCCACAGGGCAGCTAAGCCTGAGGCGCCAGAGGGCCTGCTGCCACATCCAGGACCTGAAGCAGCCACAGAGCAGTAAATAAATAAACAGCAATTGTTTGAAAATGATCTCCCACTGAAAACTCAGACCGAAGCCCAACTCAGCAGCTGGAGAAGCTGCGGGTGGTAAGGCGGGGGCGCCTGCCTCCGCCTCCCGCGGCCCTTTTAGGGGCTCTCCCAGGGGCGCCTCCTTCCTAAGCCGTCTCCTCTCTTCGGTATGTTTCTTCCCTCATGCTACTTCAGCCTCAAAAGGCCAAGGATTCACGGCGCTCCACACAGATGCTTACAGATGAACGTGTGGTTTAAACTGGTGTGGGGAAGAAGCGTCCTGACGGCGAGTGATCCTTGGAGGGGGTCCTCTGCACTTTAACAGCTGTCTGTCTATATTAGAGTCTGTTAGGAAAGCTCTGGTTTTCTACACTTTAGTAGCTCTCTGTCTATATCAGAGTCTATTAGGGAAGCACTGGTTTCTGCTTATGCGGCGTCCCTCACCCTGACTTTCAGGAGAGCCCTGCCTGAACCCTGTGGCTAACAGCTCTCTGTCTGTATTAGAGTCTGTCAGGGAAGCTCTGGTCTCTGCTCACGCGGCGCCCCTCACCCTGACCCTCACCCTGACTGTCAGGAGAGCCCTGCCTGAACCCTGTGGCGTGTTAGGCCCCCTACCAGGGCTGGAACTGCACTGGACCTCCAGGGAAGTCCCTGGCATTTTCTTTTAAATAAGTATTTTTTTTTTTTAGAAAAAGTATGTTTAAGTAGGCAGCTGATGTGAAGACCAAGGTTAAGTGCATGATAAAACACGTGGTTCCAACACAGGGCCTGTTGTGACCTTGAGGGAAGTGGCCGCTCTCTGGGAGAACGGCTGTGGCCGGGGGCCCGGACCTCCAGGCAGAAGCTCTGAGAGGTGCGGGGTCCTGGACAGAGCTTAGCAGGACGTGGGCAGGGGTGGGGGGTTGAGCCGTGGCAGGAGGGAGGTACGGTCCTTGTGGAGGGACTGGGGGACGATGAGGCATCTTGGCTACTGTGAGACCTCGGAGGGTCCCCAGGAAGGACCCTCGGCCCCGAGGGCTGATGCTGGGCTCCCTGGTTCCCACTGTGCCCGTCCATGCAGGGTCACCGCCTCACCCAGGGGACCTCCGGGACTCCCGCGGTCCCTGCCCAGGGTTCAAGGCTCTCTGGCCCTGGGAGGATGGACATATATCCACATCTCTTCCCTACCCCCGCCAGGGGAGGTGCAAACCACCCCCAAAGGCCCACTGATAGGGTGTCGGCGGGACTTGGCTTCGCTGGGTGTGAAACCGGACCGGGGGCCTTGGTGCAAAGGCAACTCTGCAAGCAGTGGGTGTGTGGCAAGCGGTGAGCAAGAGAGCCTGGGGACCAGTGTCAGGAGAGGAACCAGACTCAGATCTGGTGCTCCACACAGACCCACAGTTTGTCACTCCGCCCTGTGGCTCCCAGGAGCCTCTGTCTACGTTCCTCCCCGCTCCTCCCTTCTCTTTGTTTTAAGATACATTTGCTTCAGTATCCAGAAAGTCGGCAGCAACGCTTCAGTACTTGGTGACAGAGTCCCCCCCCGCCCGACATCGCAGAGGCCACGCTTGTGAAACACAGCAGTTTCGACAGTGTTGGAGTTGGAATGACTGCCCGAGGCCCATCCGCGGGTACCCACCCCCGACACGTGTGCCTGCGGCTGTGTTCCGGGTGGTGGGTGTCTGGGTGGCAGGGGAGCCTGCAGGCTGCTAGGAGCTGCAGGAACGCGCTTCTTCACAGAAGGAGGATCGAGGGGCGGGGACCACCCTCAGGACAGCAGGGGCTCCCGGAAGTGCTAGTGGGCCAGGACCGGGGGCTACGTTAACCCACCTGCCCATCAGCCCGTCACCCAGCCCTTGCACCCCAAGACCACGCGTGTCCCCCGCTCTAGGGAAGGACCATGGCCGCTGGGGCCATGGCCCCCAGCGGCAGGTGTGCTGCATGGCTCTGGCTTGCCGCGTCTTCTCCTGCTGCTCCGCATGTGTTGGCTGCACTCTGTCCGTAAGAAGACGTTAACTCGTGTCTCAGCATCAGCGATTAAGCCACACTCCCTGGCTGGAGCCTAGCCGGAGGGAGAACGAGTCTCCCAGGACCAAGTTGCCCCCGGCTTCTCCCGGCTTTCAGCCTTCACCCGACGGCTACCGTCTCCACGGCACGCGGCTCCCAGTCTGCGTCCTCTGGCGAGTCCCTCCCTGGAGCGACACCTGCCTCCTTCTTGGTGAGGCAGTCTCTCAGAGCTGCACCCCTGTTCCTACCCTGCTGTACCTTCTCATGAAAGTGAAAAGTGACTGTGTGAGTCACTCAGTCGTGTCTGACTCTCTGTGACCTCACGGACTGTAGCCCGCCAGTCTTCCCTGTCCACGAGACTTCCCAGGCGAGAGTCCTAGAGTCTGGTGCCGCCCCCTTCTCCTGGGGGTATTTGCCGTCCCCTTCTCCGGGGGTCGGTTGCCGTTCCCTTCTGGAGGCGGTTGCCGTTCCCCTTCTCCTGGAGGCAGGTGCTGTCCCCTTCTCCTGGGGATCTTTCCGACCCAAGGATCAAACCCATGTCTTCTGCGTTGGCAGGCGGCCTCTTTACCGCTGAGCCTCCTGGCGGCATCTCACAGCCAGCGGCTTGGTGGAGGTCCCTCCCCCACACACACGTGCATGCGTGTAGGCGTGCAGCGCGCACACACACAGCCCCTGCAGGTAGATGCACACGTATGCACACACGTGTGACACACACACACACACGTTTTCACTGTACATGCTAGGTCACTGTTTCTAAAATTCAAACAGTGAAAGGACTAACAGCAGCTTGGCAGTCAGCTCTCCCCGGGCCATCTGCCTTACGGGCGTCAACGACCAGGGCCTGGGGCCTGGCCTGAACATGTGACACAGCCTTGCGCTCTGCTCAAAACTCAAAGTAGTAAAGACAACGGATGCCTGACTCTTACAAGCGGGATGCAGATTGGAACAGGTAGTCCACCAAGGAAGGGTGGGCGATCGAGAGCGTGAAAGAAGCTGGCAATCAGGCAGCTTCAGGCCCCGATGCTGTCCCCGAAGCTTTTTGCACTGCTCCAGCTCTGGGGTCTTTCCACACGCATGCTGGAACTAGCCAGTGTCCGTGAGAACCCGGCTGGGAAGCTGAGTGGGACTGTATTGACGCTATGGATCACTCTGGGGGCAAGTGTAACAGTGCCTAGTCTTCCGACTGATGACAGAGACCATCTCTCTATTTACTTGGGTCTTCGTCGAGGAGCCTGGTGGGCTGCAGTCCATGGGGTCGCCAAGAGTCGGACACGACTGAGCAACTTCCCTTTCCCTTTCTTTCGTTGATTTCTCTAAAATTGTTTTACAGTTTTTAGCCTCTTCGATTTACCTTTTAGGTTTAGTATTTTTTCTGACAAAAAATGGTGTTTTATGTCAATTTCTGATTGTTGCCAGTACAGAGAAATGGAGTGAGTAGCCATTCCCTTCTCCAGGGAATCTTCCTGAACCAGCTCAAACCCGGGTCTCCTGTGTTGCAGGCAGACTCTCTTACCATCTGAGCCACCAGAGAATCCCAGAAGGAAAGTGACATCTCAGACTGGACTGTGGCCCGCCGCTCTGCGGCTCACCGCACTGTCCCCTGGGCACACGGTGTGTCCAGCACGTGGCTGCATGTGCTGCTGGACAGGGTGCATTCCCAGGTGGCTGCCATGCTCTACCCTAGGGCCACCCCGCAGCCCCCTTGCCCACCTGGGCCCCACATGCCCTCCCCACCATACCAGCCATCAGTTTGCTGAGATGGGCCAAGAGGCCCTTGACTTGGGAAGTCAAGGCTGCGGTGGGGGGCTCTGCTGACTGCTCAGGGCAGACAGCTGCTGACCGCTCAGCCCAGACCGTCGGGGGGGCGGTGCTCTGCTGACTGCTCAGGGCAGACCCCAGTGGGGGAGGGGGCTCTGCTGACCGCCTAGTGCAGACCCCGGGGGTGGTGGTGGGGGCCCTGCTGACTGCTCAGTGCAGACCGCAGTGGGGCTCTGGCAGGGAGGCTGTCGATCCTGGCTCCCTGTCCCAGGATGGCTCATCTGTTACCTGGGCCAGTGGCACTGCCTGAAACAGCCCCGTCTGACCCCATGCCTGGTAGCTTCTCCAGAATCCTCTTCTGAAGGCAACGCCCTCTGGGACAGGCTCACACATCAGAGAAGGAGAATTCTCTTCCTACAGGTAGATTGAGAGTGCCCGGCCCATGGGGGAGGAGCAGGCACCGGGGGCTCCTCCTCACGTGTCTCCATTGGAATAAAGAGGTCAGTGGAAACACTGGGCCGGGACTGTGCAGGGAGGTGACCTGGGAAAGTCTGTGTCCAGCACCCAAGAGCACAGCACCAAAGGCAGGGTCTGTGACAGCATCTCCAGGCCATGGCAGCCACACCCCGTGCCCACAGGGTCACGCCCTGCACACATGTGCATCCACACCTGTGATGGTAGGATCCACACCCTACACACATGTGGGTCCACACCTGTGACCATAAGATCCATACAACTGCACACACATGGGTCCACACCTGTGACCGTAAGATCCACACAACTGCACACACATGGGTCCACACCTGTGACCATAAGATCCACACAACTGCACACACATGGGTCCACACCTGTGACGGTAGGATCCACACCCTACACACATGTGGGTCCACACCTGTGACCGTAAGATCCACACAACTGCACACACGTGCGTCCACATCTGTGACTATAGGATCCACACCCTGCACACACGTGTGTCCACACCTGTGATCACAGGATCCATGCCCTGCACACACGTACGTCCACACCTGTGACCGTAGGGTCCACACCTGTGACCGTAGGATCCACACCCTGCACACACGTGCGTCCACACCTGTGACTGTAGGGTCCACACCTGTGACCGTAGGATCCATACCCTGCACACATGTGCGTCCACACTTGTAACTGTAGGATCCACACCCTGCACACACGTGCAGCCACACCTGTGACTGTAGGATCCACACCTGCACACACGTGCAGCCACACCTGTGACCACAGGATCCACACATTTGTACACACATGTGTCCACACCTTCCAGGAAGCAGCAGCTTGGTGTGGTCCCAAGAGTGGAGGGCCGAAGTGGGCAGTGCACAAAGAATCGCAACTGCCAGTGGAAAACAATCAAACCACCAAACACACTCAACTTTGCTAGGAATGCAGGAGGCACAGACTGAAGCAATGGCACCTTTCGGGAAAAAAAAACCAAAACTATCCCTGTCAGAAGCTGGCCCCAGAATGCATCACTTTTTATAAAGTGATGCCATAACTCGACGCTGAGAAAGATACAGGACTCTCTGATGGCAGGGATCCCACCCGATCACAGTCTCCGGAGAATGAGTTGGCCACGAATATCAAATCTAACGGCACTCTGACTGAGACGCCTCACTTTCAACGTTTATTTGTAAGAAGCTGTATAATAAGGAGACAGATGCGCCCACTGGGGAGACTCGTTGCAGTTGTGTAGAGGATGGTGAGAGTTGAATTATAAAGAAAGCAGAGCGCCAAAGAATTGATACTTCTGAACTATGGTGTTGGAGAAGACTTTTGAGAGTCCCTTGGACTGCAAGGAGATCCAAACAGTCCATCCTAAAGGAAATCAGTCCTGAATATTCACTGAAGGACAGATGCTGAAGCTGAAACTCCAGTCCTTTGGCCACCTGATGCGAAGAACTGACTCATTATCAAAGGGATTGAAGGTGGGAGGAGAAGGGGATGACAGGGGATGAGATGGTTGGATGGCATCACAGACTTGATGGACATGAGTTTGAGTAAACTTTGGGAGTTGGTAATGGACAGGGAGGCCTGGCGTGCTGCAGTCCAAAGGGTCGCAAAGAGTCGGACACAGCTGAGCAACTGAAGTGAACTGATAGGATTGTGAAAATCTGGAAACCACATAAATGTCCTTCAGGAATGGATCTGCTAAATAAATGATGATGCGGCCACTTCTACAGAAGAGCAGGCGATTCTTGTAAATGATGGCTACTAACCTATCAGTTTGTCAAAGCAAAATGGCTGTCTGGGAGGCCTTACAAATAGCTGTGAAAAGAAGAGAGGTGAAAAGCAAAGGAGAAAAGGAAAGATATACGCATCTGAATGCAGAGTTCCAGAGAATAGCAAGAAGAGATAAGAAAGCCTTCTTCAGTGATCAATGCAAAGAAATAGAGGAAAAGAACAGAATGGGAATGACTAGAGATCTCGTTAAGAAAATCAGAGATACCAAGGGAACATTTCATGCAAAGATGGGCTCGATAAAGGACAGAAATGGTAGGGAACTAACACAAGCAGAAGATATTAAGAAGAGGTGGCAAGAATACACGGAAGAGATCTTCATGATCTTTCATCCATGGATCTCAAAGCTTTTACAAACCTTAATTAATTCTCACTACATCCCAGTGCAGGAGGCTGATGGTCATTAGCCCGATTTTTACTGGTGGGGAAACTGAGAGATCAAAAGATCTCTCAGTACAAAAAAGATCTTCACAACCCAGATAGTCACGATGGTGTGATCACTCACCTAGAGCCAGACATCCTGGAATGTGAAGTCAACTGGGCCTTAGGAAGCATCACTACGAACAAAGCGAGTGGAGGTGATGGAATTCCAGTGGAGCTGTTTCAAATCCTGAAAGATGATGCTGTGAAAGTACTGCACTCCATATGCCAGCAAATTTGGAAAACTCAGCAGTGGCCACAGGACTGGAAAAGGTCAGTTTTCATTCCAATCCCAAAGAAAGGCAGTGCCAAAGAATGCTCAAACTACCGCACAATTGCACCCATCTCACATGCTAGTAAAGTAATGCTCAAAATTCTCCAAGCCAGGCTTCAGCAATACGTGAACCGTGAACTCCCTGATGTTCAAGCTGGTTTTAAAAAGGCAGAGGAACCAGAGATCAAATTGCCAACATCCGCTGGATCATCGAAAAAGCAAGAGAGTTCCAGAAAAACATCTATTTCTGCTTTATTGACTATCCAAAGCCTTTGACTGTGTGGATCAAAATAAACTGGAAGATTCTGAAAGAGATGGGAATACCAGACCACCTGACCTGCCTCTTGAGAAATCTGTATGCAGGTCAGGAAGCAGCAGTTAGAACTGGACATGGAACAACAGACTGGTTCCAAATAGGAAAAGGAGTATGTCAAGGCTCTATATTGTCACCCTGCTTATTTAACTTATATGCAGAGTACATCATGAGAAATGCTGGGCTGGAAGAAACACAAGCTGGAATCAAGATTGCCGGGAGAAATATCAATCACCTCAGATATGCAGATGACACCACCTTATGGCAGAAAGTGAAGAGGAACTAAAAAGCCTCTTGATGAAAGTGAAAGTGGAGTGTGAAAAAGTTGGCTTAAAGCTCAACATTCAGAAAATGAAGATCATGGCATCTGGTCCCATCACTTCATGGCAAATAGATGGGGAAACCGTTGAAACAGTGTCAGACTTTATTTTGAGGGGCTCCAAAATCACTGCAGATGGTGACTGCAGCCATGAAATTAGAAGACAGTTACTCCTTGGAAGAAAGTTATGACCAACCTAGACAGCACATTCAAAAGCAGAGCCATTACTTTGCCGACTAAGGTCCATCTAGTCAAGGCTATGGTTTTTCCTGTGGTCATGTATGGATGTGAGAGTTGGACTGTGAAGAAGGCTGAGTGCCAAAGAATTGAAGCTTTTGAATTGTGGTGCTGGAGAAGACTCTTGAGAATCCTTTGGACTGGAGATCAGCCCTGGGATTTCTTTGGAGGGAATGATGCTGAAGCTGAAACTCCAGTACTTTGGCCACCTCATGGGAAGAGTTGACTCATCGGGAAAGACTCTGATGCTGGGAGGATTGGGGGCAGGAGGAGAAGGGGACGACAGAGGATGAGATGGCTGGATGGCATCACGGACTCGATGGATGTGAGTCTGAGTGAATTCTGGGAGTTGGTGATGGGCAGGGAGGCCTGGCGTGCTGCGATTCATGGGGTAGCAAAGATTCAGACACGACGGAGCAACTGAACTGAACTGAGCCTGTCGTTGTTGCTGTTCCGTCGCTAAGTCAGGTCTGACTCTCTGTGACCCCGTGGACTGCAGTGTGTCAGGCTCCTTTTGTCCTCCACTATTTCTCGAAATTTGCTCAAATTCATGTCCATTGAGTCAGTGATCCCATCTAACCATTTCTTCCTCTGTCATTCCTTTCTCCCACCTTCAGTCTTTCCCAGCATCAGGGTCTTTTCCAGTTCTGATTCTGAAGAATCAGTTCTTCACATCAGGTGGCCAAACTATTTGAGCTTCAGCTTCAGCAGCAGTCCTTCCAAAGAACATTCAGGGCTGATCTCCTTTAGGGTGGACGGGTTGGATCTCCTTGCAGTCCCAAGGAACTCTCAAAAGTCTTCTCTAGCACCACAATTTGAAAGCTTTGTTATTGGCATAGGAAGAAGCATACGTCTATTGCTGTTTTAAAAGCTCCAGAAGCATCCCCAGATGTCCCCTGATGGACAAGTAGAACAACAGTGTGATCTATACACATAATGAAATATTATACAGTTGTGACAAGGATGGAAATGCTGATGTGTGTGACAATACGGACGAACCTTAAGGACATTATGCCGAGTGAGTGAGCCAGTCACCAAATGAGAGATACTGTGCGACTCCCCCTCACACGAGCTACCTAAAGCAGTCAGGTTCATACAGCGGTGGCTTCCAGGGGCTGGGGGCAGGGAGGCGGAGCTGGTGTTCAATGAGGGCAGACTTTCTGTTTGGAAAGAAGAAAAATTTGAAAATAGATGGTACTGATGGCTGCCCCACAATGTGAAAACACTTAGCACCACAAACTGTACACCTGAATGGCCCAGATGGCAATGTTATATCATGCACTTTTAGTCACATTTAAAAAAAAGGCTCCAAAGCAGATTAATCTTCTGTTTTTTAATATCGCAAGAAATGTTAAATATGGTGTGATTATGAATGTCCTTTCGTTTTCTATACTTGTCTGTACTTTCTGATATTTTGGACAGTAAGAACAGTAACTTTTATACCACTTTAAAAAGCTGTTTCAAAAATAAGACGCTGAATCGCACAATCAGACATACTGGGCTGGCCACAATGGCCGCCTGTTCTCCCGTAAGACGGCTCCAGCAGGGCCAGTCGGCTCTGACTTCAGTCGAAGCGATTCTGATGGCTGCAGTGTGACAGCTGCCATACCAGCAAGCATTAAAAAATCAAAATTTGTGCATTTTTGTGTAGCTATTTTAATGCCAAAGATGGAAGAAAAAAAAGCAACGTTTCTGGCATACTAGGCTTCGTTATTTCATGAAAGGTAAAAATGGAGCTGAAGCACAAAAGCCGATTTGCGCAGTGTGTGCGGGCGGCACTCTGACTCACGGAACGTGTCAAAGGCAGGTTGTGAGGTTTGTGCTGGAGGCTTCTCGCTGGGCAGTGCTCCATGCTGTATAGACCGGCTACAGCTGGTAGCAGTCCAATCCAGATATTAATAGAGAACAATCGACATTGCACCACACAGGCGACAGTGCCATACTCGAGATACCCACACCAAGCACCGAAAACCACCCGCACCAGCTGGCTGGCATTCTCACACTGACGTCTGGGTTCCACACAAGGTAAGCAAAGCCTTCCTGACCACATTTCTACACGTGATTCTCTACTCAGAGCACAGTGACAATGCTCCATTCTTAAGTTATGATGGGTGATACTGTGCAACACTGTGGAGCAGAAGAGATCGTGGGGCAGGTGAGAGGAGCCATCACCAAACACACCAAGGCCAGTCTCACCACGAAGGTGATGTTGTGTGTGTGGTGGGATTGGAAGGAGTCCTCTGATATGAGGGCCTTCCAGAAAACCAAACAATTAATTCAAACAAGCACCAATCCCAATTAGACCAACTGAAAGCAGCACGTGATGAAAAACCTCCAGAGACGGCCGACACAAGATGCATAATCCCCTCAGGGTGACCAGGAGCACAGGCTTCTGTGACGGCCGGACGAAACCTGCTACAGCTCTGCTGGGAAGCTGACTCACCCTCCGGACGCACCAGCTGTCGCACCTTCGGATGTCCATCTATTCCGTCTTTACAAAATTCTTTAATGGAAAAGATTTCAATTCCTGGAAGATTGTAAGAGGCACCTGGAACAGTTCTTTGCTCAAAAGATAAAAGTTTTAGGAAGATGGAATTACGAAGCTGCCTGAAAAATGGCGGAAGGCAGTGGGGCAACATGGTGAGTACATTATCCAATAAAGTCCTTGGTGAGAATGAAAACAATGTGTCTTCTACTTTTACTTAAAAACTGGAGGAATTTTTGGCCATTACCCTACAGCAGAACTGTATTTTTCTTCTGGTTATAGAAGTAATATAAATTCATTCTAGAAAATCTGGAAAAGTAAAAGAGATAATGCTTAAAAAAAGAAACTATAATTTCATCACTTCAAAGTAAATAGTTTTAAAAATTGTCACTGTAAATACTTTGATATCTATTTCTTTTCTACAGATGTTTTTTTCTTTAAATAATCATATCCAGAGTAATACCTTTATAGATTTTTGCATCCTGCTTTTTTTTTCACTTTAACTTTCATCAAAAAGTCTTTAAAGAATGGAGAAGTCTTTAGACTATGGCAACTGACTCCAGTATTCTTGCCAGGAAAATACTATGGACAGAGGACCCTGGAGGGCTACAGTCCATGGGGTCGCAAAGAGTCCAGATACGACTAAGCAACTTAGGCTGGAGAAGACTTTTGACAGTTCCTTGGACTACAGGGGGATCAGATCAGTCAACCCTAAAAGAAATCAACCCTGAAATTCACAGGAAGGACTGATGCTGAAGCTGAAGCTTCAATACTTTGGCCACCTCATGGGAAGAGCTGACTCACTGGAAAATACCCTGATTTGGGGAAAGATTGAAGGCAGGAGGAGAAAGGGGGACGACAAAGGATGAGATGGTTGGATGGCATGACTGACTCACTGGACGTGAGTTTGAGCAAATTCCAGGAGATAATGAAGGACAAGGAAGACTGGGGGCTGTAGTCCATGGGGTGGCAAAGAGTTGGGCGTGACTTAGTGAGTGAGCAGCAAGTCTTTTAAAGCCCTGATTGAAATAGACAAATGGTATTCCGCTGTACAGACGCTTCATTATCATTTTTTCCTTTTGTTGGACTTTAGTTGGTTTCCAGTTTTTCTCAAGTGTGAGTAATATTGAGAAGGAATCTGTTCATGGTCTGACTGTGAATCTGACCATTTCCTTATGCTCAGGGTCTAGAAGGACCTGTGCTGACTCAGGAGTGCTGCACAGAGTTCAAGGTTGCTTCCTGGGAAGGTGCCCGCTTCGCATCTTTCCGACAGTAGAATCACTCTAGAATATTCTGATCAATTGGATGAAAGGGTATTTGCGTTTCTGGGGTCAGTTGCTGCTGCTGCTGCTAAGTCGCTTCAGTCGTGTCCTACTCTGTGCGACCCCATAGACGGTAGTCCACCAGGATCCCCCGTCCCTGGGATTCTCCAGGCAAGAGTGCTGGGTGGGCTGCCATTTCCTTCTCCAATGCATGAAAGTGAAAAGTGAAACTGAAGTCACTCAGTTGTGTCCGATTCTTCGCGACCCCATGGACTGCAGCCCACCAGGCGCCTCCGTCCATGGGATTCTCCAGGCGAGGGTGCCGGCTTTGGCAGGGACGCGCTACATGCACACTCTGTTCATATCCGTCTGTCAGTTGAGCCCGTGCTCCCCTCACTGTTTTGAAGTAAGGAGGAGTCCTGCCTGACCCTGGTGGGGGTGTCGACCTCGGGGTCTTCACATCAGCCCAGGGCTCTTGCAGGGTGCCCCCTCAGCGGGAAGCCCCCGTGGCAGTCAGTCCCCAGCTCTTGCTTCCTTGGTTTGCTCAAAAGGTGATGGCCAGTGACCAGGGAGCAGGGATGGGAGGTGAGGCTCCGGCCGGGCGCGTGGTGCACACGCTGACCCCGGGACTTCAGCTGGGCAGGAGTGGCTCATTAACTGGCCACCCCACCAGCAGCCCTCCCCGAGGAGCGCCTGGGCGGCGGCTTCCCCTCCTCCTGTCTCTGATCGTGAACCCGACTCTTGCCCCCGGGGACATTGAGCTCAGCTGTGGACTCTATACTCTCCGTCTGCCCTTTGATGTGGCTCCCAGGTACGTCCACTCTCAGATCAGCCTCTCCCGGGTTCCGTGAAGAGGAGGCCGCTCTCCACCTCCGGAAGCTCTCCCTGGCTCCCCCACAGCTTGTCTCGTTGCAGCCGGCCTGTGTCACAGAGCGCGCCTCACGGGCCGCTGCCATCCCCCAGCCTCATCCGGTCTCGTCCTCTCTGCCCTTCTTTCCAGTGCCACCAGACTGTCTGGTGCACTGCCACGCACAGTACCTTAGTGGACAGCGTTCTCCATCATGGAAAGTTCTACTGGACACACTCCCCCCCCCCAGCTGGGTACTGTGGGCTTCCCGGGCCACTAAGAAATGGCCCAGCCCCCCAAAAAAGCTCAGCCACCCATCTGTCAGATACTCATCAAGGCCCTTCCAGGCAGGGGGATGTTGTGAAACCAAGACTCGTACACTTCCTGCCTTCACAGAGCTTAGGCTGCCAGGGTCCTCACTCACTCACTCATTCAGTCCACACACACATCGTCAGAGCCCTCTCATTCCAGGCCCTGGGTTGACCCAGCTGACCCAGGCTGTGGTGTGAGGCAAAGCTGACGTGGGACTTGAGGGGCTGCTGATACCTGAAGGGTGAGCAGGTCTGACCAGCAGGGAAGAATGAGCCAGGTAGGGGCACATTTACTGAGCAGCCCCGCGGAAACTGGCCAGGGGTGTTCTGGGTCTCTGGGGAAAATGGGTCTCCTAAACTCCCCAGTGACCAGCTCCTTAACTGTTTGGCAGCGATTCCTCAGTGCTGTTTAATTTCTCCCAGGCTGACCACGTTGAAGTCTTTCAGAAACTCATTAATTCCACAATGGAGCCCTTACTGAGCGCTTGGTGCTGGAGGTATGAAGGGACAGAGATCACTGCTTTGGTGGAACACACATTCTTTGGAGGAGACAAAAAGCAAATGAAACAAAATGCAAACTATATGATATGTTAGCAGGGATGAGATGCCAGGAGGAAAAGCCCAGCAGCACAGAGAGAGAGGAGACAGCAGGGGAGTGTGAGCCTTTGAGACCGGGTGGTCAAGGCAGGGCTCCCCGAGACGGTAGTGTCAGTCCCTTATTTAATCCGACTGTTTGTGACCCCATGGGCTGTGCCCGCCAGGCTCCTCCGTCCATGGGATTCTCCAGGAAAGGGCTCTGGAGTGAGTTGTCATGCCCTCCTCCAGGGGATCTTCCTGATCCAGGGATCAAACCCAGGTCTCCTGCATCGCAGGCAGAGTCTTTGCTTTCTGAGTCACCACCAGGGAAGGTAACATTTGAATAAGATCCCGGAGAGGGTGATGGAGCCACGGAACGTGCTTACACAGGCAGCAGGAACAGCAGGTGTGAAGGCCCTGAGGTGCGATCGTGTCTGTAGCGTCTGTGGAGCCACAGGGGCCAGTGTGGCTACAGGGATGTCAGCAGGGGTGAGAGGTGAGCAGCGGAGATCGGGGTCAGGTTGGAGGCCAAGCCTGCAGGGCACTGCAGTCAATGGGAGGCGGGAGCCGCTCAGTGTTCAGAGAAGTGACATGATTTGATTCAGGCTGTAAGACAGCATCTTGACTGTTCTCCAGTTTCTTTATTTTTCTCCAGTTTTACTGAGACATAATTGTCACATGTCATTGCATAAGATGTACAACATAATGGTTTGACTTACATGTTGTAAAGCGATTACTGTGATAAGTTTAGTATGTATCTCATATGGATACAATAAAAGCAAAAGGAGAAAAAAATGGTTTTTGTGATAAGAACCCTTAGGCTCTAGTCTCTTAATGACTTCCATAGATAACACACAGCAGAGTTAATTGTATTTATCTTGCTGTATGTTACATCACCGACTCAATGGACATGAACTTGAGCAAACTCCGGGAGACAGTGAAGGACAGGGAAGCCTGGCGTGCTGCAAGTCATGGGGTCACAGAGAGTCAGACATGACTTAGTAACTCAACAACGGCAACATAACATCCCCAGTTATTTATCCTTACCTAGAAGTCTGTGCCTTTTGATCACCCTCCTGCAATTCCACCCCTCCCTTCCTCTGGTAAACTTCATCTCTTTTTCCACTGCTGTTGTTCAGTTGCTCAGTCATGTCCGACTCTTTGCGACCCCATGGACTGCAGCACACCAGGCTTCCCTGTCCTTCGCCGTGTTCCCACTCTTGCTTTCCACACGTAAGTGCCAATCATACAGTGCCCGTCTGTCTCTGCTCAGCTTCTTGCTAGCCTGTGCAGAAGCTTCCTGGTGTGCTGAAGCTATGGATACACCTTAGTTCCCAAGTTTCTTCTGACCCTTCGGTGTGATTGCCAGTGAGAAGATGGGGAAGACTGGCCTGAGAGTGTGTGAGGAGCATAGGACCGATGACAGGTGCGGATATGCCTGCCTCTCACTTGCACAGAGACCAGGCAGTGAGCCTGAACCCCTGCAGCCCTCTGTCTCTTCTGTGAAAAGGAGTGAGCTGGGTCTGTGCTGCGGATGCTGGCCAGGACCTGCATGAATGTTCAGGCGGGGCAGACAGCACCATCACCATCCTTGATCTCGAGGCCAGTCTCCTCCAAACCCTCCCACGCAGCCCGTTTCACCCCTGGTGGCAGCCAGATTTGTCTGCCTGGCTCTGCGGCGTGCATGGGGAGGGTCCCAGGATGCAGGGTCCAATGTCCCGCATAGTCTTAGGAGCCCAAACCCACAGCACTCCGGAGTCCCAGCTATCAGTTCCGGCTCCAGCAGTGTCCTGGAGAGGAATAGAATCAGCAATGCTCTTCGCCTCCCACACCAGGAGGTAAGGATGCGTGCTCCGTAGAAGGCACTCCCAGGCTACCATCGAGGTTGTCTGGAAGATGCCATCTGGGCGGCGCCGATGGACCACCGGGCTTGCTCATCCGCGTCCCTTCTTACCAGCTGTGTCCGGGGGACCGCGGCCTCAGAGTCCTCTTCATCCGTAGAATGTTGGCTGAGAAGACGACAGGTTTGTGTAAACGGCGCGCAGGGTGCCACCCTCAGCGGACGTGTCTCCAGGGCTGGTCACTCAGCAACTGCGGGACGCGCGCCTCCTGTCCCGAGGGGGCTGGTGGCTCACCGGACTCTCGCCCGCATCTCTCCAGCAACGTCCCAGACAAGTCCTGGCTTTGCCTGTTGGCCGCCCGGGGCTGCCGATGGGAGCGGGGAGGGAGGGTCGGGCCGGGGGCTGTCCGGCGGCGCCCAGCCCGCGTGGACCCTCCTCGGAGCCCCAGGCCAGGCCCAAGTTCGTTTTCACCTGGGCTAAAACCTCCGGAGCCGCCGCGGCCAGGCCACTGCGACTGGAAGGGCGGGGCAGGGGCGGGGCCTGGGCCTGGGAGGGGCTAATGGGCGGGGCCTGGCCGGGCAGGGGCGGGTCCGGGGGCGGGGCAGGGGGCGGGTCCGCAGCGCGTGACGCGCGGCGAGGGCCAATGGGTCGCGCGCCCGAGGCCGAGCCTCCTGCGAGCCTTCGCGGCGCCCGGCGCGTCACGTGAGCCCGGGGAGTGAGCGCCGAGAAGCGGCGGCGGCGGCGGGGGCTCGGCCGCAGCGACGCGGGCCGGGCGAGGCGAGTGAGTGCGGGACGCGCGGCCGCCGCCCCCAGCGCAGCCCGCGTGGGCCCGGGATCGCCAGGCCTGGCCGCCGGCCGGCCGTGCCGAGTTCAGGTGGGAGCGCGCGGCGAGGACGGGCGCGCCTGGACCGGGCCCGGAGGGGGCGCGGGGGCCCTCTGCGCGTCGGGCCGGGCGCCCGCACGGCTGTCCCGGCTCCGCGCGAGCGTCGGGGAGATGTCGGCGGAGCGGGGCCCTCGGCGCGGGGCCGGGCCCGGGGCCGGGGCCGGGGCCGGGGGCAGGCAGGCGGGACGGCGATCCCCCGTGCCCACCAGCACCGGCCCAGTCCCCGCGCCGGCCTCGGCGCCTGGCCCCCACGCGGCTGCGCGCCCCTCGCGGGCCGGCAGCCCATATGGCGGGCGCGGCGGGGCCTGCGGGCGGAGGGGTTACTGCCGGTCACCGCGGCCGGCTCTGAGGAGGCGGAGCCCGGCTCCCCCGCCCCTTCCCACGCGCGGCCCCACGCGCGCCGGGGCGTTGCGGGGTCCCCCGCCCGGCCCTCAGCGCGCCCCGCACGCGCAGTCACGCGGCAGGAGCTTGTGCCCCCGCCGGCGCCCCCGCCGGCGCCCCCCCGCCCGCCCCTCTGCGGGTCCCTTCGCCGCCCTCCCTCCACCCCTGCTGTTTGCCGGCCCAGGCCCCGGGGAGTGACGGGTCCCCGGATGCCTGAAGCCCTGGAGCCACTCTGCCGCCTCCAGGGACCCGGCGGAGCGCGGGGAGCCCCGCCGCCCACAGGTGCGAGGCCAGGGCCGCGGGACTCTTATTTTGAAGGGCGGCCGCCCCCCCACCCCCCACCCCCCGCCGTGGTCTGCACGCTGACCCAATGGAAGGCCCTTGGCCGGCGCTCGGCTTGTTATCAATTACATGTTGTTCCTGCGGCCGCCGTGTCCCCGGGAGGATAAACAGCAGGCCCGGCCGGCCGGGCGGGGAGGGGCGGAGTCCAGCCGTGGCCGGGACGCTGCCCGGGACAGGGCGTCCCCCCCTCGCGGCCTGCGTCGTTGGCCGGGCCACGTGCTGCTGTGTTTCAGGGCAGGTCCTGGCGCCCCGCAGGCCCCGTGGGCTCTCAGTGTCCGTGTCCGTGTCCTCCCCGCCGAGGAGCCCTGCCCGAGGGCCCAGGGCGGTCTGCTGCGGGCCCCATCCCCGGGCCTTTGCACTCCATCGGCAAAGTTCGGCCAGGATCCTGTTTCAGAGTCGCGGGTAGACAGTCCAAATGGCTTATATTCTGGTGGGGAGACTGAGAGCAGAAGTGCATGAATACGCTCACTGCAGGAGCAACTGTTAGGGAGATGATGGCGCAGGGTGGTTAGCAGAGGGTGGTGGGCAGGTGGGGGAGGCTTCACAGGGAGTGAGTTCGGAACTGAGGGATCTAAATCAGGTGCTCCTTCCTAGAGGGCTGGGAAGAGGGGTCTGTGGAGAGGGAAGGGCTGGGGCCCTGGCCAGGGCGGTGAGGCCGGTGCGCTTGTGCACAGCCTGTGAGTGGGGCAGCTGGAGCAGTGGTCTGGGCAGACCAGCCTTCTGGGAGGAGCCTGGGTCCATTCCTTTGGGACTCTCTTAGGTCCCTGCCCACCCCCACCTACTGCTGCACTTACTTCCCCTCTTATTTGTTTTGTATCATTTAATCTGTGGGTATCTTAGTTTATGTGTCCAAAATGTAAGGCCTCCTTTGAAAACTATGTACCAATCACAATACATCATCCTGTTTAAAAATATTGACTGTAATTCCTCAATATCATGGAATAGTCGGGTAGTGATCACATTTCTGGGGAGAATTTCAAGGGCAGGGATGCGGCCTGGTCTGCCTTTTCTGCCTGGTTCTAGGAAAACCCGGAGTCCCCGGGTTTCTCAGCATGGCGGCAGAGGGGAGAAAGGACCGCACCCTTGAGGCTCCCCTGACGGCTGGTGCTGCCCATCCGCCCCCTGTAGCGAGTGCTCAGCATGTGTAAGCTCACTGGTCTTACAAAACCCCAGGAACTAGGCATAGTTGTCAGGATGCCCACCCAACGCATGGCACAGGGAGGTTGTACCGCCTGCCCGAGGTCACACAGCTGACAAGCTGCAGAGACAGGAGCTCAGTGTGGGCGACGGGGTGGAGGTTGGGGTCTCAGGCTGAGTGTGGGCTCTGTTCTTCACATTATCTGGCATTTTTATGCCTTTTCAGCACCTGATGCAGTGAACAGTGTGTATTTTAAAACTCCCAGCTTTAAATCCTTAGCTAAAAAGCCAAACGTTCTCCTGCAAACACTGCCCTGGATGGAAACTTGCACCTTGCCTTGTTTTCCTGGGGTTCTCTGATGCTTTCTGGCCGGGTCATCACACACGGAACAGGTGGGAGACTGGGGTCCGGGGAGCAAAGACTGGCCCCAGGTCACGGCTGAGGCTGGCCTGGCCCTGGGAGGTCCTGACTGCTGGCTGGGCCTGCTGACCGTCGGGCAGTGCCGGGCCCGGGCCGAGTGCTTGAGACAGAGATGGTTGTAGTGGGAGTGGACGTGGTGCCTGGCGGCCAAGACTGTCTGCTTTAACTGCAGATCGTCCCCTTCCTCAACTCGGTAAACACCCGCTGTGGTCACTGGGTGGGACAAAGGTCTGCAGAGGTGGCCCTGTCACGGCCACTGTTGACTCTCCTTGGACAGCAACCTGCATGGCCTTCAGCCTGCCCCTGTCCTCTCTGCTGACGTGCCCTGAGCCCCTCCTGGGCGCCAGAAGCCTCACCAGGGGCTGGGAACCCAACCAGAGCCGACCACCCAGCCTATACCACAGGGGCCCTGGTCTGGGAGGGAGGCGGCGTGAGCTGGGTGAGTGCTCCATGAGGTGCTGGCGGGGGTCTCATCGCCCACCTGGCAGCTGTGAGTCAAAGGCGGGAGTAGCTGGGGCCTGGGACCAGGGTATGTTCTCCCTGAGTTGTCATCGCAAGGCAGGGCCCTTCCACCACTGGTGAAGCCCCTGAAGTGCCCAGTCCAGTGGAGGGTGCTTGGTGGAGGCCCGTCCCCAGTTCACTGGAGAGGCGGCCGAGATGGGATGGGCCCGAGGACTGGGTGGTGGGGTGGGCTGTTCCCTTTCAGGTGGTCAGACAGCCCTTGTGGGGTCTTTAATTTATGCCTCCGAGTAGACTTGTCTGGTTGAAATACAAACTCCTCATTTATATCTGAGTCTCAGATGAAACAATTTTTTAATATAAGCCTGCTGTATCCAGTGTTTGGACATACTTCTGTTAAAAGTTGTTCATTTTTTAAACTCAGTTTCAAGTTGAACTGGGTGGCCTTTATTTTTATTTGCTCAATCTGGCAAACCTACCCAAGCTGCAGCAACAGGGGGTCAGAGGGCATGTGGCCATCCTCCTCCCCCACCCGCCACCCCGCCAGCAATTCTGCAGGAATGGGACCGAGGTCAGTTGTCCAGGGATGATGGCGACTCTGTTCAGCTGGATGGGGTTCCCGCCTGGCTGTTTGGGGTGCAGAGCACCTCCTCACACACCCACCCTCTCCCTCACACGCACTCACACTCAGACATGTGTGTTCCTTCTCAGAATTGTTCTGAAAAATCGGTGTGAAGCTGCAAGAGCCGGGTTGTGCAATGGGCTTGGAGAGCACTTTTACAAACAGGTGGTGCAATTTCGGAAAACACGCTTGCAGCGTTCCCCATCGGATAGATGGAGGCAGGATACAGGCCTGGGGCGGCGGGAGGCTGTGGCTGGCTGCGGCATGGGGCCAGGCGCCTCCAAGGAGGGGGGTTGACTGCGCTGCTTTCCTGACGGGGCCTTCTTGGTTTTCTCTGCAGCCGCCAGGCCAGCATGGTGGACCACTTGCTCCCAGTGGACGAGACCTTCTCGTCGCTGAAACGCCCTGTCTGTTTTCTGGGTGATGGGCGGGCGTATCACATGCTACCCTCACCCCTCTCCGAGGACGACAGTGATGCCTCCAGCCTCTGCTCCTGCGCCAGCCCTGACTCACAAACCCTGTGTTCCTGCTACGGAGGTGGCCGGGGGCTGAGGGCCAGGACAGTATCCTGGATTTCCTGCTGTCCCAGGCCACCCTGGGCAGCGGCGTTGCGGCTCATGGCAGCTCCATGGCCTGGGGGACCTGGCGGAAAACACCGGCCCCCCGTGAAGGGGGAACATTTCAGCTTCCCGAGTTCCCTGTGGGCGACCCCGATGACGTCCCTCGGCCCTTCCAGCCCACCCTGGAGGAGATCGAAGAGTTTCTGGAGGAGAACATGGAGCCGGTGGTGAAGCAGGCCCCAGAGGGCAGTGGCAAGGACTTGGACACCTGTGGCCAGCTCTCTGCTGGGTCGCATAGAGGCCACCTCCACCCCGGGGCCGGCGGCAGAGAGCGCTGTGCCCCCTCGCCAGGGCCCAGTGCGGCTGGTAGCCAGGGCCCACCTGGGGGCCCCGCCCCTGACCCCCGGTCCCGCTGCTGCTGCAGATCCAGCCAGTGCCAGTGAAGCAGGAGTCGGGTGCGGAGCCTGCCTCCCGGGGCAGCCCCGGAGGCCGTCAAGGTGGCGCAGCTGCTGGTCAGCATCCAGGGCCAGACCTTCACGCTTGTGCCCCAGGTGCTGCCCTCGTCCAGCCTCAGCTTGCCCTCCAAGTTCGTGCGCATTGCCCCCCCGTGCCCATTGCCGCCAAGCCCCTTGGGTCAGGACCCCTGGGGCCTGGCTCTGCAGGCCTCCTCATGGGCCAGAAGTTCCCCAAGAACCCGGCGGCCGAACTCATCAAAATGCACAGGTGCACTTTCCCCCCGGCTGCAGCAAGATGTACACCAAGAGCAGCCACCTGAAGGCCCACCTGCGCCGGCACACGGGCGAGAAGCCCTTCCGCCTGCACCTGGCCGGGCTGTGGCTGGAGGTCAGTATGGCGGCGGTGACCAGGCATTGCGCAGGGCCTGCGCGCCCTGCTCCCGGGTGTGTGGCCAAGACCGCGTCCTCCGCACTTGGATAAGGCTGCTTAAGGTGGGGAGGGGTGGGCAGGCCCAGAGGTCCCCGTGTGCCTCCAAAGTGGTGGCGTCCGGTTTCATGGTGACCAGGTGAGGCTGTGGCTGTACTGGGGAGGGGCTGGGCCAGGCACAGAGCACCCTGCTGGCGCCGGGGCTGCGAGAGGCGCGGAGGGCGGCTGCGCACCGCGTGTCCCCGGTGTTCCCGTGCCGCGCACCCCGCAGCGCCCCAAGGGTAAGTACCGCTTCTCACCTCCCTTCATCGTTGAGCACAGGGAGGCTGGAGCAGCTCAGTAACTGGCGGGCATGCGGCCCTTTGCTGATGGGGTCGAAGCCAGGGGCCAGAAGCGGCTGCCTCTACAGCCTGAAGGCCCAGCCAGTTGACAGCCGTCCTGGGGGACCTGGCGCTGTGCTGGGGGATGCCAGGAAGGCCACGGAGGGGCTCCAGGCTCGGGTGCCAAGCCAGAAGCAGGAGACTGCTTCCAGGCTCTCTACTCGGTGTATGGTGGGGAACCCAGCTCTCAAAGCGGGGCGACGGCTTGCCCAAGGTCACCCAGGGTCACCCAGCCCCTGGGCAGGCAGAGCTGGTGGGACCCCCTTGGGCCGCCCCCAGTCCCCCGGGCGGGCTCGCCCTCTTGGGAGGGAACGGTTTCCTGAGGCTCTGGCACATGCTCAGGGACGCCCCTCTGCAGGATGCTGGCCAGCCCGGGAGGTGCACGTGCTCCTTGCACACTCGGTCCTGCCTGGTGTGGCTTCTGTGTGAGGGGTGGGAAGCATGCTTGGCTTTGTGCAGACCGGGAACCTCACAAGGGGCATGTGTGGCCACACGCGACTGTGCACGCTGCATGTTTGTGCCCCATGCGTGTGTGTGGGTGCACACGGCGCCCGGTGCTTCCTGGCAGCATTGCTCCTGAGAGCAGGGCAGGGCCGGCCCCGGGCTGGAGGTGCTGGCCTCAGCGTTGTAGCGGGCTGAGGCTGGACGGAGGGGAGCCCTGCGCCCAGCGTCCTGGGTCGTGGGGTGCTGAGCTGGCCTGAGAAGGCGCTTTGCCTTGGCACCCACAGCCCTGAGGGCTCCGGGAGCCCAGCCCAAGCCCCGCACTGCCCACAGCGTTGGGCAGGAGTCAGCCAGTGTGCTTCAGGGCAGGCCTGCCAGCTGGCAGAAAAACTAGGGTCGGTGGGCAGACCTGGGCCCCTGCTGCGGCCCAGCCGCGGCAGGGGATATCCTGACCTCAGGGTGGAGTGGCTGGTGGCAGGGGGTGGAGCCCGGCCCAGCTCTGCCCCCTGCCAGTGCCCTCCTGTGGTTCCCCGGCCAAGCCTCAGTTTCCTCCTCTGTCAAGTGGAAGGCTTGCTTGCGGCCTCTGTCCCCCAGGTCCGTGTGTGCAGGGATCGTCTGGGTCGTGTGCCGCTCTTGGATGAGGTCAGAGTGTGAGGGGGGAGGGGTCACCCTGCTTCCACTGGGCGGCACCCATGCTGCAGGGTGGCACCCAGAGACCCCCCGGGCCGGTGCTGTCTTCTTGGTGGGGGTTGGGCCGTGGGCAGCCTCACGGTCCTGGGCACTGTCCCCCGCCCCGGGAACTGAGGCTGGGTGGAAGGATGTGGTCGTGGTCAAGGCCGCCCACTCAGCTGCTCCCCCAGGAGAAGAGGACCTGTGTTCCAGGCTGTCCTGGAGGACAGACAAAACCCTCGGCCCGGGGCATCGGGGGGCAGGTCTCAGCCTCCAGCACAGTGGCCCTGGAGGGAGTGAGTTCCCCATGGGGGAGGCATGTAACCCAGAATGGGATTCATGGTGGGCGTTCAGGTGTGCGCTGCCTGAGCCCTTGCATGGGCTTACCCAGGACCTCTGAGTGGGGGAGGCACAGTGGGAGCCTGGCACCATGAGGTCTCCACAGAGCCCTTGGGAGCCGTGTCTGCCATCAGCCAGGCGAGCGGCTTCTCTTTGGTCTGGATCTGGCCCTCACGGGGTCATGTGTGGCTCACGTGAGGCAGAGGCCCCTGCCAGGCGGGGAGCTGAGGGCGCCTGCCCCTTGCGGGGGCCGTGTCTCGCTGGTTAGTCTTCAGGGATCATGAACTGTTGCTCATGGGCCCATGAGTTGACTGTCCCGTCCACGTGG
Source organism: Nanger dama (assembly GCA_917880005.1). NCBI lineage: Eukaryota > Metazoa > Chordata > Mammalia > Artiodactyla > Bovidae > Nanger > Nanger dama. The sequence continues at coordinate 71,133 of CAKJTW010000016.1, read as the reverse complement.
TCACAGCTGCCAGCCGAGGGACAGAGGGGCGTCCTTCCAGCATGTGGGTGGGAGGGTGGACCGACTTTGGGCAGCTCCGTCAGGACAGGGGAGAAGGTGACAGTGGGCAGCCCCGCAGCCATTTGCTGAGTGCCAGGCACTGTCCTGAGGGCCTCAGAGCTGGGCTGCTGCTGAGTCGCTTCAGTCGTGTCTGACTCTGTGCGGCCCCATAGACCGCCTCCCACCAGGCTCCCCCGTCCCTGGGACTCTCCAGGCGAGAGCCCTGGAGAGCTGGACTCCCCCTCTGCAAATCACCATCTTGGCTTCCGTGCTCCCTTCCACGGGGGACGCACTACCTTTCCGCCCCCTCAGGCCTTCCGTACCCCCAGACACACCTAGATTCCTATCCAGACGCCTCGTTCTGGACCGGAGGCTCCCTCGGGCAGCGCGGGCTGGCACGGCCCCCGGTGGCCTGTGTCTCCAGCACTCTTCTCCAGGGGTGGCTGTCGCTGGTCTTGCCATGACTCTGGCTTTGCTCTTGCCACATCCCAGTCTCTTTGAGGCCTCCCAGCACCCCTGTGGTTTGTTGGCACCATCTAGTTTTAGGGTGGGGGGAAACCGAGGCCCAGAAAGACGCAGTCCTCCCTCATGGGGACAGAGCGCACCCCGCCTTGGGGAGGCCAGCATGCCTCTTCCACGTGCTGCCCCAGGGCCGGGCTGGGCACCACCTCTCACTGGGCAGCGCTCTCGTGTGCCAGGAGTCCTGCCTTCCCTGAGGTCATCAGCTGCCAGGCATCAGCTCGGCCGGGAGGAAAGGGCTGAGGAGTGAGACAGTGAGACAGTGAGACACAGCTCCGGGGTGCTGGGCAGGTGCCCCACGTCATTCTGAGCCTGTGAGCGGGCATCAGTGTGTCGCCCACTTCTGTTGTTCACTCACTCAGTCGTGTCCGACTCTTTGCGCCCCCATGGACTGCAGCAAGCCAGCCTCCCTGTCCATCAGCAAATCCTGGAGCTTACTCAGACTCATGTCCATCGAGTTGATGACGCCATTCAATGTCTCACCCTCTGCCGCCCCACTTTAGAGAAAGGAAATGTGGCCGGGCTGGCAGGCGGTTCTCACCATCACCCAGCTGGGAGGTGGCTGAGGCAGGGGCTTGGCCTGGGTTCCCTGCCCACCCCGCCCCACCCCCAACCGGCAGGCTGTAGGCCTGGCCCGCCCTGCAGCAGCCCCTCCACACCTCCAGAGGGGTGGGCCGCCCCCTGCACCATGCCTGCCCTCCCAGTGGGCGTTCTGCGTCCCATACCCTCTCCTTCCTGGCGGTCCTGGTGAGGAGCAGCTGCCTGTCCCCCTTGGCGCCTGCCCTGTGTCCTGCTCACTGAGGGCCAGGGGCGCTGTCATCCCTGGCCTGGGCAACCTCCGCCACTTCCTTCGGTGTCTGATCGTGGACCCTGGAGTCCCTGCTTTCCGCGTAGGGACGCGGCTCCGGGAGGCTGGGACGGGGCTGGGGCCAGATGGGCCTTCTTGAGGTCGTGCCTGCCGGGAGGCACCTGTCGGCCTCTGCCTAGAAGTTCCCGCTTCTCTCTTGAACACCGGCCTTCCCTGTTCTCTGCAGAGGGACGTGCTGCCTCCACTCCTGGGAGAGTGCCCTCCTGCCTCCGCTCCTGGGAGAGTGCCGGCTCCCGCGTGGTGGGGCCTGGGTCTCCACGGTGGACGGGGAGGCCCTGGAGATGGGGAGGCCGGGGTGGGGCCGGGGCTGCGACAAGGCCCCGAGACCTGCCTGCGGTCACAGCCCTGCGTTGTTCCTGGCGGCACGTCCCCACCGCTGCCCTCGGCCTGGGTGCTCACAGCGACGGCTTTCTGGGTGATGGAGGGCCCCCCCCTGGACCTGTGCTTCCCTGCAGCCCAGCCGTGGGGATCATGGGAGACTCTCATCAGCCGTGGGCCCTGCACCCGCTCTGCAGCCTCAGCCCTGGCACCCGGTCTGCTCTTCCCTGTGCCTGGGAAGCACCTCCAAGAGCTTGGTGACCCGCCAGGTGGTCCAGCAGGAGGAGCAGGGTCCGCTGCCCACAGAGGCTGAGTCGTAGCCACCTGCCCCATCCCATGTGGCTGCAATTTGGGGAGAAGGTGGCATGTGGGTCATCTGGGGGCTCAGGTCATAGGACCTGAGGGGGAGGGGGTGTGCAGGTGGGGGGCTGCTGTCGGGGCTGCTGTCCCCACTATGCGCCCCTCCTAGGCATCCCCGACAAGAGGCCACTTGCCCTGTGTGCCCACTTGGCCTCTGGGAAGAGCCTTGGAAGGCAGACAAGAGCCTCGGAGGCTCCACTGGAAAAGAGGGGATGCTGAGGCCCAGGATGGGCCCGTGTTTGCTCCGGGGCTACACGGGCTCACACCGAGCCATCCGCCCTCCCTGCAGCCCCTGTACTCACACCCTCCCCAGGGTGGCGTCTCCAGTGGGGCTGGTCTTGGCTCCCCTGAGTGGGAGGATGAGGCCGACCCCGTGCCTCGTGCTGGGGGAGGCGGCGGCTCAGGGCCGTCGCAGAGCCTCCTTGCCACTGCCCTGGGGGGTCCTGACTCCCGCTGGGGTGGGTGGTCCCGGGCTGGCCCCTGATGGCTGGAACCTTGATGCTCCTTCCAGCTGCTTGAGCTGCAGGGTACGGGGCATCCGGCCCACTCTGGGGAGGCCAGGCTGCCCACGGTCACCAGGGTGGGAAGACCTGGGTCTGGCCCTGTTTGCTCTGGCCTCGACTGCTCTGTGGCTGCTGACCCTGGGTCAGGGCCTTGGGTTTTCTGAGCCTTGGTTTCCTCTCATGGCAGACGGGCCAGGGTCTTATTTCCAAAGGTGCTGATGGCACTGTGCCCTGTGTGCAGGCACGCGGGCCGTGATGTGAACACCAGCTTCCAAGCACAGGAGCCTGGCCGCGCTCTGGGCACCGGGGAGTGAGGGAGGCGGTGCTTGTCCTCCAGTGCCTCTGGGCTGAGGCCCCACTCAGTCTTCCCTGTACAGCTGTGGGTCCCGGGCTCCCACCCAGAGGGTCAGGCCTGGCCGAGCCTCTAGACCCCTCCTTGGCGGGGGGGAACGGCTGCTGCAGGTGCCACCCCCCTTCCTCTCATGCGTGGGTCCAGGAACAGGGGTGCTGGGCCTGGTGCTCCTGTGTGCGTGTGTTCACATGGGTGTGCATGTGTGTGCTCCGTGCTCGGTCGTGTCCGACTCTTTGTGACCCGTGGGCTGTAGCCCACCAGGCTCCTCATTCTCCAGGCAGGAATACTGGAGTGGGCTGCTATACCCTCCTTCAGGGGATCTTCCCGACCCAGGGACCGAGCCCAGGCCCCCTGCAACTGCAGGCAGAGGCTTTAGTGTGGCATGTTTGTGTGTGCGCATGTGCACTGGGTGTTCTCACTCCCGGGGCTGGCAAGGGCTGCCTCTCTGACAGCTCTCCGTCCTCTCGAGGTTCTGCTGTGTCTGCTCTCTCACTGACGCACAGACCAAGCACCCCAGGCACCAGGTGCTGGGCTGGCCATGGGGCACATGCCTTTCCTTATGGAGCTGACGGTCTAGTGGCTCAGACTGATGTTCATCAAAAACTTGGAAACTAAAGTTGCAGCAGTGGCAGAGGTCAGGAAGGAGAAATGCTTAGAGCTTCTAGGCCCTAGCTGTGGGTGGGATGCAATCCTGGAGGGCTTTCCTGAGGAGGTGATGTTTGCGCTGAGGGCTAAGGGATGCTTGGGATGAGCCTTCTGGACAGAGGGGACGGTTTGGGCACATGTCCCAGGGCAGTTCGTGCAGGCAGAGTGCAAAGCACAACAGCGTGCATGCATAGGGTGGGGTCTTGCTGCCAGGACCAAGCTTGGGCATGGGGAGAGGCTGGAGTCCCTGAGGTCGGCCGTGGCAAGAGCTGAGCCCTGTGGTCAGCTGGGGTCCGTGGCTGCAGCTCCTTCGCAGCAGCTGCTGGGGCTGCAACAGGGGAGGCAGCTGGGCCACCGTGGAGGCTTCTGAGTGCCTTGCAGGGCGCGGTGCCGTCTGGAGACCTCTCAGCTGCTGGGAAGGCAGGCAGGGTCCAGTTAAGGGGTCAAGTCTGAGGGCCTTTCCTGCTCTGTGACAAAGGCCCTCCCCTGCAGGCTGGCAGGGTCTCTGCCCCAGCTTGTGCCCCCGGTTGGGGGCTGCCTGGAGGATGCTCCCAGGAGCCCCACTCTCTGGTCTGAGGGGCTTGAGGCACAGCTGCACTTGGGGGGCCTGTGGGGTTGCCAGCTGCTCTCAGGCCACAGCACGGGGACCGGCCCCTCTCGCCTCCCTGAAGGGGCGGCAGGGAGGGGCAGAGTGGGGCTCGGCGCCCTCCCCGCGGACCCCATGGGCTCTGCCGGGCGGCGGGGGCGAGGCCGCTGACCGCCCTGTCCCGCAGGTTCTCGCGCTCGGATGAGCTGTCGCGACACCGGCGTTCGCACTCGGGCGTGAAGCCCTACCAGTGCCCCGTGTGCGAGAAGAAGTTCGCCCGCAGCGACCACCTGTCCAAGCACGTCAAGGTGCACCGCTTCCCGCGCAGCAGCCGGCTGCCGCGGCCCTGACCCGCCCCCGCCCCGCCCCCCGAGCGGCCGCCTCCGCCAGGCACTCTGTAGCAATAAGTTATCAGCCCCCGTTGGAGGGACCTGACGCCCATCTGGGCCACCTGGAGCCCGGGAGGCGGCCGCGCTGGCCAGAGGCAACCTGCGCTCCCGCGCCTTCCGCCTTCCGCGGCGCAGTCCCCCTCCTGCTGGGCTCCCCGCCTGGGCCGGGGCCAGCGCTCAGGCCGGGGAAGGAGAAGTTCGCAGTGTTGAAATGTCAGTTCCCGGAGGGGAGTGTGCAGGGGGGCAGGAAGTAGGCCAGAAGTCCAGGCTGCACTGTGGCCTGGGCGTGGCTCCATTCCCGGCCTGACCGCCAGAGCGCAGGGCGGTACAGGGGGCGGGACCTGGCTGCCCGGGTGGCCGTGGTCTGGGTGAAAAAACCCCTCTCTGGGTGAAAAACCCCTCTCGGCATGACGGTAGTGCATGTGCTTGAGTTAAACGTGCAGGACAGATGGACAGACGCAGGTCTGCCCCAGGGTGAGGTGCCGCGTGGCCCAGCCCCTCGTCCTGTTTTGCAGAAAACCCAGACGGAGCCTCGGGTCACCTTCAGGAGGAGAGGGCTGGTGTAGAAGGGCTAGCAGAGCCTCCCAAACCCTGATCTAGAAGTGCGTTCCTCAGTTTGCCCAGAAGTTAGTATCAAATGAGCTAGCTTGCTTTGAGAGGTTTATTTCACACCCTATGAATGTATGTAAATAAAGTGTACATAGGCACATCGACATAAAATCTTTTAATAACATATCAACATTGTGTAAATTTGAAATGAAATCTATAAAGCTGGTGTACATATGTTTACAATTATGTATATTTTCTTTGGTCCTTCATAAAAATATATTTGCCAATAAAAAGAAAGAACTTGATAACTCTGGCGTTGGCATGCTGTTTTCCATGGCCCTGCCAGGAAATGGATTGATTCTTGGGCTTAATCCGGTTTGCCACATGCGGGAGACCCTGGTTTGCACCTGGAGCGACACAGGGGCTCCGTGGATGTCTGGCCCCCTGGTCCACCAGTGCAGGGTCCCTGCACCCCCACCTCCACACCCGAGGCTGGGTGTCTGCTCCTTCTGTGTCCTGAGGGCTGTCTGCTCCGCAGACCCACAGCTGCCTGATTCCAGCTTCACTTGTGGGAAGAGACCACAGGCGGGCCTGGCCCACAGGGCCAGGACTCCACTGAGCTCCTGTCTGAGACCCTTGCTTGGCACTTCCCACCTCGTGTGCGGTGTACTGAGCATTGATTATGTGCCCTGCAAGGGGGCAAACCGTTTCCAGGCCACAGCTCCCCTGGGGAAATGGCACATGATGCCCGCCTGCAGTTGAGAACGGATCAGGCATCTTGAGCAGGCGGAGGCAGTGCCTGGCGTGAGCTCTGCGGAGGAGGCCTCGACCCCGACCCCGTGCCCCGGCGGGCCAGGAGGGAGCTGGCCAGAGGGGCTGGGCTAGGCACCGGCCTGCTTCTCTGTCCGTGTGCCCTGGGGGCTGTCAGTGACAGCCTCGGACCTGGAGCTGGTGGTGGAGCTCCGCGGGTCTGCAGGGGAGATGTGAGGGAGGTGTGTGCATGTGCCTGTGTCTCCTGCGGTGAAGGCCCTTGTCCCTGCTGACCTGGGAACCTCCTGCTGCAGCCGTCCATCTGTCCAGGAGAGCACAGCACAGGTGCAGAACCGACACCCCATCCTGCCCGGCCCTGGTCCTGGGGAGAGGACCCAGCCTTGTGACCTGTGCCCTTGACCCTGACTGGACACACTCCTGGGGGAAACATGCCGTGGGGAAGCGAGGCATCAATCTCCCACAGAGGTGCCTTCTTCATCCATAGAGAAGCGGCCCGGTTACAGGGGACCCGGGGGTCAGGATGGTCACACTGGAGGATCCTTGAGCACGTGTGTGTACACAACTGAGCGGCACCTGGACACGGCTCGCCTTGGCACATGCGTCCCCAGTAGCCCCCCGCGTGGGCCCTCAGCCTGGGCGGCCTCTGTCCAGGCCCGGACAGCCTCTGTCCAGGCCCGGGGCGGGCTCTGTCCAGTCCAGACCCGGGCAGCCTCTGTCCAGGCCCGGGCGGGCTCTGTCAAGGCCCGGGCGGGTGCACACTGGAAGGTGTGCGGTGCTGTCTGCCGCTTCCTGGCCCCTGGGCCCCAGAGATGCCTCTGCCTGTAGGAAAGCAGTTCAGAGCACGTGGTTTACTCGCTGTCCGTAGGCTGCGCGCCACGTCGACAGGCTTTGTGTCAACCCAGATCCCAGAATACGCACCATCATGCTGAGCTGTACATTCTGGTCTCCGGGCACCACAGTTTATTGCCAGTTGAATTTAATGGTAAATTACCATTAACTAGCTTTAAGATTGTTCCCACATGTTTGCTGAGATAATAATGATACAAAACAGAACAGACCTTGCACATCGCTTCATACTCAACTTTTAATGGCGGGTTTGCTGGGTCAAAGAGCAGGCCAGTAACTTTGCCAAATTACCATCCAAAAATCTATTGCACTGGGGACATGATTTACTCATGCATTCAGTGTGTTATCTGCTCTTCCACACTAGAACATGAACTCGGGAAGAAGGGTTTTGCCTGTTTTGTTCAGCACTGTGAGCCCAGCTCCCAAAACAAATATTTGTTGAGCAAATGACGTGAGTGGTAAGCGAGCACTATTGCTAAAATTGGGATAAGATATAGAGGTTAAATATACAATTTAAAGGTAAAAAGTCGTCAGCAGAATATTGGCTCCAAGGATTGTTGTTCAGTCGCTCAGTCGTGTCCAGCTCTTCGTGACCCCATGAACCGCAGCACGCCAGGCCTCCCCTGTCCATCACCAACTCCCGGAGTTCACTCAAACTCACGTCCATTGAGTCAGTGATGCCAACCAACCATACCATCCTGTGTTGTCCCCTCCTCCTCCTGCCTTCAATCTTTCCCAGCATCAGGGTCTTTTCTAATGAGTCTGTTCTCATCAGGTGGCCAAAGGATTGGAGCTTCAGCTTCAGCATCAGTCCTTCAATGACTATTCAGGGCTGATCTCCTTTAGGATGGACTGGTTGGGTCTCCTTGCAGTCCAAGGGACTCTCAGGAGTCTTCTCCAACACCACAGTTCAAAAGCATCAATTCTTCAGTGCTCAGCTTTCTTTATAGTCCAACTCTCACATCCATACATGACTACTGGAAAAAGGAGAGATTATCCGGGATTACCTGGTGAGCCCGAGGTTGTCACGTGAGTACTTTAAAGCAAGGGTCCCCCGCCCCCCCCCAGCCACACATGAGGTAAGCACGGGCAAGTTAATGGAGCTCCCTCTATATTTATGGCCACTGCCCATTGTTGGGGGTTTTCCACCTGAGCTCCACCTCCTGTCGGATCAGTGAGGGCATCAGATTCTCCTAAAAGCTCAAACCCTACTGTGACCTGAGCATGTGAGGGGTCTGGGTTGTGGCTCCTTCTGAGAATCTGACGCTGGACGATCAGAGGTAGAGCTGAGCTGGTGATACTAGCTCTGGGGAGCGGCTGCAGGTACCGATGATCATGCTCACAACACGTAAGGCGCTCGAAGCATCTGCAAGCCATCCCTCCCACTCCAGTCCGTGGAAGAATCGTCTTCCTCGAAACAGGGCCCTGGTGCCAACAAGGTTGGGCACTGCTGCCTTAGAGCAGGTCAGGAGGCGAGGTGGTGGGCAGAGGTAAGAGGGAGCTCCCACTCTGCTGACTGAGGAGGGGGGAACAAGGGGCCCCAAGCTGAGGAGCAAGGCGCCCCTGAAAGTGGGAAGAGGAGAGCAGACGCTGTGCCCTGGAGCCTCCGGAGGGGACCAGCGGTGCAGACAGCGTGACCCTCCGTCTGACCTCAGAACTGGGAGCGGAGGAATGGGTGGTGTTTCAAGCACCACATCCCGGGAATTTTCACAGCAGCAGCAGGAGACTGATGCCGGTGATGCAGGAGAATCCGCACAGTCGATCCCCAGACTCTGTGCTGTGCAAACAAGAGGCGGGAGGGCAGGCTGGGGCGGAGGCGGCGGAAGGTGCCGCTCCCCTCAGTCAGCAGCTTAGTTCCAGCTACTGGAGGGGGCAGTGAATCCTAGGATGCAAAGTACCACCTCCTGGGTGTGGGGCGTGGCCACGTGACCCCGCACGCACCCGTGACCCCCACTCTGGCACGGCGCCCCCTGACTTGCTCTGAAGGCTCCTGGCAGCGGTGCCCACCCCCTGGAGGGTGCAATGGGGGCAATCAGCCTGCCGAGCTCCAGGCCCAGGTGAGCTGGTGGGGCCAGGCCGGGGGGAGGGGCACACAGGACACAGGAATTGTCTCCTGGGGACGCGCTTACATCAGCTGCAACACAGGCGGCCCTGCCCGGCAGTGGGCACCAGAGTCTCCAGGCATGCTTTATGCCCCTCTGTATGCCCTCTAGGTCTCTGTGTGTGCTGGGCACAGCTCCAGCCCGAGGCCAAGGCCCGAGCTCTTTGTGGGGCTCCTCGCCTCGAGACGCGGCTTCCCTGGTGTTTCCGTGCTCTGGGGCCTCAGCTTCCTCGCTGGTCAGTGGGAGCTGGCAGGGTCCTCTGCCAGTGGAACTTCAGGTTTCACGGGACCCTTGGGGATGACTCCTCCTGGACCTGGGGGTACTGAGAGGCTCGGCTCCCCTGGGTCTGTTGTTGGGGGCAGCTGGTGGCAGGGCAATGTGAGGGCCGTGGGCTGAGCTCCTGCCCTTGGTGGCTGGCCCCTGGGGAGACAAGCCCCTACCTGGGTCCCACTCTGCTCACCGCCCAGCAGGTGTGCACCCCCTGCCTTTCGGTGGGGCTCAGGGCCAGGTGAAGCGCTGATGCCCCAACACCCCGGCACGGTCTGCAGCGGACTGGGAACCGAGGGCGCATGTGAACTGTTAGGGTTGTGGTTCCGTCCACACACTGGGCTGCCGAACCACAGGAGGATTCGGTCTTTCCACTGCTCTAACTGGAAACGCTCTAGAAAGGGAACCCTAGCGAGAACTTTTGAGGCCAGCCAAGTCAACACAGAACATTTCAGGAACACAAGCAAAGCTTAACACTCCGCTTCAGGTGGGCCCATTACGGAGGGCTTCTCGGAGGAGGTGACGTCAGAGTGGGGAAGGAGCCTTGGGAGGAGCAGACGGAAGGGCAGTCAAGCCAAAGAGACAGCAGGTGCAAAGGCTCTGGGGCAGGAGTGGGCCTGCATGTCTGAGGCCTCGAGCCAGGCGGCGAGGAGGGGGTCGAGGGCAGGCAGGGCTCCCCAGTGTGTGGCCACCTGCAGTAAGGCGTCGCCTTTGACTCAACCAGCTTGCATGTTACCAAGACAAGCCCTAACTCAGGAGTCTATTTTCTGTTCCCTTTTCTGCTGTGCCCTCTGCTCCAGTGTCATTTAAAAAAGAGAGAAAGAAAGGAAAAATATCCAACCTGGCCACTTAACCCCCTAACTGCTGATTTAGCCGCACTCTCCCAGTGGGTAAGCGAGCCTTCCAGGTTCTCAGCGCAGAACAGTCCGCTGCTTCAGCGAGGGAGGGACTGGGCCAGATTCAGGCTTTCAGGAGGGCCCCATTGTCCTGTGCAGGAGGGCGAGGGCCCCAGTGCTGACCCGGTGTCCCGAGGGTGAGACGGCGCACCCAAAGGGGCGGAGGTCCGTGCCCACGACTTCATGACAAGACTCCTGGGTTTGGGGGCAGGCAAGACAGGGCAGGGGCTGGGGGGCATGCCAGGAACCACTCCACCCTCTGTCCCACCCCTGGCCTGCTGGGGCCTCCTGCTGAAGCCCCAGGGGTGCAGCCCAGCAGTTGGCCTCCAGGACCTGGCCGAGTCCCCAGGGGTGACAGGAGTCGAGTGGCCGCCGGGAGGCTCAGGAGCGGATTGAGCCGGGGTGGAGCTTGTGGCTGCGCGGCCCAGCGGTGGCGAGGGGGCAAAAACGGCGGGGTGGGCCTTGGGACTCACTAGCAGGTTGGATGGGGGTCAGGAGGGGCTTGGATTTCCTTGTGGTGGCCCTTTGGTAAAAACCAAACAATGCAAACTGTGGCAGAGAGACAGGCAGGGTGGGGCAGAGACCAGGTTTCAGGGCGCACAGGCCTTGAGTCGAGCCGGGGCGGAGAGGCAGGTGGTGATGCTCAGAATCCTTGCATGCCAGGAGGGTGCAGGCCCCTGGCCAGGATGGGGCAGAGCTGGCCATGTGAGGTGCCCCCTCCCGCTTGGGGCCTACAGACAGTCCAGGGCCCCAGGGCTGGGTCCAGGGTGGTGGAGGGGCTGAGAAGGACTACCCCGCACAGTGGACTCTTTTCCGAGCTGGGCCATCCGGCTGGGGCATCTGGGTTCACCACCACCAGGGCTGTCGTCTGGGATGATGGCGGGTTACGCTGCGGTGATTCGAAGGCAAAGCACAAACGTAGCAGAGGTGGTGCTCAGCTGGGGTGCCGGTGAGTGAGACCAGCACCGTCCCGCCTCTGGCAGTTCCACGGACACCTGGCAATGAATGTGGGCCAGAGGCTGAGGCAAAAAGAGAGGAGGCAGCAGTGTTCCCTAACTAATGTCTTGATTAGGCTGCACCGTGGTCAGGCTTCTCATAAGGGCACCCGGGTGGGGCCCAAGGATGAGAGGCTCAGCTGAGCTCAGAGCCCCGTAAGGGCTTCCTGGGCCAGAGTCGGCGCGTGCAAAGGCCCTGAGGGTGAGACAGACCGAGGGAGGTCGGTGCGTCCAGGGAGCGGGTGCTTCCAGTGTGGGCAGCGGGGAGCTGTGCGGGGCCCTCAGCCCCCCACCGGCGGCTGTCCAGCGCCACAGCTTCTATCACAGTCTCACAAGTGACGGAACACACCCTGTGGGGATCCCGGGGCAGGTGCTCAGGGAATGGGGTGGTGTGGCGAAGGGACGCCTGTGTGGTCTGTGCCCGACAGCCGCTTGAGACTGTCTCCAGCACAGCAGGGTCTTCTGTGAAATCCATGCACCGCGAGGGGGCCACGGCAGGAAAGGTAGAGAGCTGGCGTCCCTGGCCAGCACGCCTTCCCCAGAGGCCAACTCCAGAATATGCTGAGCACAGAGGCAAGTGCACTTTTAAAACACAAAAGAGACCTTCACGCACACTCACTGGCTTAACAGTCTCCCGTCAGCCCTGCCAGCCCCTGGCTCTGGGAGGCCCTTGCTGCCACGCCTGCCGCCGCTGCAGGTAACCGTGGGAGCAGAGGGGCTGGGCATCTGGGGGCGGGGATTAGGTCAAGGGTATTTGCATTTTTAAAGCTGGATTGGTGTCTGCAAGGAGTCCTTGACAGTTGACTGGCTGGTGGTGGTGGTGTTCGGTCGTTAAGCTGTGTTTGACTCTGCGACCCCATGTACTGCAGCAGCAACAGGCTCCCCTGTCCTCCACTATCTCCCAGAGTTTGCTCAAATTCATTTCTATTGAATCGGTGATGCTGTCTAATCATCTCATCCCCTGTGGCCCCCTTCTCCCTTTTGCCTTCAATCTTTCCCAGCAGCAGGGTCTTTTCAAATGAGTCAGTTCTTAGCCTCAGGTGCCAAAGTGTTGGAGTTTCAGCTTCAGCATCAGTCCTTCCAGTGAGTATTCAGGACTGATTTCCTTTAGGATGGACTGGTTGGATCTCTTTACAGTCCAAGGGACTCTCAGGAGTCTTCTCCAACAGCACAGTTCAAAAGCATCAATTCTTCAGCCCTCAGCCTTCTTTATGGTCCAACTCTCACATCCATACATGACTACTGGGAAAACCACAGCTTTGACTAGGCGGACCTTCGTCAGCAAAGGCATTAAGTCACTCTAAAGCCCCTGCCCTGGAAGGCCTGCTCTGTCTCTCCTGCAAGGTTGCAGGGGGGTGGGGGGTGGGGGGTTGGGCGAGAATCACTGCCTGCCTCCACCCCCCGCCCCCAGGGGCCTCCTCCCCCTGACTGGCCCAGGGCGCCTCCAGCCCAGTTTTGTGGATCTTCCTGTGTCTTCTCTTCCTGCCCTGCCTGCCAGCCTCAGGCCATCCTCCTTCCTCAAGACCAGCACTTCTTCAACCAGCTGGAAATGAGCCTTTATCTGTCTCAGGTCTGGCTGACTGGGACTTTTTTTCCATGCCTCTGGTCACTTTTTGCAAAAAGCAGATGGTTTTCATATGACATTGGGCCTGTAGCCAGTGCTGGAAGGCCAGGGAAATCCAGGGGCTTGAACAGCTCACTGGGGCCCCAGGAGCCAGAGGTGGTCTGTGGTGGGGCACTGGGGCGTGGGCATCTGGGGTGCGGGTCACCCCTGTCCTTTGCTGCAGAGGCGGTTGTCTCATACATGCCTGCGTCAGTCCCAGCCGGCTGGCATGCGTGTGCTACCTCGGAGTTAGTCGTGTCCGACTCATTGCAACCGCATGGACTGTAGCCCGCCAGGCTTCTCTGTCCGTGGAATTCTCCAGGCAAGATTACTGGAGTGGGCAGCTATTCCCTTCTCCAGGGGATCTCACCAACCCAGGCGTCGAATCTGAGTCTCTATGTCTCTTGCCCTGGCAGGCGGGTTCTTTACCACTAGCGCCACCTGGGAGGCTCAGGAGGTTAGAAGTCTCAGACCTCACCCCGAAAGGCTGATTCTTGGCCTGGGAATCTGCATTTCAGGAGACACCCAGCTGGGTCTGTTGGGGGTGGGGTGGGCGGGAATGTGTAATTTCCTTGGTTCTAGCTTGCTTCAGCAAAAATTTGAAGCAATGGATGGACGAGTGTTACAGCTCCGTGTTACAGCTGAGTTTTATTTAGAAAGTGAAGGAAAATACATCCTCAGGGTGTGACGGCGCGCTGACCCAAAAAGACAGAAAGAGAAGAGAGGCCCGGTGGATCTTGGCCCCTCCTTCACGCGTCTTTTCTCCTCCCCCCGGGGCCTGCCCTGTGCAACTTGGGCTAGCCAGGAGGGCTGCTGGTTTCACCTGAGGTCCCTCCTCACTCAGGTTCTGACCTACCTTTGTTCTGTGTTCGTGGGCTTTCCCTTCTTTGTCTTTTAGCCACCTCCATTCTGGACTGGTTTTCCTATTCTAACTATCTAACATTCCCCCCTCAAGAGATGGGAGGCCCAATTCTTGGGGAATAGGGGCATCGAGGTCTCTCTGGCTACTTTCTGCTGAACTCAGATGGTAAGGGGCTTTGGCCTGCCCTCTTGCCAGGCTGAAGCCTCAGAGTCCTTATAGTGGAGTCCACCGAAGCGTGAGTGATGTTTTCCGTGGTCGGCTGCAGCTTTATGCCTCCTTGTTGAACTGGCACTGCATGTTGTAGCTTGTTGGCCTGGGCAGATACAAAATGGGTTAGACAATTGACGATACATGGAGCAAGCACAAGCAGCATCAATATGGAGATGACAGGGATTATCAGGGGCATTAGCCAACTCCAACTCCCCTCTCGCCAGGAGGATTCCCCAAAGAGAGATTTGGAGCCACCCCAAGAACTCCCCAGCTCGTTCTTTGAGATCCTGTGTGGTCTGAATGTTTTTTCCAAGGACTGTGAGACTTTCTTTAACTTAGCTGGAGGTATTTACCCAGAAACAACACGTCTCATTCAAGATGGGTCAAGTCCCTCCTTGTTCAGGGAATCAGATCTGCTGTCTGTTTTGGAGTGCAACCCCTGCCAAGCTGTGTTGGTTCTTTAGAGCTGTCCTGGAGAAATCTTATCCCTGAAACTTGATTTTGGGAGTGTTCATTAGAATGGCACCCATCTGTAGTTATGAATGGGCATCTGAGCTCTCCCAGGGGCTCACAGATGTATTGATTTTGGGGGTGTTCACTAGAATGGCACTCGTTGGTAGTCCTGAATGGGCATCTGAGCTCTCCCAGGGGCTCACAGGTGTATTGATTTTGGGGGTGTTCACTAGAATGGCACTTGTTGGTAGTCCTGAATGGGCATCTGAGCTCTCCCAGGGGCTCACAGGTGTATTGATTTTGGGGGTGATCACTAGAATGGCACCCATGTGTAGTCCTGAATGGGCATCTGAGCTCCAGGGGCTCACAGGTGTACTGATTTTGGGGGTATTCACTAGAATGGCACTCATCTGTAGTCCTGAATGGGCATCTGAGCTCCAGGGCTCACGGGTATATTGATTTGGGGGTTGCTTACTAGAATGGCACCCATCTGTAGTTATGAATGGGCATCTGAGCTCTCCCAGGGGCTCACGGGTATATTGATTTGGGAGGTGCTTACTAGAATGGCACCCATCTGTAGTTATGAATGGGCATCTGAGCTCCAGGGGCTCACAGGTGTATTGATTTTGGGGGTGCTCACTAGAATGGCACTCATCTGTAGTCCTGAATGGGCATCTGAGCTCCAGGGCTCACGGGTGTACTGAGTGTCCTCTTCTGTTTTCCTCCACGGCTTGACTCGTGAGTAGTGAATCCAGGAGTCGTGTCCTGGTACCTTGACTGCTGTGGGGGTAGAAAGTATTACAGTGAAGAGCCCCTTCCATGTGGGCTCGAGTTGAGCATTTGGAGACCCATCTTTCCAGACTCTAATTAGGACTTGAGTCCCTGGAGCATACAGTGGTGACTCCTTAGAATCTTTTGGGTCCTGGTTTATACTCCATGAGCGTATATCCTGTTGGAATTGCCCAGTGGCCATGGTGTAAGACTGGAGGGTCTGAACCTCTGGATCTAGGAAGAGGTCACTGACATGAACAAAAGGTCTCCATATAGCATCTCATAAGGACCAAGACCAAGCTGCTCCTCAGGGGCAACGTGGGGGCGGGAGGAGAGCTATCGGTAAAGCCTCCTTCCATCCTAGGGAGGTCTCCTGGGTTATCTTTTTATAGCTGATTTTAAGAATTGGTTGGCTCTTTCTACTTTTCCTGAAGACTGAGGCCTCCAGGCACAGTGGAGATAATAAGTAATGCCCAATGCTTTAGAAACCCCTTGGGTGACCTTGGAAGTAAATGCTGTCCCATTGTCACTTTGTAATGTCCTGGGCAGACCTAATCTCAGAATGATTTCACGGAGCAGTTTTTTTTTACCACCTCCTCAACCTTCTCAGTCCAGGTGGGAAAGCTTTCAATCCATCCTGTGAATATATTTATCATGACTAATAGGTATTTATACCCTTGAGAAACTGGCATCTGGGTGAGGTCCATCCGCTAGTCCTCTCCTGGGTAGGCCTTAAGTTGTTGGATGGACTGGGCAAGCTGGGGTCTTCGAGCTCCTTGGAGATTGTTTAATGGCAAATGGGACAAGAGGAGACCACTTGCCTTACAGTCGTTTGGAGGCTTGTTCCTCTGAAGGACCTTTCCAGTAATCTTTGGAGGGCCTTTTCCCTAAATGAGTGGTGGCATGCAAGGAGTTAACCAACTTCCATTGGAGGTTTCCAGGCAGAAAAAGGAGTCCCTCCTTTTGGAACCACCCCGTATGGTCTTCTTGTAAGCCCTCACTCTTAGCTTTAAGAGTCTCACCTTCAGTGTATGAAGGAGTTTCTGGCAAATCAGTCTGTGGAACCAGGGTGGCCGCTCCTGTGGGTCATGGTTCCGCACTGCTGCTCCCCCAGCTGCCTGATCGGCTGCCTGGTTCCCTCCTGCCACTTCCACGCTCCCTTTCTGGTGCCCTTTACAGCGGGAGACTGAAACCTCAGCGGGCAGATGGACGGCCTCCAAGAGCCTAAGGATTTTGTCACCATATTTGGTTGAGGACCCTCAGGTGGTCAAGTGGCTCTTTCTTCCCAAATAGCTGCATGTGCATGTAGCACCAGAAAGGCATGCTCGGAGTCAGTGTAAATGGCTACTCTCTTTCCTTTCCCCAGCTCTAAGGCTCGAGTCAGGGCCACAAGCTCAGCTGACTGGGCTGCAGTGCCTGGTGGCAGAGGCTTAGCCTCTGTGGTCTCAAAACTGGAGACTACTGCACACCCGGCTCTTCTTTTTCCATCCAAGACAAAGCTGCTCCCATCGGTGTACCAGATTTCCTCAGGATCGGTCAGAGGATCTTCTGACAATCCCTCTTGGGGTTTTGTCCAGTGGTCCAAGGTTTCTAGGCAAGAGTGAAAGGGGATAGAGCCCTTGAGGGAAGGAAGGAGGGTGGCAGGGTTACGAGCCTCACGAGGGGATATAGTCAGGTCTGGATTTTCCATGAGCACTACTTGATATCTGAGGATTTTTGATCAGACATCCATAAATGGCCTCTCCCATTCAGGAGTTGTTTCCACTTGGCGGCTGGTAAAAATAGTTAGGCTGTCCCCGAGAGAGAGTTTTAAAGCATCTTCTATCAGGACTGGAATAGATGCAAAATTTCAAAGGCAGGGAAAGATCTCTTCTCAGTAAGCGAAGGGCACTCAGGGGCCACCTAAACTGGTGGGAGAAATATTTGTCCGTCCCAGCAACAAAGAAGCGCTTGGGCGACCCTTTTGTAATTGCTTTTCTTGTAGCACCCCAAATGGTACAGGTTTGGGAGGAGAAGGCTTTGGAATAAGAGGTCAGGACAGAGTAGGTTGCCCCTGTGTCAACCAAGAAATTCTCGACCTACCTGCCACATCCAGTTGCACCCTTGGCTCCAGCCCTGTGATGATTATCTGTGACAGGTGGGCTGGCTGGAGCAGGCCGCTTCAGTCCTGTTGAACCATGGTGAGGGAAGGCTTGGCACTTGACCTGGAGGCTCTAGGGTCCCGAGGGCAGAGTGCCGTCCAATGTCCCAATTGATGGCATTTGTAGCAAGCCGTTTTAGGAGACTTGTCACTCTTTGAACACTCTTTGGCCCAATGTCCTGCCTGTCTGCAGATTAGGCATTTGCCCTGTGCCTTGTCCTTCAAGGACTCGGGGTGCCATAGCGCTTCCCTGGAGGGCGGCCAGCATCTGGGCATGCTTTGTCTCTTTCCTTTTCTCCCTTTCCTGAGCCTTGGCCTCCCTCTCCTATTCTCTGTAATAAAGGTATTGGTGATTGTCTGGACCACCTCATCTAAAGAGGCAGCAGGGTCCTGCTGCTGGAGCTGTTGGAACTTTATCCTGATGTCTGATGCACATTAGGACAAGAATTTGTCCTTTGAAATCACCTGTCTCTCATAAGAGTCTAAGTCCAGATTGGTAAACGTTTGGAAAGCCTATTTTAGACTTTCCAGAAAGGCAATGGGGTTCTCATTGGATTCCTGAGTTATTGCTGAGACTGGGCACAGTCCCACAGCCAATAGGGTTAGGGTTAGGGTTAGGGTTAGGGGCAATAGGGCTCTCATTGGATCCCTGAGTTATTGCTGAGACTCGCACAGTCCCACAGCCAATAGGGTTGTTAGGGCAATGGGGTTCTTGTTGGATCCCTGAGTTATTGCTGAGACTGGGCACAGTCCCACAGCCAATAGGGTTAGGGGTTAGGGTTAGGGCAATGGGGTTCTCATTGGATCCCTGAGTTATTGCTGAGACTCGCACAGTCCCACAGCCAATAGGGTTAGGGTTAGGGTTAGGGCAATGGGGTTCTTGTTGGATTCCTGAGTTACTGCTGAGCCTGGGCATAGTCCTACAGCCAATAGGCTTACTATTTCCAAGGGTGGACTTCCGTAGGGGTGGGCCTTTGTAAAGCTTATTCTACCCAGTACTGTTGCAACCTAAGAGCCATATGTCCCTGAGTCAGGGTGCAGATCCCCAGGCAGGCTGAGACTGAATCCCCAGGCAGGTCGAGGCAGGCTGGCCTCCCGGAGAATTGGGTCCCAGGACAGTTCAAATCATGTTGACCTCCTGGGACCCCTGGACTGCAGTTGGGTATACATACCCAAGGTCTCCAGCGTGACCAGTGCTGGGTAGGGTTAAGGGGTTGTAACCTTAACTCATTGCTGGTTTGTCCACCACAGATGGGAATAGATACCATGATGTACAGCATTCCAAGCCTGTGCCCTGAGCCTGGGAACCTGGTGAAGCAGCCATCAGCCTTACCGGTAACTCTTATTGCTCTGAGGGATTGTTAAGTTACTGATTTCCCCCCTAGTCCTCCATAAGGATAGCTTAGGGTGTCTCCACTGGTAAACATTTCACTGTTAGAGACCCACTGTAGGTAATAACAGAAGTAATGGTAAAGGACATGGAACAAGACTGGTTCCAAACAGGAGAAGGAGTCCGTCAGGGCTGCATACTGTCACCCTGCTTATTTAACTTATGTGCAGATACATCATGAGAAACACTGGGCTACAGGAAGCACAAGCTGGAATCAAGATTGCCGGGAGAAATATCAATAACCTCAGATATGCAGATGATACCACCTTATGGCAGAAAGGGAAGAGGAGCTAAAGGGCCTCTTGATGAAAGTGAAAGAAGAGAGTGAAAAAGTTGGCTTAAAGCTCAACATTCAGAAAACTAAGATCATGTCATCTGGTCCCATCACTTCATAGGAAATAGATGGGGAAACAGTGTCAGACTTTATTTTTCTGGGCTCCAAAATCACTTCAGATGGTGACTGCAGCCATGAAATTAAAAGACACTTACTCCCTGGAAGGAAAGTTATGACCAGTCTAGACAGCATATTAAAAAGCAGAGACATTACTTTGTCAACAAAGGTCTGTCTCGTCAAGGCTATGGTTTTTCCAGTGGTCATGTATGGATGTGAAAGTTGGACTATAAAGAAAATAGAGCACAGAATTGATGCTTTTGAACTGTGGTGTTGGAGAAGACTCTTGAGAGTCCCTTGGACTGCAAGGAGATCCAACCAGTCCATCCTAAAGGAGATCGGTCCTGGCGTTCATTGGAAGGACTGATGTTGAAGCTGAAACTCCAATCCTTTGGCCACCTGATGCGAAGAGGTGACTCATTTGAAAAGACCCCGATGCTGGGAAAGATTGAGGGCAGGAGGAGAAGGGGATGACAGAGGATGAGATGGTTGGATGGCATCACTGACTCAATGGACATGAGTTTGGGTAAATTCTGGCAGTTGGTGATGGACAGGGAGGCCTGGAGTGCTGTGGTTCATGGGGTCACAAAGAGTTGGACATGAGTGAACTACTGAACTGAACTGAATGACAAAGGAGTGGGTTATCTGATCCTGTTAGGTGCATTAAGAGTATTTTAATAATAGGCTGCTGTGGTGCAATGTTGCCTACAAGGGGGCAGGGTCCTGGTTGTAGGAGTCAGTAAGTGGCTTAAGGGCAAAATGATAAGAGGCAACAGACCAGATGTTTGATAGAAGTGGAGTGGAGATTTGATCTAGCTGGTATGTTTGTAACTTAAGAAGGGTGGTAAGGATTTGGGCCCAGATGGCCTGAAGTGCTAACTCCCAAAGTGGCAAACATTATCCTTGGAAGCCCAATTGCCCTTGAAGGGATGCCACCAACAGAAGGACTTCTAGCAGGCATTGGGAGCCTGTCACTCACCTTCGTGGGTTCACTGAGAGGTGCTGTTGTTGCACATGTTTTGGGGAAACATGGAAGATGAAGGCCTGAAACAGGGAGGGAAGGGGGGCATGGCACAACATTTTAAAGAATGCATAGTCCAAGGGCATAACAGTCAGTTTTCATTCCAATCCCAAAGAAAGGCACTGCCAAAGAATGCTCAGACTACTGCAAAATTGTACTCACCTCACCTGCTAGCAAAGTAATGCTTAAAATTCTCAAGCCAGGCTTCAACAGTACGTGAACCATGAACTTCCAGATGTTCAAGTTAGATTTAGAAAAGGCAGAGGAACCAGAGATCAAATTGCCAACATCTGCTGGATCATCAAAAAAGAGAGTTCCAGAAAAACATCTACTTCTGCTTTATGGACTACACCATAGGCTTTGACTTTGTGGATCACAACAAACTCTGGAAAATTCTGAAAGAGATGGGAATACCAGACCACCTGACCCACCTCTTGAGAAATCTGTATGCAGGTCAGGAAGCAACAGTTAGAACTGGACATGGAACAACAGACTGGTTCCAAATAGGAAAAGGAGTACACCAAGGCTGTATATTGCCACCTTGCTTATTTAACTTCTATGCAGAGTACATCATGAGAAATGCTGGACTGGATGAAGCACAAGCTGGAATGAAGATTGCCGGGAGAAACATCAGTAACCTCAGATATGCAGATGACACCACCCTTATGGAGGAAAAGGAAGAAGAACTAAAAGCCTCTTGATGAAAGTGAAAGAGGAGAGTGGAAAAGTTGGTTTAAAGCTCAACATTCAGAAAACTAAGATCATGGCATCTGGTCTCATTTCTTGATGGCAAATAGATGAGGAAACAATGGAAACAGTGACAGACTTTATTTTTTTGGCTCCAGAATCACTGCAGATAGTGACTGCAGCCATGATATTAAAAGACGCTTACTCCTTGGAAGGAAAGTTATGACCAACCTAGATAGTATATTCAAAAGCAGGGACATTACTTTGCCAATGAACATCCATCTAGTCCAGGATGTGGTTTTTCCAGTGGTCATATATGGATGTGAGAGCTGGACTGTGAAGAAGGCTGAGCACCCGAAGAATTGATGCTTTTGAACTGTGGTGTTGGAGAAGACTCTTGAGAGTCCCTTGGACTGCAAGGAGATCCAACCAGTCCATTCTGAAGGAAATCAGTCCTGAATGTCCATTGGAACGACGGATGCTGAAGCTGAAACTCCAATACTTTGGCCTCTTGATTAGGAAGAACTGACTCATTTGAAAAGACCCTGATGCTGGGAAAGATTGAAGGTGGGAGGAGAAGGGGATGACAGAGTATGAGATGGTTGGATGCCATCACTGACTCAGAGGACTAGAGATCTCTTCAAGAAAATCAGAGATACCAAGGGAACATTTCATGCAAAGATGGGCTCGATAAAGGACAGAAATGGTATGAACCTGACAGAAGCAGAAGATATTAAGAAGAGGTGGCAAGAATACACGGAAGAACTGTACAAAAAGATCTTCATGACCCAGATAATCACAATGGTGTGATCACTCATCTAGAGCCAGATATCCTGGAATGTGAAGTCAACTGGGCCTTAGGAAGCATCACTACGAACAAAGCGAGTGGAGGTGATGGAATTCCAGTTGAGCTATTTCAAATCCTGAAAGATGATGCTGTGAAAGTGCTGCACTCCATATGCCAGCAAATTTGGAAAACTCAGCAGTGGCCACAGGACTGGAAAAGGTCAGTTTTCATTCCAATCCCAAAGAAAGGCAATGCCAAAGAATGCTCAAACTACTGCACAATTGCACTCATCTCACATGCTAGTACAGTAATGCTTAAAATTCTGCAAGCCAGGCTTCAGCAATACGTGAACCATGAACTCCCTGATGTTCAAGCTGGTTTTAGAAAAGGCAGAGGAACCAGAGATCAAATTGCCAACATCCACTGGATCATGGAAAAAGCAAGAGAGTTCCAGAAAGACATCTATTTCTGCTTTATCGCCTATGCCAAAGCCTTTGACTGTGTGGATCACAATAAACTGTGGAAAATTCTGAAAGAGATGGGAATACCAGACCACCTGACCTGCCTCTTGAGAAATCTGTATGCAGGTCAGGAAGCAGCAGTTAGAACTGGACATGGAACAACAGACTGGTTCCAAATAGGAAAAGGAGTACGTCAAGGCTGTATACTGTCACCCTGCTTATTTAACTTATATGCAGAGTACATCATATGAAACTCTGGACTTGAAAAAACACAAGCTGGAATGAAGATTGCCAGGGAGAAATATCAATAACCTCAGATATGCAGATGACAGCACCCTTATGGCAGAAAGTGAAGAGGAGCTAAAAAGTCTTTTGATGAAAGTGAAAGAAGAGAGTGAAAAGTTGGCTTAAAGCTCAACATTCAGAAAACGAAGATCATAGCATCCGGTCCCATCACTTCCTGGCAAACAGATGGGGAAACAGTAGAAAGTGTCAGACTTTATCTTTTGGGCTCCAAAATCACTGCAGATGGTGACTGCAGCCATGAAATTAGAAGACACTTACTCCTTGGAAGAAAAGTTATGACCAACCTAGACAGTATATTCAAAAGCAGAGACATTACTTTGCCGACTAAGGTCCATCTAGTCAAGGCTATGGTTTTTCCTGTGGTCATGTATGGATGTGAGAGTTGGACTGTGAAGAAGGCTGAGCACTGAAGAATTGATGCTTTTGAACTGTGGTGTTGGAGAAGACTCTTGAGAGTCCCTTGGACTGCAAGGAGATCCAACCAGTCCATTCTGGAGATCAACCCTGGGATTTCTTTGGAGGGAATGATGCTAAAGTTGAAACTACAGTACTTTGGCCACCTCATGGGAAGAGTTGACTCATTGGAAAAGACTCTGATGCTGGGAGGGATTGGGGGCAGGAGGGGAAGGGGGACGACCAAGGATGAGATGGCTGGATGGCATCACGGACTCAATGGATGTGAGTCTGAGTGAACTCCGGGAGATGGTAATGAATAGGGGAGGCCTGGCGTGCTGCGATTCATGGTGTCGCAAAGAGTTGGACACGACTGAGCGACTGAACTGAACTAAACTGAAACTTCAGGAGTTGGTGAGGGACAGGGAGGCCTGGTGTGCTGCAGTCTGTGGGGTTGCAAAGAGTCAGACACGATTGAGCGACTGAACTGAACTGAAGGGCATAACACAAACTGATTAGAATCGAACGGGTCTAAGATGACGAACAAGTCAATTTCAGCCAAACCTCCATCCTCAGTCTGCAAGCTGAGTGGCACACCCAGGGGTGCAGGACGGTCCTAAGTCACTGTCAAAAGACTGATGAGCGGGTGGCTCCCCTGTTGTTGGAATGACCCTCCCACTCACTAACATATGAAATCACCCAACTCACTAACACTAACCGCATCACACCCCGCAGCCACAGGCTCGTCCTCTGTGATGGCCCACACTCTTGGAGTGTGTTTATCTCTGAATCTGAACAAATCTACCTCTTACCTATTGCTGGGTCTGTCACGGATTTTTTTTTTTTCAGTGAGGACATGAAGAACCTGAGCTTCATTAGGTCCTGAAGCCAAGTACCATGGATTTTGGCCTGGCTCAAGTCCTGGTCAGACACGACTGAGTGACTAAGCATAGCGCAGAGTCCCTGACATGTGGGTTTGAGTCCCGATCTTAGGTAAACAGTTTCAAACACTATTTTTGGAAAAGGAAAGATGATGACCTGCCCAATACTTTGTAAATAGTGTTATAAATGGAGAGAGGAGCTGAGGGACGGGAGGAAAAATAGGTGGGAAAACGTGTCTAGAAATCCCCTTCATAACTTGCCGGAAAATCTGCTAAATACCTGATCTGTGCTCACAGTTTTCATTGGCCTGATCTTTGGCATAAAGGAGGTTAAGGACGAAGAACCTCCCCCACATGGGCAGCTGCCAGCAAGGCACGCAGACAGCAGAGCCTTTGGGACATCCTGGGGCACCACCTGCCGCTCGGCCGTTTGCCGGGGCCTCCCGAGGAAACAAGGAATGAGAGACTGTAGAGGAATTAAGATTTTGTTAGCCATATGTCCTTCTAGCTATAGAGGCGAGGACTCTCAGCCCTGATGGGAGGTCTTCTGGGCTCTGGACGGAGCCACCTCAGCTTTCTGCCGTGTTCGTCTTTGCTGTCCCTGTTTCCAGCACCCTGGGCTTCTTGTCCCTTCCCCTGTGCTGGGCTTTCTTCGTGTTCAGCTTCCACCGTGGGAGCTTTTTGCCAAGTTGGGCTTTTGCTCTGTTTGGCCGAGTTGAGGTTGTTTCAGCCCGGTTCAATCCGAGTCACGGCACCGTATGTGTCAGGGAAGTTTGTAATTTCCTCGGTTCTCTCTCGCTACAGCAAAAATTTGAAGCAACGGAGGGACCAGTGTTATGGCGCTGTGATACAGCTCAGGTTTATTTGGCAAACAAAGGGAAATACACCCTCTAGGTGTGAGGGCGACGACCCAAAAGATGCGAGAGAAGAGAAGCCCCGGACCTTCTACGCTTCCTTTGTACACTCGCCTCCTCCCCTGCACCTGCCCTGTGTAAATCCGCTGGCCAGGAGGGCTGTATGTTTTGCCTGAGGGCCTCGCTCTGCTCCGCTGATCTCCCTTTATCTGTCTTCGTGGGCTTTTCCCTTCTGTGTCTTTTGGCCACTGCCGTTCTGGACCCCCTTCCCTATTCTAACTACCGAACAGGTCAGGACTGCTCCGAGGCACCGCTGTGTGCCAGGTGCTGCCTGGACGTTCGGAGCCGTGGCAGCAAGCACACAGGGAAAGACTTCAGCCCCTTGGGAGCCTGCTTTCTGCCGCGGAAGAAGTCACAGACAGTGGGAAGGCTCAGGCAGGAAGCGGGAGGCAGGTCAGGAGGGAGACAGCCGGGCGAGAGGAGAGGGAGGGGGCAGGAGGGGTCTGGGTGCGCCAGGGGCAGCTGCAGGCTTGGGGGCAGGCCCTGGACGAGCTGTGTGGCCTTCACATGCCTTGACCTGCTTGGGCCTTGGTTTGCTCATCTGTGAAGCCGAGAAGGGCATGCTGGCTCCCCCGAGGAGCCTCGTGGCCTCTGGGCGCATCTCTGTGGGCAGCCGCCTTGGGCACAGACGAGGCCCGCTGGGCTGACCCTGGGGCCCTATGGTCCCATTTTTCTCCCCCAGGAGGTGCTTGTCACTCCCAGGCTGTGGTTTACAGGTGAATCTGAGACTCTTGCCTTTAAAAGTAATTTCTAATTCCCAGGAAGCCTTCAGGGGTTCGATGTTTTATCTTGAAACACATAACAAAGCCTGGTGCGTGGATCTGCTGACTTTCATTTCGTGCTCATTGGCGCATCGGGGTGTTTTCCAATGCACAAAGCCCCTTCCTTCCCGGCCCTGAGTTTTCTTCCAAGCTGCTCTCCCCAGGCCCACCCAGTGGCCCCCTGCCCTGCTCTCCCTTGGATCCCCGCTGCCTGGAGTCCCCTCCCCCTCCAGGAGGCCGCCTGTGCCCTCTCCCTTCTGCCTCTGCCAGGGACACCTGCCCCTCGCCATTGCTGTTGTTGCTTAATCACTAAGTTTTGTCCAACTCTTTGCGACCCCGTGGACTGTAGCCCGCCAGGTTCCTCTGTTCATGAGATTCTCCAGGCAATAATACTGGAGTGGGTTGCCGTTTCCTCCTGCAAGGGGTCTTCCCAAACCAGGGATCGGACCTGTGTCTTTGGCTTGGTGGGCGAATTCTTCAGCTTCTGAGCCACCAGGGAGCCCTCCCCTCGCTGAGCACTGTTCAGAGAGCCCCCCCGCACCCCGCTTCCCTTCCAGCCCCCCAGGCTAGCCGAGCCTCACTGCCTGTCTCCTGGCCTGTGCCCACTGGGCTGTAGGCAGTGTCTGTCTCTCCCCAGAAGGTTAGCTCTTTGAGGGGAGCAACTTTTGCTTCTTTTGCTCTTAGCCGCACTCCCAGCATGCCTAGTGATGGCAAACACACAGTAGTGGCTCTTTCTTGAGAGATGGAAGGAGTCATCTCACCCTGCGCACCTGCCCAGGCTGCGGTCCACCCCTGGAGGATAGTCCGAGGCCCCGTGGCTGGTCCCAGTTCCAGCACTGGCCCAGACCTGGGGCTGGGGCAGGCGAGGCCTGGCTGGGAGAGAGTTTCCTGCCCCCAGGCTGGCTCCCCACACCCTCCCTCCCCAGGGGGCCTCCCCTTTCTGACAGCAGCACCTGCGGTCCTCCCCCAAGCTGTGACGGGCCCCGTGGGGGCCCTGACCCCCAGTCTCATCTCCTGAGGTCTGAGGGGTGGTCCTCCAGCTCAGCTGGGTGACAGCTGCCTGAGCTCTGGGCCCACCGGCACTTGGGAGGAAAGAGGCTGCCTTCGCCAGCAGCTCCCGGGGCGCTAGACCAGGGGCGGGCAGAGGGCGGCTGCAGCACCGTGACCAGCACAGGCCTCACGGGGCTTTGCCTTCTGTTTCCCTGTAACCTCCAGGTCACCAGCAAATCTAGCCGATCTCGCCCAGAGAAGCGGACATCCCACTGGTCCCCATCCTTTGGGAAGGCTCAAGCGTGCTGCCATAAACACCAATGGGCACCGGGTGCTGGGAACCTGTGAGATGTTCACTTTCTTTTCAGTTCAGCTCAGTTCAGTTGCTCAGTCGTGTCCAACTCTTTGTGACCCCATGGACTGCAGCACACCAGGCCTATCTGTCCATCACCAACTCCCGGAGTTCGCTCAAACTCATGTCCATTGAGTCGGTGATGCCATCCAACCATCTCATCCTCTGTCATCCCCTTTCCCTGCCTTCAGTCTTTCCCAGCATCAGGGACTTTTCCAATGAGTCAATTCTTCACATCAGGTGGCCAAAGTACTGGAATTTCAGCTTTAGCATCAGTTTTTCTCCAGCACCACAGTTCAAAAGCATCAATTCTTTGGTGCTCAGCTTTCTTTATAGTCCAACTCTCACATCCATACATGACTACTGGAAAAACCATAGCTTTGACTACACGAATCTTTGTTGGCAAAGTAATGTCTCTGCTTTTAATATGCTGTCTAGGTTGGTCAAAACTTTTCTTCCAAGGAGTAAGCGTCTTAATTTCATGGCTGCAGTTACCGTCTGCAGTGATTTTGGAGCCCCAAAAGATAAAGTCTGTCACTGTTTCCACTGTTTCCCCATCTATTTGCCAGGAAGTGATGGGACCGGCTGCCATAATCTTCATTTTCTGAATGTTGAGTTTTAGGTCAACTTGTCACTCTCCTCTTTCACTTTCATCAAGAGGCTTTTAAGTTCCTCTTCAATTTCTGCCATAAGGGTGATGTCATCTGCATGTCTGAGGTTATTGATATTTCTCCCGGCAATCTTCATTCCAGCTTGTGCTTCTTCCAGCCTAGCATTTCTCATGATGTACTCTGCATAGAAGTTAAATAAGCAGGGTGGCAATATACAGCCTTGACGTACTCTTTTCCTGATTTGGAACCAGTCTGTTGTTCCATGTCCAGTTCTAACTGTTGCTTCTTGACCTGCATACAGATTTCTCAAGAGGCAGGTCAGGTGGTCTGGTATTTTCCTCTCTTTAAGAATTTTCCAGAGTTTGTTGTGATCCACACAGTCAAAGCCTATGGTGTAGTTAATAAAGCAGAAATAGATGTTTTTCTGGAACTCTCTTGCTTTTTCCATGATCCAGTGGATGTTGGCAATTTGATCTCTGGTTCCTCTGCCTTTTCTAAATCCAGCTTGAACATCTGGAATTTCACAGTTCACCTTCTTTCACATTACTTTAAAAGTTATATACAGCTTCCCTGGTGGCTCAGAGGTATAGAATCTGCCTTCCAGTGGAGTGGACACGGGCTCGATACCTAGACCAGGAAGGCCCCGCATGCCACGGGGCAGCTAGACTCGTGCACCTCTCCTGGGCCTGTGTTCTAGAGTCCGTGCTCCACAGCAAGAGCAGCCCCTGCAAGGAGAAGCCTGTGCGCCCCACCTGGAGAGCAGCCCCTGCTCTCCGGAGCTAGAGAAAGGCTGTGTGCAGCACAGAGGCCTGGCACAGCAGTAAATAAATATGTAAATACGTTTTAAAAGAAGCTCAAACTCCAATACTTACGACCTGGATGCTGGGAAATATTGAAGGCAAGAGAAGGGGACGACAGGGGGATGAACTGGTTGGATGGCATCACTGACTTGATGGGCATGGAGTTTGGGCAGGCTCCGGGAGTTGGTGATGGACAGGGAGGCCTGGCCTGCTGTGGTCCGTGGGGTCACAGAGAGTCGGACATGACTGAGTGACTGAACTGAACTGCACATTCACGTGAAGTGCTGACTGGACCCCTGTCTCTGCAGGTGCAGGGCTCACTGCTGTGTCCTCAGCTCTGCTCTGCTGGTCGCTGGCGTGAGGAGGACCATTCTGTCACACAAGCTACTTCTGCAAATCCCGGCAATTATTTTGCCCACAAATCTTCCATTTGAGCAGGCGTGGAGGGGGCAGTCTACTTCTGCACCACTTGGAATCTGCTGGTGATTTGCAGCCTGGAGCCTGAAATATCTGAAAGTTTGGTGACTCATGCCTGGGACAGATGCTGCCTCCAGGCTGAGGCCTCAGCTGGGGTTACCAGCCAGGACACCCACGTGCAGCCTCCCCACGTGGCCAGGGCTTCCTCAGAACAAGGAAGCTGGTTCCAGGGCAGAGAGTCCAGGAGAGCCAGGAGGAAGCCCTCTGTCTGTCGTGACCTAGTCTGGAGAGTCACTCCACCTGACTCCCACACCTGCTGTTTGTCAGGGTGTCCCGAACACCTGCCAAGGTCCGAGGGATGTCCTGGTGGAGAGCAGCGGGGTTCTGGAAGACCATCCAGGACTGGACGTACTGTTCTGGCTATTTCTGGAAAATACTATCTGTCATAAGGGTCTGCAAATGCCTTCAATGTTCCAGGAGAAAAAATGACTCCTACCTAGAATTCTGTACCTTGCCAACCTATCATTCATGTGATTGAAAGTGCAAGCTCTTAAAGTTCACTCCCGTGCCTGTCTCAGAAAACCTCTAAAAGAGCACTCCACCGAAACGAGGGAGGAGAGCAAGAGTGCAGATGACACTGTCCTGCAGGAAAGAAGGGAGGTGAGTCCCAAGGTGACGACGGGGAGGCCAAGAGATCAAGCAGAGGCGGAAGAGCAGGAGGGCGTGGTGCCCCAGGGGCATCTGTGCAGGAAGACACGCTGCTGTGATGCCGCGCCCTGTGCGCCTGTCACTGGGCAGTGGTATTCAGAACCACTGTACTGACGAGCGATCACAGCACAGAATGGAGCAGATGGCAGGGGGCTGGCGGAATAAAGCAGAGCCGGGACACAGGGCATGCGCAGATGCTTCCTATGTGGCCACGATCAAAGTGCAGATGGAGGAGCTATAGACCTTAGCGCTTGGCAGTAATCCATCAGCCAAACAGGGGAGAGTGAAACTGAGCCTCTGACATACTACAGACACACACGAATAGTTTCCAGGAGGATTAAAGACGAAAGCGTGGAAGGCATGTCTGTAAAGTCTTTAGAAAATGGCGATATTTGTCATGCACATAACTGACCAGGGATGGTCGTGTGCTGTTTTAATTGCTAAGTCATGTTGGACCTTTTGGGACCCCATGGACTGTAGCCCACCAGGCTCCTCTGTCCATTGGATTCTCCAGCCAAGAATACTGGAGTGGGTTGCCATGCCCTCCTCCAGGGGATCTTCCCCACCCAGAGACAGAGCCACGTCTCCTGCGCTGGCACATGGATTCTTCACCACTGAGCCACCAGGAAAGCCCTAGGTTTGGTTGCTGTTGGTTTCAGAAGTGCTCACACGGTAAAGCATCTGCCCACAATGTGGGAGACCTGGGTTCGATCCCTGGGTCAGAAAGAGGCTCTGGAGAAGGAAATGGCAACCTACTCCAGTACTCTTGCTTGGAAAATCTCATGGATGGAGGAGCCTAGTAGGCTACAGTCCATGGGGTTGCAGAGTTGGACATGACTGAGAGACTTCACTCACTTCTCACTAAAGGGCCCAGCAAAGTTGGGGTAAAAACACCTTGGGTTAGAATCTGGGGAGGATGGGCTCTAAACTGTGTTTCTGAAACAGGATTCATTGAATAAATGAGGATTCCGTGGAGACGGGGCTGGGGCAGGACTGCAGGTTTCCCGACCAGGTTTAAATCAGGCAGGTTGGAGGGGAGGGTGTTTGCCTGTGGGCACAGGGGCCGCATAGACTGTGATGGCCACACCCGCCATCCCTCTACACGCCCCCTCGCCCCTCGGCGGTCTGCAGCAGTCCAGGAGGAGGTCCTGGGGTCCCCAGCAGGACTCGGTGCCCGCAGGTGGCCGCGGCCTCTTCCGCGGGCACCCAGAACAGCGATGCGGACTCCGCCGCGCGCTCGCCCAGCCACAAGGTCGCCGTTTGCGCCTGACGTGGGCCCTCCACTCGGCTTGTTTACCGTCCTGCGTCACCGGGAAACGTCCGCCGCGGCCGGGGACAAAAGGTTCTTCCATGCTGAGTGCCGCCGGACAGAGGGCGTTCCGCGGGGGCGGCGCGCACACCGCCTTCGGGCGCCGCCAGGTGGCCGATCGGACTGCGCGCAGCCACTGCTCTGCCCGCCTGCCCCAGCGTCCTTTGATCCCGGGAGCAAATCTGATCCCGGGACTGATGACAGACTCCCAACACGGTGGGAACGACATGCCAACCCTCCCTGACCTGGCGGGCAGTTCCCACCCTCCCCCGCCCCGCCCCCCAGCCCGTGGGCCTCCACCTCCCCTCTCCACCACCGCCTTCACCACCGCGCACTCCGCTGCAGCCTCGCAGGGTCGCTCCCGTTCCCTACGCGCCTCAGCGTCCCTGCTCCCTCAGGGCCCTCCCAGGACCCTGTTCAGACCCTAGGCATACTCGAACCGGCCCAGACTCCTACCATGGGCTCCAACACTTTGCCTATAGCTCTCTGAACACATTCTCCTGCAGCCAAATGTGGAAACCAAAAGCCGCCCGGTTTTCTCCCCAGGTACCAATCAAATTACCTGCCCATCTGCGCTGTCAGGCAAGCAATCCGACGACAGGGAGGGAAACAGCAGGCTAGTCCCAAGCACTGCCAGGGCAGGTGAGGGCTCTGGGGTGGAAGGAGCCTGCGGGGCAGGGGGAATGCTTCATGCTCCCTTCCAGGGCCTGGTGGCCTCTCTGGATGGGCCCACAAGAGCAGCCTGGACTGCAGCAGGGCTGGAGCCAGGTGGCCCCGTGTGGAGGCTGGTGAGGTGGAGGCCGTGCACAGGGTCCGTATGGCCCACGAGAGACCTGGCTCACCGTGAGGTAGACTTTCTCCACATCCTGCAACCTCTGGAACTTGAAGGAAGGGGAAAGGGAAATCCAGACGCATAGCGGCCGGGGCAGGGACCCGTCCAGCCCCAGTGGGAGTTACCAAGAGTGCCCCTGGGTTTCTGTCGGCGGCACGGCCGCTCCCACCCCGCTGCCACTGTCAGCCTCCAGACTCCCGGGGCAGCCACAGAGGCGCCCCACATGGTCTACGTCCGTTCTGCAGGAGACGATTGGCACCCAGGGGAGGGGTTCTAAACTAACATGGGCCCAGACTTCAGGCTCCCTGAGGCCAAGAAGCACAGGGAGGGACCCTGCCTGGCTGAGAACCCAGTGTCCATCCTCTGCTGCGAAGCCCCTAACCTGGCCCTCCCCAGACGCCTGGGCACCCTGTCTCCCCAGGCAGAGGCTGGGTGGAGGAGGCACGGGGTGGTCATGCTCTGGGCTGTGCCATCAGACTGCCCAGGTTTGAGTCCCAGTTCTGCCTCTTATGGGCTGTGGTCATGGGAAAACACCTTCCAGTCTGTCAGCTTCCCTGTGGAGATAACGACCACCCTGCTGGGCTGCCCTGCAGACCTCCAGTCAGGACACTCCTCCGACCACCCTATGATACAGGCCACCCTTCCAACGACACTATGACCCAGGACGCTCCCCTGCCCACACTGTGACCCAGGACGCCCCTCCAGCCACACTGTGACCCGGGACGCCCCTCCCGGCCGCACTGTGACCTGGGACGCCCCTCCAGCCGCACTGTGACCCGGGACGCCCCTCCAATCACACTGTGACCTGAGACACCCCTCCAGCTGCACTGTGACCCGGGACGCTCCTCCAGCCGCACTGTGACATGGGACGCCCCCTCCCGGCCACGCTATGACGGAGGCAGACTGGCATCCTGAGCCAGGTACTGGGTTCTGTGCTCTCACACAGCATCTCTCCCAGGTGTTATGTCCCACTTTTCAGGTGGAGAAACTGAGACCCAGAGCACTAAAGTAAATTGTCTGAGTCACACAGCCAGAGAGGGTCAGCATGGACCCATCCCGGCCTGTCGCCACAGCCTGTCCCCTTGGCCACCAAGGCCTCCTGCCTCTGAGTAGGGGGTGGGGTCAGGCTCTCATCTGGGAAACAGAAGCCCCAGGAGTTTCCAGGAGAGGAGCTTGAATACAGGAGATTTGTTACACGTGTGATGGCAGCAACCAGATGCCAAAATGGGAATGAATGGTGGGGCCATGGGAAATTAGCCAGGGCTCGTGGCCAGGCTGGAACCACGCAGGCCTGCCCAGGAGGCCACAGCCGAGGAGCCCTTGAAAGCAGAGGGAGAATGTGACTTTGTCCTGGCCCCTCCAGCCTCTCCCCCTGCCAGACTCCTCGGGTGTCCAGAGGAGCCAGGGCTAGGCAGTGTTGGCGGAAGGGCCTGGAGGATGTGGGCCATGATGGGACAGAGCAGCAGGATGCCCTGTTCCAGGGACATCTCCCGAGAGGTCAGCCCCGAACAGAGTCTTGATAAATGTAGTGGAACCAAGCAGGACCCTCTGGGGCCTTCCTGGGACAGACCTACCCACTCATGTCATCCACCTGCCTCTTGTCTGTAGAAAAATGTTAGCCAAAGAATAAATGTGATCAGAGAAATGAGAAAACACAGAAAGGAAAACAGTCAAGTAAGACAAAATAATAAGAGGTTAGTCATTAAACTAAGCACAGCACAAAGTCAGGGAACTTTGGTCTTCCTCAAGGGCTGTAGATAATGTTTTGAGCCCCACCCCTTGAGCTGTTTTGCAGACACCCGAAACCCTTGCCTGATGGGAGAACCTAACTGTGTGCTGCCCACAAGATGTGGCCCCCAGACTGGACGGAACCAGAGAGTGGTGATGCTGACCCTGGGTCACCTCACATTCGAAAGGATGTCCACGCGCTGATCATGGCCCCCACAGCCCTCTGCCCTGGCACAGCCCCCTCCTACGTGATCTCCAGGCAAAACCCAGGGGTGAGTTGAGTCTTGGACATAAGCCTACCTTCTCCCCAAGACTGCCAGTTTCCCCAATAAAACCATCTTTCCTGTTACTTAACACTTGTCTCTCAGTATTGATTTCTTGATCGACCTGCAGCTGAACCCGAGCTTGCTAACAGGAGTTTGACATCAGAATAAAGGTCATTCCAAAAAGAGGGGTGAATAGCAGCCCAGGCTCAGAGTCGGTTTTGTAGGAGTGGCCTGAGACCTGCTGCCATGGAAACATGCCAGCTCTGGTCCACCTGCTGGATCACCTGTGCCTCTGACAACCCCCACTGCTGGGCTGGGGACCCCTTCTTAGGAGCCCTCACTTCCTTCCTGCCTCTCTCGCAGTCAGGTTGGAGGCTGGACCCTCAGGCTCCTGCCTATCAGACATAGAGGCAGGCAGGTGACCCAGGTTCTGCAAGTCAGAAATACACATCAGGACCCTCTCACAGCCAGAGTCACACCTGCTGCCCGCTTTGGGCTCACTCCTGACACCACCGTCTGGGGGTGTAGCTGGCTTCTACCCCTGCAGACTCAGGGAGCCCCCCTGCCCTTTCGTTTTTAATTGGCTACTGTTGATTTCTATATCTGTGTTCTCAAGAACTCTGTCACCGCTTCTTTCAGGAGGAAATCAGCTCACATGTTGTTAACAAAGGGTTGGGTTTTCTCCTTTTTGAGATGGATATTTTCCAGACTCCTGAAGTCTAGTTAGAACTCACGTGCTTGAGATGAGCCCTCTCAGGACAGCGCTGTCCTACTCAGTCACCGGCTCACACAGTCAGAACTGTAGACGGGACTCCAGGGAGGCAGACTCCAGGCCGGCAGCTGGATCATTGGGACTGTAAGTCTCCCGCCACTTTGGGCAGACCCAGAACAGACCAAAGAACTGCTCCTGCCTCGGGCAGAGCCGAGAGTTGCTGGGACTCACTGGCTCCGCAGGACTGGCCTGCGGATTGTCCAGAGGTCCCCAGTGGCCCCTAAATGCCTTATGTGTGTCAGACACTCAGTCGAGTCCGATTCTTGGCGGCCCCATGGACTGTAGCTTGCCAGACTCCCTGTCCATGGGACTCTCTAGGCAAGAATACTGGAGTGGGTAGCCACCGGGCCACCCCTGTCGATCTATAAATCCCTGAGGTGAGATGTGTGGGCAGAACTGATGGCCAAAGTCAAGTCTCAAGGAGGGGCCTCCTGCTGTTCTGGGGGATAGGGGACCTGGCGGGCTGGGGGGTGAGTCTCGGCGATTGAGCGTGGACCCCTCCCTGTTTACTGACAGGCCTGCCACCCTGCCTTCGTCATGCGTCACGTGCAGCCTGTGGAGCGGCGGATCGCCACTCGAGTCAGCACCGAAGTCACCTTCGCCGGGCGCGCAGCCCGGGTCCCGCGGGATGTTTGCTTCTGTAACTAGTTCCCACCACGTGGGAGGCTGCGGCCCGGGACCACAGTTGTCAGAGCCGCCCCTCTAGACTGGGGAGAGGCAGGTAGGTGGTGCAGGTGAAAAAATCAATCAGGAGAAGGACGGAAACAGCAAGAGGGGTGCAGGCTGGGGAGGAAGCCCGCGCGTGCTGGGCGGGGCGAGTCCTCTTACAGTGCAGCCCCTCCGCGGCGCGGGCGCAGCGGGGAGGCCGGAGCCTTTGTGACGTCACAGCCCCGCCCGCCGGGAGAATGGTTGCCATGGCGACGTAAACCGAAGGCCAGGGCTCGCGGAGCCCCGGGGCAGCAGCTCGGAGGCTTCGGAGAGAGCGCCGGCTTGCAGGAGCGGGTGGGTGCGCTAGGGACCTGGGTGGGAGCCACGGGCGGGGTCGGGGCGGACACCTCGCGCCCCCTCCAAGTCCCTGTCGCAAGGCTCTCTGTTCCTTACTCATCGCATAGCCAGCCGTCTAGCAACCCCTCTTCCCTCGCCACACGCCCGGACGGGCCAGACGTGGGTGTGGGAAGGCCCGGTCCTGCTACAAGCCGAGTACCTCGCTTCCTTTCGTGGAGGCTGCAGCAGGAATGCGGCTGGAAGGGTGCAAGCTTTGGAGTCAAGGAGTCCCAGGGCGGGAGTCCCAGCCTCGGCCTCCCCTGGCTGAGTGACTTTGGGCAGTTCGCCACTTTGTTGCCTCCTCCGCAAAATGCAGACCAGCTCCGCCAATAGTGAGAAAAAGCGCCGCGGTGGGCGGAGCGCCTGAAGAGCCACCAGTCAGCGCCTCCTCTGGGCCTCAGGGAGCTTACGTTCCAGGGGAACTAGGTAATCGACCGTCGTTAGAGGGATACATCCGCTATTGAAAACCGGTCAAAGGGCAGAGGCTGGGGTGGTGGGAAGATGCTTCTGGGGAGGGGCGGGCCTGAGTGCTGGTCGAGGGTGGGAGGGGCCAAGGCTCCGGCTGGCCGTGGGCGGGCGGCTCTGCGAGCAGGACTGTCCCCGGGCGGCTGGAACCGCGGGGCGCCTCTCGGCGAGCCTTGGGCAGGTGCCCGCTGTCCTCAGCAGCCGTCGGCGGAGGGCGGGCTGCGGGCTGGACCCGCCCGGCTCAGACGCTGTCTCTCCCCAGGTTGGGAGTCTCCTCTAGCCGATGTCAGGTTTCTCAGTGCACGCTTCCTCCTCGGCGCCGATGTCCGAGAACCTGCCTCCTGTGGTCTCCAAGAGCGTAACTTTCAACAGTAAGTGGTGGGCTGGGGAGGGCTTGCGCAGCGTCAGAGGCAGCCTTGGGGGCCTGGGGCGGCGGAATCACGGTGGAATCAAGGCAACAACGATTCTAAGCCAGGCCACGGACCAGAAATCACAGGCTTTGCCAAGTTCCCTAGAAACTCCATGCTGTAATCCCCAGGGCTGCTGTGGCCAAGCCCCACCCCAGCCTGGGGCTTAACCCCCAGAGTTGATTGTTTCACAGCTGCTGGGACCAGGAGTCCTGGGGAAGGAATGCTTCCATTCTGAGGCAAGAGGGGACCCTGTGCCCTGTGCCCTCCCGGCTTCTGGTGGTTTGCTGGCGACCTCTGGTGGGGTTTGGCTGGTATCAGCATCTCCTTGGCCTCTGCCTTCATCTTCACTCCATCCTCGCGTTCTGCGTGTGTGTCCCGTCATTTCCCCTTCTTACTAAGGCTGTGCCACTCGCCCAGCGTGACCTCACTGGAGGTACATCTGCAGCCACTCTCTTTTCAAACAGTCGCAAGCTATGGTGCTGGGCGTTGGGAATTCAGATCTTCACAAGCATTCCTTTGAGAGGGGAACACAGTTCACCCCAAGACAGGCTTCGAGGAGGGTGCCACAGTGGAGGTGGGGCTCACTCAGCCTTCCTGAAGCTTCAGCTGCTGGCCAGCCCCCCGCACCCCAGCGCTGGAGGCCCGCACCTCCTCCCGGGGCTCCTGCTGAGTGGCCCCGGGGAGGCTGCGGGGCTGAGGGGCAGAACTGGACACACACCCTCTGCTTTGGTTTACTGGTCCTGAGCTTCCAATTCCAAAGGGTGTTGAGAGCCTCTGTGTGAAACTCCACCTGCTTGGAGGCTCCGCTCTGTTCTCTTTCCTCCAAGCCTGACGCCTGCCGTGCTCAAACCTTGCACACATCCACACAAATGCACGCACAGCCTGTCCTTTTCTCACACCAATGGTCACACAACAGAAACGCTCCCTGTGCCTTCTTCCTCATTAACCCAGATGCTGTATAGACTGCTCCTTATCAAATCTCGAGCTCCCATAAACCTTTAGTGCTTCCAGCAAAGGCGCTTCCACGTGTGTGGGTACAGTCTCTGCTAGAGGCTGCTGTCCACGGCTGTCCCTGTTACACTGTGTAACAGTGTACCCCCCTCCCTCTTTCTCATCCGCTCTGCTCCAGAGTAAACTGAGAAATGAAGAAAGACTGAACTGGGGTTACCAGAAAAAAAGGTAGCTTTGAAATGTTTACGGATAACAAAACAAAACAAAGCATGCAATGGTGCTGTTGACTGAAAAATATCCACCACCTACAAGTTTAGAATTATGTTTCATTCCCTGGGGATATTTGGGCTTCCCAGGTGGTGCTAGTGGTCAAGAACCGCCTGCTAAGGCAGGAGACTCAAGAGATGCAGGTTCAGTCCCTGAGTTGGGAAGGTCCCCTGAAACAGGAAACGACAGCTCACGCCAGTATTCTTGCCTGGGGAGCTCCATGGACGGAGGGGCCTGGCGGCTGCCCACGACGATGCAGAGTCAGACAGGACTGGGCACGAAAGCTGAGTCACGTTTCATTCAGTGTGAGTCTGCAGGACTTCAGGCCTGGGAGAAGCACTGCGAGGACAGCTACGAGGAGGGGAGGGAGGAGGCGGGTCACAGAGAAGTTTCCCACGGAGAGCAGGTAGTCTGAACAGCAAAAGATGACTGTTAATGGAAGGAAACCAGATAGCCTGGGTTAAGGAATTTAGCACTTTTCCAAGTGTGGGAAGATGCGAGAGTCTGGGCTGATGAAATCGTTCCTTTCATGTGCCTGTCAGCTCCCTGGGGCCAGTGTCCTTCCTTTACCGCTGGCACTGGTGCCCTGGGATCGCAGGTATTCTCCTTCCTGGGTGCCCTGGAGGGCAGGAGTCACTTTAGACTGTGACTTCCTTGTTTATTGATGTGGCGGAAAATGCTCCATTCTCAGAGGGGAGAGTGTTCTAGGCCGTGAGCTGGGGATGAGATGAGGTGCTGGAGGAAGCGACAGAGGCCAGTGTGGGCCAGTGTGTAGGGCCCTGTGGGCAGGGGGAGCACCGTTCGGCTCTGCTGGGATGATGGAGACAGCCCAGGTATACGAGTGTGTGACTGGGGCACCGTTCTTCCCACCTTGAGCGGGGGGTGGGGGTGGGGGAAATGGCCACAGCTCCATCAAGACACGGCCAGTCCGTGCCCTAGCATAGTGGGCAGAGGACCTCGGTGGGGAGCTTGGCCTGGCAGAGGGGCTGGCCACACCAGAGTGGCACCCAGGCTCCCCAGGCAGGGGCTGGTGGGGGGTGGGGCTGCAGGACTCCCTGCTTCTGGGAGACGCGGCCTGTGGCTGGTCCCCCTGTCTCTGGGGGCTCCTGGCATCCAGGCCAGAACCCACCTGAGCCTCTTGGGTCCAGGGGTGGATTGTGGGGGAGTGATCACTGAGTGGATGGTGGTATCTCCCAAAGGCGAGACTGGGCGGGGCGAGGGGCTGTTCCTGGTGAAGGAAGCTCAGTGCCAGGGTCTACCCTGAGCAGGCTGGTGGGGGGCGTGCGCCCCCATGTCTGCACCTCCCCGTGCTGGGGATACCCCCGCCCTGCGTGTAGGTGTCCCTTCCCCCATCTGCTGCTGACTGTAGAGATGGGGCTGGATGCAGTCCTTTAACTTGGCGATTTAGGGAATATGGTTTTAAGCGACCCAGTCTTAGTCTGTGGAGCTGCAGACTCGGGCTGTCCGAAACCCGGGCTGGGCCCACGTGTGGGCGCACCTGCTCCGTGCCTGGCCCTGTGCTGGAGTGCAGAGGTCAAGGGCACAGAGGCAGGCCCGCTCTCAGAGGGTTTGGGGCAGAGTGACCTGCCGCTCTCCTCTCTGCTCCTCGGACAGACCACGCAGACCCTGCACAGAGTGCCCCCCCGGCCCCCCACGAGTTTTCTCAGTGAGCCCCCCCCCACCCCACCACCCAGGGCTTTCCTGGGGGCCCACACCTTCCCCACCCTCCTCCTTCCCCAGCTTTATCTTCTAGTAGCCCTGGCCCCTTCCCCTGGCTGGTAGACTGTCGTCTGCCTGAGGGCTGGGGGGCTCTCTGTTTGCCTCTAAGGCTGCTGTCTTTTCCAGAACCCGGTACACAGAAAGCCCACAATGAAATTCTGTTAGGCTGCAAGCTTTCCCCAAGGGTTAGGACCCACTGCTTTCCAATGCCATGCTGAGTTCAGCTAGAGCGTTTAGATGGGGACAGAAGAAGCAAGACTGTCTGCTCACAGATGTCGTGATCGTGTATGTGGAGAATCCCTGAGGAAGCTCTGTGTGCTCATAAATGAATGCAGCAGCATAGGAGAGCACAAGATCAACACTCAAACATGAGTTGTGTTTCCATATTCCAGCCACGAACAGTGCAACCTGGGAATTAAGGGGGCAGTTCCATTCACTATGGCATTAAATAGAACAGATATCCAGGAAAGGGGTGACGTCGTGGGAGATGACCAGGCAAGAAGGCCGGGAGTCAGTCTCTCCACCAAAATGGCTCTCCAGCAGGTACGCGCTGTCAGAACCCCCGGACAGGAACGCTCCTGCTTCCAGGAGAGAAGTTAATGCTGAGGCAGGGGGATTCCGGGGGATTCTGGCATTTTGTGGCATGGCTACCAGCCTCCAGCCTCCAGTCCAGCAGCAGCGGGGAGGGCGGCCTGAGTTCCTTGCGTGGCTTGCTGGTGCCAGTGTTGGAAGGAGAAGTCAGTTCCGACTCCATGTAGGAACTGTTTCTTTGACTTGCTTTCTGTCACTTTTGCTATTATAATCACACGGAACTGCCTGCCGCAGAGAATCCTGCCCCTCTGCCTGACTGTTAAACAAGTGTCTTTGTCCAGAGCTCTCTCCACCTGTAGGAGGCAAGGAAGAAGCTGGCACACACCCCTGCCCGAGGCTTGCCGTTCTAGGAGATGTTTGCAAGAGCAATGGGCTTTTCACGTTGCTTCCTCATCTCTTGCCATCTCTGGTCTATAAAAGAACCTGGCATCCAGACCCCACTGTGGTGTTCAGTCACTCGATTGTGTCTGACTGTCTGCCGCCCCCATGG
Organism: Nanger dama; assembly: GCA_917880005.1. Classification (NCBI taxonomy): domain Eukaryota; kingdom Metazoa; phylum Chordata; class Mammalia; order Artiodactyla; family Bovidae; genus Nanger; species Nanger dama. Next base: position 31,375 of record CAKJTW010000016.1, on the reverse strand, counting down.
ACTGCAGCACGCCAGGCGTCCCTGCCCATCACTAGCTCCCAGAGTTTGCTCAAACTCATGTCCATTGAGTAGGTGATGCCATCCAACCATCTCATCCTCTGTCGTCCCCTTCTCCCACCTTCCCAGCATCAGGGTCTTTTGAGGTGCTTGCCTGCCGTCTTCTCGATCTGCCGGCTCCCTGATCCAAGTCTCTTTCTTGCCTCAGCCCCTCGTCTCTCAGGTTCATTGATCTCTCATGCGGCGAGCAGAGCTAGTTGCACTTGGAAACACCAGGGTGGACAGCAAGGATCGTCCTCCAAGTTGGGCTGTCTGATTGCTGAAGGGCCACACAGAGGCTGGAGCCACTTCCCTGCCACGTCTGTTGGTGGGAATTTAGAAATGGGACCCCTTCTCTTGCTTTGGAGCCAGTGTCTTAATGAAATCTTTTTACAAATTTTATTTATTGATTTATTTTTGGAGAAAACCCAACCCTTGTCGCAGCCCCATCAAGGAGCACAGACCCGCGCCTTTCGCTTGTGGCACCTGGGCCATGCGAGTTCTGGAGGGCAGGAGTGCCCAGGGGCTTGGGGCAGGTGGGTGTCGGGCCTGCGCTGTCCGAGCCCACCTCCTGTGTCTCGGTTCCCTCTGTTACTGAGAAGCAGCAGCGTCTCCTGAGTCTTGTGGGGGCCACCCCACAGCTGACCCAGGAGGCCCGGGGTGGGGTGAGCTCCCACCGTCCTGGACAGGAGGGCACTGGGGAGATGCTGGGAAGAACCCAGACGAAGGGAGGGCATGTGGACAAGCGCCATGGTGGTGAGAAAGGCACCTCGAAGAGGGTCCCAGAGCCTGCACAGCGGGCTGGGCCTCAGGAGTCAGGGTTAGGGCTCCGTGGGGGCTGGTGAGGACAGGTTCTGAGTAGAGGGGAGGGCCTGGCTGCGGGTCTGGGGATGCTCGAGGCACTGATTTTGCTGAGCTCCAGGCTCCTATATGGCCTCTGGGGGATGTGTGGTGAGCTGTGGAGCATTGGGGGAGTTCAGTGCTGATGTGGGGTCATCTCCACAGACCAAGTGACCAGTGGGTAATGGCAGCCACCTGCCTGCTCTCTCCCTTTGTTGCCTGCCTGCCTCCGGAGGCTCGGTGGTGTCAGCTGACAGTGGAATGGCAGGGAAGGGGTCTCTGCGTCTTCCACTGCAGTCCCTGGAGGCCTGAGGAGGCTCCTAGCAGAAGGGTTGGCTGGGCAGGCATCAGAGGTGCAGAGCCTGTGTTCTCCGTGAAATACCATCCCGCTCTGTTCTTGGAGCAAAGGGGAGGGGGTGCCCAACGGGAGTCACAAGATGCCATCATGGGTCAGGCATGCTGGAACTCTGTGGCCCTTTTTTGCTCAGTCCTCAAAACTTCCCGGCAAGGTCAGCATAATCATCAGGTGTGGGCGCTATGGGGCATCTGGCAGGTGGGGCCCAGGGGCGGGGGGCATCTGGCAGGTGGGGCCCTGGGGCGGGGGCACCTGGCAGGTGGGGCCCTGGGGTGGGTCATCTGGCAGATGTGGGTGCTACGGGTCATCTGGCAGGTGGGGCCCTGGGGGCATCTGGCAGGTGGGGCCCTGGGCCGGGGCCCCTGAAAGCTCCCTGGATCGATGCTGCACACGCAGCTGTCACACGCTGCTGAGTCTTGCTGTGGCTGTCACTTTTGTGTCTCCCCAGAGCATGGCCCAGAATCCAGGGACAATAGTGCTTCAGCCACTGAAGAAAGAAGCATGCGGAAAAGGCAGAGGTAATGCTGGACTTGGGAGTGCACGTCCCATCAGTGGGAGGCAAACTCTCAACCTCAGGCCTCAGGTGTCCTCAAACATAGCTTCTGGTGGGAAGGACAGTGAGAAAAGGTTCTGTTTCATTAGAAAGTGGGTTACTGAAACCTGAAGTAACAGGAACGTAAGCAACAAAGCAGGATCTATTTTTCCTCCAGTAATGAGAAGGGTGGGAGGCAGGCCAGGGCTCTGTGGAGCTCTACCAAAAGCAGTCCTACAAAATCTTCCAGGTGACTAGGTTCTAAGTCTTTTGCTTGACCATCTTTACTTTCTGGTCTTTCAACCACAAGATTGTTGCCTGGTCAGAAAACGGCTGCAGTAGCTCCAGCTATCACATCTGCTTCCAGACAGGGAGAAGGAGGAAAGGGAAAGGCTAACTCAGCTGTCCTTGGGAAAAGGTCTTTCCCAGAAGTCCCATCCAGCAGTTTCCTGCCGCACTCCATTTGTTATGGGCCATCAGTATCTGCAAGGGAGGCTGAGAAATGCAGCTTTTCAGTGAGTTGCAAGGGTGCCACCTGTTAGGAGACAGAAAGGGGCGCGTCTGGCAGGCACACGCCATACCCTCTGGGCCCTGCTGTGTCCTCCACGCCTTGGCTTCCTGGACTCCCTCCCGGTCTTTTGGCTGTCCCCACCCCCAGCCCGGCCCCACAAGCCAGTCTGCTCCTCCTGCAGAGGTGAGAAGCTCTGAGCACGTTCCCTGAGCCTGCCTTCTCTGGCCAAGCTCCCGCCCTGGGGCTGGGCTTCCCTGTCCACCCTGCCCAGCCCTACTTCCTCTTTCTTTTAGTTATCAAAACCCAAACCTGCCTAGTAGAGCCTGAAGGTCAGTGAACTCATGTGCTTGTCACCAGACAGGGAGCAGACAAGATTTAGCCACGTTTGCCTCACCTATTCTTCTTCTCTTTTTTCTTTTTTTTGTCTTTGCCAGAATATTTTAGTTTCAAAATTTCTTATTTTTTTTGAAGTGTAGTGGATTCACACTGCTGTGCTGTATAGCAAAGTGATTCAGCCACGCACATACATGCGTCCTTTTTAATGTTCTTTTCCATTATGGTTCATCCCAGGATACTGACTATCTGTGCTGTACAGTGAAAGTGTTACTCACTCAGTTGTGTCTGACTCTGCAACCCCATGGACTGTAGCCCACCAGGCTCCTCTGTCCATGGGATTCTCCAGGCAAAAGTACTGGGTTGCCATTTCCTCCTCCAGGGGATTTTCCTTCCCCTGGTATTGAACCTGCGTCTCTTCCATCTCCTGCTTTGTAAGGTGGGTTCTTTACCACTAGCGCCGCCTGGGAAGCCCTGTTTTGGCTGCACTGGGTCCTAGCTGGGCACACGAGCTCTTTGCAGGGTCTCTCGTTGGCTGCATGTGGAACCCTTAGCTGCGGCACGTGGGATCTGGTTCCCCGACTAGGGACTGAACTATGTTGGCAGCACAGAGACTTACCCACTGGACCGCCAGGGAGGTCCCTGTGGCGTGCGTGAGATGCCACGTCTAAGCTATATCATAAGGTGCTTGTCTTTTTCTTTCTGACTCCTCTTAGTGTGATACTCTCTGGTTGCACCCACATTGCTACAGATTTTGCCAGGATAGACTCCAGGCGCTATTGCGCTGCTGCAGTGTGCATTTTCAAATATCAAGATCTTTTTCACATGCCCAGAAGCAGTTAACCAGACCATCATCAGGTTTACCCAGTTGTCTCAGGAACATCTTCCCACAGAAAATTTGTTCTCATCCACAGTCAGTTGAGATCTGAGCACCTTCAGCCTTGTCTAACCGAGCAGAGCGGCCTCCACGTCCTTTCGCTCCCTATGCTTCTGGCAGGGAAACGGTGCTGCTCATCCGATAGCCTGTCCCTGTGGCGAGCACGTCTGCCCCCCCTCCTGGTGGCGTCACTGAGGCCGTTTCTGTGGTCCTGCATTTCCTCTGGCTCAGTGTTAACCAGGCTGCCTGAGAGAACCTGTGTCTGCCTGTGTGTGCACAGACCCCTTCCCGGTGGGCTCTGTGCTCTCAGCTGCCCTCCCTGGAAGCCACCTGTGAGCGCTGGGCTCAGCCTGATCCCACATTGCCCATCCCAGCTGTTCACCCAACAGTTTCTTCTACCCACGATGCTTGCGTTGAGCTGAGCGTGACATTAAGGGCCAGGGGTCTGCACTGTGGCTGGCTATCTGTCTTCACTGAGGTGCCATTCCTATGCAGTGCAATGGCAAACCTCCAGGTTACAGTCTGATCCATTTTGATAAATGTGCACAACTCTGTGTACAGCCTCCACCCCATTTGCCATGTAGAGCGAAATTTCCTCCTTTCTCCCGAGGATGGCTGATGGTCTGCTGTCCCCATCAGTTCAGTGCAGTTCAGTCGCTCAGTCATGTCCAACTCTTCACAGCCCCATGGACTGTGGCACATCAGGCCTCCCTGTCCACCACCAACTCCCAGAGTTTACTTAAACTCATGTCCATTGAGTCGGTGATGCCATCCAACCATCTCATCCCCTTCTCCTCCCACCTTCAGTCTTTCCCAGCATCAGGGTCTTTTCCAATGAGTCAGCTCTTCGCATCAGATGGCCAAAGTATTGGAGTTTCAGCTTCAGCATCTGTCCTTCCAATAAATATTCAGGACTAATTTCCTTAAGGATGGACTGGTTGGATCTCCTTGCAGTCCAAGGGACTCTCAGGAGTCTTCTCCAACACCACAGTTCAAAAGGATCCATTCTCCTACGCTCAGATTCCTTTATAGTCCAACTCTCACATCCATACATGACTGCTGGAAAGCCCATGGCCTGCCTGCCACTGACCAGCTGCTGGACACCCTCGAGCCCTGAAGCTCCCCTTCTGTCCTTCGCTGGCGGCAGGAACTCCCCTCCCTTCAGCCCTACTAGAGTGCAGGTCCTGTCGCCCCTCCTCTTCCTTCCTTCTTTTGTCCTGCCTGCTCACGTGGGACCCTTTCAGGTGTCTGAGGGCCTGGCTGGTTTAGCAGGTGCTCTGTGACAACCCTTCCCGTTTGCACGTGCATCGCTGATGCGTTTGTGGGGAGAGATGGACTCCACGTCGTCCTCCTCCTCCACCACCTGCTCCTCTGAGGCTGTTTCCCCCGTGCATACCAGGAGGACTGGAGCTGCTGCTGAGATGTTAGACTTTAGAAGTTGTCACTGAACATCTACCAGAGCGACTGTACCAGCTCACAGCCCGTGAGGGCTCCGGTCACTTCATGCCGCTCCAGCCCTGGGCACCAGCCCTTCCTTTCTGGGTTACCTGGGCTGCTGGGCGTGTATTAACATCCCATGTTCCCCGTGACCAGCGAGGGGGACGAGCTGTGTTTACGGGGTGTTGATGGTTCTGTGCTGCGAAGCACCTGCCTTCTGCCCACTTCTCTACTCGGTTGCCTGTCTCCTTATTTTAATAATTCCTGGGCTTCCCTGGCTGCTCAAGAATCTGCCTGCTAATGCAAGAGACGAGCATTCGATTCCTAGGTCAGGAAGGTCCCCTGAAGAAGGAAACAGCCAGTCCATTCCTATATTCTTGCCTAGGAAATGGGGTCGCAGAGTCAGACATGACTGAGCACATACAACTTTCCTTTTAATTTGAAGATTTTTAAAAAATGATGAACCCTGTTTCTTCTAAATCGAGGGTAGTAGGAAAGCAACCATATTTTTAAGCCATTAGGTTGGCGCCCTCTGGGTTCCATGTTCTCTGACACCTGGTGAGCTGGGCTATGGGAACATCTCCCTCATGCCTGTGAGGGCAGCAGGACTGGGGTCCTTGGCAGTCCCAACCTCCCGAGCAGCCCGGCACTCTGCCCTCACTGCTTCCGGCGGCTCCTGCAGGGGCGGAGCCACTTTGCTGGCCTCCCCGCCCCTTGCAGGCAGGCCCCGCACACTCCAAGGTCAGTTGGTCACATTATTTACAAAGGGCAGGTGGAACCTCTCTTCCTTATGGCCCCCGGGTTCCTGAGACTAAACGCAAGGACAGAGGGCCAGGAATGCAGCAATATCTGAGACACATAGGAAAGTCTGTGTTCACACGGCCTCTCAGATGCCAGGGATGGAAGCTGAACAGGCTAAACCAAGCAGGTAAGTTTACAGAGCTGGGAGTTCCAGGCACAGACTCCAGGCACAGCTGGATCCGAGAGAGCGCCTGCTGTTGGCTCCTGCTTCAGTGGACGTTTCCTCGCTGGGCGGCGGACGCCGGGACCTGGAGGCACAGATCGCCTCTGGTTCTCTAATGGGACCTCTCCCTCCCCAGCATCCAAGAATGTTCCTGACCAGCCAGCGAATCCTTTCCACATGTCTGGGGACGTGGACTTCTTCTTGCTCAGAGAACAGGAGCGGAACAAGTCTCTCTTGGTGAGTATCTGGGGGAGCCTGCCCGCCTCGGCCAGAGCACTGGTCCCCCGCACACTCGCTCTAGGACAGTCGATGGCTCACACTGCCTGTGAAGGCGCCTGGACTCCACCTGGCCCCAGGTCTCTCCTCCTACTCTCGGACCAGTGCCACCACCGCCATTCCTGGGCTCTTGTCAGGGGGGCCCCAGGAGTGTCTGTCTCAGAGCCTTAGCCAGCGTGCCTTATCTTCTGTGGAACCTGATGTAGACGCCATCCCTTCCGACACCCTCTCTGACCCCCAGGCCCTGGGAGACCCCCGCATGCTCTAACCTTGCACAGTCCCCTCTCACTGGACTTCTTGGGGGCCAGACACGTACACACAAGTGTGCACACACACAGCTGTGTCTCTGCAGAGCTTGAGAGTCTCAGGATCAGCCCTGTCCCCCAGCCCAGCTAGTTCACCCCTCCACTGCCCTGCAGCCAGGCTGAGGGGACTCACCCAGTGGGCCAGAGGCACAGGCGTGGCCAGTGTCCTAGGCTCTCAGGGGCTGCCTGTGTTCCCCCAGCTCAGGGCTCAGCCTCTGAGATTCCTCAGGCAGCAGCTCCTTCTGCCACCCTGACCAGGACCAAGGACACTTGGGGCCGGGTAGGGCTTCTGGCTCCACCCCAGACCTGATCAGGATTCCATGGGGTGCCAGTCATGCTCCCACCTCCCGCCTGGATGGAGAGGGCGACAGACCCTGAGCCAATCTGAGAGGGTGCTTGAGCAGTGCACCTGCACACGCATGCACACACATGCACTGTCATGGTCACACTCTTAAACACACAGACACGTGTGCACACCCCCACACGAGTTACACACTCACACGTGTACACTCATGCACATTCACACACACACCCATACATGCACACCCATGCACATGCACACATGTGTATACTCACATTCACGCACAGACACATACATGCATACCCATGCACACACATGTATACACTCACATTCACACACAGACACACCCATACACACACACCCATGCAGATGCACACATAGTGTGCACACTCACCAGAGACACACACCCCCATACATGCACACATGTGCACACTCATGCACAGACACACTCACACACTCGTACATGCACCCCCTCCCCCGACACACACTTCCCCTTCATCCAGCAGCAGCACAGCCTGGACTCCCTCTTCCCAGCCTGCACTGGCCTCAGGGGGCCCCTCTGCCTTCCTTCAGGGGCCCTGCCCCAGCACAGCCCCAGCCTCCTCACACTGAGGAGCCTCCCAGTGCCTTCAGACTGCAGACCTTTTCCGACTGGAATCCTCTCAGGTGGCACTTCCCAGTTTTATTGCACCAGAATAAGTCAGGGCCCACCACACATTAGGAGGGGAACAGGCGTTGCCACTGGCAGGACCAGTGGGTGTCGGATTTGACCAGGGGAAGCCACATGCAGGCTCGAGCCAGCAACATCCTCAGGGCCTGGGCAGCAGGAGGGGGGTGGGCACTAGGCCACCAGGAAGAAAGCCCTACCCGTCCTGGAGACCCCTCCCAAGTGAAGGGCTGGGCCACTGCAGATCCCCAGTGACCCCCAGCCCCAGCTCACTCTCAGTAAATAGCGAGCTTCCTTATCAAACTTGGAAACTCTGAGGATCCAGCTTTTCTGAGCGTTGGTTTGTCAGATTTAGAAATCACAGCCCAAGACACTCGGCTTAAGTGTGACCTTCGGATAGATGAGGCAGGGAGTGTGTCCCTGTACCCCGACTGGAATCACATCCGACCAGGGTTCCCCAGCTCCTCTGGTGCCCTGGCCTGCCTGCACCGCGTTCTCCGCAGGGAGATGCTCCTCACTCCGGGCACATCCCCCTGCACAGAGCACACACGCAGGCCCCCACATGCCTCCAAGTGTGCGCTTCCACCTGTGCGTGTCGCCTGAAGCTCCACAACTCCTGACAGGACGGGCAGCGGGGAGGGGCCGGTCCGCCTGTCCCCACCCATCACTGCCCTCCGCCCGCCTCCGATAGGACCGCGAGCAGAAGAAGAAGCTGCGGGTGCATGAGAAGATGACCTACTCATCCAAGGTGGCTGCCAAGCACACCAGCCTGCGCCCGTGAGCTGCAGCTGGAGGACGAGACGGAGGACCGGGAGGAGCGGGCCGAGCAGCTGCGCAGCTTCCACGAGCAGGTGGCCTGGAAGCTCGCCATGACCCGAGGTGCACCCCGTCCCCGCTCTGTCCGCCCGCCCCGCGGTCCCCAGCCCCAGTCCCCAGGCCCACCTTTGCCTTTCCTGTATGAGCAGCGCTTTTAACAGGCTTGAGCCATGCGGGTTGTGGTGTGGTGTGTGTGGGGGGGGGAGGGGGGTGGCAAAGGGTCTTCTTTATGCCTGACCTCTGCCTCCCAGGCCACAAAGATCAGTTCCAGATGGACTGCCCGCCTAGCAGCCTTTAAACCTTGGTGCTGTGTGCAGTCGGGCTGCTGGCCTGCAGCGTGAGTGCAGCCTTCACTGCATCACATGCAGGCATCTCGCTGGCTTGTCTGTCCTGGGCAAGTCAGCTTGTCCTGCTGCTGCCTCTTCTGCTGATAACTAGCCTCGCGGGTCCTGGGATTCAGTGTCTTCACTCACTGCATGTAGTGAAAGGGAGCTGTGTGTGAGCTGTTGTTATTTTCATCACCCGGTAAGAAGTCTGAAGGGCTTCCCTGGTGGCTCAGATAGTAAAGAATCTGCCTGCAACACAGGAGACCCAGGTTTGATTCCTGGGTTGGAAACATCCCTTGGAGGAAAGCATGGCACCCCACTCCAGTAGTCTTGCCTGGAGAATCCCATGGACAGATGAGCCTGGTGAGTGGGTTGCAGTCCATGGGGTCACAGGCAGACACGACTGAGGGACAAAGCAAGGAAGTCTGAATTACCAAACATCTGTGTCAGTGCTCTACCGATGGATGGAGTATAGACCAATAAGCTTGGAAGAACCAGTTGAGTCCTGGGCCCCTTGGGCTGCATGGAGCATGAATATGGAGCGACCCCAGCCTCCGCCCCTGACACCGAGGCTTCTTATGTGGGTGGGAACATCTCTGACGTGTCGAGTGTGGAGGTCTGCCTGGGTCCATCTCTGTCTCCACTGCCTGTTGCTGCTAAAACCCGGGAGTAGCAGGGAGCATCCAAGTGGGCAAGACTGGACCCAGCAGGTCTGACTTCCTTGAGGAGTTCAGGATGGCCAGGCCAGGTGTCTCGACTTAAAACAGGCCTCCTGGACTGCAGCATGTCCTTCCAGGAAAGGAGCGGGTTTGAGGTACGAGGCCAAGAGCCCACAGTTGCATTCACAGTGGGGCGCCCCCAGCCCGTGCTCTCAGAAAGGCCGGGGAAAAGAGGCCCCGTGGGCCTTGACCCCAACTGCGGTGCCTCGCTGCTTGCGCTCCAGAAGGCGGCCCTGATGCTCACCCCAGCTTCCTCTCACCCGGCTGAACCCTGGGGGTGGACTCAGCCTCTGGAGGCTTGTGTGTGTGCTCAGATGCTCGGCTGTGTCTGGCTGTTTGTGACCCTGTAGACTGCGGCCCGCCAGGCTCCTCTGTCCATGGGATTTCCCAGCAAGAACACTGGAGTGGGTTGCCATTTCCTTCTCCAGGGGATCTTCCCGACCCAGGGATCAAACCTGTGTCTCTTGCATCTCCTGCCTTGGCAGGTGGATTCTTTACACTAGTGCCTCCTGGGAAGCCTTGCTGGAGGCTTAGGGCGCCCCAACCAGAGATCTTGCTGCCTTGTTTTCTCCCCTCACCACCCCATCCTGTTACTCTCCTGGCCAATAGACCTTTCATTGTGATATCCAGCCAGGTGAAACTTCCAGGGTGGGGTGTCCGGGAGCCTCCATTCTAGGGAGAAGGGTGCTACAAGCAAGAGTAACTCAAGTCAGACCCAAGGAAGGCCTTCCCACCTGGCCAGACTCCAGCCATGGAGACTGCTCTGTATCTGCACAGCCTGGAGGCAGAGCTCGCTCCATTGTAGTCCCTGTTGTGACCCAGGCCTCAGGGTGGGCGTAGTGCACTGCCTGGCTCCCGGTCCTGGCCACCGCCTGGGGGGTTGCTCCCACTGCCCGCCCACCCCCAGATGCCTGTGCCTTTGCTGCAGAAAAGAAGCTGGAGCCCAGCAACATCCACAGCTACGTGGACCAGAACCGGCAGATGTTTCTCATCCAGGTAGGCCGGCTGCCCCATGGGCCCCGTGCCCTGTCCCTGTGGGGCCCACATGACGCCGCGCCCACCCTCAGTACGCCCTGGATATGAAACGGAGCGAGATCCAGCGGCTGGAGAGGTTGGCGGCCCAGGAGGAAGCCGAGCTGGAGCGGGCGGAGAAGTTCCTGGAGAAGGACGCAGCCCTGTTCGATGAGTTTCTCAGGGAGAATGACCGCAGCTCTGTGCAGGCGCTGAGAACGTGAGCCCCAGCCTGAGCCTGGCCCAGGCCTGCACGCCCACCACTCCCCATCCCGCCTGCAGCGGCCGTGGACAGACCCTTGCCCTCAGTTCAGGCCCCTGCTTGGCAGCCCTACTGCCTGCAGCCCTGACCCGAAGGCAGCGTGGATGTTCCCCTGAGCCCCTCTCCCTCCACCCCCCCCTCCCCCAGGGCTGACAAAGAGTCCAAAGCCAAGATTGAGAAGATCCTGGAGATTCGTGATCTGACCACCCAGATCATGAACATCAAGAGGTGAGTTCAGGGGGCGCACTGGCCCCGCCGTGTCTCCCCGGAGCCCAGGGAGCTCCATGTGGCACATCGCTCTGCACTCCGATCACGTCCAGGAGCCCCAGCCTTGCGGGTGGCCGAGGCCAGGACATGGGGCAGGGCTCACCCCGAGGCTCTTCTGCCCTGGGAGTGGCGGTGACCTGGGGAACTGAGCTGTGCTGCCCCGCAGGCCGGCCCTCTCGCCCACGTGCAGGGTCCGGGTTGCCTCCCCCCAAGGGGCCCAGGGATGGAGCCTGACCTCGCCCGTCCCCTCCGGGTGCAGCGAAATCTCCAGATTTGAGGACATGCTGCAGCAGTACAAGGCCTACAAGGATTTCCTGTATAAGCTGTCACCCAGGGAGTGGCTGGAGGAGCAGGAGAAGAAGCGCTCCGCTCTTAAACAGGCCAAGCAGGTGGTGGAGGCCTTCAAGGAGAGTCTGCTGCTGTCCTCGGTGGGGGACAAAGGTAGCAAGGAGGGGGCGGGTACACCTGTGTGCTGGCCTGGCCTCCCCATCCCCCAGAGCCCCCCCACCCCCTCCAGGCCTCCTCATTCCCCAGAGCCCCACCCCCAGGCCTCCCCATCCCCCAGAGCCCCCACCCCCCTCCAGGCCTCCCCATCCCCCAGAGCCCCACATCCCCCTCCAGGCCTCCCCATCCCCCAGAGCCCCCCAACGGTCTCCAGGCCTCCTCATCCCCCAGAGCCCCCACCCCCCCCTCCAGGCCTCCCCATCCCCCAGAGCCCCACACCCCCCTCCAGGCCTCCTCATGCCCCAGAGCCCCACCCCCAGGCCTCCCCATCCCCCAGAGCCCCCCACCCCTCTCCAGGCCTCCCCATCCCCCAGAGCCCCCTACCCGTCTCCAGGCCTCCTCATCCCCCAGAGCCCTCGCAACCCCCACTGCTCAGCCTACACACTCTGGGAGGTCGGCCAGCTCTCCAAGCACTCCTGCCACTTGGGGAGACCCCAGACAAGTGCCTGGGACCCTGAGCCTCTCCTGGCTTCCCACAGGACTGGAGACCAAGGGCAAGCTGAGCTCTAGAGGTATGTGGTGGCCACTGGCTGGAAGAGCCCCTCTCTGGGCAGGGGTTGGGCAGGTGGACAGCCCCCTCTGCTTCCCCCAGAGGGGCAGAGCCCCAGGAGGCCTGCCAAGCTCCTGCAAGTAATGCGGCTGCACCATGCACTGTCCACCACCGCCAGCCAGCAGCAGGGCACCCTGCCCAGCATGCCCAGCGGGGTGGAGTCCAAAAGGTGAGTGGGCATGGGGAGAGGGATGGTGGACGAGACTGGCCTGCTGGGGAGCGCTCCCCAGTGGCGCCAGCTTGGGGTGCCTGGAACAGGGGAGAGGCTGAGGAAGGGCCATGTCCAGGCTGGAGGGTCTAGAGTTAAACGTAAGCCTGAAAATCGAGGTGTTTCCTGAGCAGACACTTACGTTTGTGTGATTCGGTGAACTTGAGCTTGGGGTGGCCCACGTGGGTGCTGCTGGGACAGTCAAAGGTGCATGGAGGGAGGCAGCTAGGGGGATGCTTATGAGAGGACCCACTTGCCCGGACCCTCAGAGTCCAGAGTGCTGGCTGGGGGCTGACAGAGCCCCTGAACCTTGAAAGGGAAACAGGAAGTCTGGACTTTCATATAAAGTATCCCAAACTTTAATTGTGACAGTTATTTTCAAATCTTATGCAAAACACGGTAAGGGACAAACCAAGTGACCAGATCCAGCCCCGGTGACTCACCCCGTAGCCCCTGCAACACCCCCTGGTGGACCACCGAGTTGCCCTGGGACCTGTCCTGAATGTCCTCCTGTGATTCCCTGACACCCCCACCCCCGCCACATGCCGTGATGACTGACCACAGGACACACCTGCCCCCACGCTGCCTCCGGGGCCCCTGCTCCTCCAGTGCAGTCACTGTGCACCCCAGCCTCTCGGTGCGGGAGGGCCGAGGGCGCCTGGCAGCCAGGCAGGGCTGCACCCTCACTTTGCTTCGAGTCCCCGCCCTGGGGTCCGGGGCTGCAGAGGCCAGGACGTTTCAGCAGGGCCTGACACAATCAGACTTGGGTCTTGTACCCTTTTCTCTGATTTTGTGGTGCACTGGAGCATCACCAAGTGCACAGGCCAGGCGCGTGCAGAGGTTAGCTCTGATCCCCCGTCACCCTTCCGGGCAGGGCTGCAGTCTCCAGCTCTGGGGTTGGATGTGCGTGCCTCCTCTGGCGAGGTGCCCTCAGCCTTGGAGCTCCTGGCAGCAGGGGAAGGTCCCTGGGAGCAGAGGTCTGGGGCCTCGGCCTGCCAGCCGCGTGACCACGGCCACTGTGCCCATTTGGGCAGGGTCGTGGCCGCACAAGCCACTTGGCCGAGAGGGCGAGTCAGAGCTAAAGTCCAGCCTGGCCTCAGGCTATATCCTCTTGGAAGGAAGGAGTCTCGGAAGAGTGGCCTGGGCAGGTGACCGGCTTTCTGAATGGCAGGGCTCTCGTGTGGCGACTCAGTGGCACCTGTGTGCATGGGCCTTCCCTGATCTGCCTGCCCGCGCAGGAGATGCAGGTTCAGTTCCTGGGTTGGGAAGGTCCCCTGAAGGAGGAAATAGCAACCCACTCCAGTATTCTTGCCTGAGAAATCCTATGGACAGAGGAGCCTGGTGGGCTGTAGTCCATGGGGTCGCAAGAAGTTGGACATGACTCAGTGGCTACACGATAAAATCAAGGTGCATACAGGGTGAGGCACAGGCCTGGTGAGTGTGCTAGCCGTCGGGGGTGCTGTAATGCCAGCTCTGCACTTCAGGAAGGCTGAGCTGGAGTCTCTGAGGTCTCGCTCAGCCTCCTGCAGCTGCAAGCCAGCCTCACCAGCTCTGGGGCGGCAGAGCCTGCGTGTCCACACAGGGTGCAGGCTGGGAGGGATGACGGAAGCAGGACTGAGGTTGGCCAGGTCCCCCAGTGCTTGTGACCCTCACAGCCTTCCCTGTGGCCGCCGGGGTTGTGCGTGTCCAGCAAGGTCCCTGATGAGTGGTATGAGTGTCAACAGTGGCTGTGAGAGGGGCCAGTGATGACACGTCCTAAGGAGAGAGTGGGGCAGCGAAGGCCCAGGTGTGAGGGAAAGAGCAGGGACCAGGGAGGGGCCTGGCAGTGGGAGCCATGGGTCTGAGGTCGGTTGGCTCTTGGATTGCAGGAAGGAGCTGCTGGGGCTGGCAGCCTTGAGGTGGGAGCCTCGCTTTATTCTAACTAGAGTGAGAGGGGCTGACTGGGCGCGGTGTGACCACTGGGGGCCGAGAGGAGGCTGGAGCCATGGCCTCTGGCTGCCTGGGGGGACAGAGGATGGGACGAGGGCTGGTTGGGGAGGTGCCCCAGGCCCTGACCCCGTGTCCCCGCAGGTCCAGCTCCACCCTCCCTGCGCAGGACGACCTCGACAGCGATGATGGGGAGGTGAGTGCCTGCTCCCGTAGGGGCTGCAGGGCCGGGCTTGCTGAGCAGGGGCCTCACCCGGCTCTGCTCGCAGGAGCTGGAGCTATACTTCACAGATCCGCAGCAGCTCCTCGACGTCTTCACAAAGCTGGAGGAGCAGAACTTGTCCCTGGTCCAGAACACCCAGGAGATGGAGGAGGCCCTGGAGGAGCTGAGCTTCACCCTGAAGAACACTCAAACCCGCATGTAGGTCTCAGGGAGGGCTCCTTGGCTGGGCAGCCCACCCTGCCCCGTCCATGGTGCTGGCCCTGCCGGCTCTGGGAGAGGCCGTGTCCCCTTGGGCCCGGAGCTGAGGTTCAGAGTGGGCCAGGTGGGTGGAGCCCATAGGGGCTGACCTCTCCCCACCCTAGAGCAGCCTGAAGTCGGAGGGGGCATCTCCACAGACACCCCCCAAGGTGGTTTTGTAATGTTTATTTTACTCAGCAGTAAAGAATCTGCCTGCAGTGCAGAAGCTGCGGGTTCCATCCCTGGGTTGGGAAGATCCCTGGAGGAGGAAATGGCAACCCACTCCAGTATTCTTGCCTGGAGAATCCCATGGACAGAGGAGCCTGGTGGGCTACAGTCCATGGGGTCGTTGAGTCCGACACGACTGAAGGACTGAGCACAGGCATGTTTATTTTACTAATGATTATAATGATTAGCACTGTTCTTTGTTATTTAATAGTAGTAATATGGCCCAAGCTACTTGGCTCTCCAGCCTTAGTCATGCAGTGTTTTATGCCCAGCATCGGCTCAGAGTGAGTTTCCTGGAACAGAAAGAGGTGTCAGTTCTATGGTTGACACCAAGCCCTGCAGAGCCCGTTTGGGCAGGGTCTGGTTCCAGGTGAGGCCAGCTGGGAGCAGGGATCACCTCTTTACTCCCGAACCTTGAGTAAGCACACATTCTGGATCAGGCTGGGGTCTGGACCCTTCGTAAATAAGGTAAACCATGCCCCGTGAGCTGGCAGCCCAGGGGAGCTGACTTAGAGGTGCGCAGATATGCCCTGTGGGTAGTAACACATGCTGGGAGTAGAGAGTCCTATGAGGAGGGTGAAGTGGAGGTTGGCGGCAGATGGGAGAGGGAAGGGGAGGCTCTCAGGGAAGGTGTCCTTTCAGCCACGGACTTCCTGAGTGATGGAACACCACAGGGAATCTTGGGGGAAGAGGGAATCACGTGCAAAGGTCCTGGGGTGGAGCCAGCCCACAGCTTTGACTGCGTGTGTGTTCATGTCCTGTTGACGTGATGCCCCCTTCCGACTGCAGCCTGCTCACGTCCATCCTGCCTTGGATAATTTCCTACCAAGAGTTTCCAGAATAATGCGGAAACATGAGCTCTCGGGAAAGACTGTGTTTCCTGCCAGTGCAGGAGATACAACAGAATCGGGTTCGATCTCTGAGTCGGGAAGACTCCCTGGAGAAGGGAACAGGTACCCACTCCAGTATTCTTGCCTGGAGAGTCCCACGGACAAAGTAGCCTTGCAGGCCTCCAGTCCACGGGGTCAAAAAGAGTGGGATGTGACTGAGCACACACACAGTGGGGAAGAGGCATCTTTTATCCCAAACAGCTGGGAAATAAATGTGTGTGTGAAGTTGCTCAGTTGTGTCTGACCCTTTGCGACCCTGTGGACTGTAGCCCGCCAGGCTCCTCTGTCCATGGGATTCTCCAGGCAAGAATACTGGAGTGGGTTGCCAAATAGAAGAACAGAATTACCCGCCCCCCCAATCTGGTCCATGTAAAAGGGGTGCTGGCTGCAAGGTCACTCTTGTGTCCAGGCACTGGATGTAGAGGAGGCTCTAAGGAACAGGCTGGACTCTGGGCAGTCATGTTTCACTAGGAGATGTACTGCTGACTCTGCAGTGGACACTCAGGGTTGAGGGGAGATCCGGCTTCTGTTCTTATCCTGGGTGACCTGCTTGCCCCCCATAAAGGCCCAGGCCTGGAGGGGAGGGTGTGTGTGAGCTGCAGGTGGTCCCCCTGGCCACCTGCCTCTGAAAGCCTGGGAGGGCTGGGTGGGCCAGTTCCACCCCCCTTGCACTCAGGCTCCTGGCCTCAGCCCCACAGCCATGGGACCACAGCCTGGAGGGCTGCCAGGGGGCAGAGGCCTGCACCCCGGTGCCTGTGCTCGTGACAGAGGGCAAAGGAGCGGCTCCCGTGGCCCTTGCCTAAACCCAGGACAGTGTGGGTAGCTCTGTTCACCTGGGTGGAGCCTCAGAACCACCGTAGGGAACGTGTCACCTCTAGACCCCGCAGGCACAGCTGGCCGAGTGGCCAGGGTCCTGCTCACTCTGGTCAGGAGTGGCATGCCACTGCCCATTCTGGGGAGACCCATGCCAACTGTAAGAGCCAGGGTTCCTGCTCCAGAGACTCCAGCAGACAACACTTGTCTGCCATGAGCATGAACGACTTAAGGGAAATTAGTATGTTTCATTTGTTGCAGCCCTATCCCTAGTGAAAACGAAAGTCTTGAAGTCGGGTCTGACTCTTTGCAACCTTGTAGACTATACAGTCCATGGAATTCTCTAGGCCAGAATACTGGAGTGCGTAGCCTCAGCTTCTCCCTTCTCCAGGGGATTTTCCCAACCCAGGGATCGAACCCAGGTCTCCCGCATTGCAGGCCAGGATTCTTTACCAGCCGAGCCACCAGGGAAGCCCTAAGAGGATTAAAAACTTGGGCTCGCAAAACCCTGTCCAGGGAACGTCCACAGCAGCATCACTCCCAAGAAATTAGAGGTAGAAACTGCCTAATAGCCACTGAAGAAGGACTCTGGCGAAGCCTGGGCTCCCACATGGTGGACCACAGTGGCCGCAAGCAGAAACGAGGCTCTGACCAGGCACGCTACAGGACAGACAGACCTGAACACACAGTGCCGGGTGAAAGAGCCAGACACAGAGGCACAGAGGCCGCGGGGCTCCATGTTCATGTCCAGGAGGGATGGAGCGGAGGGTGGGGGCGAGAGTGACCGGGGGTTGTCTCCAGTTAATGACTCTGTCCTGAAGTTGAGACGACGATGGTCATGAAAAAAAATTGGACATTTGAAAGAATTTTCTGGAGAATTATATACCTCAATAAAGCAGATTTTGGCCCCCCTCTTTTTTTTGTAGCATGGATTGTTAAAGATGTTAGAGTTCCCCTGCGTCTCACCAGGGCCTCTGAGGCTGGGGCTCAGCCCTCAGCATGCGGCAGGGCCAGCAGGCTCAGAGGTGCTGGTGCCCTTCAGGGACCGGGAGGTGAACCAGCTGAAGCAGTGGATCACCACGCTGATGATGTCCATCACCAAGGAGGAGGAGGCGGCTGCGGAGCTGGGCTCAAAGCCCGCGTCTTCCATTTTGGCGAGTTCAAGGGTGATCAGGAGGTAGGGCCCCTGGGTGGGCGATGGCAGTGGTGGGCACATGGCCGTAGCCCCAGTGGAGGGTGGAGTCGTCCCCGCCAGAGGGGCCCAGACTGTGGGAGAGCCAGCCCGGAGGCATGCAGTTCTCCGGGCCTGCCGTGGCCCCTGCCACTCGCCAGGCTCTGGGCTTGGCCCACAGGCACTGCTGGACAAAGCCCTTGGCCCCACATCAGAGCCAGCCACGTTCACGCCCCGTGAAAGGGCAGCTCCCCAACACCCCCTCCTCCATCCCTCCTTCCTTCCGTGAACTCATCAGCTTCTCCAAACAGTGTGTCTAGAAGTGACCCTTCAGGGAGGCAGGCAGGCATGTCCCCAGCCAGGCTGGGAGGGCGAGAGGACTCAGAGCACAGAGCCCAGGGGTCCGGGGCCTGCACCCAGCTTCCTAGTTCATTCGACTGCTGTTGAGAGCCTCCTGCCTGCCGGGCACTGGGCCAAGTACCCAGGGCCCCAGAGCGGACTGGGCATCTACCCTCAGACTATTGGGCGCCAGCTGTGCCCTGTGCCCCCTGCCCCTCCCACGCCCTCTTGGCTACCCCAGGGCACAGGGGTGTTGTGTCTTCTGAATATCAGAACAGGCTGGGGGGGTCGTCTAGCCCAGCACTATAGAAAGCAGGCCACAGAACATGGTCCTGGGGGAGCTGAGGGCAGTGCAGGGGCAGAGTAGGTCACGGGGCCTCAGTGGGCACCCTGGGTCCAGGCAGGAGCCCCAGTAGGCACTGGGACCCAGGATCTGGCTGACCATAGAGGCCCAGGGTGCGGCCCTCTGCCCAAGTGTCCAGCTCTGTGCCCCCTGACTTCCCGAGCACCCCCTGCCGGCTTGGCAGAGCCCCGGGAGGTCAGCTGGCCGAGGCGTGGGTGCAGCCTGGGCCCGCGGCCCCCCGCTGGAGGGGAGGCCTGCCCACCTCGCAGGACAAGCTGCTGGAGAGTCTGAACTGCAAGGTGCTGGATGTCTACCGGCACTGCGTGGGGGCCAGCAGGAATCCAGCCTCGGCACCGTGCAGATGCTGGCCACCATCGAGCACCAGCTGGACGAGCTGCTTGAGAACCTGGAGCGCGTGCCTCCAGCCCGCATCGAGCAGGCAGAGAAAGCCAAGGAGAAGGAGAGGCGGCTCCGGTGCGTGGGAGGGCCCTGCACAACCCCGCCGGCTCTGCCCTGGGGCTCCCCGCTGGGAGGGTGTCGGGTTCAGACGGGGCCACAGGCTCAGCCCAGTGGGCAAGGTCCCTCCATTGGGAGAGGCATGTGGTGGCCTTAGGCACCCCGAGAGTGAAGTGATGGGTGACCCCCACCTCCCGCACCCAGCCGCCAAGGATAAGGGACAGTGAGAGGCACTTTCCGGGTAAAGAGCTGGGGAGGGAAAGGGCCGGCCTGAGAGCTGCTGAAGGGGAATCAGCAAAGGGTGTGCCCCATGGGCCCGGTGGGGTGCAGGCCAGTTCCTGGTCACCTGGGTCTTTCGGTCCCATTAGAGTCCCGAGGCACGGCCATCTGTGATCAGCCATGTCTTTCCCCCACACAAGGGCTCTCCCCTGGGTCCCCAGACCCTGCTCAGGCAGGCACTGGACAAAGGTTTGGTGGCCTCAAGTACAGACAGGAGGACTCGGGACTACTGACCTTGCTAGGGCCTGGGCTTTCAAGGGTGGCGATGCATCAGTGACCAGGGAGGGAAACCAGGAGCCTGGGCCTTCCGGCGGGGGGAGATGAGCCCCGAGCCAGGCCCTCCCAAGCAACCAGGGCCAGAGCCAGCAAGGAGGTGAGGCAGAGCGGCGCCGAGGCCTGAGGCTGTGTGGGGAGGAGCTGGTGGCGTTCTCTGGGCCTCTGGTCGTTAACCTCGCCCTTCCTGCACACAGACTCCCGGGAAGAGAAGGCAAAGCTGCAGAAACAGCTGCAGGAGGAAGCGACTGCTGCGCGCACAGGCGCGGAGCCCAGGCCGTGATCAAGGAGAAGGTAAATGAGGCCCCAAGGAGCCTTGGCCTGGGGGCGTGGTGGCGTCGAGGGGGTGTCGCTGGGAGGGCTCATGGCTGCAGACCCGCTAGGCCTCGCCCACCTTTGTAGACACATTTGCTGGGGTCCTGAGGGAGATGGGTCCCCAGAACAATGTCAGGGTGGAGCCAGGGTCCCCATTCTCAGGCCTGCCCTGCCCCCCCCGCCCCTGAGGACCTGCTTCCTCCGGGCAACCTCCCAGCCCTCCTGAGGAGCGCTGGTGCCCACGGCTCAGTGCCCCAGGGGTCCCCTACGTTCCAGCCAGACCTCAGGCCAAGGTCATCACCCCCCACTCACTGAGGGTCCCCCAGCCACTGCGCCCCCACCCACAGCATACGGGCTGGAGTAACCACTGGCCTGCTGGGCTTGTGGTCCCCTAAAGAGTCCTGATCCTGACCCTGGGGCGGGAGGAGATGTCCCTTTAGCCTGGCGTCTCCCGAGTTTCCAGGTGCCTCCTTCCTCCCCCACCCCCACTCACCCAGGGCCAGCACCCTGGTGTGCAGGCAAGATAGTTTCCCCTACCCGGCCCTCTTGGAGGCCCTGGCCTGCCCGCAGACCACATGACCTCAGCCACCGGAGAGGCTGGGCTGGGCCTGGGCCCTGGGTCCCCGTGTGTTCAGGGCAGGTGTCCAGGCCTCAGCCCGGGTGCAGTGAGGCTGGGGTGCAGGCTCACGGCATCCCCTCCCCACAGCGGGGCAGGAGGCTAGTGTGCCGATCCCGGCCGCCCGCCCTGAAGGCCAAGGAGCAGTCCAGGCACGAGCTGATGGACAAGGACAGGGGAGGAGCAGCTGTTTTTCTTCACGTAGCGCCCGGGCCTCCTGCTGGTTGAGTGGAAGCAGACGGAGGCGTGGGGGCAGAGGCAGAGCCTGCACGCCTGCGTGGGCCCCTTACCCCCCAAGCTGCCCTTCAGACTCACCTGAAATAAAAGCTGTGTCGCTTGGGTACCTCCAAGCCTGTCTTGGGAGGCAGACACAGTAACAAAATGTCAGTCACCCCCTCATTTGTCATTTAAACCAGGAAATGATAAGGGATAGAGGAAGAGATGGTTAGATGGCATCACCAACTGAATGAACTTCAGTTTAAGCAAACTCCGAGGTTAGTGGAGGACAGGGAAGCCTGATGCACTATAATCCATGGGGTCCCAAAGAGTCAGACGTGACTTCACGACTGAACAACAATGATAAGGGATGAGCCCATTTAGATTTCCTGTGAGTCAGCTGCTGAGACAGACGTGACTGGGGCGGGATCGGTGCAGTTCTGCACAAGGTGAGATGGGAGATCAACTGCGTGCTAACCTGGGGTGACGGGGCAGAGGCTCCAGTCTAAACCGAGGTGATGCGCGAGCTCCACCTAGATCCGCCCTGGGATCTTCAGCTCCACCCAGTGCTGATGGGCTACAGGATGACTCCTAGCTGCCAAAGAACTCAAGTGTGGGGACAAGCACTGTTACACTTGAGCTGAGATGTGGGCTGAGACCAGGCTCTCTGAGACGAGTCGTGCAGTTCGTCCATTTTCTACCTGAGGGATGTGAGGGTCATCTCTAGGTGGAGACTGAGTGGAGGTGTGGGGTCAGCTCATCTCACCACAGGGTGAGACGTGGGGTCAGCCTCAGCTCTACAGTGGGGTGAGGCGTGGGCAGCCCCAGCTCCACAGTGGGGTGAGGTATGGGATCAGCTCATCTCCATCACAGGATGAGGTGTGGAGTCAGCTTCAGCTCTACAGTGGGGTGAGGCGTGGGGTCAAGCTCCAGCTCCACCATGGGGTGAAGTGTGGGTCAGCCCTGGCTCCACAGTGGGGTGAGGCATGAGGTCAGCTCCAGCTCCACCGTGGGGGTGAGCGTGGGTCAGCCCTGGCTCCACAGTGGGGTGAGGCGTGGGATCAGGTCATCTCCATTGCAGGGTGAGGCGTGGGGTCAGCCCTGGCTCCACAGTGGGGGTAAAGCATGGGTCAGCCCCAGCTCCACCGTGGGGTGAGGCGTGGGTCAGCCCTGGCTCCACAGTGGGGGTGAGGTATGGGGTCACCTCCGGCTCCACCGTGGGGTGAGGCGTGGGTCAGCCCTGGATCCACAGTGGGGTGAGGCATGGGGTCAGCTCCAGCTCCACCGTGGGGTGAGGCGTGGGTCAGCCCTGGCTCCACAGTGGGGTGAGGCGTGGGATCAGCTCATCTCCATCACAGGGTGAGGTGTGGGGTCAGCTCATCTCCACCGTGGGGTGAGGCGTGGGGCAGCCCCAGCTCCACCATGGGGTGAGACGTGGGGCCAGTCCTCTACTCCTTCATGGGGCTAGGTTTCAGGTCACACCCAATGCCACTGTGGGGGTGAAGTGTGGGGTCAGCCCCAACTCCTCTGTGGGGTGAGTGTGGTGTCACCCCAACTCCACCATGGGATGAGGTGTGGTCAGCCACAGCTCCACCGAAGTGTGTGGTGTGGGGTAGCCCCAGCTCCACCGTGGGGTGAGGCATGGAGTCAGCCCCAGCTCTACTCTGGGGTGCAGTGTGCTGTCAGCCCAAGCTCTACCATGAACCTGGGTGCCAGATCTGAACCAAATTCACCGAGGGGTGAGGTGTGGGTTCAGCCCCACTGTGGGGTAAGGTGTCAGGTCAGCCCCCTCTCGTGGGGTTGAGTTGTGGGGTCTGCCCCAGCTCCACTGTGATCTGAGGTTGGAGTCAGCCCTGCAGCTCCATGGGGTGAGGTGTTGGGTCATTCCCACCATGGAGTGAAGTGTGGGGTCAGCCCCAGATCCACTGTAGTGTGAGGGTATGGGGTTGATCTGCAACTCTTCCCATGGGGTTGAGGGTGTGGGGTCGGCCCCAGCTGCTGCAAAGGCTGAGCTATGGGTTAAGCCCCACCATGGGGGTGAGGTGTAGGGTCTGCTCAGCTCCTCCATGTGGTAAGGTGTGGGGTCAGGCCCAGCTCCACCGTGGGATGAGGTGTGAGGTCAGTCCCCAACTCCTCCTTGGGGTGAGGTGCTGAGTCAGTCCGAACTCCAGCTCCACTGTGGGGTGTGGGGGTTGGGTCAGCCACACACCTTGGGGTGAGTGTGAGATCCACCCCCAACACCTCCATGGGGTGAAGTGACATGTCAGCCCCCAACTCCACCATGCAATGAAGTGTTAGATCAGCCCCAGGTCCATGGTGGGGTGAAGTGTGGGGTCAGCCACAGGTCCACCATGGGGTGAGGGTGTGGGGTCATTCCCCAATTCCTCTGTGGGATGTGCTGTTGTTTCAGCCCTAATTGACCATGGGGTGAATTGTGGGGTCATCTCTGGATCTACCTTGGGTGAGCTGTGGGTTCAGCCCCTACTCCACTATGGGGCTGAGGTGCTGGGTCAGACCCAAGTCCTCCATGGGGTGAGGTGTAGGGTCAACCCCACATGCGATGACATGTCGGGTCTTCCTTAGCATGGGGTGTGGTGTGGCTTCAGCCCCACCTCCAATGTGTATTAAGGTATGGGATCAGCCCGAGGTCCACTTGGGGTGAGGTGTGGGGTCAGCCCCAAATCCACCATGGGGTGAGGTGTCAGGTCAGGTCAGCTCCACCATGTGGTGTGGTGTGGTGTGGGGTCATCCCCAGATCCACCGTGTGAGGTGTGGGGTCAATCCTCAAGCTCTTCATGGGGTGAGGTGCGGGGTCAGCCCCACCATGGGGTTATTAGTGGGATCAGCCTAGCTCCACCATGGGGTGAGGTCAGGGTCAGCCTCATCGTGGGGTGAGGTGTGGGTCAAGCCAGCTCCACTGTGGGTTGAGGTGTTGGGTCAGCCCCACTGGAAGGGTGAGGTGTGGGGCCAGCCCCAGGACCACCGTGGTGTGAGGTGTTGGGTCAGCCCCACCGTGGGGTTAGTAGTGGGATCAGCCCTAGCTCCACCATGGGGTCAGGGTCAGCCTCATCGTGGGGTGAGCTGTGCAGTCAGCGCCAGCCCCACTGTGGATTGAGATGTGGTAAGGGAAGAGGAGAAGGGGACGGCAGAGGATGAGATGGTTGGATGGCGTCACCGACTCGTTGGACATGCGTCTGAGCACGCTCTGGGTGATAAGGACAGGGAGACCTGCTGTGCCGCCTTCCGCGGGGGCGCAGAGTGTGGGACACGACCTGGGGACTGAACAACAAAGGGGTATTCAGAAGCAAAACGCTTAAGGTTGCTATTGCAGTATATGGCCACAAGGCGGCAGGATTTTTTTCATGCCACTTGTGATTACCTTGGAAATGAAAGCTTACTCAGGACTGTAATTTAATACGGAATGTACTTGAAGAAACACCCCAAAGCTTGTGTTCTTCCTGAACATTCTTATTTATTTATTTTAATAATTTTGTTTATTTATTGGCCGTGCCATGCAGCTTGTGGGATCTTGAATTCTCTGACCAAGGCTCGAACCCTCGCCCCCCTGCTTTGGAAACACAGAATCTTAACCACTGGACTGCAGGAAGTCCCCTGAGCATTATTTTTTTAAATTAATATTTATTTTTTACTGTAGTAACATTGATATACTGTGTAATGTTGGTGGCAGTTGAACCTAATGTATTTTCGTTATTTAGTCGCCAAGTCATATCCGATTCTTTTTGTAGGAGTGTTTCCTTTTCACCAGGCCCTGTTACACTGGTAAAACATCTATTTGTGTATACATAAGTGTACATAATTATAAATTTTAGGTACATAGATATATAAATGTTCAGAGAGATAGAGATATAAATGTCTAGATACATAGATATATAAATGTCTATATGCATAGATATATAGATATATAAATACTTAGATATATAAGAGACAGGAAATATCTATATACATATATATATATCTGTGCACATATAGACATAAACACGTACATACAGATACAAATATCTGTTATAGATACATATAGACATAGATATTTATATACACAGACATATACATATCTGTATACATGGAAGATGGTTACACAGTGGAAAATGCAGAGACAGCCTTATAGACAAATCAGGTGATGCAGATAGTGGCATTTATAAGAACATACTAGGAGGGAGAAACATAAACAATCTCAAAATAAAGAGAACAAATCTAACCATGATTCATGTCACTTGTTTTAATCTGGTGGCAATGAACCAAGTCTATAGGGAGTCAGTAGATGATGGCAAATTCTGGAAGGGTCAGATAGCGAAAACAAGTTAAATGTTTCATCTTTGTTTACAAAGTATACCCTATCAATTTATGGGTTCATACCTGTTGATACCTCTTTAAGTATGTATCATATATCCTCATATGCCCACATCCAAACTGTTTCAACTCAAATCATTCCTATGCTAACTCCAACTTGTTGCAACTCTAGTTCAGTCAATTGTTGCAATTTCATGAAAAAAGGCACATTGTGATTCATTTGTATAGACCAGTAAAGGAAAGGATTTCTGTCTAATTTTTAGTGGCCTTAAAAATCACTTAAAATGTCAAAACTTCCCTTGCTTCACTTTGTTCTGATTTGATTGACATGGAAAAAGCTTTGGAAAGAGTGTTTAATATAATCTGAATTTACCATGTGTATTTATTATTTGGTACACATGAAGATCTGAGAAGTAGATTTTGATGGATATAAGAAGAAATATTGTGAATGTAGAATATAGTTAGAGATTGCGAGAGGAGTCATTTGACCAGAGAGAAATCACAATGGATCAGCTTCATCTCCCACACCCCACGAGGACAAGTTTATCTTGGTAATAATATCAGCAACTGAGTGTGAAAAAATGATTATGAAAAGAAATCTATGAAATGTTTTCATAGAACACAACTTTCCAAGAGGGTTTAAATTTCAGGTAAATGTTTTATTATTTGAATCTTGAGTGGATTACAGACTCTCTGTAAGTTTTACAGACTGTTCAAAGTAACATTCTGTTCCATCCTGGAATGAATACATTACCTTTTGATTCATACACTTCTGACAAACTTAATCAGACTTAGAGACAGTCTATGCTGGAGAGTGTTCTAGACCAGCCTGTGCACACCGGCTGCAGGCCTGAAAAAAGAGAGTTACTCTCACGCTGCTGTTGCTGCTACTGGCTAAGTTGTGTCTGACTCTTTGAGACCCCGTGGACTGCAGCCCGCCAGGAATCCCTTTCCTTCACCATATCCTGGGTTTGCTCAAACTGCTGTCCATTGAGTCGGTGATGCCAACCAACCATCTCCTCCTCTGTTGTCCCCGTCTCCATTTGCTTTCAAACTTTCCCAGCATCAGGATCTTTTACCATGGGTTGACTCTTCATATCAGGTGGCCGAAGGACTGGAACTTTGGTTTCAACATGACTGATTTCCTTAGGACTGACTGGATTGATCTCCTTTCAGATCAAGATGCTGTTAAGAGTCCTCTCTAGCACCACAGTTCAAGCATCAGTTCTTCGGTGCCCTGCCTTGAGGGATTAGGGTAAGGGTTGGGGTTTAGTAAGGGGTTAGGGGTTAGGGTCAGGGTTAGGGGTTAGGGGTTAGGGTTAGGGGGTTGGGGTTAGGGCTAGGGCTGGGGCTGGGGCTAGGGCTAAGGCTAGGGCTGGGGCTTAGGGCTTAGGGCTTAGGGCTTAGGGCTTAGGGCTTGGGGCTTAGGGGTTAGGGGTTAGGTTAGGGTTAGGTTAGGGTTAGGAGGGGTTAGGGTTAGGGTTGGGGTTGGGGTTAGGGTTGGGGTTGGGGTTAGGGGTTAGGGTTAGGGTTAGGAGTTGGGGTTGGGGTTGGGGTGGGGTTGGGGTTAGGGTTGGGGTTAGGGGTTAGGGTTGGGAGTTGAGGGTTAGGGGTTAGGGGCTAGGGGCTAGGGCTAGGGCTAGGG